>LR812521.1:35534212-36243306 GCA_903798195.1 Danio kyathit | reverse complement strand
TTCATTTTCCTTCAGCTTATCAGGTCACCACAGTGGAATGAACCACCACTATTCCACATATTATGAACCCATGCCAACATGGGCATATACATCCAAACTCCCCACAGAAACGCCAACGGGCCCAGCAGGGACTCGAACCAGCGACCTTCTTGCTGTGAGCGACAGTGCTAAGCCCTAAGCCACCGTGCTGCCCCTTCTGCTAAAAATAAAAATGCTAAATTTAAAATACAAGTCCAGTTGTAGATAACGAGGCTCTTACGTGTTGTTGTACCCAGGATGGTCCAGATCATGACAGACCGCTGCGGTCATCAAAATCAATATATCCACTTGTGTGAACTTTTCCTGTGAAACACCAAGCACAGAAGAGTTTAAGAAGTTTAGAGGTAGATCGGATGAAAGGACACATATACAGCCTCTACAGTACAAAAAGCATTACATCAATGGGCAGCGCGATTAACAGCTGGAGTGTCCATTAATCCCACTAGAAAGCACTCCAACTATCCATACTTTCCACCAGCCAACCAAACTATACTCCCCACAATCCCTTGCATTTGTTACCCACACACCTGATATGGGTTATCTGAACTCTGAATAGCCCCTCACCTGCAAGACATTTAGAAAACACATTGCATTTTTTTCATGTTAAAAATGTTGCCAAATTTCGACATACAGTATGCTATCATGTCTAATGTAGAAAAGCTTATGCATGCTTTCATGACCTCTCAGTTAGACTAGTAAGCGTTACTAGGCGGTTGCCCTATTGGCCTAATTAACAAACTTCAGCTAGTTCAAAATGCAGCTGCTAGAGTGCTTTCTAGAACAAAAGAATATGATCATATTACTCCAGTTCTTTCATCATTGCATTGGCTCCCTACTAAATATCGTATAAATTAAAATATTTTATTGACTGCGTACAAAGCCCTGAATGGCTTAGCTCCCCAGTATTGTGGGAGCTCATGGTGTATTATAGCCCCTCACGTTCTCTGCTCAATTAATTCTGGACAATTGATTATTCCCAGAATATCAAAATCAACTGTAGGTGGTAGATCTTTCTCATATCCGGCACCTAAACTCTGAAATGGCCTTCCTAGCACAGTTCGGGAAGCAGACACACTCTGTCAGTTTAAAACTAGATTAAAGACACATCTCTTTGCATTAGCATACACATAAGACACAAATGCTTTTGAAATCCAAATCCTCTAAGGCACAGGTGTCAAAGTCAGTTCCAGGAGGCCGAAGCTCTGCACAGTTTTAGTTCCAACCCTAATTAAACACACCTGATTAAACTAATTGAGTGCTTTAGGCTTGTTTGAAACCCAGGAATTGTTTGGCCCTCCAGGAATTGACTTTGACACCCCTGCTCTAAGGATTGTTAGTCTGCATTATTTAGGGCAACCAGAGCCGGGAACACTTCCCAAAGACATTATAATTTGAACGGCATCTGCGCTTATGTTAGTCTGTTTTTCATTTCTGAGTGGAGAGCAGAATTCCTGAAGAGCCCAGTGACAGACAAAGTCTCCGCATTGATCCGTGGGCCAGCCTGAACACCCACCGGTGACCTACTCACACCTGCAGCTTCTCCACGATGGATTCCAGCGTTCTCCAGCCTCCCGCATCTAGACTGCAGCTCTGCGCAAGAAGTTTGGCAAAAGGAGAAATGATCGTGCCCAACTGAGCCTGGTTTCTCTCGAGGTTTTTTCCTTTACTTTTGTCAATTGGTGAAGTTTGTTCCTGGCCACTGTCACAACTGGATTGCTTGGTTTGGGACTTGTGGAGCGGCACATTGATGGATTTGCTCTTCAGTGTTTGGACTTTCAGCAGTGGAAAAATATACCATTGAACTAAACTCTCAACTCTGAAACTGGACTGACACAGTTTCAATTTACTAGAACTTCTATGTTAAGCTGTTTTGACACAATCTACATTGTAAAGCGCTAGAGAAATAAAGATGAATTGAATTGAACATATGTGACTTTCTCTGCTAAAGTCCCAATTTATTTCGAAGAAAAAAGTGTTGATATTGTATAGTGTGGGATTATAAATTTATATAATCTAATTTCAAATGAACAATAATCTACATATAACTGAAAAGTTATATTCTTTGGTTTTTAATTATATCATTTCATTTACAGCCCAGCTATGAGAGACATTAAACCTTTATCTTTCTGACTACTGGCTGAGCCAATATGATGCAAATGTTATGGGCAGGTTTTAACCACAAAGCCTTTGTCTTAGGGTGATACTTTCAGGCCAAAGAAACCCCTTTGTTGATTAACTTGTGTGGCAGGTTTTCTAACACCTTTATGCTGGTTAACCCAATACCTAATATGCATGCTTTGTTTAGCCATCTCCCCTCCTCCTAAGAATACAATATAGACAGGACACCTTGTCTCAAATCAGACTTGTGATAAAACTAGCAGAGTGCAGACCTCCAGTAGGCTCCTGCAGACACATGGACATCTTGAAGACGTTGTATGACTGCAGATCAACCACACGTCTTAATAAAGGAATTCTGCTTGTTTCGAGTCTCCTGGACTGGGTTCTCTTCTATCCAACATTTATTTGGGTTCTCTTCTCTATCCAACATTTATTTGTTTACAACAATAGCCATAAAAATAACAAAAATATATAAAATTAAGTGTATTACAGTAAATGATAGATTAAATATCAAGGTTTTGAGATGCAGTACTTTTTACATTTATAACATAAAAAATATTGAAATCTAAGATTTTATTAACATTAGTTTAGTATTTTTAGCAAAAAAAAAAAAAAATCTGAGGATTGCTACTTAAACACTGATTCTATCGTCTCTGGGTTTACGTTCGGTACAGAAATACCTTCTGATTCTCATATCATTCTCTTAATACATTTCTTTTCTACCATTAGAGATGGCAAACAGACTAATATAAATCCTGGTTTATACTTCTGCGTCAAGTGATCGCCGTAACCCACGGCGCAAGCCTCGCACGTAGCCGTGCATTTATACTTCTGCGCGCTGTTTCTGTTTCTCTGCAATACACTTCCGAAACGCTAGCTGGCAGTAGGTGTTTATGTTCCTCTGTGTCGAGTTTCTTCGCTGGTTTTTTTGTTTTTCCTGAACACTTCATTAATGTACAAGTGGCTCAAACTCGCTCATTTTGAGGCGGGAACCGTCGGACATGGAACAACTTTAATCATAAGGTAAACACAAAACAACAGTTCCATCCGGAGCTCCTTCACGGGACTCCACACTTGTAAACACTCGCTGCATCGGGCGCGTGCGCTCTCACCTCCGCCCACACTCGTCAGCGCTACCAAGCCGACCAATCACAGAGTCTGCGCTACGCGTACGCGTTACATTTTTTGAGAGGTGCACGTCAACGACGCCGACAGCCAGGCGAGGGGCTATGCGTCCACGCGTAGGCTGTGCCGTAGCATACGCGTGCGTTGACGCAGAATATAAATGGGCCTTAAGTCCCTCAGTCCCTGAAGCGGTAGGACAGCATGCGACTTCAGCCACATTTCTCCCACTTTATTTTGTTTTAAAGCTCTACATTTGTGAAGGTAATGTTTGATGTTTGAAGGTAATGGGAACTTGCATGCCCCATTTGTAACAATGAGAAGTCCCCATAAACATGAAATGTCAACACATGTGTATTGACAGTGTCTATGATCTCTGCTTGCTCAAGTATCTGTTCTCTCCTACACTGGTAAGTAATTAGTCCTCTGTAATAGTGGTGATAATTAATCCAGTGACCTCTCAATACGCGTCCATGGCAACAGCAGCGCAGATCCAAGAGAAGATAAGAGAAGAGCGAGAGGCTGAAAGCATCTTCATACCGCAACACAATTGCTTTTACTCCCCCAAACATCACTCATTTATCATCACTCAGCCTCCCACTCCTCTTCAATCTGCTGATGCACAGGTGGCTCGGGAGCTTCAAAACAGATACACTTACAAGCAAAATGTCTGTTATGAGATTTCATGTGTCATGAGACGGTGTGTGTACCTGTAGGCCGCAGAGGTAGATCATGCTGTACATCATCTGAGTGACGCAGAAACAGTGGCGGAAATTGTGGAAAGGGTTATTCCTGTAATTGTCATGGATGCAAAGCTGAAAGTGGTAAGGAAGAAAGAAAAAGCTGTATTTTATTTGTGTTTTTATTAGATTTTAAGTCTTGTAATTGCACGTTATTTATTAATTTTGCCTAGAAAACAATGCAAATGAATGGAAAGGGCTGGCAATATTCTAAATAACAGAATTTTACATTTTTTTTTTCTTCTAATTTCATTAATTTTTGTTTTAGTTTTTATTTAGTTTTATTTTCAAGCATTATCCAAACGATATACTTATAACTCACTCACAGGCAATTTATTAGGTACACCTGTCCAACTACTAGTTAACGCAAATTTCTAATCAGCCAATCACATGGCAGCAACTCAATGCATTTAGGCATGTAGACATGGTCGAGACGATCTGCTGCAGTTCAAGCGAGCATCAGAATGGGGAAGAAAGGTGATTAAAATGACTTTGAACGTGGCATGGTTGTTGGTGCCAGATGAGCTGGTCTGAGTATTCAGAAACTGCTGATCTGCTGGGATTTTTTACCTACAACCATCTCTGGGGTTTACAGAGAATGGTGCCAAAATGAGAAAATATCCAGTGAGCGGCAGTTCTGTGGGCACAAATGCCTTGTTGATGCCAGAGGTCAAGGAGAATGGCCAGACTGGTTCGAGCTGATAGAAAGGCAACAGTAACTCAATAACATGCATAATATGCAGAAGAGCATCTCTGAACGCACAACACGTCCAACCTTGAGGCAGTTGGGCTACAGCAGCAGAAGACCACACCGGGTGCCACTCCTGTCAGCTAAGAACAGGAAACTGAGGCTACAATTCACACGGGCTCACCAAAATTGAACAATGGAAGATGGAAAAACGTTGCCTGGTCTGATGAGTCTCAATTTTTGCTGCGACATTGGGAAGGTAGGGTCAGAATTTAGTGTCAACAATGTGAAAGCATGGATCCATCCTGCCTTGTATTAACGGCTCAGGCTGGTGGTGGTGTAATGGTGTGGGGGATATTTTCTTGGCACACTTTGGGCCCATTAATACCGATTGAGCATCGTGTCAATGCCAGAGCCTACCTGAGTATTGTTGCTGACCATATCCATCCCTTTATGACCACAGTGTACCCATCTTCTGATGGCTACTTTCAGCAAGATAAACACTCCATGTCATAAAGCATGAATCATCTCAGACCGGTTTCTTGAACATGACAATGAGTCACTGTACTCAAATGGCCTGCACAGTCACCAGAGCTCAATCTACGGGATTGAACGGAGATTCACTTCATAGATGTGCAGCCGACAAATCTGCAGAAACTGCGTGATGCTATCATGTCAATATGGACCAAAATCTCTGAGGAATATTTCCAGTACCTTTTGAATCTATGCCATGAAGGATTAAGCAGTTCTGAAGGCAAAATGTGGTCCAACCCAGTACTAGTAAGGTTTACCTAATAAAGTGGCTGGTGAGTGTATGTTTGATACATATTTCTGCATCAAGAACAATGCAATCATCTCTAATCAATCAACCAACTGAATGAATGAATGAATGAATGAATGAATGAATATACAAACAATCTCTTAAATGTCCATATGTATTTTTCCCCTGCAAAAATAAAATAAAATTAATCAAATTAGGCAAACCATTTTACAACAGTGGCTTGTCCGTAGCCAATAAACCATTTTTAAAGAGGCTAATCAAATTGACCCTAAAAATCATGAGGTCAAAAATTATTCCTGCCAAACTAAAAGAAATAAAACATTTTCTCCAAGAAAACGATTATATTAGGAAATACTTTGAAAGTCTCATTGCTCTGTTAAACATCACTTGGGAAATAAATAATAAAAATAGAATATTTGAACAAGAATATTATCAAAATATATATTTTATTTTATTTTGAAGTGTTACTTAAATTTTGCCTGAAGGAAAATAAAATAGTCTCACAATCAATCAATCAACCAACCAAACAACCAAATGAATGATGAATGAATGTATATGTATTTTTACTGAAGTAAAATAATATCAAATGAATAACTATCAACATTTGGAGGAAATGTAGTATTTATTTTATTTATTGTTTTAATTAAGTCATAATGAGGAAATAAAAATACATGCATGCACACATACGTGCAAAAATGCTATCTCTATTTATTCTTTAAATATTAACAATAACAGTATATATTTTAATATATTTCTTCCAGATTTAAAAGAGTATCCCAACAATAACTGAAGCAACTAATTAGAGGGTCCATTAAATAACATAACTAACATAAATAACATAATTTTCAGTGGCCGAGGATTTTAAACTGAATTTTGGATTCAGTGCATCTCTAATATAAACAAACTCCTAGATTCCCATTGTTGCACATGTTTGCTGTGTGACTGGCTCTTAGATCAATATAGAGTAAAAAAAGTCCAGAGCTTATCATTATTATTGACATAAATTGCATTGCGATTCAATATAATATAATTTATTAGCCCAGCCTACATGCACACTATACATACATACATACATCATACATACATACATACATACATACATACATACATACATACATACATACATAATAAAATGGTAAAAATATATAGTATAGTTCCCTTACCAGCCATCTCTTAAGTGTGATGGGGTTAATATTAAAGTCTCACCAGACCAAGATCATGATACATGTGCTCCACAACTCAGCATCTTAAAGAACAACACAGATGACATCATCTTCACTAACAAGAGCACTACAGTAGTCATTGTGAGCCTCACTCCTCCTCATTCACAGCTGTAGAGTTTCTGCATGTCTGCTGCTCACCTCATTAGACTCCCACTGCCACACATCGAAGAGCGGCTGCTTCAGAGCCTCTACTGTGTCCTGCGACAGGTGGTACTACACAAAGCCCACAGCGGGATGAGAAAGAAGATGGGAGAGCTCTTAGACTCTTACCTCATTGGACTCTCCACAGCCAGATTTGGGTTTTCTGAGGGCGTCTGCGCTCTGCTGGGAGAGTATACTGCAGACGACAGAGCTCTCTGTTACACCCTCCAGAACCAACACCTGGCTGTGGACACTGCCTATACACTCACTGCTACACTCTACACCAGGGATGCCCAAACTCAGTCCTGGAGGGCCGGTGTCCTGCTGAGTTTAGCTCCAACTTGCTTCAACACATGTGCCAGGAAGTTTCTAGTACATCTAGTAAGAGCTTGATTAGCTGGTTCAGATGTGTTTGATTAGGGTTGGAGCTAAACTCTCCACGACACTGGCCCTCCAGGGCCGAGTTTTGACACCCCTGCTCTACACAGTCAATCAGACAGTCCTGTTCTGTCATCGTTTACTCGCTCACCTGTCATTTCAAACCTTCAAAGACTTTTTAATGAGAATGTGATTTGAAAATCTAATTTCCCTTTATTCAATATTTAAGTAGGTGTATAATTATTATTTGTTTCATTATCACACATTGTGCATTATCTATTAGTACCCTAAATATTTCTTTCGTCCCACTTTATATTAAGTAGGGTTAGGGAAAGGTTTGGTAAGTTTAAAGGTGGGTTAAGGTGTAAGGGATGGTCAACAGTGCAATTAAAAATGTATACATTAATTACAGATGCAAATACATGCAGATATTTAATCAATCATAAGTACAATGTAAAACATGTATTTACACATTGTATTTACACAACTATTGTAACAAATGATAATGTTAATTAGTTAAGGCCACTAAAAATAAAGTGGTACCCTTCTTTTTCTTGTTTCTTCTTCATAAGTATATTATCCACTATATACAGTATATATACAGTATATATAGGCGACGCGGTGGCGCAGTAGGTATGCACAATCGCCTCACAGCAAGAAGGTCGCTGGTTCTAGGCCGGGCTGGGTCAGTTGGCATTTCTGTGTGGAGTGTGCATGCTCTCCCCATGTTGGTGTGGATTTCCTGCGGGTGCTCCGGTTTCCCCCAAAAGTCCAAAGACATGCACTACAGCCAATTTAGATTATTCAATTGGCCTATAGCACATGTGTGGGAATGATTAGATTAGATTAGATTCAACTTTATTGTCATTACACATGTACAAGTACAAGGAAACGAAATCCAGTTTAGGTCTAAGCAGGAGTGCAATAGCAGCAAGTGCAGGATACTGGTAAAGGTTATAAAGTGCAGTTATAGAAAAACTATGGTGATATTTACAAATGGATGTACTATGAACATTATATACAGGTTGTATTAGCTATGAACAGAGATTTACAATAGATGGATATATGTACAGGCTGCTATTAATAATCAGAAGTGTGCAGATAGGTAAACAATTACAAGTGTATACAGTGGCTGTGTACATAATTACAAATGTACATGTGCAGTGTACAGTTCAAATAAATGAATCAGTGCGATGTAGTGCAAAGAATATGTGCAATTGTTAAATAGTGCAGTGATTATGAGGAGTAAGTGTTATGAGGAGAGTGGGGGGTGTATTAGGGGGCATACATGCGCTTTATAAGTTGGTGGTTCATTCTGCTGTGGCGACCCCTGATTAATAAAGAGACTAAGACAAAAAAAATCAATAAATGATAATGAATATTAATGATTAGTAGTAAAAATGTATTCATTCATTCATTCATTCATTCATTCATTCGTTCATTCATTCGTTCATTCGTTCATTCATTCATTCATTCATTCATTCGTTCATTCATTCATTCATTCATTCATTCATTCATTCATATTCTTTTCGGCTTAGTCCATTTATTAATCTGGGGTCGCCACAGCCAACTTATCCAGCACATGTTTTACACAGCGGATGCCCTTCCAGCTGCAACCCATCTCTGGGAAACCTCCAACAACACTCATTCACACACATACATTACGAACAATTAAGCCTACCCAATTTACCTGTACCGCATGTCTTGGACTGTGGGGGAAACCGGAGCACCCGGAGGAAACCCACGCGAACGTGGGGAGAACATGCAAACTCCATACAGAAACGCCAACTGACCCCAGCTGAGGCTGGAACCAGCGACCTTCTTGCTGTGAGGCGACAGCACTACCTACTGCGCCACCGCATCGCCTAGAAATTTAAAAATAATAAATTATTTCCAAGTTATTTATTTGTAAGAATTTGATACATTTAATAAAATCTATAGTATTAATATTAAATATGCAATGTAAGTAAAATAAACTAAAATAAGTGATAAAAGAAAGCTGAAAGTACTTTATTATTTATTCATTTACTCAGAATAAAATATATAGTTTGTACAAATAACAAAATATAAATAAATTATTAATTATTACACTGTTATTTTTTTAGTTGTTAAATTTTGTTAAATATTTTATATATAATATATATTTATATATTATGTTTACAATTATATTTTATTATATTAGCATAGACTATGAATAATAAGTAATAAAGTGATAAAATAACTTTCAGTTTGTTACACAGAGCGATCGTTCAGGAGCTCTGCGGGAAGTAAGATTTGCATGTATGGTTCTTTTTTCTCAAAGTGACGGCAGCCATGGCATGAGCACACTCGGCAGTGAAAGAGAAACTGAAAAGTGCGCACATCATTTAAATGATCATATCACATTTTAAAGTTATGATTACAACAAGCATTTGATATGTTTTTTTCTTTTGTAGTGAACACAGAGTGTTATGGGTGAGAATAAATGTTTAACAGTGTCAGTATAACTACTTTAGCTTAACACTTTTAACTTTATACTTTTATATAAGGTTGAATATAATGCAGGAGAGAATCTCATAATGACAAATGTTTCATTTTACCAGTGAAAAAAAAAACAGTCTAATAATGTTCTTAATGACAAATGACAAGCATATGTCCCAAACATAATAATTCAATTTCAGAATATTAATAATAATAATAATAATAATAATAATAATAATAATAATAATAATAATAATAAGAATAATAAGAATAATAATAGTAGTAGTATTATCAACAATAATAATAATAATAACAATAATAATAATAATAATAATAATAATAATAATAACAACAACAATATTAATTAGTAGCATCAACAATAACAACACAACAACAACAATAATAATATTATTATTATTATTATCTAAAAAAAAAGTAAATTAAGATTCTCATTGAAATAATGTTTACATAAGTTTTTTAATTAAACAGATTACTTATGTAATGATTTGAGGGTTGATTTTGCAAAAGTGTCATTTTCCCACAAGGCCTTACTGCTGACAGAGACGGAGATGAAAAGTACAGGAGAGTAGCAGCTCTGCTGTCTCAGCATCTCTTCGGTGAGCCGGGCTCCGCCAGCTCCAGCTCCTGCTCCAGCTATATTTTATCGAACACAATATAATGACCAAAAGCAGCAGCAGTATTCGCTTAATCAATGCTTGCTCTCTTCTCCCAAAGGGCTTGTTAGCTGTAAAATGCTCTTCTCCGCTGTGGATGCGGTCCAGGGTCCGTGCTCTAATATCCGGGTGTCGCTGCAATCCGCCCCCCTCCGGACTGACCCGATAAATAATTGCCGCACTGAGCCACCGTCTATTTTTAGGTGTGTTTGTGTGTGGTAGCAGAGGAAACTTCTTCAGTTTTAGGGCCAGAATTTAAGAGAGAAGAGAAGCGATTGAGGTCTGTTTGATCCATGAGATGTGAAAAAACCCCTGTCATCATCACACGTGAATTACACTACTTGGCAAAACAACCCAAGAATGACATTGTTTAACTTTTGCTAATTCCAGCATTAAGCAGTCACAGCTTTCCTTGTTTTCTGTAGACTAGTTTAGTCTGTTCACAGTTTGAATGGAAGTTTTTTTTTTTCATCTGCATATCAACCTAAAGCACTATGGGCCCTATCATACACATTGCGTAATGTGGCACCAGGTACAACTCAAGTGATTGCTTTGCTAGTTTCAGCCTGGCGCAGGTATCATTTTCACATCCTGCTCCATGTTGTTTAAATAGGAAGTGCATTTGCACCCATCTGTGTGCCCATGGGCTGTCGGTCTAAAAAGGAGTTGTGTTAAGGCATATTTTTAAAATTGCTATTTCAAGGCAACTGTGAGACAGTGCCAGTGACAAACTAAAACAGTATACATATCTATCTATCTATCTATCTATCTATCTATCTATCTATCTATCTATCTATCTATCTATCTATCTATCTATCTATCTATCTATCTATATATATATATATATATATATATATATATATATATATATATATATATATATATATATATATATATATATTAGGGATGCCACAATTCTTAATACAATATTGAACCGTTCGGTACGACATCCACGGTTCAATACGCGCTTGTGAATTTCGGTTTTACATTTAAATAATTTATGTGCATTTTATTTCTCTCCGAATTAACTGTTTGTGTGTGCCTGTAAGTCTACGAGCTGAAGTGAGGAAACTCCTCCCTGCGAGTAAATATTTAATCACTATGCTCTAAAGTTAGGGGGAGCTCAACCATCATTCCACACTTTAACATGACAAGCGGCGGTGAAGTGAGGCAGCAATAAGCAATACGAGGAAGCGCCGGTGTCTTTCAAATCCGCAGTGTTGGGACATTTCGGTTACACGTAATAAAGACTAATCGTACGAAAACACTTCCAACATGACTGCACATCTGCGGCGCCATCACCCAGCAATATCACTGTCTGAAGGCAGAATAGCAGAGAAGGTAATAAAAGTCCTCCAAAAAATAACAATCCCTCGCTGAATCCTTCCAGCAAACATATCCAACTGGTTCCGAAAGACACATAAAAATAACAAAGGCAGTGTTAAGTTTAATTAAGATGGTTTATTTATATTTACTGAAGTACAAATATGTTTATTTGAAATGGTCAATTTATGTTTATTATCTTCACATGTATGTATTTTTTAAATTTAGGAATTTACAGTATATGTTCACCAGTTTGTACATGGGCTACCAGCAGCTGTGAGATTTCAGTGTTAATTTTTTTATTATACAATACACTAGGAACTAGTGTACCTTTCTTGGCTTTGAAGTAAAATAAAGGAGTATTGTTTTTATTTTTTCTCTTTCTTACTGTTCCTATTGCCTAAGCATAGAATAACAAAAAAACATTTATGTGTCAAGCTATCAGAACCAAACTGAACACAGTGTTAAAAAACCGAGGTATGTATTGAACCGTAAGCTAATTGTATTGTTGCATCCCTAATATATATATATATATATATATATATATATATATATATATATATATATATATATATACACACACACACACACACACACACACACACACACACACTGTATATACTGTATACATAGCTGAAGTCAGAATTATTAGCCCCCCTGAATTATTAGCCCCCCTGTTTATTTTTTACCCAATTTCTGTTTGACAGAGAGAAGATTTAACACATTTCTAAACATAATAGTTTTAATAACTCATTTCTAATAACTGATTTATTTTATCTTTGTCATGATGACAGTAAATAATATTTTACTAGATATTTTTCAAGACACTTCTATACAGCTTAAAGTGACATTTAAAGGCTTAACTAGGTTAATTAGGTTAACTAGGCAGGTTTGGGTAATTAAGCAAGTTATTGTATAATGATGGTTTGTTCTGTAGACAGTCGAAAAAAATGCAGCTTAAAGGGGCTAATAATTTGAACCTTAAAATGGCTTTTAAAAAAATTAAAACTGCTTTTATTCTAGCCCAAATAAAACATATAAGACTTTCTTCAGAAGAAAAAACATTATCAGACATACTGTGAAAATTTCCTTGCTCTGTTAAACGTCATTTGGAAAATATTTAAAAAAAGAAAATAAATTCAAAAGGGGGCTAATAATTTTGACTTCAACTGTATGTATTTTTAAGAGCACATATCTGCCTATAGGCATGTCCACAGTGTGCGTGCTTATTACACATACAGGGATGTGTAGCACACAAACATTTTAATCTTTTATTTTTCATATTTAAAATGTAAATAATTATTACTGTCTACATAATATATAAATAATATATTTATATATAATATATATATATAAAGCCTACCTGTCATAATGGATGGCAGCTACCTGTTTGCAGTAGAAATGACTGGCATTGGCTAATTGCAGATCTGTTACATGGCTGGTAAAAGTCCACCATGTAAATATCGAATCCACTACGGTGCGACCACAACTTGCTTTTAAAGAGAATGGGAGATGATACTCTTATTGGTTTAACGCACATTACGCCCAAAACACACAAACAACTTATTAAGAAAGTAAGGACAAGCCTTTTAGACCATGCAACAATCATTTTTCCCATCATTAAAATAGTTTAAAGGGGTGGTCCAAAGTGTATTTTGAAGGCTTGGTTGTGTTTATAAGACGCAAAGCAATGTGTGCTCATGCTCTATTTGTTAAAAAAAAAAAATCACGTTACTTTTTTATATACCTTACTTTGATTATATACAGCTACTCAGCTAACATAAAAACAAGGATCATATTTTCTAGTTCTTCCGAAAGCCCCGCCCTCAAGAGGCTCTGATTAGTCAGCTAATGTGCTGCGATTCGCGGATCAGATCCACATCACCAGGAAAAGCATCACACAAGCGCTTTGTCCCTGCTGTGTAAATACGGTCAATCAGAGTAGCTGTTAGATGTATCAGTTTATGACTGAATCAGACAGAAAATAAAAAGGACACATGCAGCTGAACCTCACGCCTGCTCTCTAAAATAAAATCTGACAAGTGTCTTTCACATATATTTGGAATAAGCATGTGTAAGTAATATGAAACATTCACATACAGTATGTCTTGCAAGTTTGTTATTTGAGATGTAGAACACAGGGAAAGCGGCCGCATAGACAGAGACACTGCAGCGCTGCTGAAGATTGTGGGTGTTTACAGCGGTTTGACAGATAAATTTGAATTTGCAGCTAAATTGTTAGCGGTGCCATACAGTATTTCGCCTTGTTAACATCCTTGTTTACGTCCTTGCATAATTTTTAGCATTAACAGTATGTTGTAGCATGTAATAGATCAATTTTAACAAATAAAAACACTTACAGGTTGTGGCTCACAATTCACAGCTTCGTTTATTATGACTGAAGTTGCTCCTTCTTAGAGGAGTTTTTAGCCAAATCCAGCACTGAACTGGAAGAGATTCTGGAAGCTCTCCTTTGTCAAATGCTAGCTATATCTTTTTTTTATAATTCTCTAGAACATAATTAAAATTAAATTGTAAGCACTTCTCTCTTCGTGTTGTGTCCTTTGGAAGCCCAAATACAGAAACTATCTCTGTGGAAATAGCAGCATTTGGACGGCATTTTAGCTTTCTCTGCTTTAACATTAGAACGCCTCTGGCCATGCCCCTTTGCGTGTGGTGAATGCATGTAACCTGAAGCATTTGTGATCTCACTAGCCCGGATGTATTTTTTTTGTAGTCCCCAAACTTCGTTCGCTGTAGGCTTTGCTAAGCTAAGTCTGTAAGGGTCAATGTCTCCCTTTGCATCGAACTTGGAGCGTATTTGCATTTGGAAACACTCTAAGTGCACCTGCGCACTGTTCTTTAAACCATGCACTTAGAATTAACATGGGGCTCTATTTTCATGATCTTTCTTTCTAACTCTCTCTTTGAGTCATTCAACACTGCTGCTAATTATATTTTTCAATAGCCAATCATCAAATGGAAAAACCTAGGTCATGACAAAAAGCTCACATTGAGTTATGTTCTTTTACTCAAGGCTTTCTAGACCTGCAAGCATTTGTGATGTGATTTATGCACAGTTTGTTCAAAATTGATTGTTCACATGATGTAAGCAATAGTTTTGTATTGTTACCCAATGTGTGAGCGCCACTTTCTCTCTTTTTAACATTCTGCTTAAATGCATTAAGTCAAAAGCTTGTTTTGCATGAAACAAATATATATGTGAACAGATTTTTTTTGTGTACTTCGTGTGTGAGATTTAACGACCTTTGCAGGATTCAACATCAGAATTTACATCATTTTCCAGTGATATACGACTTGCATTGACAGGTGAATATCCAACCTGCTTACATGGCAGATGTAAATGCACATATATATATATATACACACACACACACACACACACACACACACACACACACACACACACACACACACACACACACACACACACACACACATATATATACAGATTTTATTTATATATATAACAGATTTATTTCCACATATGAATGACACCTAAAAGCAATCTGAAAGAAAAAAATTAATCTATGTGCTTTTTCCTTGCCTCCTTAATTGTTGGTCAAATCTGATAAGTGTCACATCTGACAAAAAAAAATTGGAATGGTGTCCCTTGCACCTTGCAGTTTATATATGTGGCCAAAGAGAAGTATGAGTAACTGTAGCAGAGACACCACTGAGTTTGATGGCTTTAAAGCACACTAAAGGGACTGGACAGCTTCTTTCATTCATCTAGGACCTTAAAATATAGGTGGGCAATCTGCCTGGACAGCCTCATGTAGATCTCTGGAGATTTACGGCTCCATAAAGCACCACCGTGGGCCTTTGCAATCTTTCAAATGACCTGGCCATCAACAGTGGCTCTGTACTTAGAGTTCAGAGTGAGTATTATAGATTTGTGGCTGGGATCATCCGTCGAATGGACTGAGTGCTGCTCCTCTTATCTGAGTTAGGTGGATATTCCAGCTGTCCAACTTTGAAAAAAAAATAATACATAAAATGACAGCTTTTTACCTTGAGGTCGAAAACTCTTCAACTTCTCTAAATGTCTTGAAAACTTCTGCCAAGGAAGCAAATTATCATCTCCCTCAAAACTGCTGATTCCAGCTTATTTCCAGCTCAAAGGCTGTAATAAATGTTACCGCCTATTTTAAGGTATTGTCATTCAGTTTGTAGCTAAAATTGACGGAACACTGGGAGGAAAAAAAATTCTTTAACTTTAGTTTTAGAAATACTGTATGGCATGTTATGAGTCAGATGAATATGTAAAGCACTGGTTCTTAACCAGGGGGCTTCAGGGTTGTTTAAAAAGTAAGCAGGTGTGAACCTATACTGATCTCACAGTCGATTTGGCTCTGATTATCATGTCATCAGTTTAGTTACATTTGAAATAACAATGCATTGATGATGCTTTCCATCCAAGGTTATAATAGTTTTGGATTTTTACTTAGTTTTAGTTTATATTTCGTTTTGACATTTTGTTTTTAAATTCATTTAGTTTTAATTAGTTTTAGAGGCAAATTTACTAGTTTTTATTAGTTTCTATATTTTGAAATTGCTTAGTTTTAGTTTAGTTTTTATTATATTCAGTATTAGTTTTTTGTTTCTAAATAAGGATATTTGTTAGGTACAAGATTCAAAATCCTCAGAATAAATATTGTATAATAAAACTCAACCAAAGATACATTTTTGAAACGTATTCAGAAGGCACATGACCACTATCATCTACCACTACCATCTACCCATCCTCAAATTCAAATACAACAGCCCACAAGATAGTAGCCTTAATTAAAATATGTGTGCAAGGCAGCTTCTGAGGTTAGATACACAGTAGTGATGAGAAGTTCAGATCTTTAACACGAAGTAAATCTTTTGTGACAATCCTCCCATGTTAGGACTCAACATACCAAAAATATGAAGTCAGCAATCATCATTTCAGTCAGTTAAAACGTCACCATGATCTGAAAAATTTCTTACAGTTTTGCCGCCCAACTGAAGCATGATTCACTTATTTAAATTCCACTACTATTTTCTATTATGAAATAAACGTACGTTTTTTCACCACAGTCTCATTTCAACACTCGGTTTACCCGCGCTGCAGTTGTTCAAGTTTAGTTCAGCCACATGTACTGTATATCTCTATGATTCAGTCACAGCAGGCTGTCAAGTACTGTTTGTGTTCGCTTACCACCTGCTGAATCACGCATGCACATTATTATCGATTCACCGCTTCTCAAATCTGATCTCAGTGTACTGTTCTAACAACTGAATAACTCGGTATATATTGGTTTATTTCAAGTCAGAGGGGGTTATTAGGCAAGTTAAAAAGTAAGTTGTTTGTGGATAAGAGTGATTACTGGAGACGCAAATCATTTCAAATGATTCAGTTCAATTTGGTGAACTAGTTCAACCGGTTCACTTAGAAGATCCATTATTGGGCACAAATATGTTACATTAATAACTTTAAGTCTCTGTATTTAATGCTGTCACCGCGCTGCATCCACGCGTTGTTTTTGTCGCGCGAGCAACAGCGAGGACTGACTGGAGGAGAACCGGCTCGATCTGGCCAATGGCAGCAGAATTATAGTCTCAGGTGCCGTACAGGTCAAACACCTGGCAGCAAGAATTAAATAGATTTACTTCTAAAAGGCTTACAGTAAGATTATGTATTAAATACATTTACAAAGACAAAAACAAAGAATGTTTTTGTTATAATTTTAGTTAGTTTCAGTTAGTTTTGCATGTACAATATACAGTTTCAGTTAGTTCTAGTTTTTAAAAAAACTCTCGTTTTTATTTTTATTTCAGTTAACTAAAACAAATCATTTTCATTTTTTCGTTAGTTTTTGTTAACTATAATAACCTTGTTTCCATCCACAATTTTTCATTTTATATCATCATTAGTCATCATTTAAGCTACAGCTGCATAATATTGCAATAATCTGACATTGCGATATTTTGTTCTGCTTTCTCTTTATTTATTTTGAGGTGGGAAGGGTTTAGTTTATTCATTCATTCATTCATTTTCTTTTCGGCTAAGTCCCTTTATTAATCAGGGGTTGCCACAGCGGAATGAACCACCAACTTATCTAGAATATGTTTTACGCAGCAGATGCCCTTCCAGCTCTAACCCAACACTGGGAAAGAGGGTTTAGTTAGCATGTTTAATTTGATATTTTCTTTGATTTAGCACCGCTTTTTTTCCTTCCCTCTGTAAGGTTTGTTTCAATTAGTTTACTTGTTTCTTTTGCATTTATTGTACATATTTGTAAATATACTTTGGGTGATCCTGTTTTTTAAATTATCTTTATGATTGCAAATAAGGCGAACCACTTTTTGCCACGTGGTTGTCTGTTTCGGTTCGTAGTGGCTAATGTCTCAAGGGAATTTTAAAAGTTATTGGGTTGTCATAATTATTTTTAGCCCTTTTCATCCTCTGAGACACACAGGGTGTAACACTACAGCTATATAAAGACTTAATAAAGATAAAGTGTGATAAATATGTTATTGAATTATTGCCTTATCCATAAACATCCTTATCCAATAACGACAAATTGGAATTTATCTTTGCATATCTGTATGTACAGTTAAAATTAGAATCATTTGCCCCCTTTTGAATTTTTTTTTCTTTTTGAAATATTTCCCAAATTATGTTTATCAGAGCAAGGAAACTTTCACAGTATGTCTGATAATATTTTTTCTTCTGGAGAAAGTCTTACTTATTTAATTTCAGATAGATTAAAAGCAGTTTTAAATCCATTTTAAGGTCAAAATTATTAGCCCATTTAAGCAATTTTTTTTCGATAGTCTACAGAACAAACCATCATTATACAATAACTTGCCTAAATACCCTAACCTGCCTAGTTAACCTAATTAACCTAGTTAAGCCTTTAAATGTCACTTTAAGCTGAATAGAAGTGTCTTGAAAAATATCTAGCAAAATAGTATTTACTGTCATCATGGCAAAGAGAAAAAAAATCAGTTATTAAAAATGAGTTATTAAAACTATTATGTTTAGAAATGTGTTTAAAAAAATCTTCTTTTGTTAAACTGAAACAGACACCGTTCAACTTACATTTTCATTATTTAACTCTACTATCTTTTTTGCTGTAATAGAACTTTAAATTGTATAGATTAACTATAACAACTTTTCTGTCTGCCTTATTTTTTAAACAACCTACATTAATACAGTTAGTGAATGTAAGCAATGCAATCTGCAATAAAGCCTGTTAGTTTTTATAATGCCACCGGCACCCTGATTAATGACACTTAGCATTTAGATGCAACGCACTTGGCAGCAGTGCAAAATCTACATTCTCATCTTCAACAAAACAGACTGAAACACAGCTATTCATTAGTGTGCTGTCATTTATTTAACTATCCTATTGGCAGATTAATGAATTGTTGGAACAAAGAGAATCAGCTACCATTTTCAGGACGGCGGTAATATACACACCTGCCTGCCAGAAAGAAAAATGGTGATCGTTCTCATTCCATAATCACTATAATTGCAAAGCTCTCATACAGTTTCGATTAATGCAGTTATATAAAAACAGTATTTAAATGTTTCAAAGTGAGAAAGAGAGAGAGAGAGAGAATGGGAGGGGAGAATGAGCTGCACAGTGGATATACTTAACCACTGTGTGAAGTATGGGTGCATTAAATTTAATTATACTACTAAAATCAAATTGATTTCAAAACAATTTTTGGAAAAACAATATTGGGGATGGAGGTCAGACTGAGCCGTTTCTACTGAAAGAAACTCACACCAACTTAATGCCAACTGATCTTAAAATATATCAGTGCTTTTGTTTTGTCTCAAGTTTTTTTACGCATTTATTTGATTGAATTACTTAAATGTCCTATTTATGACCTAATTGTGGCTTTGTCTTAGCCTTGCCTGTGAACCCTGGCCTTGGTGTTTTTATAACAAGTTCTTAAGACAAGTTTTTATCATTTATTTTAGAAGTGAAGTGCTGTTATTTCTAATATATATAAAATCCCATTATAAAAATCCCTTTAAATAAATTTAGCATACAATTTTAATGTAACAGACAGAATTGACATCCACAATTTCAATAACTTAAGTTTTGTAAATGTTAAGTAGCTAAATACTAAAGAGATACCTGAATTACAGATATAGTAATGTACAGTATATACACGCAGTCCACTTTATTATATATTTAATCTAAGTACATTTAATGTCTAAATGTTTCATTCGCTTTTTCATATACAACTATGTATTGAAAACTGAACAACTCCACTATTTTTTTAACAATTTTTTACTTTTACTCATTACATTTGTACACAAATATTTGTACTTTCTACTTCTTACTACTTTTAATCGTGCTCGTTACTTTCGTTTTAATGCTTTTTGTGATGCAATCTATAATCGTTCTTGCCATTGCGCAATTTGAACGCCTTATTGATTCAATCGATATACTTTTGTCATCGCTCACTTGCACGCTGCAGTGCGCTGCTTTTTCAACCTCTGATCACGTAAGTAGGCTTGTTTATTAAGCTTACCATGGAAACGGCTAACGTGGATGAGACAGGGGGAGTTCACGATGTAAACATGACTGATGAGTTTTGGTCAATCGGATCACAGGTAAAACAAAATACGCATTCCTGTTCAAATCTGGCATTTAAATAGGGTTAAAGTCTTTAGTCCACTTGCGACCATGTACTGTACTTCTCTGATCTTTCAGTCTAACACCGCAAAAAAAAAACTAACAATCATGTACTTTTTTGTCAACGTGTGTCATTTAGTACTAAAGCAATTAGCCTAAATCTGGAGTGTCCAGTCTTGGTCCTGAAGGGCCGATGTCCTGAAGAGTTTATCTCCAACTTGCTTCCACACACCTGCCAGAAAGTTTCTAGTATATCTAGTAAGAGCTTGATTAGCTGGTTCAGGTGTGTTTGATTACACTGTCAAAAATACCGTTAAAAGTACGGTACAAACCGTAAAAGTAATTTCTCATTTTTACAATAAACTACCGTATATCTTTAATTTATAGAGGTAATATGTTTGTATATTGATTAGCAACATCTACACATCTTTTGTTACACAGACAGACAGGTTAACACAGCCATATGCAGGTGGTGATGAGAAAGTTCATACATAATGAACCAAAGCTCATCACAAACAACTTTTCCCACAAGCAGAAAAGTGTATCAGTGTATAGAAGGTGGTCAGTGTCATTCACACAGCTACTTAACACCAGTATGGTAACACGCATAAAATTAAAGTCATGAAATAAACATTGTTTATCCACATTAGATATAACATAAATCTCTAATGTACATAACTGATGGGGAAACAACTAAAAAGATCTATAGTAATGTCAACAAAAAGCATAAAAAGTGATGTGCTATACAGGGAATTCTGGGAAAGTCAATTTATGGTTATTCGCCGTATATATTAAGGAAACATACTGTTAACCAGGTTACAGATTTTTACTGTAGCATTTTTACAGTTTTTTACCGTTGAAATCACGGCCATTTTTTACAGTGTAGGGTTGGAGCTAAACTCTCCTGGACACTGGCCCTCCAGGACCGAGTTTGGACACCCCTGGCCCAAATACTTTATGAATATGTTATGCAATGAGCTTTATTTTCTTTGTTTCCAAGGAGTTCATATGTCCTAGTACAGAATGTATACTGTTTTATAGTTTTTAAAATGTATATTATATACTAGAGATAACTACTTACTAGGTGCATGTCTATGGTGCCGATTTGGATTAGTCAATTAACTTAAGTTGCATGTTTTTGGACGGTGGGAGGAAACCGGGGAACCCGGGGTAAACCCACGTGAGCAAAGGGAGAACGTGTAAACGCTGCACAGAAACGTTGGCTGGCTTGATAAGGACTAGAACCAGTGACGTTCTTGCTGTGAGGCAACAGTGCTAACCACTGGGCCACCGTGCCACCCATCTAGGAAAGGAGGAGGAGTAGGGGTGGAAGTGGGGAATTCTTCAAAACGAAGATGGCTGTTATATTGAACTTAGGGTTTTTATAGTGGCTTAGGAATAGTCTGATTGGTTAATCATAAATTGAATAATGCAGGACCAATCGCAAGCAATCATAAGCACGTGATCCTCTCGAAATTATCTTATAAATAAACTTCACAAACAAAAAACAAACCATCATGATGAAATCATGATCTGCAAGAGTGTGCTGTTTGAAAACTAAGCATATAATTTTTCGCATAATGCAAAAAAAAAATAAAATAAAATAGTTGTCAAATACATTCAGTTTTCAAAGACATTTATTAGTTATAAATACAGTATATAGGCAGAAGAATTATGTTTTGGAGTATATAAATGAATATGACAGCTATTGTTCTTATCAGCCATAAAGTTAAGTTTTGTGTCCAGGTGGTGATACACAGGGCAACTGTTTGATTGAAAATTACTAAGGGTGTGACAAGATCTCGTACGTTCTCGTCGCGGTGAAAATATGTCTTGTGAGTTGTGATGTTATGATGGAGCGGAAGGGTGAAATTAGCATTGACGATTGGAGGCAGGATTGGATTTGATCTGCAAACAAAGTTCTTTGCACACACCTGGCAACCCAGGCTAGCCTCAGAGTTGCGCTTGTCACTCGGTTGGGTGGGCGGGTGTGACGTAACCGCTTTTTTCACCGGAGTTCAGCAGGTGCCGCATCCAACATAGGCTACAACTACAGCCTCACACATTATGGTTCGTATCCATACAATGGAATAGTACTTCAGATATGCTGAAAGGCATAGCCTAATCGTCGTAAACACAAATGGAATTACGACGTAGAGTATTCCTATTTTAGTCGCATTATTGAAGTGCAGATATGTAAACACCGTAATCAAACTATTAACACCGTGAAGGACTTTTAGCTGCATTTTGCGACAGGACCTACACACCTTGCGAGTCAGTAAAGCACCACAGACGCACACATCTCTAAGCAAGCGCAAACTAACACACACACTCACTGAATGAACTCCTGGAGACTCATCGTCACATCATCATCACGGAACACACGTTTGTACTGTCCGGGAAAAGCTGAATTTTTAGTTTTTTCATTCTGCGTGTGGTATCAAACTCCATTAAAACAACTTTTTAATCCTTCATATTCGCATGATCTCATCCGGTAGGAGTGAGTCACGGGGCCTGAATGAAATCTTGCTAAATGAAAGTGAAAATCATTTATTAAATTAAAAATGAAATACAAAAAATTACATATATTTGTTTCAGTGTGTGGAAATAAGTTTGAATATATCCTGTGAAATTGTACAGGGGAGAAGCCAGTCGGTAGAGTTTATAGCTAAATATTTAGCAGCGTTTGCATGTCCTTTATGACAGAATTCATTTAAATAGAAATAAAATACCATTCATTACAATGTTTTTAAAAAGCACCTAAATGGTTTTGTATTTTGTGATTTTTTTTTCTAGTTGAATAAAAATCTATTTTCCCATTCATATATCAGCAAATATTTAGCTAATATTTAAAATTATATATAAAACGATTTTTCCATTCACATAGGCTATTAGCAAAATATTTATCAGTGTTTGCATGTCTATTACTGCATATAATTCATTAAAATAGAAGAAAAATAACATTCATTACAAGTTGATTTAAAGAAAGCACCCAAGTAGTTTTGCGATTTGGTTTTTTTTCCCAGTTGAATAAAAGACTATTTTCAATTCATATATTTCATCATTGAGGATTTCTTAAAAATAGTGTAAAAATCTCGTCTCGTTCTCGTGAACCCAATCTCGTATCTCGTATCGTCTTGTTCTCGTGAACCCAATCTCGTATCTCGTCTCATCTCGTGGAGTAGGCATCTTGTCACACCCCTAAAAATTACTAATGTAAGTTATTTTGAATAGATGTATAGAAGATAGTAGATGTGGTGTAGTTACCACCGTAAAGCTAAAACAGGTAGTAGTAATGAATACTTTTTACTTAAGTACATATTTCAGGCCATTCTTCTTTTACTTAAGTACAAAAAAGAAATCAGTACTTTAACTTTTACCAGGGTCATTTTAAACATGAGTATCTGTACTTCTACAGTATATGAGTAAAGGATGTGTGTACTTTTGCCATCTCTGATAAAATTTAAGACTACCAGCATTTTTAACAGTGTTAGATCATTTCTGCTAAACAGCATCTTTTGCAGTGCAATGTGCCATAAAATACACTTTTTTTTTAACAATTTCTCCATAATGAACTATTTAATTCTCATCGTATATGCGATTATTGAAAATTTCTGAAAATGTTCTACCTAGACACAACATCCTGCAATGGAGGGTTATCCAGCGGATGATACTTGTATCTTAAGAAGCAATTTTGAAATCAAAAACATTCTGCTGAAAAGTAATGCAAAAATGGCATAGCTGTAAACAAGTCACATACTATATCTTGCAGCTGATAGAGGGCAAGGAACTTTCCACATTTAGCCAGTGTCTTTAAAATACAGCCTTACCCCTGGCATATTCCTGATCTCCCAGCGCTTTAGCCACCCTTCATATTGACAGCGCAGTATTTGACCTTCAGCAGCCTACCCAGAAGGCCCATTATGGGGCCGAAGTGAGTCTGAAGGACACTGAGAATAAGCAACCACATCTCCTCTGCTCCCGGGTGTCTGCCACACTTAATTATTCCCCCCGCACAGCATATGCTGCTGTCCTTTCAGCGCTGACCCAAACCAATCCCCATCACCAGGAAGTTGCCACCAAATTCCCGCTGCACTTTCATCATCTCATGTGACTCGGCTGCTCGTCTCTAAGCACAGGTCTGCCGGAAGCTGTACTGGAGTACAGACCACACTGCCCAATCACCTGCTCTGTGTGGTGACCCTGACACTGGAGATAGAAATGAATGAGGAAGGGACGTACATTTCTTTTACTGTTGGGAATGGTCAGTATTTTGAGCTTGTATGATATATATATAAGAGCTGTAAGTAAGGGATAATGTACATCCAGTCAGTTGATCTTGCAAAATAAAGGCAGTCGGGCATAACAGATTAGGGCTGCACAATATATTGTTTCAACATCGATATCACAATGTGATCATTAGCAATAGTCACATCACAGGATGTGCAATGTTGAGTTTATATCATTATATATTAGAATCTATAATTTTTATTTTGTGCTTTTGAGGCCTGTGACTGTATAATAAGTTTAAAAAGAAGAAATTGCTTTAATGATTACACACATTGTTCAAACACTGTTAATTTCAATAGTATCTTGTTTTACTGTATTGATATATGCTTGTAGATGGTTTATTATAGTTTATTCAGATGCACTTCTCATGCCAATCAATCTAAAAAGATTTATTCTTTTCAAATAGAGATATTCAAGGCTAGTGAAATGGTATTCATATCGCATTATATTGTAGAATAACAAAATATCGCAATGTTAGATTTTTCCAATATCATGCAGCCCTATTTCACATGTTGAATAAGACTGAAGAGTTTTATTCTGTGAAAACAACTGGCTAGATGTACATTATCCAGCTTATTGCATGGCATGTTCATTACCAGATGATCTGATAATCTGTAGTATCCACATGAGCCGGTGTTATTAATTTAATCGCTTAAGAATATCTGACAATAACATACCCTCAATGCAAAAAAAAACCTTACTAATACAGTAGCTGTTTTTAGTTAAAAAATTTAAAACTTCTTAAATTAAGAAGTTAAAATGAACTTGTTTAGTTTTATTCATTCATTCATTCATTCATTCATTTATTTTCCTTGGACTTAGTCCCTTTATTCATCAGGGGTCGCCACAGAGAATTGAACCGCCAGTTTTATTTATATATAGTAGAAACTAGCTTCATTTGTACTTTTTCTGAAAACAAGACAATCATTTTTACTTTGGTAGAAAAAGCTTCTTGATTTAAGAAAGTTTAGATATTTGTATTTAATCGCCTCGAATCTTTCAAACCACATCCACCCCTACCCCCAACTATCGATTACCAGCAAAATCAGAAATTCCAGAGAGCCGTGTTAGAAGAAATGAGATGTGTTTATACAGACATATAATAGTTTTATATGAGCAAAGAGGACACAAAATGAGCTGCTGTAGGAAAAGTACATAATCCAATCTCCGTAATCCTAAAGTCCTAAACCCGAGTCATGCTTTGTATTTTATATCATATATAGTTAACATAGTTTGAAGTGGTTTGCTCTGACAGATACATGTCATGAACTGCTGACAGATGGGCTACTTTAATATGTTAATGATTTGGTGTTTTTTTTCTCAGTTTGTAATGTAACTTATGTATTATTTTTTGTACATATTTACTTACTTATATATTCTTATCCAACTGTAAATGTTAGAAATGCATGATGTTCTAAAAATAATATTATGGTTTTGGGCATATCAACCTATTTACGTACCTACCTATACCTAAACATTTGATTGTCTGTTCACATATCTATCTGTCTATGTGACACTGTATGTTTATTTTAACAAATTATAACACTAGACTGATGTGCAAAAACAAAATGAATCCAGAAATGAGCTTTGAGTCCTTCAATAACTTAATTTGGGATTACAATGTGCATTTAGGATGTGTAAATGAATTGTTACACTTCAGCACATTAATCTGTGAGGTTCAAATGGACTGCACAGGCAAAACAAAGTTTTATAATAAATAATTTCCCCCACTAGATATTTTGATCTTTTTTTATTTTGATATTTTTAAGGCATGACTATGTGCAAAGTAATAAAAAAAAAACACTTGTCATTTTCAGAAGATGCATTCAAGATTCTTCTGTGCACAGATTAAAAGGTTGATTAAATTAGTGCATATTCCTAAGAGGAAGGAAATTCTATCAGTTATATTTAAGTGCACATATCACAAAGGCTGGTGCATACCGAAGCAAACGCTTTCTGTGCACATGGCCTGTCTCTTGATATGCTCTTAATGGAGGTTCAATCATTTTCTTCTACTCATATTAATATACAAAAGGTTCTATATTAACCTTCCTGACTGACTACGGTTCAGTGAGCACAATAACAGAGGTTTTCCGTAACAGCGTGTACGTTTCAAAGTAATCAAATTAAGCTGACACAAGCTTTTTGCTGTCAAGCCCCTGTGTAATCTACAATCATAAAGGATTAAAGGTACTCTAACTGAGGAACTCAAAGATGTTCTCTGATTGAATTGGATTTCTTGGTCTTGTACACCTAAGGGTCTGATCGGAGAATTTAAAATGTCATATCGTATTGAAGCAACACAGGGGAATGTAGAGTTGAGTTTAGAGACCAATTAATGTTGGTCCTTGTGTTTAGAAGAACATTTTGTTCTGTGGATTGGTTAGATCTTAGATGCAAGTGTGTATGCTTTTCATACAGTCCAAAACTTACGGACTTTTCATCAATGCTGAGAAATATAATTTAGTAATATTTTAAGTTAGGCCTACAAACATTCGTTTTTGAACAGCATTTCAGTACACACCTGACTTGTTATTCAAAATTAATTTAGGAACAAAAAGAGTGTATTTAATGAAGACATGCAATGCATATCAGCGGGCATTGCCAAACAAAACAAACTAATGGAAATTTTGAAGGATATAGATAACTCTAGGGCTGCAACTAACAATTAATTTAATAATCGATTAATCTGTCGATTATTTTTTCAATTAATCGATGAATCGGATAAAAAAAAAAAAGCAATAATTTCCAACCCCTTATTCAAAAACAGAACTAAAATCTTTAGACTGTGCACACGCATGTTGTCCTTGAACATCCCTGAGCTGTTATAATAATAATAATAATAATAATAAACTAACTTTTGTCGTGTTTTTAATCCAAATATCTAAAAAATCTTAAATCAAGATACATACTAGACAGATGAAATAGCACAAGAAATTGTTTTGTTTTCTGAAAAAAAAAACACCTCAAAATTAAGTGATTGTTTGCTTAAAACAAGCTAAATTATTTGCCAATGGGGTAAGAAAAAATATTTTAATGAGATCTCAAACAGAAGTTAAGCATCACTTGCCATCTCATGCCATTTTTTCTTGTCTAGTCTTGATTAAGGATTTTTTAGGAAACGAGACAAAAAATTACTAAGTATAAGAAAAGCTTTTTTGCAGTGTAGCTATACATGACTACAGATGGAAAAATGAATGATCCAAAAAAGGCAAGTGAAATAAAAACATGTCTTTAGTCTTCCAATGCAAAGTGCAAAGATATTAACTCTTTCACTGGTGAGTTTAAAAGATTCCATCTGGCCCCGTGTAGGCATGGGATGATAACCGTTTTCAAGGTATACCGCGGTCTGGAAAAGTCAAGGTATTAAAACCGACAAAATTTTCTGTAATATCATTTCTAAGGTATGTGTTAGATTTTTTTATTTACACTTTTTTTGTTTGTTTTTTAGGACAGTATCTCCAGCAGAAAAGATACCTAAAAATGCCGTTTTAAAATTGTAAAGAAATCAGTGTTTTTGAAACTAATGAAGACAGCAGAAGTCAATGATTTATTTGAATTATTTAGCCAGACATGTTTAGTGTAACAAAATATGATAAATGTTTCAAAAAATAAAATATATTGTTTTCAAAGGGGATAAAAGTTTTTGTTTTTTACCCAGACATTTAAAATGAATATAATTTAGAGCAGTAATCACAATACCGTGATACCGTGATATTTAAAGTTATCATACCGTCAGAATCTTATACCGGCCCCGGGCTCCAGTTTTGTTAGGCGATCACTATTTTAGAACGCTCACCCTTAATGTTTCCGTGGTGACGCGTCATGTTTATCCATGACACACCGCAGTGTGCTGCACACCACAATAGTGCTGTATGACAGATGTATCCCTTTTATTATGCTTTTTCGTTTTAATACAAAATATTCACACGCTTGCTCATCATGTCATCATCTACCTAAAAATTTTAAGTCACAAAAACGGGTGAGTGTTTTTTGTTGTGTAAATGACTTAAAAATGATCTTGATTGTGATCTAAAATGTCAGATGGGCATCACCATGTTTACTTGCAGCCGTGCGCATGCCTTGTTCATAAAAGCAAAACACGCAGGATTCAGCGCATAAAATCACCAGTTACTCCCAAAATGCATGCAAGCAATTGGCTGGCCAGCTGGGAGAAGAATAGATTGAACTTTATTGTTACTTTTACTACATGTATCTGATATGAATAATACACATCGGCAATATATATTTGAATGGATTGTTAGACTTCCATAGACTTACTTGTGTGTTTTACAAACTCTAAATGTATTGCTTTATTAGTACTTGTGTATATTTACATGTCTAAAACATAAAATAAGCATTGGGTGGTTAAAAACACTGCATAATTGTGATAATATGACACGTCTTTATCTGGCTCAGTGCCAGCCAACGTGCCAAAGCTCAGTTTGAATTTTTCACGTCATGCTCGTCAAGCTGGATAACAAGAAAACAGCAGCACCAGGGACTTTACGTTCCCCACTTAAAAATGGAATAAAAGCAGGATTCTGTAGTGATTTATCCTGATGTTGCTCCCTTCCTCGCCATGTATCTTTCCTCTTATGTTACCTCCGCTCGTTGTTTTGCTCCATCCTGTCTATGAGGTGCCGAATTCTGCTGGCATCAGATAACTCATATGAGTCTTTATATTTAACACCGATTCAAAAAAGTATATTTTATTTTGTAACCGTGATAAACAACATTAAATCCTCTACCATTGACTTCCATAGTATTGATTTTTCCTAGTGTGGATGTCAATGTTAACAGGTTTCCAACATTTTACAAAATATCATGCTTTGTGTTCAAAAAAACAATAAAACCCAAACTGGTTTGGAACAAGTCAGGGGTGAGTAAATGATAGCAGAATTTAAATGTTTGGGTGAACTATTACTTTAACTATCCCTTTAACATTTTTTAATAAGTTGCTTTGGAGCAATATACAGTATATTGTGAATGATTTGGAAGTCGATAACTTATCCACAGGCTGATGAATACACGTTTTGATATAACTTTTTTCTGATTACCCATACAAAGCACAAACATATAACATGAACAACTGTCTGATTACTATTAAGTTGTCGTGAAGCTGTCATTAGGGTTTTTATTCAGGGTTTTGTAGGACCTTAATAAGCACTCCAGCTACATTCAAGTGTAAACTTCCTCAATATGTCTGAAAATATCAGCAATACTGTAAAGCCCCTGCCAACTAACCCCAGTGGAACTACATTCATCCTTGTCTGTAATCTGAATCCCATCAAGCTGTCTGGCTGAGACTCATTGGGCTTTCATTGGACTCAAATCTCCGCTACTTTAACCTCTGACCCTCATTTTCGTCTGCCTCCATGTTTCATCAATACTGTATCGAGGCCACAAATTACACACATGAGAGATCTCCACCTGAGCTTCCCTTAGCCTTCCGCTCCCCGCTGCACCGGCCTCCATGCAGACGGGAGTGTGTGAGCGAGCCTTTTGCCCCAGGCTCTGAGATCACAGTTCACTAGGCTGCATAAAGATGGACCAGTGCCCCTGCCCTCTGTCCACTCACCTCAACCATTCTGTTTTCTTTTCTTTCTTTTTTTATAATACAGTAATCAAAACGGGTGAAAGACCTTCCGGTAGTATTACAACCCACACAAATACTGTAGAAAAGACAGTAAGGTCAGCATTTGTTTACATTTATTTTTAATATATACCATTTTGGGAGGTCAGGGTATATTTCTAAACCATAACTTGTAGTTGAGCTGCATAATTCTGCATAAAACATGAAATAAATAGAGAGTTCTTATGCCAGTTATCTTAAAAGATAGCTAAATAAAATATCAAGTAATTTACCTGACAAAGCATTTATTGCACCACTTTTATGTTGGTTTGAATTAACTATTTAATGGTTCACTCATAAAGACTTCACTTATTATTTTTTTCACAAGTGTTTTTGAAAGAACCTCTTGAATGAAAGAGTTAGTGGCTACATTCCACCAAAATAACTGATAGATAAATAATTTGCATGCAACCAAATAGGACTGCACAATACATAGCAGGGTGTCCAATTTCGGTCCTGGAGGGACGTTGTCCTTCATAGTTTAGCTCCAACTTCCTTTAACACACCTGTCTGGAAGTTTCTAGTATACCTAGAAAGAGCTTGATTAGCTACATGTAGTTCATGTGTGTTTAATTGGGGTTGGAACTAAAATATGCAGGACACCGGAACTCCAGGACCGAGTTTGGACACACCTGATATATAGTGTCAGTATTGATCTGCAATAGTCACAAAGCAGGATCAGCAATGTCACAGTGGGATTATAGTTAATCAGCACCACAGTTCAGAACTTGATTTTTGGAGTCATCGCAAAGTTTAACCTTAAAATAGAGTAAAAGATTTTCATCTGTATATGTTTTTAAGACTTGTGACGGTGTAAGATTCAAGCAAACTTAAACCACAATGTTATTGTTACATAGCAGACCCTGACAAAAGACTTGTGGATCCAAATGCAGTTTACTAAAAGTAAGCTCGTGCAGACAATTTTTAAATACAGGAGCAAAACAGTAGCACAAGGGTAATCCAAAAAAACATGGTCAGAGTACAGGCGAGAGGTCAGACTAGGCGGCAAAGATTCAAAACGATAAACAAGGCAAGAATCAAAACAACAGAAAAAAATGCTTCGTAGTGTTCAATAAAAAAACAAGACTCAGTAATGTGTGCGTGAAGATGAGGTGTCCTTATATTCTTTGTAATCAGTGCATCATGAGTTGCAGCTGTGACTGTGTGTCAGTGTCCAGATTATTGTCAGCTGCTGTAGTAGTTGATGAGTGCAGAGAGCTCTGGGAGTTGTAGTTCATTAGGAAGTAATCTCCAACAGTAAAAACACTGCTGGTGATTACAACGGAGTACAGGAAGTAATCGCAGGAGAGACAACGCCACTGATGATCACAAGAGTTATAACAGTATATAAACCAAAATGACTTGTATTTACTTACTTTTACAATGAAGAATCTACACTATATGTAATTATAGTATTATTTTATATATTAATATTGATTTTCTGCACCTCACTACGGTTAGATTCCACAGAAAACCATTAAATTAATTTGTGTCTGTTCAATTGTACTGTATTTTATGCAGATACTCCTCTTCAAAAAAGTCGCAATCAATGTAAAATTATGAGAGTTATAAGTAGGGCTGTGCGATTTGTGTAAAATATATAATTGCGATATTTTTTTTAACAGATATTGCGATTTTGATTTGATTTGCGATTTAATTTTGTCAAGCTTCAGCTCAATAGTCTGTAAGGTAGCTTCTTACTGCTAAAATGTAGTGAGTGTTAGTTAAAAAAGAAACTGAAAAGATATTAACTTACTCCAACTTTTATTCAAATTTGTTTATAAATATTAAGAAATGAAACACAAATTTTTCGCTAGAGCAAACAGTAGTGAGTTATGGCGTTAGTTATCTCCTGGTGCCTTCGTGATGTTTTTTCATATGGTGTAGCAGCTGCAAACAACTCTGAAAATGTACTTTGCTGTTGCTAGCTACTAGACGGAGTGTCACTGGCAATACTTTTAGTTGACTTTTTAGCAAGACACTACTTATATATCCATCTGTGGTGCTTTTTTAGGTGCTGGTTGTTGTATTTCCTCGTGCTGTGGCAACAATTCTGCGACAGCTCTTACAAATGACCTGTTTTTGTTCGGTGTCTGTGAATTTGAAAGCAAAATATTCCCATATTACAGACGTGATGTTTTTCTTTGGTATTAATTCCTCTGTTAATGCTTCTGAATCGGCAGATGCCATCATCCCACTTGTCCGCGCTTTCCAGTTTGTTTGTTTTATTGTGGGCGTTCCGCATAGTTCGGTTGCGCAATTCTGATTGAGCAGAACGAAAGTGTGTTCAGTGTCACACACAGACAGCAGTCACGCATTTGCTCTGGGCGTGGGAAATAATATGATCTATATACATTTCATATCGCAGCCTCTTGCGATTAGCTAATCGCAACATTTCAAATTGCGTTTGGATTTCGATTAATCGCACAGCCCTAGTTGTCATCTTGTAAAATTACATTCATTTCGCAATATATTTCGCAGACAAAATTAGCGCAATGTCAGTTTTCATCCAATATCCTTCAGCCCTACAATCAAATATATAGTCAAACGGAATGAGATGTAAACACCTTTTCAATACCATTGAGCTTGTTATGAATGAAACTTTTAGAAAATTGCAAGGGATTAAAGCTTTCTAGCCCAAACAAGAGAACGTGTAAACACTTGATTGCATTGAAAAGCAGAACTGAAAAAATGTGCACTGATGTAGAACTGGTGAAACAAACTGCTTGCTTTGTTTGGGGGAGAGCATTTTTTACTGCTTGATAAATATATTGCAGCGCTGCAGACAGATTTATACAGCGTGTTTGGAATCATCAATCTGAATGATCATATTCCTCCAATTACATTTCATAACTATAGAAAATAATAGCAGCATCGCAAAACTCATATTTGAATGTTCTGTTGTGATCAACTTATGAAAGCTGTATGAGATTGCCTGGGTGTATGAATCAAGATCACAATCTTTTAGAAATATTATTTCAAAGGAACATTATTTCAAAGGTGAGACACAAGCTCAAATAGAGATACTGAAATGTCTGCATTTTGTCCTGGTTACTGTGCCACTTTTGAGATTTCAGTCACAGTGTGGATTTGATTAAATCACCTCCATTTCTCTGAGTAAAGAAATATCTGACATTCAGCACTTTAGAAAGTAGGCTTTAAAGTTCTGCATCTTGATATGATTACAGGTAAAAGAACATAACGACTTGAAACAGCAGTCAATTGCAATGGTCAATGAGAAAGGAAGTTGCTGATAGTTTTACAGTAATTTAAGTACTGAACATGGATGATATACAGCACGCTGTCAGCAAGGTTTTCAAAAACTATACAGACAAAAGCATTTAAAAAAATCATGGAACAACCTCTTTGATTCCACACTCAGTAACAGCACCTTCAAATTACGATTTTGTTTGTTGTGAATATGCGTCCTCTAATGGAACAATTGAATGAAGGACTACTACATTTTAACTGGTTTTCATTTTTAAGATGACAGAAATTTCAGATTAAACGTACAGTACAGTCAAACATTTTATAAACCACTATGTTCAGTCCAGAGCTGTTATCATTGTGTCAAAAAAAGTATTTAATAGGGCTGCACAATATATTGTTTCAGCATTGATATCGCAGGATCTGCAATATTGAGTTGATATTTTTACCAGGAGCCACAGTTGCAAAGTATAACCATAATATACTGTAGTACAAATTTATCATTTGTATGTGTTTTTAAGCTCTGTGATTGTGTGAGGATTTCAGGACAGTTTAAAGCATTCAGAGACCAGAAATGTTTATAGTTTGTAACTAAATGAAGGTTATGTATAGAATTATTAATTTGATAAAGTGCTACACAGTGCTATTTTACATTTGATTATTCAATTTCTGTAGCCGAATACTATGAAGACTTCCAAGAAAATTGTAAAGCACTGTTTATTTCACTTGTATCTTTGATCTGTTGTATTTATCGATGATTGAAATTTGTTTATTAAATTTTCTGCAAATGATAGTCAAACTAAATGAATTTGCTCTAAATTTCAAATAGAGCTATTAAAAGTCATCTGGTAAAATGGTATTTATATCGCAATATATATTGCAGAAAAACAAAAACTCGCAATGTTAGATTTTTCCATTATTGTGCAGCCCTAGAATTTATAATTGAATAAAATTAATATGCGTTCTGGATATCAGTTAAATGGCACATCATAATGCAACTAATCTGTATTAATTTCTTTACCAAAAAAACCAAAACAATATGCAATCTGTATTGGTATCTGCATACATATATATATATATATATATATGCTGATTCCATGAAAATGTCAACCTTATCATGAAAAAATAAACTTTTGACCAAAATAACAAAACCAATTTAAATTTGCTCATTAAGGTCTGTATTTTATTGTTATGATGTGCTCTTGTCGAATTTTTAAGGAAATTGCTTTGTTTATCCATGAAATATGAGGATTGTGCCAATTGGAAATTTCTGTTTCATCAAACCACATTGCATGCTTTCAAAAAAGAGGTTAAAGACAGACTTTTTCCATGTTTTATTTTAACAGTAAGCATTCTGCAGAAGGATTGGGGTCTGCAGTATAAATAATTACCCTCCCTTTTTCATAACATCGCTGTCTTTTTAATTTATGAGCTACATATTTAAGACATCACGCAGCTTCGATCACGTGTCACGTCCGTAACGATTTAATGAAAAAGTTTATATTGTGTAATAAATATTAGCACAAATAAAATGAAACTATACATACAAAGCCAAAATATGTCCATGCTCATTATGATTAACAATTCATCTCAGGTCTTTGTTCTAAACAACCATAATTTTGCGTTACGGACGTGATCATTTGAACTCCCTATTATAAGCAAATGACTATAAGGCATATTTGTTCATTATGATGCTGCATTACAATTACTGAATTGCATTACATAATATCCATAATATGTTATATCAAGAACTGAACATTTCAGTTAAACAAACCACTTTAGTAACATTTCATAAATAAATGTTTAATAAAGAGAACAAAACGATTTATAAATATGTTACATATTGCCATAATCTTGGCGCATAATCTTGGTTTTTTGGCGATGCAGCATAGCGGACCTTGTGTTGAAGCACTTCTTGTTTATTTGGTAGATAACTGACTATCAAATAATACATCCAATAATTAAGATACAATTTATAGCAAACGAAATTCATTTCAAGAAGATATTTTTTCCAAGAGAAATATGTGAAATGTATATAAATAATATATAAACTCTGCGGTTTTTTTCCGTTCCGTATAAAATAAGGTTTCGTTTGCCTGGCAGGGAAATACACAGTTTAAATACATTAAATATAAAGGCTGGTTATTTTTATGTATGTAGCTGTGATTTTGTTCGACATTATTTTCTTGAGAAATTGCAAAGACAGCATTTATCCTGTCAAAAAGTGTTTCATCGGCTCTATCATGATCGCGGCTACATTGTACGAAATCTTTACGAGGGGAAATCTGGTGCATAACTAAAAAATATATTTAAAAAAACAGGGGGTTCAACACAAATCATGTCTCGGATAAGTGCGAAAAAGCAAATGCAAACATTAAATAAAAGATTTCGTACCTGAACACTTCACGCAGAAGCGATCTGCGTAAGCCCAACGCAATCTCCCATACTGTTAAATCTGCTAATTATTTCTGCACACTTGCACGAGGCTCTCTCAGATTTTAGGCTCGCTTAATATCCTCTTAATATATCTTCAGTCCAGTGCTCATGCTACAATAACCTCCATGCATTTGGTCTTTTTTCCACTACTCAAAATGCGCACAATACACACACACATTTAAAAGAGCGGTGTTTGTGGTTCATGCGCGGGTCACGCTGCAGGCACATGCACAGGCTCCAGCGGAGTTTTCGTTTCATGCAAAGCATAAAATGTTTTTATTTTATTTATTAAATAACTATTTATAAACATAAATTATTAAAGCAACACTTCATTTTCCAAGCACTTTATCCAAAATCTTAAGCACTTTTTAAACCTTGAAAATAGGCTATAGCCTCCTTTAAAATTAAAACATTTTCAAAGATTTCCAGCACCCGGCAATTGCGCTTGAGTGCTTATTAAAATCATATTACAGACGGCAAAATAAAAATAAAATCTTGATATTGATCTAAGCTTTAACTACATTATAGGAGTATATTTGTTAGAAAATCGATAGGATCAGCTGTAAATATTTCATTCAATATTTTTACACAATCGGTTATAAACTATAGCCTATAAAAGATAAACATTATATATCGTACACGACAATAACCAATGGCTATTTTTTCTATTCTTGTTTAACATAGCCTACACAAAACTTTTCTTCTTTTCTTCTGTGGACTCTTTGCAACCTGACATGACTGCCGACGAGAAAACGAAAGCAAGCGCATAGAGTGGACAAATTAAACTATTTATTCCATCGACTAACACATTAACTAGAATTAACTTTGTAATCAAATATAATATTGCTATAACTGTAACACAACTAGATGTTGATACTATTCTCCACGCAGCACGGTCTTGCGCACTTACAATCCAGCAATGATTCAAGTTCGTCTGGAAACACTGACATCAGGAGCTCGATAAACATATTATAGCTGTAATATTATGTAGCTAATATTATGTTTATTAGCAATTCTATATCATTCATAATAATAAATAAGCACCATGTTAGCATGCAACATTGTTTCCGAATTGAGTTTTGAACATTTGAACGCGCGTTAACCTTTAACAACACATGCCCTAATGAATTAAATATAACAAGGTGATATCTATTTAAGTTTGAATAATTGTGCAACCTTACCATTCAGAAGTCTCAGAGGTCAAAGTTTGTTGGTTTACATGACCAACAGATATCCACAAATAGGTCTTTGTTAAAGTTTTGAAAGCATTTGTCTGATTTTCAGAACGTGTCAAGTGTCAATTTTAGAGCAGTCACGCCCGTAACAAAGAGCGGTCACGTCCGTAACGAAGAGAAGTCACGTCCGTAACGACAGTTTTTCCTCATTAAGACAAAAATGAAAAACTAAATGAAACAAATTATATATGTTCCATGCAGAGCCAACCCCTGTCCTTTTGACTGTTATAATATTTTTTGGCTTCTGCATTTTTATTCACAGAATTTCCACAAAGTATGTCAACTCACAAAAACGCATGTCTTTTTTTTGTCACGTCCGTAACGCATTCATTTTGCCGTCATTTTAAATATAAAACACATGAATAGACTGATATTTTTTTGATGCCTGAACTCCATGGTTAAGGGGTAAGAAAAATATAAACAGATATTTCAATATACTGGTAACATATACTTTCTCTGAGTATATATGTTTCATTTTTTTACTCCAAATGTCACATCCATAACGCTGGAATCAGTATATATATATATATATATATATATATATATATATATATATATATATATATATATATATATATATATATATATATATATATCAAAAAAATAATACGTCATTAACAGATACAGTCTAGACATTCAGTCTATTGTTATAAATAATAATAATTCTGTAAAACAAATACTTTTTTAAATCTTCTGTAACATAAAAATAATATATAATAAGTATAATATGTATCAGTATTAGTTAGATAATAATATTAGTAAAAATAAATTTTACTGGAATTTTACTTGGAATTGTACTGTGAACAATGGCTATAGTGGTTTTAAATAATACATCATATTTTTTACATTTGAGTATTACTGTGGACTGTGAAGAAATGTATGTGTTACATTTCCTGAAAAAATCAGTTTTCATTTCAGAGATTCAAATCTTTTGGCTGGCCTAAATGTCAGCATGTATTTCCCTGATTGGCTTAGACTATAAATACTGGCAAAGTCTATGCTGTGTATGTCAGAAAGCAAACGCTACACCACAGTGACATATAGACCATCAAATCTGTTTTCTATTCAATCAGAACAGAAGGTCAAAAGAGAGTCGAAGATCAAACCTGTCTTTGGTTCAAAAAATATATATACACACACGTATGGACACGCGCGCGCGCGCGCACACATACACACACACACACACACACACACACACACACACACACACACACACACACACACACACACACACACACACACAAGCAGAAAGACAGATAAGCAAGCCAAGTCTTTTTGTTGTTGTTTTAGTTTAATTTCTTGCCCCAGAACTTGCTTTGATGTGCACTCGAACTGATGAATATTTTAGCGGAGACTAGATGCTCTTTTTTTCTTAGATGTGACGGCTCCATCTGTTTGCCAGTGTGTTGTTTAGGTGAAGTCATTAGCATTAGTAAGGTTTGCATTAGGCCAGCTTGTGTTTTGTAACATTGCACCTAATGTACTGTACATTCAAAAATCTCAGTCTACACTCTAAATGTTTTTATCACCAAATTATGTGTACATCGAGCCGTTGTTACTCTGTCGCTTGCACTGTTGTGTTCTCAGTTTAGATGGGTGTTTAGGATACTAAGGGCGAACAGTCTCCTGCTGTGTTGAGCTTGTATTGATCAGTGAGTTTGGCGTCTGGTGAAGAGACCACTGCGCCTGTAGGCTGTGAACCCTGTGGAGTCATCAGTCACAACAGAGGACACAACAGCAAACAGGACACAGTAAGCACCCAAACCCTCTGGAAATGAGTGTCTCTGATGGGCTCAGACCCCCTTGAAGAGAGATGGAGAACTGCTTGGCACCCCGCGTTTACCTCAGGCTTCTTGGATAAAGCGAGTGGGGGAGGTGGAGGATAGCAAGATATGTGTGAATAACCCATGTAATTGACTTATGCATTTTTTTAATAATCAGGAACATCAACATAAACCCGCACTGTCATTTCCATATTTTCTGCAATTAGCAAGGAGGAAATGACCTAAGTTTTGTCTCGGAGGGTGCATATGGTTATGCAATTATGAATTGGTGCCTGATTCCCTCAAGCTGTCATGAAATGGACTCCAGCTGGTCTGGAATGGACCATAAAGGTAACAATTTAATTGTTATATTCAAATGCATTCAATTATTTAACCATGCAATTGAATAGAAAATGTCATGAAATAGTTGGCTAATGCTCATTTATACATTTAAAAAATTGTCAACTTAGAATTCTAAGGTTCCATATGACATTTTGTCAAAATTGAGTTATTCACATATTCTTAATAAATGACAACTTATTTACATGATGTTTTTTATACGTGGTTTACATTTTAAGACTTTTCTTTTTAAAGTATTTAATTTGATATTAAGCCTTGAAGGGAAAATACTTAATTTAATTCAGGGGGCATATAATTCAATAAATATGATTCAATAAATCATATAAAGCATATAATTCAATAAATATTACCATATTAATTACATCAAATTTACATCGGCACACTGGACAAAATATTTAGCACAGCCTTGTATGCTTGATTTGAACTAGAAAATATATTCATCCTAAAGCATTAAATAAATGTTATAGAAAGCAAAAATGTAACTTTCTTAAACATCAACATATTGTTACAACACCAATTTTAATTTTTTTAATTAAATTAAGCAGCAGACTGATAATATTTCTTGAAAAGTAATGCTTCAATTATTAATCTGCCAAATAAAACCTTATATTTCCAAGCCGAAAATGACTTTTTAGAATTAGAAGCTTCTGCATTTGCATCTGCATTTGCCCGGTTTATTTTACCCCAATTTGGAAATGTAAGAGAATTTTGATCATTTGAATTTAGAGTACATTTATGGTCTCTGTCTGTCATGTTAATGTATGAAAGAGAACTGATAGACGCATATTGTTTGCTATATGGAATGCAAAAACTCTGAAGCTCAATATCTTAAAATTATGTAGAACGCAGACAGAACCTTATAATTTCAAGGTGACGATATGTATAAATGGTGTATTCATTTGTGCTATTAAATAAAAAACAAAACATAATTTTAAAATGTTGGTAGGAAAATTACACAAACTAATTCCTCTTTCATATTTGAAGTTACAGCAAGCATATTACCTGTCCTTTGGCTGCACAAGATGAGAATGCATTTTTGTATATTTCTAGGGTCACATGAAAGTCTGAATATGTGTTATATTTCCTTCCACCCAATAGGACATACTTGATGTGGCTGGATGTTATTAAATCTGCTATAAGGATAGTTTTAAATAACATGCACTGTGTGTATCTGTGTGTTTTATAATTAAACTGTTAATGAGATTACAGCAATAAACGGAAATGGCTATACATGACTACAAAATCTCACTAGCCAATCAGAATGGACTGTTGTTAAGCCATCCATCATAAGAGGCCTGGGCCAAAATATTGAATAAAATTTGCAAAGCATAAATGAAAGCTGTTGGATCACATAAACAAATAATGATTTAACAAGAATCTTTGGAAATTTTGATTGCTTTTCTTAATTTGTAATGGAGTATTTGATGTTTTTGACATTTTTAAATAAATTTAAACTCTGACATTTAGCTTAAAATTTTGAGTTTTAATTTTTTATAAAAATCCATGATTCAAATTCATTTATTCAATTTCTACTTTTGAGCTGTGCAGAAAAATAAAATTGGAATAATACCTGTCTACAGAATTTGAGGTTTTTGGTGACATTGTCCCTCGTAAATAAAAGTATGTACTTTTACAAGGACAATTACAGTTAAGCAAACAATTAGTCCAGCATTAGACATGCAATAACAACAGTGAACGTTATCACCTAAATGAAACAGCTAATTTCAGTAAAATGCAAATCCTCCTTAAAAATAATTTCATCATCACATGTACAACCAGTCGTCCTGCAGAAGGCATGACAGCGATCATAAGTAAAATGAACAGCAGCTTTCTGGATCCCACAACCACAAACAAGCAATGCTAACAGCAAACAACAATATTTGATTGGCACAGATGCCCATTAAAAGTTTGTTACGAACCATATAAACATGCGTATTTAGAGACAAATGTTATTATTAACAACAACAACAACAGCAGCAGCAGCATGTGCAAAACCATCGCAAAATGATTATAATGTCCAGACTGACATGCGATTCGGCAGACTGTTTTCAATTAAGCTGATTATAAACAAACAACATGGCAGCGGCGGCCAGAATAACATCATTCGGCACAGCGGCCTTACACTGTAAACTTACCTTTGATGATCGACTTTCTTGGAAAACAATAGGATCGAGGAAATCCATTAGTTGTCAAATGAATATCCGACTACAACTTTTCATCCTGTGAATGGCGATGTCAATCATTTGAAAACAGTATCCTAAAGTATTTCTTTTTCCCGAGAGCATTTCCTACAGCAGCCTAGAACTTGTCATACGTTATTGATAACAAGCCCCACCCAGAATATGATTGGTCAATTCTACTGTGATTATAAATTGACCTCACACTTATTGATTGGCTGCCTGTTATTTAAAAGGACAGCTAATAAAAGAGCCAGGCTGAAAGATTGTAATAAACAGAAAACAGGGCTATTTATTTAACTCTTCACAATCCAAACAAACTGAATTGGTACACAGGGTGTTTTTGTGTGATATTTATTTAAGAAACTAAATTTAGATTAATTTTACAATTCAGATGTCAGTCTAAAGTCAAGTGCATCTGCTGCATAAAACATATATGCCAGAGTAATTGGCGGTTCATTCCGACGTGGCTGATCCTGTTAATTCAGCTATTAAAGCTGCGGTCACACTAGAGTTTGTGCTTGCGTAATTCTGTCGTACGGCGCTGCGAAAAGGGGCGGGATTAAACAAGATGATTAGACATTAAAAAAAGCGAGCGATTGGTCCATGCTTTAAATTTCTGTCCAGAGAGGTCATGTTTTGATCCTCGATTGGTCTCACACAGTCAAGTGATGCGATTTCGCAGGTCAGAGTTCACCAAGCTTGACCTTTGCACCGCACTGACCTGCGAAACTTGACGCATAACCTTGCGTTTTTGGTCTGACACATGGATATATATATCCATTAATTTTCTTTTTGGCTTAGTCCCTTTATTAATTCGGGGTCGCCACAGCGGAATGAACCGCCAACTTATCCAGCACAGGTTTTATGCAGCGGATGCCCTTCCAGCTGCAACCCATCTCTGCGAAACATCCATACACTCTCAGAAATAAAGGTACACGAGCTGTCACTGGGGTGGTACCTTTTCAAAAAGTACAAATTTGTACCTAAAAAGCCCATATTAATACCTCAAGGGTACATATTAGCACCTTAAAGGTACAAAAGTGTTCCACTTAAAATTTTTAGGTACTAATATGAAAATTTGAGGTACCAATATGTACCCTTTAAGTACAAACATGTACCTTCTGAAAAGGTACCACCCCAGTGACAGCTCGCGTACCTTTATTTCTGAGAGTGTACACACTCATTCACACATACACTACGGACAATTTAGCCAACCCAATTCACCTGTACCGCATGTCTTTGGACTGTGGGGGAAACCGGAGCACCCAGAGGAAACCCATGCGAATGCAGGGAGAACATGTAAACTCCGCACAGAAACGCCAACTGACCCAGCCGAGGCTCAAACCAGCAACCATCTTGCTGTTAGGCGACAGCACTACCTACTGCGTCGCCTATATATATATATATTGTTGTAAGTTGTAGTTTTACAAAAAATAAAGATATTGAGAACAATAGGGTATATGCACAGCTAGTGTTTCTTCCCATACTGATAAACTTCCGGTGAAAGCTTAATGTGACTTTATTTTTTTTAATTTCATACAATTCCTTTTAGAGCCTGGATGATTTAATGTAATTAAAATACAATCAGTTAAATAGACTTCAGCGTTCCTTTAGTTGTTGAAGCGTAAAACAAGATGAAAAGCCGTTTACAAGCACTCGCCTGTCAGGATTAGCAGGCTAGCACAGAAGCCCCATTGAATATACTGGGGTAAAAATAAATTTTCATATTTTACAGACATGGCATGGCAAAATGTAATTTAATGCAGTGCTTCTTGTACATTCTGAGACAAACTTTGTATCATATATCACTCAGCCAGTGGAGATCATTGATTTTTAAAGAAAACAGACCTTAAACGTGCCAATTTTGTAACTGCATACAGTTCACCGGAAGCGCTTGACCCAGGTTACCCAATCTGCTTTCTGCTGTCTAACGCCATCTGTTAAACTTTTGGTTAAGCAACAATTGATTAGGACAGAATAAAAATAATTATTATTATGCCTATTATTACATTGTAGTATTTTCATAGCAATTTAAACTACCCCTTCAATATGTACAATAAGAAACAAAAAGGAGCAGCTTTGACTGCATATACTCCGGGAAAGAATGTCTGAGTGCATCAATAACATCAGGTTTCCACTTTTTTGTTGTGCTTGAATGTTAAAGCGGCCCTCCTATGAATTGTCAGTCACTGATATGGCCCCCCAACAATTTGAGTTTGAGACCCCTGCCGTACAATATTCAGTGAAAAATACAGCCGTCTGTGACCTTAACAAAAAGATGATTATCAATAAGAAGAAAGAAACAGAAGAAAAAAACTCATACAGGTTTGGCACAAGATAATGATGAGTAAATTGTGACAATTTTAGTGAGCAATTTAGCGTGAATAATGCCTTTAAGAACCTTTTATTTTTGAGAATGTGTATTGTGCACTGCAACAATTTGGAGTAAAATCTGTGGAAATCTGCAGAACTGACGAAATCGATTGAACAAAGTGGATCGTCCTTTTACTGCTGGCTGTAAAGTCAAAACAATTCTACAGTCAGAGAGAATTTGACAGTATGATTTATGCATGATCGTATCCACAGAGACCTACATTACATTGGTGTACATTTATCAGTTTCCAGCAATAAACCTATGATCTTGACATACAGTATGTACTGTAGCATTACACTCTGCAGTTTGAGCTACAAGTAGACTGAATAGTGTCTCGTGTGTGTGTAAAGTTAAAAGATCAAGTGCTGTACATTCTTCTTGAGCCTGCAGATCCCTGGTTGTTGTCCGTCAACAGAAAGTGCACAACACATCAAGCACAAGTTTGTGACGCATTGTTTTTCAGCTCTCTGTTCTCCGTCTGATGAGTGAGTTAGGCAGTCGGGATCCTGCCTCGTCAGTAGCACTAATGAGTTCTGAGTCCTGAGCTTGACCCAGTCTCACAAGATTACAGTCAGCAGCTTTAGCCAAAGCCTTTCACTCAACTTCTGTGGGCTGATTTTCAACAGAGCCTCTCTGGAGCTTCAGCCTCCCTCTGAACCTTTCATGCGCGCGTGTGTTCTTATTGTCGCAGCAGGACGTGAATTGCTGGAAGTGTCTCTATTTTGCAACAAGATCTCGAAAATAAAAGGCATTGAATTACTGCTGGTTGCTCAGCGGGAGATCCTTTAAATGTATTAGGGTGTTAGTGTGCAAACTGTAGATTACAAAAGCCGTCTCTGAAGTTGCAATGTACTTTTTATTAACTATCAAATTTAATATCTCAGTCAAGCTAAGCATTTCAGTGAATAGCTTCCCACTGTGTGTTTTGAATGGGAGGCATTAATAGCAGCTCTGAAGCAGCAGAAGCTAAAGCTAAAATTTAGTGAATGTTTGAGAGGGATATAAATACATGTTTGCCCACCTAACCTTCTGAAAAACTGGTTTACACCACCTTTCAACTGTTTTATGCTGGTATGTCGGAATGAGGTCAGCTGCATGTACTGTACTATACAGTACCTGACAAAAGCCTTGTCGTTGATCCCAGTTGTAAGAGCAACACATAATAACTTGACTTCTAGTTGATCATTTGGAAAAGTGTCAGAAGGTAGATTTTTCTGATGAATCATCTGTTGAACTGCATCCCAATCATCACAAATACTGCAGAAGACCTTATGGAACCTGCATGGACCCAAGATTCTCATAGAAATCAGTCAAGTTCGGTAAAGGAAAAATCATGGTTTGGGGTTACATTCAGTATGGGGGCATGCAAAAGACCTGCAGAATGGATGGCAACATCAACAGCTTGAGGTATCAAGACATTTGTGCTGCCCATTACATTACAAACCACAGGAGAGGGCAAATTCTTCAGCAGGATAGCGCTTCTTCTCATACTTCATCCTCCACATCAAAGTTCCTGAAAGTAAAGAAGGTCAAGGGGCTCCAGGATTGGCCAGCCCAGTCACCAGACATGAACATTATTGACCCAGCATAAAAAGCTCATCTAATTGTATAGTAGATACCAACAAGAGTTTAATAATTTATTGTCACAACATATGGAAATACAATTATTCTAAAGTACATATAAAGATTATATGAAACAACATGGTAAGTTCAGAAAGTCACACATTTTTGGTTTATTAATTATTAATGAAATAAGTGACCATGGGACCATATGTGACCATGAAATTTAGATACAAAATCAACTGAATAAATAAGCTTTCCATTAATGTAAGAACAATATTTGGCTGTGATCTGAAAACTGAAGTGTAAAAATTTCGATATATAAAACAATGTAAAGTGAATAGTTGTAAAGTTGTCCAAATGAAGTTCTTAACAATGCACTATTACGTTTGTATACATTTATAGTTAGATATTTACAAAAGGTCTGTATTCCAATGTTTCATTAAACAAAATCTGTAATTTAGACTTATACAATGTATTTTGGGAAATTGACGAAAATATACGTGAGCAACATAAGGTTTTGCTGTCCAAGGTCAGATATATAACAAATTGAATAAAATATTAATAATATATTATTTTTATCATTGCCCTGTTCATATTGTTTCAACTACATCCTTACTTTAATGTAACACAAAATGTAGCATTTTCAAAGGAACATTCATTGTACCTTTTTCTTATTTTTTTACAACACATTATAAAAAGTAATAATCATATCATGAAAAATATTTGTAATGTGTATGGTGCAAACCAAACATGACAACTGTATTAATATACTTCTATCCACAACAGTTTCCCAAACTTTGTGATTGAGAAATATTTTCTGTTTATTTATTTTTTCAAACTGCATTGTACTGTAGGAACTTTTGATATTAAAAAGGTAAACGAAGTTTAACATTTACTTACTTTAGTTTAAATATTGTCTGGGTAGCTCATGTAAATTACAGAAATAAAATAAATAAATATAAGAATATATTATCATATAAATAATTTCAAACTTCAACAAATGTCAATACATGTCACTTGTTAAACTCTAGAGCATATATTAAAAGAAAACAACCAAATAAAAAGAGAATAATTTTTTTTTGGTATAGTTAACAATTGTTATATCAGATTTGTGTTTTATAAAATCGTGCCATGAGTTTATTTTTACACGCCATTACCAACAACAATGTAATCTTACATGTGAATGTTCATTTTAAATGGACATTCACATTGTTTCTGTTGTACTCATTTGCATTAACAAATTATGATTTATTTTGCTTCATTTTAGTACTTTTAAAAACATACTGAAATATATGGATATGACAGGAAAATATACTGATTTCACTTTAAAGTATGACTAAAACACAACATTGTGTAATGCTGAGTAAGCTTTTTTCCCCCCACAGGTTATTTCTATGCGGTGACAGCCTGAGAACTATAAACACAAGAGACATCATCCCAATGAGAACCGAGTCACTGCTCTTGCTCTGACCGCCTCAGAAAAGCATGAGCCTGCACAAAACTGAGAGGAATAACAATTAAGCAATTACCAGCGAAAATCAGTATTTGGCAGCTCAGAGCTGTTTGTTGGGATGTGAGCTGTTTGTACCTGTGCGCTGATGTGGGCAATTACCTGGTATTGTTTTCCCTTGTAATAATTTTTGTCTATCTCCAGCCAAATGTCCCTGGGCATCATGGCAGAGTGCAAACGTGGGCCATTAGGAGCATGACGGCAAGGTCGGACCTTCAACAAGAAGAAGAATGTATTGCTGTATTAAAAAGAGAGGAATTAAAAACATCTTCATTTACATTCTGAGGTAACAGCGGATCTTTGACGCACATTGTCAAACAGCATGTTTGCCACACCGTGCCGCATATATTATAATTTATGAATGTCTCTCACTTGTTATTTTATCCCCTAGCTTCTCCATGCATGTCAGAAGGACGAAATGAAAGCAGACAGGAAGGGAGGAAGAACAAAAATTGGTTAACAGCAAGGGGTCAAACTGTTATTGTATTAAAACTCTATGATGACAGGGGCTCTGCAGGTCTACACACGCAGGACGACACCAGACCTAATGTCTCAAACCATGTGTTTCATGCAAGATTACAAGCCTAAAGGCTGAATCCGAAAATGGGGCCTGACGGGGCATAGCATTTGGACTTATCAGTGTTGAATTCATGGTGCAATGCCATAGGAAAGCAGAAAGACTCGAGGGGAATTTAGTGTCTACAGGGTCCTGTAAATCACGTTGTTGACAGCTGGAACATTATGTCCACTTCACAGCACACTCTAAATCTGAAAGACATTCACCTACTCACACTTGCACCATGTTTACCTGGACCGAGGCGATTCAGTCTTTTAATGCAGCCAGTCTGTTCATCGTCTTAAAGAAAAAACACAATGCATTATTCATTGCATTAAAATGTTCAGTAAATCAAACAGTTTTTGTTCTTCCTCCACCAGCCATATTGAATATTTAAAGTCAGGCAACTGTTATGACAAGAAATGCATAATGGACAAACCTGCAGTGTTCAATGAAGTGACTGAAATACACAGCATTAGGGAAATGAAAGACTAATGGCGGAAGCCAGATAGCTGGACTGAACAAATTACATCAAACTTTATTAGCTCTTGTGAAGGAAGTCGAACTGTTTGTGCAAGTCAAATATGAGGGTATTGATTTTAATCTGTAAGCAAATTCAAAGTTGCCCAAATGCATGCCAGATTATTAGCAGAAGCTTCATCATATTAGATCCAGTTAGTGGTGTAGCCAGAAAGTCATTTCAGTTATTTTCTTGTACGACAACTGACGCTTGCTAACTTATCAATAACAGAATAGACAGATTGTTTGATTTGATTTAAGTTGCGATAAAAATATTAATATAATTTCAATCCCATAAACAAAACATGTTTCACTTCAATAATTCATACATAAATATAATAAAACCACAATTGAAATAAGAACTACACGGCATCCCTTTTGCTCTCTCTCTCTCTAGCTCTCGAGAAAAAAAAAAAAAAACAGAAACAAACATGTCTTGTTGAATTTTGTTTTTGAAGTAACAAAATTTCTAAATAGAAAAACTAAATTCAGAAAAATGGATCAAAAGAGGTCCGCAGGTTTTTTATTTTTTTTTGGTTGATTAGAAGTTCGACTCATATATTAAACATTACTGTAGCAAACAATTTATAACGTTTGTTGGTAAATGGTCTGTTGGAAATGTACTTTGTATTGTTTATAGTGATTGTGTAAAGAATATTTAATAATGGTGGTTTTAAAAGTGTTAAATGTGGAATAAACACTACCAATCTTGCCCTCTTTCTCTCATAATGAAGGCAAACTGTTGTGTTAAATAAAAGTGAAGTGTCGTAATAAGTGTCTTATTCATATCTGTATGACCAAACATAAAATAATAGCCGGAGAGTGAGCAGGGCTGAGAGCAGTGGGAACGGAATGAGGCCGCGGCTTGAGTGGCAATGAGAAAGAGGACCAAGCCTGGACGTTTTATGTTTTGGTTTTGGTTTTAGTTTGGTTTTAGTTTAGTTTTTGGTTTTTTATGTTTGGTCTCCGTGAGGAGCTGCCATTTGTTTGTTTTATTTTTCCTTTAATAAATTCTTTAAATTTCGTCGGTTCTCCGCCTCCTTTCTCCCGATGGGCAGGAGACCGTATAAAATTATTAAAGCCTATTTTAAACTGTTTTCGCTGTTAATGACAAACATACAAACATACGTCAGTAGATTTCTGTTGCACTTTGGTACTTTTAATCAAGTAATTTAACCACAATGATCCAGGACAGGTGTTCCACATGTGCTTCTTAGCACTGAAAGCCAGCATGCGTGTTAGATGGGCATTTCAGAAATTGTAAACTTTATGCATAAAAATGCTTAAAATATTAGTTGCTTAAAATATCAGCAACTTAAGTTAAAAAAGAACTGAATTAGTGTTCTTATTTGTTTAACAGCGTTCAGTTTATTATTTTGATGCAAAACACTATGTAGTAGATTATATAAGACAGCAGGGTTTGGGACCCCTCGGGAGGTTGCAGGATAAAGGGTAGGGGGGGGGGGGGGGGGGGGGTATACGTTGCTTGGTGATTTTCAAAAATCAAATAAATTTTATGAAACTATAAGAATTAGCATATTTTGTCCATATGCTACATTTTTTTCCATTTGATTGTGACCCATGGGGTCTCATTACGTTAGATTAAAGAAATGGCAATAGGGTCAGATGCAGCAGATTGATTTCATGGCACCAGGGTAAACACCTTTACGGCACTCATGTACATTAAAATTTAAATACAGGCCACAACTGAACATGGAGGATAACCTCAGAGTGTCTTTCTCCAAAATTAAACAAAAAATAGACTTGGGCCTATTAGTGTGTGTTAGACGTTTTGCGTTTGCAAGGTTTGTATATTTATAACCACCTCAGAGCATATAGTGGGTCGCAAGTTACTGGCATTGTTATTTTGGGGGTCACGGGCTGAAAAGTTTGTGAACTCCTGATTTAAGATGGTACTTGTACCCACAGTTTGGATTATGGAGGGACCCCATCTCACTCTTGTAGGGGGTCTATGCACTTGGTGCTACACTACTGGATGCAGTCTTCTGACATACAATGCTGGTCACAGGCATAGTTTTCTATCATTAATCTTATAAACACTTTAAAACATCCTACAAGTTATAAACACCTCTTCAAAGAGTGTTACCTGAAAAGATCTAATCTCATTAGTAAAAACACTGCTGAAGGCAGTAAAAACAATAAAAAATGCATTTGTTTATTACAAATATTTATTCCTCAGAAGTACTAAAGAAATCATTAATGGCACCGTTAAAGAACTAGAATCATTAGGAGGAATCATTAAATTCCTTACAACTCACATCCCTGGGGTTCAGTGGAATTAAGAAGCCTAGCCAAAAGCATTAATTACAAACTGCCGTCTACTCAACTTTGGCAATCAAAACTCATCAGACTACATACACAGGCGCTACATAAAAATAGCATAGGCAACCTCTGCCTTTTCACCCCAAATAATTTGCACTATGAATCATGTGCACAGCTCTCCATGACGTCGCGTGACATGCAGTGAGGCATATTCTTTCATTCAGAGAGACAGAACGAGGAGGAGGAGAGAAAGAGAGAAGAAATCTGACGGAGTGGGAAGAAGAGTGATCCGAAGAAGCTTCTGCCTGACTGGCTGCACATCCATGCGGCCTGCGCCAGCTGCACTTCTCTAATGCTCATCACTTATGGAGCAGCTCTTATCTTCCAATTACAATATTAGGAGGTTGAGGGAGTGTTTGTTTGTGCTTGGCGCATTTCAGGCGAGCTGAGTTTCTCACAGGCTGTTAGACGCAGCATCAAAGACTGTGCTCGGGATTATGCAGAGACACCCATGGGCCTTTCTTTCAGACCCTTTTCTGTTTGTCTGCAAGTCAGTGAAACATAGATGCACGAAAACTATTTTTTCAGGCATTATTAAAGGGTTAGTTCACCCAAAAATGTAAAAAATGGTGTTAATTAGGGCTGCACGATATTGGTAAAATCTGATATTGCGATGTTTTTATTTTTCTGTGATTTAATATTGCGATACAAATACAGTTTCACAAGATGAATAGTTCTATTTGGCAGGTTTCTGGGGAGTCTAGCATAATACAGGTACAATAAAAATAATACAAAAAATGCTTTTCTTACTTTGCATCGTCTTGTTTCTAGTCCAAATATCAAAACATTCTTGGATCAAAGAAATATATTGTATTATTTTCACCTTCAGAAAAAATAACTCAAAATTAAGAGTTTTTCCTAAAAACAAGCTTAATTATCTACCATTAGGGTAAGTAAAATAATCTTGCTTTTGCTTTAAAATGTAGACATTTGCACAGAAACAAGACAAAAATAATTTTTTTTGCATTAATAATTAAATGCAAACAATATTTGTTACCAAACATCATATTTTTTTTTTACTCTCTTGAAATGCTTAGTCATAGCCCTTAAAACACATGCAAATGATAAACCATCGCTCTCCTATGGTTAAACTTAGCAGTGACTCTAAAAATCACGTGTTCTGTAGCTCCTTTTTCACTATAATTTAGACTCAATATTGTACTGTATATCTTGCAATGTGACTATTGCAGATGCACACAGGTACATCCATGCTGAAACGATATATTTTGCAGCCCTAATGTTAATGATTGCTCACCCTTGTGTCATTCCAATCACCAGAGACCTTTGTTTATTTTTGGCATAGCAATTAAGATGTTTAAGGTAACATCTGAGAGCTGCCTGAGAACCGACAAATTTCCTGACTCATTCAAAATACCACAAAAAACATCTTCAAAACAGCCCATGTGCCTTTAGTGTTTCAATCTGAATATTATCAAGCTGTGAGAATACTTTGTGCGCACATTAAAAAAAAGATTAATTAAGTTTATCTTCTCCTTAGTGTCAGTATAGGGCGCATGTTCTCTGATGTATACACTGGATGCCAGTGCTCGACTTCCTCTGTTTGAAACAAAGCACTTGCTGTGGGCAGTGTGATAAATACAGTCATGACAACTGTTCATTCATTTTCCTTTCGGCTAAGTCCCTTTATTCATCAAGGATCGCCACAGCAGAATGAACCGCCAACTTATCCAGCATATGTTTAACACAGACGATGCCCTTCCAGTAGCAACCAAGTACTGGGAAACACCCATACACACCCATTTACTACGGACAATTTAGCCTACCCAATTCACCTATACCACATGTCTTTAAACTGGTGGGGAAACCGGAGCACCCAGAGGAAACCCAAACACGGGGAGAACATACACACTCCACACAAAAATGCCAACTGACCCAGCCAGGACTCGAACCAGCGACCTTCTTGCTGTAAGGCGACAGTGCTAACCACTGCACCTCTGTGTCACCCATATCAACTGTATTGAACTGAACTGAACTGAACAACCTATAACCACCTAGAACACCCTAGCAACAACCTAGAAACGCCTTGGCAACCACTTAGTAATGCCTCAGCAACCACTCAGAACAACCTTGCAACCGCCTAGCAATAGCTTAGCAACCACTCAGAACACCCTAGCAACCATCTAGCAACATCTTAGCAACCATATGAAACACTCTAGCAATGCCTTAGTAATTACTCAAAACACCCTAGCAACCGCATAGCAATGCCTTAGCAACTGCCTAGCAACCACTCAGAATACCCTAGCAACCACCTAGCAACACCTCAACAACTACGCGGAACACCTTAGCAACCACCTAGCAATGCCTAAACAACCAGTCAAAACACCCTAGTAACGCCTTAGCAACCACCTAGCAAATACTTAGAGCAACACCTTAGCAATCACTCAGAACACCATATCAACCACCTAGCAACACCTTAGCAACAAATCAGAACACCCTATCCACTGCCTAGTAAGAAACATGTCAGTCCATACTAGAAACAAGCTAATGCATGTATGTTCTTATCTATATATTTATCTATGCAGACTGTTTCAAACTTCTTAAAGCTACTTCAATGATTTTAAACTTTGAAACAGCTTCAAACTTTTAGACTCTCAAGCCACCATTTAGATTCTCAAGCCGCAATAAAGTTTGTCTACCAAGTATACTGACTGATTTGTTGTAACGTTCCACTAACTGAAATATTGTTATGGCTTTTTATTCTCTTTTCTTAATCTCTGTTAAACTGCTTAGGCACAATGTCAAAAAAAAAATAAAAAATCTAATTTAAATTGACAGACAGACAGACAGACAGACAGACAGACAGACAGACAGACAGACAGACAGACAGACAGACAGACGGAAAGAAGGCTGGATGAACAGACAGACAAGAAGACTGATGGATGGGCAATGGATGAAAAACGTATGGACAGACAAATAAACAGATAAAAATCCACTGAAATAAACTGCATTTTAAATTATAATACAATAGAAAGTATAATGAACTTAGAAAGTATTCACACGGAAATAACCTATATAAACATATGTTTTAATTTAGGTTTTAATATAGGTTTTTAATATATGTGACATAAAATTGCCCGTTTTCCTATATTATATGTACATATTTGTTCATAATATATGAACCTATAAGTTCATATATGCATGTATATATGTGTACATATACAGTTGAAGTCAGAATTATTAGCCCCCCTGAATTATTCACCCCCTTGTTTGTTTTTTCCCCCAATTTCTGTTTAAGACACTTCTATACAGCTTAAAGTGTCATTTAAAGGCTTAACTAGGTTAATTAGGTTAACTAGGCAGGTTAGGGTAATTAGGCAAGTTATTGTATAACGATAGTTTGTTCTGTAGACTATCGAAAAAAATAGCTTAAAGGGGCTAATAATTTTTACCTTAAAATAGTTCTTAAAAAAAATTAAAAACTGCTTTTATTCTGGCCGAAATAAAACAAATAAGACTTTCTCCAGAAGAACAAATATTATCAGACGTACTGTGAAAATTTCCTTGCTCTGTTAAACATAATTTGTGAAATATTTAAAAAAGAAAAAAAAATTAAAAGGGGGGCGAATAATTCTGACTTCAACTGTATGTACATATATGTTCACCTATATGTTTACCTATATATTAGTAAAATTATTAAAATACATAGCTGCTAGACAACATAAATAAACTGTAGAAATGTATATGTTTTATTTACTTAAGAACAATCAAATAGTACAAGAAAAAGAACACAAATAAGACAAAAAACTGAAGAGAAAATAAAAAATAAAATAAAAAAACGACAAACCATTTTGTTAAACATTTCCTTCTTTTCTACTATATTTATACAAAAAAAGCAATTGACCTTGTAAATGTTGCAGGAAAACGTGTAGACATCATAGCTTTCCATCTACTCTCACTTATTTGCCAAAGTTAAATTCCATAACATGCCAATTACATGTGACACACATTTCAAGTATTCGCACATAGACGTTTGCATTTTTTTTTAGTTAGTTCTTAGTTATTGCCTTGATAATAAAAAATATGAGTTAGGCATCATGTATGACAGTTGCCTAAGTGATATATGAGCTATATACAGTTAAGTTTACATACACTGTATAAAAAGCCACATTAAAAAAAAGGCAGATGTTAATGTGACTAAACTTTTTCGCTTTTAGTAAGTTAGGATTATCAAATTTGTTTCTGTTTTGCTTAACAGCAGAATAATAAGCAGAATATTTTTTGAGAAATTGTTATAACTTTTCTTGAAATTCAAGTTTACATACAATAAGATTATTATGCCTCTGAAAAAGCTCAGATGTTGGTGTCAAGGTTTTGGAAGTTTCTGATTGGCTAATTGACAACATTTGAGTTAATTGGAGGCACAACTGTAGAATAGTATTTAAGGAAAACCTCAAACACACTGCTTCCTTGTGTGCCAACATGGGAAAATCAACAAGCCAGAATCAACAAAAAAGCCAGACTACAATTTGCTAAATTACACTGGGAAAAAGAATAATTTTTGGAGACATGTCCTGTGGTCTGATGGAACTAAGATTGAACTGTTTGGCCATAATGACCAGTGTTACATTTAGAGGACAAAGGGGAAAGCTTACAAGCCTACGAACACCATCCCAACTGTGAACTTTTGCTGCAGGAGAGACTGGTCCACTTCACAGCATAGATGGCATTATGAAGAAAGAACATTATGTAGAAATACTGAAGCAACATCTCAAGACATCAGCCAGGAAACTAAAACTTGGCCACAAATGGGTCTTCCAAACAGACCATGACCCTAAGCATGATGCCAAATTAGTTAAAATGTGCTTTAAGGACAACAGAGTGAATGTTTTGGAGTGGCCATCACAAAGCCCTGAGCTCAATCCTATAGAAAATTTGTGGGCAGAGTTGAAAAAGTTTGTGCGAGTAAGCCTACAAATCTGACTCAGTTACACCAGTTCTGTCAGGAGGAATGGGCCAAAATTCCTGCTAACTATTGTGAGAAGCTTGTGGAAGGAAACCCAAAACATTTGACCAAAGTTATACAGTTTAAAAGCAAAGCTAAAAAAAATATTAAGGAAATGTATGTAAACTTTTGACTGGCTAGAAATTAAAAAAATTCTCTAAAAAAATGCTCTCATTATTCTGGCATTTAGCAAATGTAAATCATTTAGGTTATCCTAACGGATCTAAAATACTAAACGTTTAGTATGATTTAACACCAGACATTTTTTAAAAAATGGTTATGTTCCTTTTTTTTAGAGTGTATGTAAACTTCTGGTTTTAACTGTAGGAGACATATCTTGTATGTACATATAGGGCGTATATGTGGATATAACGAAGCAATACAGGAGACCTATATGGCCTGTGTATGCACCTCAATTTTGCCTGTATGTGGAATTTATACACATACATGCAGCATATATATTATCATATATGCGCATATATACTGCAAATAGGTTTCATATATGCGCATATATCCTCATATAGATTTTTTTCCATGTGGGTATAATTATATTTCATAATGTTATAGTTTTGCTGTATTCTTGATCAATTAAATGCCTCATTTGTGAGCATGATAAATCTTATTTGCTTCCAAACTGAAGTATACATGTAGTCATTTACGATTTTTTCCAACCTTGGTTTGATGATACATGTGGATTGAAGTTAGAAGCATGCAAACCATAACGCTACAGTGCAGTTTGTACACACTCCATGTGCAGATAAGCTTTTGACAGATGGTTTATATGGTCACGCTACATGGCTGAAATATTAATATCTTGACAGACTTGCCATGACAGAAGTGACTTATCACGTGTTCCAGCTGACATTGAACTATCAACCGTTGCATGAACCCAGTGAGCCCTGTGATCTTTGAAAAGATAATACAAATTCAGGCTCGCACATGACTATTGCACACATCATTCTGCCTTTGTAGCTTCCTAACCGTCTCTCACTACATAGCCTGTCCTGGGTGAAGAGTGTCCATTCCTGATGGATTGAGAAGTCCTCATCTTCTGATCTGCCCTGCAAATAGTTTCTCTGGCCTTTTTCTGGAGAGCCTGACAGATGATGCTTCCTGAGGAAGAGGATGGGGAAAAAAAAGAAAGAATATGTTACCATCTCAATTTCCCCTCCTTTTTCATTGTGATTGATTTTCCCTTAGAGGAATGGTGACAGATAGATGAAGTTATATCCCTTTCTCCTCGTCCCATTCGTTGCCCTCCAGAGATTCAATCAAATTTTTAAGCTCCAGTATTTATGCTTCTCCTCTCTCTTTTGAATTCACATATAAGTGAAGGCCATGAGGGGCAAAGTGAACAGATAACAGTCACCAATTCTGATGCCACCAACATTACTGGAGTCAAACGGTTGTCACCTTTACCATAACATGCCTGCTCTATCAAATGCTAATATTTTGTTCAATTTGGTCTCACTTTTTTTTTAATTCCACTGGGGCTTTCTGCAATTTTTAATGCTTTTATGGTTCAGGGATTGTTTTTTTTTCATACATATATTCTTTATCATACATACATTCTATATATATTTTTTTATATACAGTAGTGACATCTTAAATCTTTGTGAGATTAACAAAGCAATGACTTTTTTTCCCACAGTATTTCCCATTAGATTTTTTTTCTTTTGGAGAAAATCTTATTTCTTTTAATTTGGATAGAATGAAAACAGTTGTTAATGTTTTCGATTATTTTTAAGATCAATATTACAACCCCTGACAAAAAGTATGGAATCATCACTCTTGGAAGATGTTCATTCAAATGTTTAATTGTGTAGGAAAGAAACCAAACACATACATGCCACCAAACTATTTTCATTCAACAATCCAACCTTCTGGCTGTATGAAACATTTTACAGCTGTTTTTACAGATCAAGCAGAGGGAAAAAATATGAAATTACACAAATCTGAGGAAAATGATATGGAATCACCTTGTACTTTGCAGTTTTAAAACAAACAACTGTATCTGAGTACAACTGCTAATTAGTCTGCAGTTAAAAAAAGAGTGCTTGCACACCTTAGTGAGGTGTTGAACCAAGCTGTTTGAAAACTCATGGCTCCAACACAAGAGATTAAAACAAAGAAGAGGATTATCAAACTTCTCAAAGAAGGTTAATCGGTAACACTTTATGTTGAGGGTCCATTTGAGTATTAGTAGACTGTCTGCGTAATATCTGTTGATACTGCTCCTTCAACAGACATTTAACTGACTATAACCCTAACCCCAACCTAACAGTCTACTTATAATCTAATGAGAATTAGTTGCAGTGTAACTTAAATTCAACAAATGAACCATCAAAATAAAGTGTGACCGGTTAATATTCACGGAATGTTGCAAAAGATGTTGGTTGTTCCCAGTCAGCTGTGACAAAAATCTGGACCAAGTACAAATCAAATGAGAAGGTTGTAGAAGTGATACTGGTAGACCAAGGAAGACGTCACAGCATCAAGACAAAAGACTTAAATCAGTATGCCTTCAAAACAGAAAATACACAACAAAGCAAATGAGGAACAAAGGGGCAGAAAATTGACGGACTGTACGAAATCACCTAAAAGAAATGGGATTTACATACAGAAAAGCCAAACAAAAACCATCATTCACATGCAAACAGAAAAGAACAAGGCTTCAGTGGGCTAAGGGAAGTCAATCTTGGACTGGGAATGACTGGATGAGAGTGATAGTCAGCGATGAATCACAAATCTGCTTTGGGCAGGGTGATGATACTAGAAATTTTGTTTGGTGCCGTTCCAATGAAATTTATGATGACAACTGCAGGAGGAAAACATGCTAATTTCCTCAATCATTAGGAATATGGGGTTGTATGTCAGGTAAAGGTATGACAGATGAGAGATGACAGTCATTACATCTTCTATAAATGCACACGTTTATATTGAGATTTTGGACACTTTTCTTATTCCATCAACTGAAAGGATGTTTGGTAATGATGACATAATTTTTCAGGCTGATGATGCATCATGCCATAAGGCAAAATCTGTGAAAACTTTCTGACAGGAAATACATATAAAGTCAATGAGATGGCCTGCAAATAGTCCAGACCTCAGTATAATTGAAAATCTGTGGTGGAAATTAAAGAAAATGGTCCATGACAAGGATCCAACCTGCAAAGCTAATCTGACAACTGCAATAAGACAAAGTTGGAGACCGATTGATGAAGAATACTGTTAAATCCATGCTTCAGATAATTCAAGCTGTTATAAAAGTCAGAGGTGGTGCAACAAAGTACTAGTGGTGTTTTTATTTGATGACTCCATTCCACACAGATTTGTGTAATTCCATTTTTTTTCCTGATCTGTAACAACAGTTGTAATTGACTACAGTGTTCTTTTTTTTCTCTTTTTTTAAGTGTTTCATACAGCCAGAAGGTTGGATTGTTTAATGAAAATAGTTTTGTGGCATGTACTGTATGTGTTTGTTTGTTTTTTTTACACAATTAAACATTTGAAAGAACATCTTCCAAGGGTGGCGATTCAAAACAAAAAAACAAATAAAATGACCCAGTGGGCGGGGGCATAGCATAAATAACAACTTGACTCAGCTTGGCTTGCTGACACAAGAACAACGATGATGGTTCAGCACAGGACAAAGCACACTGGGAGAATAAATAGGAAAAGCAAACCAATAAACTGACAAGAGGGCAGGTGAACATAATAAGTAACAAGGTGGGTGGGACAAGACAATAGACGGGAGAGAACATGGTACAAAGACACAGCACAAGCCATGTGCTCACGTAAAACGAGAACATACAGTCAATGAAAGAACTCATTAACATTAACATGTGCAAACATAACAACGACACTGGCCGAGTGTAAACACCGGCCACTTGCAACAAAACACAGACAGAACGCAAGACCCAAGTACACAATAAATAAAAACACTTACCGTGCACTCACACATGTTCCAATACCAGCGCCAACCAAAACCGAAACCAACTAAACCGAGGCGCTGAGATCTGCAAACAAAACAACAAACACCAGGATGAGAGCATGCATCGCAAGCACGCCCGGACCTCCCATGGCTTGAGAGTAGCTAAGACTGCACTCATACAAATACGAAGACAGACAGGAAATTTGACATACTAGACAAGACAGGACTACTGTATTCACTCTGCCACCAAAACAAGAATTAACAAGACAGAAGTGGCAGAATTCTGACACTTGGCAAATACAAAAGAAATTAGTTGGTAAATTTCACAGAAGGCTACTAGTTTTGCCTTCAACTGTAAGTATTTTTTAAATGAAAGTCACATTTCAATAATGCTTGTTTTCTCTACTTTTCAAACATCGTCATGGATGCATTTTCTGATTTTAGTGGACCAAGACCTTATAGCTTAAAATATGAAAATTCACCACATAAGGTGGACAGAAATAGGTAAATGCTGTAATGCATTTTACAGTAACAGCAGACTGCAGCTGTCTTAGTATTGCACATCAGAGCAGTCAAGCGAAACAGTGCTCCCATGCTTTCATTGCAGTGTGTCCACCTATTTAACTGTCCTATCAAGCCTGATGGCACACAAAACCTACTGTCAGGCACTTTTGTTAAAATGAAAAGCTCTGACATATTTAGCTCATCTTAAATTCATTTAAAGCATGGCTTTTCTTATCTGGAATTCAAAAGGAAGTATAATGAATTTCAAACAGTGATATCTATATCATGACTGTTCCTGCAGTCACAAATGCTGTTAAGCTCCCTAAAATGACTCACAATTCTCCATAAAAAAGAATCTATATTGTTTTTGCCATGTAAATCAGGTATTATCCTGATATGTGTTATGACATGCATATTTATGATATGAACAGAATTTTCTTTCACTTTTCACCAATAAGCTTTCACTCCACATAATCGTTCTGTTCATTCAGAAACAGCTGTAGTCAGATCATAAGTACAGTATGTTGTTTTTCACAAATTTTGAGCTATAAAACTTTTTTGATATAATAAACCACTGCAAATGTATCAATATGTTAGTTTACTATATTATAATAATATATTATGTATTAATATATTAGTCATAGTGAATAAATTGCAAACAGTTTCAGATGTTTTTGGAAACCCTTTTGACCTAAAAAGTATAGATTTGTGAATGCAGCATTGTTAAAATCTAGTAGAAATCTAGTATTCTTGACAAATTTTGTCAAGAATAATTCTTAGATTGTTCCATATTTGGCAACCTCTATTAACAGACAGTATATATAATTCGCTATTGCACCTAAACTAAACATTTATGTACACCCACAGTATGGTATGATCCATTTGTCATGGTGTGTACCATAGTGATCTATAAATGGCATTGGTACCATTTGATCTCTTATAATTCAAAATAAAATTTTTCGTGACATTCTCAAAGACTATAGCATGGCTATAGCAATGGTATTTGTGCTGCCAGGTGGAATTATGACAAAAAAGATTTATGTATCTATTTCAAAACAAAAGATATTAGTAAAAGTGCACCACTTCAGAAGCCATGGTTTGTTTATGCTCTTGTTTCCAGTAATCAGTAGCTACCCACAATGTAATTTTGTGTTTTAATGTCTTGGCTAAAACAGGGCTAAATTTGGTCTGTCAGTAAAAATTAAATAAATGTCTAACAACAGTACAAAAATAGACAGACTTCGCATAGTCATTAATTAAGTAAAGCAGACTATACTGTAAAAAAAAAATTGTTAAAAAAAGTAGTTTCCGTATTCTGCGTTTTCCGTTCATTTATGGTTGTGAATTGCATTATGGGATGTTGATCTCTGCTCTGTCGACACTTGATGTTGAAAATTCAACTTTACAGTTTAACAAAGTGACTTTTATTGACATTTTTTGTAGTTTGAGACAATATTCTTTAAGAACTAATATATAGAGAACTAAGTTTGTAAAATAACAGTAAATGTACTGGCAGCTTATAACCGGGTTTTTGCATCATAATACAACACCAACCATGACAATAGTATAAGCTAACACACACAGTTGTCTAAATAAATAGGCTATAAAATACACAGTTGATCCCTTAGACCAGGGATGTCAAACTCAGTTCCTGGAGGGCCAGAGCTCTGCACAGTTTAGTTCCAACCCTAATTAAACACACCTGATCAAACTAATTGAGTCCTTCAGGCTTGTTTGAAACCTACCAGTAAGTGTGTTGAAGCAGGGTTGGAACTAAACTGTGCAGGGCTGCGGCCCTCCAGGAATTGAGTTTGACATCCCTGCCTTAGACCTATTAAAATAGTATTTAAAAACTGTACTGAAAGAAGAAAAGCACAAGAAAGAATGCCGCTTTGAAACAGAAACTTATTTTATCGACGTGCTTTAATTGCTTTATTCGACGTGCTTTAATGACAGTTATTTAAGATTTTTTAGTTACAAATTTTTTTTTGAGTTAGCCTACTAGAGAAATGTTATGTCAGCGCGGGATCTCTGAGCGGTATTGGTTTACCAGCGAGCGCGAGCGTAATGTTAATAAATCGCTTTCTTTGGACGGTTAGCAACTGAGTGGAGTGCACATCCAGAGCACTGTGTGTGATCACCTTCATTCAGTCACGCATTCTCAGTAGCCATATCTGTATCACTTTAAATGTTTATAAAACTTTTCAATCATTTCAAGGTTAAACGTTGTCGGAAGAAAGATCAAGGTCCCATAGTGTAATTCAAAAGTCTAAATAGGTGGGAAAAATAAACATAAAAAAAATGGAAAGCTGTAAATTAATTTTTTTACAGTGTAGTCCATTTCTGGTAGTCCATCGAAGTCCAACCATGGAATGCTATTATTATATTAATTTCACTGACAGCCCAAATTCAGCCTTAAAATAAACACACACACACACAAAAATGCTTGCTTGGTAATCCCAACTTCTCGAAGATATCACATCACACACATTGCTAAAAAATTAAATGTTCTGTCCAAAACATGCCAAATAAAAAAATACTATACAGTAGTACTATAGTGTTTTTGAACCATACTATAGTAAAGCATATTATACTGTATATATTGCAGTATTAACAACACTACAGTATACTACAACAACACTACAGTGCTACAGCATACTGTAGTATTAACTATAGTCAACTGAAAACAGTAATAAATACTGTAGTGTATTTTGGTTTTTACTAAAGAAAACTGTGGTGTATTTTAGTAAAAAAAATACCCTGTTTGTAAAAAGCTGCAGTTTTAGTTCATTTGTTTATATTAATATAGCTGTTTCTATAGCAATTATAGAATTACCACAACACATTAATTCAAGTACTGTAGTTTTCAACTAGTATAATCATTAAAAATATTGTAGTATTTACAACAAACTATAGTTTTTTTTTTAAAATTGGGATGACAAGAATGAAATTGTAACAGAAAAATAGTGCGCTCTAAACCTGGTTTAAGGCAAAAGTAGTAAAAAGGTGTAATAAAGCATCTAGCTTGTTTTCATTGTTCAGGGTGAATTACCCGTGTCATTTATTTATTTATTTTTACTTTTTTCTACTTCTGTTTTTGGTTCAGCCCTGACTGCCAGCATCTTCTCAATGTAATCAGCTGTGTTCAAATGTTGGGTCAGAAACTATAATAGCAAAAATTTGATTAGTAAAAAAAGAAAGAAAAAAAATGTTGTGGATAAATGTGCTAGTCTCTTTTAATTTGAGAAACTGATTCGCTTGCAGGCTTCAGGGACTACTGTATGTGCATAACTTTAACTCTTCTGTCCACCGTGTCATAGTAATGTGCTAACAGAGCAGAACGCAGCTCCACATCTCTGCTCTCAGTGTTTGCCTATGGCCACAGTATCTCCCCTACCAATGCCATTCATGAAATCTAATGAAAAAGATACGGTAAGAAAAGCTGTGAAGGAAAATACTGCAGCATTTACTAAAAAAGAGAGAGAGAGAGAAAGATAATAGCAGTGCCACCTAGTTTAATGAGATCCACAATGCCACAGCTTCTAAAAGTGTAGAAGTGCAAAGTAGATCATTTAGATACAATTTAGAGATTCTGAGCAAAAAGTCCTACTTTAGTGAGGGTAAAAGGAGTCCATACTGTATTCATAACAGAGTTAATGTGCTTGTGATTACATTATCTTTAGATCTTCAGGGTTTATTATATTACTTTTACTCTATGATTTATTCCATGTCGTTTAATATTGAACTTTTTTGTTAGTGCCAGTTAATACTATAACACAGAGATGCATTATGGTGTTTGTTGTATTGCTGTATAATTTTCCTTACACTGTGTCCTGACTACACGCAACGCGGCACTGTGACACGATAAAAGGTATTTTTTCCATGTTAAAAGAAGTTTTGGTCTGCAACAGCAAATGTGTGAAATTTCTATTTTAGAAACAGTTTTTATTTCCACAACGTTGCAGCAAAACAACATAAACTACTAGGGCTGTGTATTGGCAAGTGCCTCGCGATACGATACATATCGCGATACATGGATCACGATACAATATATCACGATACAATAAATATTGTGATATATTGCAATGTATTAGTATGTGTGTCACATTATATTGACAACTTGATAAAGTCGGCAGACAAATTAAAATTCCAATTCCAATTTATTTTCCATCCATTCCAATTCATTAAAACTGCACAGTGTGATTGAACAGAGAACTATGTATATTGCAAAGCTTACAAATGGCCTTTATTTTTTGTCTAATTCAGTACTCCCTGGTATAGCATTTAGGGTTGGGCTATGTTGACAAATTTGGCATCGTTCGATGTCTAATGTGAAGCATGGCAATGGACCATGGCATCGTCGTCATATGGGGAGGTGAATTAATTATTTATAAATAATTAATAAATTCATAACTAATTAATTATTTGTAGCCTACCGTTTCAACTACCTGACCCGCATGGCCTTTGTTTTACTAAATCATAAATAAATAAATAAATAAATAAAGATAAGTTACATACAAATTACCACCTGTCAATCACTTTTTTTTTACTCTGGCATGACTAGGCAGAGTAAACTGTGCCGTTATGTCATCCACACTCTTGCTTGGTAAAAATGGTGCACACGAACCAACCTAAGGTATCTGAGGTTTTCACTTAAACTACAAGCGGGAAAGCGAAAGACTGAAGCAGTGTACTGATGCTGTGACACGTTACCTGAGAGAATCAAAAGACAGAAGAGTCGTTAGATAGAGACAAGATTAATTAAATATCACGTTTAACAACTAACTTATAGTGAGATGCGATCCAGCGGTACATCCTTGATAAACTGTCCGTACCAATGACTGTATAAAATATACAGTCCGTACACTGTTCTCTGGAGCTCAGACGAGCGCATGACAGTGTGTGTGGCTGTGTCTGTGTGTGTGGGGGATCACGTGATGTGCGTTTTCAGCAGACGGAGGGCTGTTCAGAAATGCCAGATGAAATGCCAGTTTGGATGTGGATCTTTTTTGTTCTAAAATGACATTTTAAGACTAAGCTGTATCAATGTAAACGGGGCCTGAGTGTGTATTTTTCACAAGCGGGTTTGCATCGGGGGTGGTGCGGAGGATCGGTGATGCCGCCTCAGCTTCATGATGTCTATAGGCCATCGGTGATGGACGATGGTATCGTCTGTCGACCCAACCCTAATAGCATTAAAACCAAAGTGCAGCCACACGTCAGCTCTAAAAGCTGGAGGCACCTTTATATTTTATGCCATGATCACTCTTGCTTACTTCTGATATCGTACTACTTGGCGTTTTGTTGATCGCGAGTTAGCGACATCTATAGGAGCGGAGGAGGAGGTAATTTGGCACAACTTGAATCGATACTTGAGGTTGGACTATCGATACACTATTGTAAAAGAAATTATCACGATAGTTAGATGTATCAATATTTTTGCACAGCCCTATAAACTACTATGACAATGATCACCTCAGGTTCAGATTATGTGCTTTAATCAATGTTAAATGCTACTGTGAATTTAAATATACCATTTTATGTGGCATTTATTTTTGAAAGCTGCAGCAGATAGTTCACCTCAGATCTTGAAAATAAAATAACTAGCAAATGGTTTGAAAATGTAAGTCAGAACTGTGACTTAGCAAGCCAACAACATCAGTAGCCTATTAATCACGTTAAAGAGGTTTAATGTGTACTAAATATATTAAAAGCCTTTACCATTTCATTGGAAATGCAATGATTAGTATTTAAATGTTTTTTTCCATGTTACGTCACGTTTGGTGCAAACAGCCAAAATTGCTTGTCGCTGGAATCTTGTTGCGTCGGGTGTTATAAGGTGGATGTGGTGTATTTCTTGATATCACAGACATCCCACCACAAAGGCATTTTTGGTTTCTTTCTTTAATTTGAAATATGATGTAGGGATATAAGGAAACCAAAAAGAAAGGCTACAGTAGGTTGTACAGGTGTTTCATTGTCAGCACAGAAGTCTCTTGGCAGCTAAATTGTAGAGGATAAATGATGCTGTTCTATGCTAGCATGTGTTCTGCAGATGAACGGTTATCAAAAGAGATCATTTACCGTTTTGCACACCTGGTTCAGCAAATGTGTTTGAGAAGTTTTGCCTCACAATAATGTGTTTTATGCAGGCCATGGTATACCTGGTATTTAAACAAGTCAACTTCTTTTACACTTTGAGCTCCATACTTGACATTTTTAACATGGAACATGACAAAGCAATATGTCACCAAACACACTGCATTAGTTAGCTTTAAAAGAATTGTTGCCATACATATAACAAGCCAGAAACATATGAATCAACGCAATAAAGATGCAATCATTGACTTAAGTATATGCTTACACCCAAACAGCTACTTTAAATATTACATATTGTTTTGTCAGTGTATGTTATATGCACTGTAATGCAGAAGTACTGGGATTCAGAGTTCAACAGAATGCATTTTATTCACTATACAGTAATGACAATGCATTTTTCCTTTTCATTTGTTTTAAGTTAAAAGAGACACTTTACAAAACTTATAAAATACAATTACAGCAAATTAAAAGAAAACAAAATAAATAAGAGGGATATTATAAAAATGCGAGTGGAAGGGCATGCTTTGTGTAAAACATGGCAGAGTAGTTGACGGTTCATTCCTCTGTTGTGCCCTCTGATAAATCAGGGAATAAGCCAAAGAAAAATAATTGAATGAATAAATGAATAAATGATTATATAAAAAACTTCTGTTTACTAATACTCACATCATGTTGATCCAGACCTGGGAGACTTTTGCTCATCCTTGAAACATAGCTGAAAATCATTATAAAAATAAATTATCTAAAATGTATTATCTAAATTTAAAATCATTATTTAATAAAATTAGAGATATATAGACTGTTATATATTTCAAAAACATGACCGTTATGATTTTAATTTTTCAAAAAAATTTAAATCTAAAATGGAATATTTCATGGGATCAGTTCAGACAGGTATTCAGTTCAAGAAGTAGCTACATTATATCTAAATTTATCATCAACATACACAGTAACCTTATGTTCAGTAATTTCAATCTAACCTGCTCTTTAACATCTCAAAACACAGGGCTTCTGGTAGTACCCAGAATAGCAAAGTCTACTAAAAGAGGTTGAGCCTTCTCATTTATGGCTCCTAAACTCTGGAATGGCCTTCCTGATTATGTCCGAGGCTCAGACACACTCTCTCAGTTCAAAACTAGATTAAAGATCTACCTTTTTAGTAAAACATGCACACAATGCATCACATAACAGTATGCTGCATGAGTGTGCTCCACGCAGGTGAGTTGGTTTGACAAACCACCTGTAGGACACACTCATCCTGTCTTAATGCACTAGACATTTTGTTAGAAATACTTATATGTTTTACATGTTTGTTTCTATGTTTTTTAGCTACTATTGTCATTTACAGCACTTCATTTTTGCATTTTGTGTTTAAATACACTATGAACAGCAGCTACACTAATTATTTTCTTTATTCCCTATTTCCACAGGATACTCATCTCGAGGCCTCAAGAGATTATGCAGCACCATTGATGCGATGACCTGTGAAGAAATTATCCATAAGATATTCATAATTCTGGACCAGGCCGTATCCTGAGCAGATGCTGTGGCGGTCATGGAGAAGTAGAAAGCATGAGACTGATTCCTAAAAGACCACAGTGACAGACGAGTCTTTGCATTGATTCCGTGGACCAGCCTGAACACCCGCCGGTGACCTACTCACACCTGCAGCTTCTCAACGATGAACATCCAGTGTTTTCCAGTCTGCGGTGCCTAGACTGCAGCTCTGCACAGGAAGTTTGGCCAGAGGAGAAATGCTCAAGCCCAAGTGAGCCTGGTTTCCCTCAAGGTTTTTTTTCCTTCACTTTGGTCATGTAACCAGAGTGTGACACTGACAACAGGGGTGCGAATCCACATGCAGGTTTATTAGCTGGATGGTCAGGCAAGCAATGATCAGAACAGGAGCAAACAGATGTATAAGGGCAATTCAGAGTCGTGGTCAAAATAACAGGCAGATAATCACAAGGCAGGCAGCAGACAGGAATATAACAGGACAAAACACGGCAAGACAAGGTAAATGAAAACGCGTTGTGGTGTCACTAAACAGTAGACAAGACTCAGCAACTATTGTGTGTTTGTGTGCTGACTTTATAGTGCAATGAATTAGTCCTTGAGTGGCTTCAGCTGAGGGTTTGCAATCAGTGGTAACTTGCCTCAGGTGTGTGTGGCATGACTGAATATGTAGTCCTTATACCAGCAGAATTGTAGTCCTTGTGAATGTGTGCGTGTACCAGCGATGTCTAGTGGTTGTATCTCGCTGGTGACCGTGACAGGTCAATTGGTGAAGTTTTGTTCCTCGACACTGGCTTGCTTAATTTGGGACTTGCGGAGCTGCGCATCAATGGATTTGCTCTTTATTGTTTTGACTTTCAGCAGTGAAAATTAAACCACACTGAACTGAACTAAACTCTGAAAACTGGACTGACATAGTTTCAATTTACTAGAACATCTGTTAAGCTGCTTTGACACAATCTACATTGTAAAAGCGCTATATAAATAAACATGAATTGAACTGATGTGACCCTAAGTAATTATATATTATTATTATTATATGACTTCTAGAATAATAAAGGCATCTGCAATAAAGCTGTGCTCTGTGCATATATAAACTGTGCATGTATAAAAAAAGGGTGTAAAAACGCTCTCTTATTCCACTTCATGCTCTGCCTTAACATCTCGTTCAATTAAAAAACACTAACAAAATAACCCAACGGACAATCCTCTGCATCTTTTTAGTCAAATGAATGTATGTGAACCCCAAACTGTTCCATATGAAGTCAAGTCATGAGATACTGTATGTTACACAATAGTTGCTCAGTCAATGACTGCTGTGAAGCCTCTGTACTTGTTTAGCACCCATACATAGCAAATTATCTGTCCATCTGTAACAGAGCTGGCACAACATTTACTGAAAAACTGGCCGGCCACTATCTCAAATAAGAATACAGCCCTACTGAAAGAGCCCCAGACTCGTGGATCATTTACAACCTCCGCAAACTCTGTCAAGACGTGGGAGCAGGGAAGAGGGAGCGGACGAGCGTTTCGAAATTGAGGTGACGTCAGGGTTATCATATTCTTTTCAACTGCCCACCAAGTGCAGATTACTCGTCGGGGAGCGATTTAGTCGGCGTCAGCCCTTGTCTTCCCAAGCAAATAGCAATAGCTGTGACTACGATTTATCAGTGTCCAGCAGGAACTGAGCCTGTGGGCAAAAAAGGAGAGAGAGCATCTGTCTGTTGAGGATAAGCATGAGCGATATTGAATAGTTAACTTCAGCTCTCAGAGATGGCTGTCAGTGCGATCACTGTCTGTAATTCTTGGTGATAAGATTATTTTCGGTTCAGCAATGGTGTCAGATGTGTAAGTTTAGCATGGAAGCAGTCTGAGAGAAAAAAAAAACAGCGTGTTAACATGGTGTGAACTTTCTGAAGTGTTGCTTAAAAACACAAAAGTAATTGGAAAGTTAATTGTTATAATCATGCAGTGAACAAGCTAATGCAGAGAGTGGGCCATTCACAGAAATAAGTCATTCAGTAAACTATTTAATGGGGCAAATATTGAAGTGATTTAAGAAGGAGGGAAACCATTTCCAGACCAAATGACTGAGTTATGATTAAGTCAACTTAAAAAGGATAGTTCACTTAAAAATTTTGTCACGTTTTACTCTCACTTTTGAAGAAAGCTGTAAACTTGTATCCATTGACATCCAAACAAATACTAAAAATCAAACAAATTTGAAACAAGTTGACGATGAAATGATGCCAGAATTTTCGTTTTTGGGTTAACTACCCCTTTAAGTAAGCAATGGTCCCCATTCACTGTATGCAGGCATCCGGGGTATAGATCAGTGCACATTGATTTCATGAATTCGCACCCTATACTGACGCTCAGGAGAAGAAACTGTTGAAGGAATTCATTATTTTATTTTATTTTTGTTCACACAAAAGTACTGTTGTAGTTGATAATATTCCAATTGAACCACTGAAGACACATGGACTGTCTTGAGGATATTTTGTGGTACCTTTCTGAACCTTGTGTTGGAAACACTGCTGTCTATAGAGGATAAGGGAGCTCTCAGATTTCAAATATCCTAATTTGTGCCCCAAAGATGAATGAAAATCTCAGGGGTTTGAAAGGACATGAGGGTGAGTAATTATTGGCAGAAATTAATTTTTTTGGGTGAACTAACCCTTTTAAAATATAAGATGAGGCCACGGGGGCTCAAGGGGTGTGTGTGTGTGGGGGGGGGGGGGGGGGGGGGTGTGGGGGGGGTGAAAGAAAAAGAAAATGAGTGAAAGAAAAAAACTGAGTGGGAGAAAAAAAATGGGTTGGAGAAAAAAAATCCTGAGTGATAGAAACATTCCCTTTCCCATTCTCTTGCAAAGATATTTTGCGTTCCCTCACAAAAACAATTTTCGACAAACACTTCCTGTTCACTTCATACATGTCAACCCTCCTGTTTTTGCTGGAATTCTCCTGTATTTTGCCATTCTATCCTGCTATCTTCATATCATCAAGTATTTTTCCATATTTCATTTTTCCCATATTTTTAATCTTGTGCATTCACTGATTCAGAGCTTGCATATGAAGAGCGATGATGGAAGCACAGCTTTAATGGAAAGAACGTGAATGCAGACATTTTAGATTAATTTCAATGTGCTTTCAAGATTAAAAATATGGGCGAAATATGGAAAAATACTTAAATTGTAGGATGATAGCAGGATAGAATGGTAAAATACGGGAGAATCCTGGCAAAAACGGGAGGGTTTACATGTATGTAGTGAACACGAAGTGTTTGTGGAGCAAGAGTTTTCTAAGGGAACGCAAAACATCTATGCGAGGGAACGCAGAACTTAAAAAAATATATATTTTCCTATCACTCAGTTTTTTTTCCACCACCTGTTTTTTTTTTTCTTCCACCGATTTTTTTCTCCACCACCATGTTTATTCATTAAACAATACTAACAGCCAATACCTAAAAGAAATTTTGTGTTGAATAGACATCTAAAGCCCCGATTACACTGTCAGGTCTTGATGCCCAATTCTGATTTGTTGCCTATATCTGATTTTTTTGCCTGTCCGTTTACACATTCTTTTATTTGTGACCCATATCCGATTAATGTGTTTACACTTGCCATACAATTTAAGATGTCGCGCATTTGTAAAGGCGGGTTTTAGCATCTGCGCCACACTAGCCACGATGGAAGGTGGAGGAGGAGGGAAAGGGCCGTCATTTAGCTTGCGCCCATGGTTTAGATATGGTGTCCTCCACCATTCAAAGGAATTTGTGAGTACGAGAGAAATCTCAGGTCTGGTAGCAGCAAATTGTGGCGACTGACCACTTTCCTCCTCCATGTTTCCTCTGTTGTTGTTGTTTACCGCGTCGGCATCTCCACACACGTTTTTCCTTCTACATCATAAAAATGTGGAGAAGTATTGTCGCAAGTTTAATGACGTACAAAAAGGAATGCCTCAATAAATCTGATCTGGCTGTTTACATGATAGTCACATTGTCAGATTACATAGACTTCACATGTAGTCATCCATTCATGTCTGTTTTTAGACTGTTGTTAGACGCTTATTCGATTTCCAGCCCAAATGTAGCATTGTTTTAGCCTGGATGTCTATGTTTGGATGTCTATTAGACATCTATTAAATACAAAAAATGCTTGATGCTTAACATTACAAGCACTGCAAAGGTTACAGTTCAAGCTAGAAAAGGAATACGCAGATAATATCTAACAGAATATATTGATGTGAAGTCATGAACAATTTACTGTAACTGCAGTGGGAGTTTCTACACCATTTGAAGGTCAGACAGTCTTTCTTATGCTGCAAGCTTTAGTCATGCAGCACAGTTTTAATCTAATGTTCCTCAAACACATCTTAATGGGGACTCTTGTGTGCTGACCTGCAGTAAAGCGGGTTTCGGGAGGCAGAGTTCCTACAGCCATAATCCCAGGAAACTCTCTTCAAAGGGCCACGTTCTTGTCAGAAGTGATTTCTTCATGGAACCAGTTGGCAGCACAAAGTTTCTCCAAACCCCTTCTGTAATCTCTCCAGCCTTTATCACAGATCGGAGAGGCAACACGCACCTTTTGAAATGCTAATGAGAGAAAGGCTGCAAAAGCTCATTTGTCAGATCAGATGTAAACCATTACTTGTGTTAAAAGAGAGAGACAGCTGAGGAGGAAGATTCGGAAAAGGTGACCCTCTGAGTTATTCACCGGAACAACCGCTATTTGACTGCAATATGGTAATGCTTCTTGTGAATATTAATGATGTTTATGAATAAGTAATGAAAGATCCTGGCAAAATTTGGACTTTAAAAAAACAATATCAGCCGGAATGAATTATCAGGGCATAAATATTTATTGTAAAGTTTGATATGCAAATTAGATTGTCATCTAAATCACCTACACCAGCCATGCTGTTTCCTTTTACCTGCAGTCAGACTGGCCATCACTTCCTTCACGTCTGAGCAAACATCTGTTAGCATCCATTTCACACAAGTTGTTAAGAAAGTATGTGTGACTGTGTTGATTTCTGTAACACAGTGAAAGAGAGCTTAGCATCACATAGAAGCAAGGTACCAAACACAGCCGTGAATCATTGAAAACTTGCCATTGAAGAAAAAAAAATACATATCATTTATAAAAAAAAAAAAATGGGATTTATATATTTTATATACATTTTTATATATTTATATATATATATATATATATATATATATATATATATATATATATATATATATATATATATATATATATATATCAATAAAAATGTCACACTAGAATGGTTTGGATATGGTTTTACAATACATGTATAAATACTGTACATATTATTTGTATTTTATTTCACCAAACAAGTACATTTATACAAAATGGGTAATTGCTGTTTATATTCTATATATTTATATTCTTTATTTTATATACGTATATTATCTATATGTTGGAAAAATGTGAACCCAAACCAGGAGACTCAACAAGCAGAATTCTTTGAGGAGACGTGTTGTTTGTTTTGTAGTCAAACAGCATCTTCAAGAAGTCCACAAGTCTGCAAGAGCCTACATAAGTCTATTACAGTGACAGTCTAAAATGAATCTGGTTTAAAGGTGCAGTATGTAAGTTTGACACCTAGTGGTTAAACTTGGTGTTGCACTCCTGGATCAAAACAATAGCATGCGTGGGATGCCAGAGAAGCGAGTGATTTAAACTGTTCTAAAAAAAGCGACGACACGCGATAGAGGGAATATTCTCCATATTAAAGGGAGTTTTTGTCCTAACCAACACCTCGAATTGAATTTATTAGAAACGGCTTCTATTTCTAACAGCTGAACTTGTGAAACCTATGACAGTGATCAGCTCAGGTAAATCTCGTGTGCTTTATTCAATGCTAAATGCTAACAATATGAGTTTGAATGCCATTTTACATTTAATGATGTTAACGTGGGTTAACATGTATTAAACAGATTCTAAACTTTACCATTTCATGAGTGAGTGCATATTCTGTGCTTCTGAAAGGCTGTGTTTAAATTTCTGCCGTGTTTGATCTGGTGCAAACAGCCAAATAGCTCATCACTGCCTCTCTCGTCACAGCGTGTTGTTAGGACACGCGGTTACAATGTAACCTGCTCACCTAATGTTGACGTTCGTAATATTTATGTCATTTGCTAATTAATAACCTCATGTGGAACTGAATCTGTCTCCCATACTGTCCTTTTCGGTCACGGACGCATGCTTTCAGAGCCTTTCTGAATGAATGTATGAAGTATGCTGTTTCCCAACATGGCAACCCGGGGTGCTGAATTATAATTGGCTAAACTGGCATGTGCATGTGAAAATTACCTAAACAAAGAGAGCGTTCCGGCACGGAAAAAACATTTTCAAAGCAGAATATCTGACTTCAGCATTGTTTTTCAGTTAAACAAGTATGTTCACTTAGGATGTTTCTTAAATATCTGCACACATATTATGGTAATTTTATGCTTTAGAAGAGTAAAAAAACTTACATACAGCACCTTTAAGTCAAAGTTGTCTTGTCTATATATTATGTTTTTTGTAGTGGGCAGTGACTAAAGGTGGAAATGGCTAACAAAGCATGCACAGGATGTAGATAGGTGAAAGAACCTGCCAAGCCACTGATCACACAAGTTTATCAACAAAAGAGTTTCTTTGGCCTGAATGGATCCATAGATATATACACTAGATCAGTGTTTCTCAACCATGTTCCTGAAGGACCACCAACACTGCATGTTTTGGATGTCTCCTTTGTTTGTCACACCCGTTACAGGTCTTTCAGTCTCTGCTAAGGTTTGTTTAGTTAAGGAGACATAGAAAATGTCAGAGCTGGTGGTCCTCCAGGAGTGTGGTTGAGAAACACTGCACTAGATATCGCATACAGACCCTGAGCATGCGTCAATACTGCCGCCATATTTGTACAGCGCTCCCAGGACAAAAGTAATTCAACCGCACTAGTCAAGACTAAAGCCAATCTGGAGATGCAGGACATTAGCGCTGTGTATGGGTGTAGTAGCGAGCAAACAAAGCATAAAGGCTTCACATTTAATAGGGAGGATTTTGTTTTTTACATTTTTTCATGTTACAAACTTTTGTGCTCAACAAGTAACGTTATTGATGATAATACAGTCACATACTGCACTGACTATAAGGCAAAGTAGCACAGACTTGCACTAAATACTAGGCTTGTGCTAGTTTTGTTGAATAAAATCAGCAAACAATGGAAATGCAATATGACAACAAGATGCTGATGCCAGAAACATGTATTATTGTCGGCTAAGTGAAGTAACGGCTAGATTTGTAAGTAACTTATATGCCTGATAACATAAAAGTCCTGCGCCTCAATGTGCATACTGTCCACCCTAAATTATTGAATATTACAAATGTTGCATAACATTTAGATCAGAAGGTGGATATGCACATTGAGACTTAGGGATGGTTCACATGAGTTGTTCATAATGGAGATTCATTCACAAACGAATCGCTCCCTCCGTTTGAATTTGAAGTCAAAGCAGGACACGGAATAGATACAATTTAATCTTTGTCGGCAATGCCTTTGCTGTCACTTATCCATCAATGTAGAAAAGTGATGTAAAATTATAATTTCGTAATTTAAAAAAAATATTTGCATACTGACCACCGGGAAAACTCCAGATCATAAATATATGTATATATGTCTATATATCTATGGCTCCGGATGACCAGTCCTCCACTACACCTTGGTCCCACATTCATTTCAAAGGAGTGCTACCCTGTACTAAAATGGCGGCTCTATTGACGCATTCCTTCCAATAGACAACAATAGAGAGGCGACATCTAATGTAAATATCTGTGGAATGGATCCACAAAGACAAAGGCACAGTCGCTGAGACCCTGCCTATAGCATTTGCATCACTGTGGCTCAGCCAGTGCTCAGGAAGGCAAGAGGTTTAGGCCCAATCCCAATTCTATTTTTGTACCCCTACCTACGGTGGCCGAGAGAGCTTAACGCGCTGCAATTTAAGAAAGCACATGCAATAACAAAAATTAAATTAAGCAATTTAAGAAACGATCTTCATCAATTTGACAGACACCTGTTGCAAATTGATCAAAACACAAACAACTGAAGAAACACGCAGCAAATTGATCAAAACACTTGCAAACATCCACATAACACAACGGAAATGTTTAAAGAGGACCCAAAAACATGACGGACATGTGTTGTGTTATTGTGCCGTGACTGTTGTTCAGTTGTTCAGCGTTTCATCCTTTGTGTTTTGACTAATTTGCTGCGCGTTTTGATCAATTTGCTACGCGTTTCTTCAGTTGTTTGTGTTTTGATCAATTTGCAACAGGTGTCTGTCAAATTGATGAAGATCGTTTCTTAATTTGCTGGTGTTTTTTGTTATTGCATGTGCTTTCTTAAATTGCAGCGCGTTAAGCTCTCTCGGTCACCGTACCTACCCCTTTAAAGGCCTAAGAATTGGGACAGCACTACAGCACCTGCACACGTTATCAGATGTCATCGCGATCTTTTGCTTTATATGAGATCAGACAATGGCGACTGCTGTAGTTATTCCAGTTGCTTTATTTTTTGGTTTTTATCTTCAGGAAATCACTGAAGGGATATATCATGTTATCATAACGATGTAATGTGGCAGTAAGATCGTAACTATACTGTGCATTTACACAGTGGCCATATTTATCAATGCAAACACACCAAAAACAACATTAACATTATAGCAGACATTGTAAAAAGCCCATTCCCAGCCACTAGACAATACTGACAGGGTATTCGAGTATCATCGAATGTCAGAATGTTGTGGGACTCCTATACAGGAATTATGATTATGGATTATAGATCACAAAATTTAGCAGTTTTTATTTTAGCATTTTTTTTAAAGCATGATGGTAAAACATGAACGCGGTTATGAATATATTAAAACATGTGCTTGTTTGTTGTAAAAATTTCGTAATATTGACAAAAATACTAATTTGTGCGTCTGGTGTATTCTGGGAAATTTTCTTACCCCTTGGTTTCGAGTGTGGTCCTGAAAAATCTTTGTTCGAAGGGGTATTTACCCCTTCCCCTTAGCCCTATGCCTTTAAGAGAATTGGGACACTCCTACCCCTTCACGGTAACTCGCAAAACAAGGGTTAGGGGTAAGGGGAAGGACTTAGGGGGTAGAATTGGGATTGGGTCTTAATGTCTCTCACACCTAGGCTGCTAGAGTTTCGAATTAAATTATATAATTAAACTCCAAAGAATATAACTTTTTAGTTATATAAATATCACAGTTATTTAAACCTAGATTATATAAAATCATAATTCCACAATTTCAAACATTATTTTTTAGTTTGAAGCAATATAATAATAATATATACATATATTATTTCAAACATTCCACTTCAAATTTTTATATTTAATTTAGTGTGTTGCTGAATCCATTTAATTGTTTGTGAAATTTACTAGAAAATCCTGCGTTTTTCCACCAATTTCTCCCAGCGTTGGAGTGAAATTAGCTATGAAATATCATCTGTCTCCAGCTGACAAAAAAAATGAGTATGATCTAATACCTCCCATCACATGCAGGCGCATCAACATCAATGTACAACATCACGTCTTTATATAACATCCATTAACACAAATTGTATGTTACAGAGTTATTCTTCTGCATTCATCATGCGTGTGCTAACATGATTAAATGTGCAACATTACAGACTGATTAAGTTAACTGTAACTGAACAGCAGAGCGGGAATGCAAATCAGCTCCAGAGATACCAGACTAAAGCACAATGATCTATTCCAGCAGTGTTAATGTCTAATTGCTCATTCTTAGCAATTACACATTAAAGTTTATCTACCAGAAGAACATATCTCACCCTACATAGCAGCATGCAACAAAAAACCTTTTTAAAACAGAGTTCTGCTATAATTACCTCTTCCAAGCAAGGATACTAGATTAGAGCGCTCCAAATTCAAAGGGAAGCTAATGAAATGTGGCCTCAGTACTGCAATGATAGCGTGCTGCACATTTTAAGCACTTAAGCAATAAATCATGTAACCAGGTCTATAGGGGAACAAGCAAACACGGAGCCCAAAGCAGGTACTGAGCCAGAACAACGCCGCAGTCAGAAGAGTTTTATTCAAAGCTCTTTCCAGAACCCATGTGTGTAGTGTTGAGTGGAGGTGGCTCTCTTCTCTTCCTGCAGTAATGAAATGATGGACACACAGAAAATGAGTCATTCAGGGCTGATGGTGCAGATGATTGAAGGTCTCGCAGGGCCAGCGGTTAACACTCCTCACGCCAGCATGCACCACCTGTCCAACTATTTGCACACAATCTCCTGTAGGTCATGCTGAAGAACTGCCCGCGCTGGCTGCTGTGCGTGCTGTGCTGCGAGCTAAATTGTTTTACGGCCCCGGTAACGTGATTTCGAATCAGAAATTGAAGTAATAAGTCGTCCATAGCTGCTCAATTGCCTTTCAGAAACACAGCATTGCATGTAATGCATTCAGTAGAGTGTGGAGTTAGTGCCTAATACAATTCAGAGGCATTTGTATTGACTATGGACACATCTGTGTAATCTAGAAGTGGATAAACTAGATAGTCAAACACTGTCTAGCGCTGTTTTCATGTGCTGTATGTGTTTGTCTCCGGTTTTGTACAGTGACTTCAGCCGCATTTTCATTATTCTTCAATTTGAGCAAATTGAAAACAGATCTATACTGGAAAAACTGTGTTCTTGTAAAAAAAAATCTCAAGTGTTATATATATTCCATTACGTGTTGCATTCTGCTGCCTATGTGTGAATTTTTATATTTTCTATTTTCTATTTTATATAAACTATTGTATACTTTGATTTGTGAGTTAAATGAGCGCACAATCTGCTAAACTTGTCAGAAGAGCTTTTTATGTATTCATTGAAAACAAATTCCAATTTGGTTATACAGTACAGTGGTTCCTGGTTAATCGCGGGAGTTACGCTCTAAACATAGCCTGCAAACGGTGAAATCCACGAAGTAGTCTGTATAGTAACTAGTCTTTATTTTTTTATTATAACAATCATTATTTTTATTATTTATTATAATTATTATATATAATTATTATAGATGTTTTAAGGCTGTAAAACCCCTCACTATACTATTTTCTCAGTTCAAGAGTTCACACTTAGCTGATGATTGATAATAAAGCGTATGTGTCATGTTATCCCAGGAGAGAGCCTTGAGCTCAGAATATCCTCGAGCCCGGGGCTCCCTCTGGTTTAAAGGGTGAGAGGGGAGTTTGAGCTCAGGTAGGTCTCGAGAACTCCCCTGCTTGTGAACGTGCTGAGATATATCTGACTCAGGGTTGTCTTAAGATGTTATTTTGTACTAGTCAATTTTCTTATGGTGTATGTCTTTGGACGGTGAGAGGAAACCGGGAAACACGGGGGAAACCCATGTGAGCAGAAGGAGAACATGCAAACTCTGCACAGAACCGGCCTGGTGAGGGGCCGAACCAGCGGATGTCTTGCTGTGAGGCAACATTGCTAACTACTGGGCCACCATGCCGCCCTATCAGAGAAGGGGAGGAGTAGGGGTGGAAGGGGGGATTCTTCAAGACGAAGATGACTGGAGTGGAAAACTCTGGTTATTTATAGTGTGTCAGTATTCTTCTGATTGGTGCAATAAACGGAGCTGATGTGATACCAGCCATGTTCAATCATAAGCATGTTATCCTCTTAAAATTAGCTTATAAATAAAGCACACATAGGCATTAACATTTTCACACTTTTCTCTCGTTTAAACACTTGCATAGCTTCTACCTTTCTTTAGCATGTTCAGAAGTCCAACTTTTTGTGCAATGGTTAGCATCTTCCTCTGCCTTTTGGGAGCTACTGTCGGTGCCTTTGACGGTGCATAATGTTTAATTGACATTGTGTAGTTTGTTGAGGACAAAACTTGTAAACATACAGTGCAACACTTCAGAGTCAAACTGCTAGCGATCAAAGATTTATTATGTCAATTTGGCAAGTTGAATGCATTCTGTACTGTACAGGAGACACAGCACGGAGGAGATTGATTGACAATGGTCTACAGCCACTCAGGACGCAGAACACAATGTGCTCTAAAAAAAAAGCATGTCAAACTGCACCAAAAAAAAAAATTCAAATCAGCGAAACAGTGAAAGGTGAACTGCGTTATGGCGAGGGACCATTGTACTACAAAATGGCATAGTTTGAAAAAAAAAAAGTGTTCGGTTTTTGGCAAAAAAACAAAAGATTGTACATTTTGATACGGTCAGTCAATATTCAGAGTAAGCTTTGTTACTTTGACATGAAACAGAGTCTTACTTTTTAATTTCTGTCTTCTTGATTATGAAATTCCAAAATTACCATTAAATGGGTTTGACAAGATGCCTCATTTCAAGTAAGAGCATGGCATATAAGTAAAACTATCATATTCTCCTCTTTAATTCTTGTCTAATGTGTGTGTACTAACTTAAATGCTAAATGAAAAAGACAAATTCAGAGTGTGTTCCTATACTTGGTCATCAAATCACTTCACTTTCAAAATAAATAATCCACAAATTGAGAATTAATGCCGAGTCTCCTCCTCATTTCCAGAACCAGAATGCAGTGATGGATCAATAATTGTAATGCTTTTCTTTGAGGAAAAAACTTCAATCTAACCATTCATTGATTTTCTTTTTGGCTTTATTCCCTTTATTCGTCAGGGGTCGCCAAAGCGAAATGAACCACCAACTTAACCAGCATATGTTCTACGCAGCGGATGCCCTTCCAGCTGCACCCCAGTACCAGAAAACACCCATACACACTCATTCACACACATTCACTACAGACAATTTAGCCTACCCAATTCACCTATAGCTCATGTCTTTGGACTTGTGGGGGAAACCGGAGCACCCGAAGAAAACCCATGCAAAAACGGGGAGAAAATGCAAACTCCACACAGAAATCTATGAAGAGAGGAAAATTATGGGATGGAGTTGGGGAATGCCTTTAATGGAGATTGTCATTTCTGATTTGAAAGGAACCTTTCGTTTGTTTGTCTTATTGTTAAGCTACAGAAAAGCAAAACTCGATGAATCAGCTTTTTTATGAACATACTGTTGCTCATTAGATAGAAGACATCAATGAGCAAATCAATGTAAAGGCAGGTGCAGCTTGACTAGTGTATTCAGCATTGGACTCCACTGTGTTATAAATTAAATTGTTTACGTACGTTTTCATTATTATAAGCTTTAGTTAATAAGATTAAAGTAATGTTTTCTATTTATTTAAAAAATACTTTTTTTATTTAAATTAGGAAATTACTAATGGCAACTTTGTAATACATTTAATAGATAAATTTACCTTCACCCCACAGCCCTCAATCAATTTTGGTTTATAGCTCTTCATAAGAAAAAGTTCAGGTACCCCTGCTTTACAGCCTACAACAGTCAAACATCAAATCAAAAACAAAACTGAAGACTTTAGATGAGATGTGCAAAAAAAACTGGCCCAAAAACCCTGACAAATACCTTGTAATACAACATCTGAAGAGTGTCTTTAGGTGTGATAATCTTAACATAATAATAATAATAATAATAATAATAATAATAATAATAATAATAATAATAATAATTTCTTACATTAATATAGCACTTTGTTCCCAGAGATGGGTTGCGGCTGGAAGGGCATCCGCTGCGTAAAATCGTGCTGGATAAGTTGGCGGTTCATTCCGCTGTGGCGACCTCGCAAGGGACAAAGCCGACAAGAAAATGAATGAATGAATGAATATAGCACTTTTCTAGACACTCAAAGCACTTCACACATTTTGGGGGGGAATCTCCTCATCCACCATCAGTGTGCAGCATCCACCTGGATGACGCGACGACAGCAATATTGCGCCAGACCGCAGACCACACACCAGCTGACTGGTGGAGAGGAGACAATTATGACATGAGGATGGTTAGGAGGTCATGATGGACAGAGGCCAGTGGGCAAATTTGGCCAGGATGCTGGGGTTAAACCTCTACCCTTTTTCTGAGGACATCCTGGGATTTTTAATGACCACAAAGAGTCAGGACCTCTGTTTAATGTCTCACCCCAAAGACGGGTAAGACAGGAAAGAAAAATAAGTGGAATAATTGACTTCGGTTCATTGAATTATTACCACCTCAGGTGTGCATTATTTTTCTAGCAATTCAACAGCCAGTCTTCAATTATTCCTTACTTAATTTAGAATTAGCTTTTTTTTTTTACTCATTTCCTTCTTTACTAATAGTTTTATCATGAAACAATTTATGATAACAATGTGCAAAAAGAAAACATGTTATCTCTGAAATGTTTACATGAAATTTAAACTTGTACGTACAGAATGTGAATAGATAATTCTTACAGTGATTAAAGATTAACTAGCAGATTTCATGATTGGCAATCTGGCTTTTTAAGGTATAGGAATACGTTTTACCACACATACAAATTGTATAAATTAAGCTAAAATATTTATGAACATTCATTTTCTTTTCGGCTTAGTCCCTTTATTAATCAGGGGTCGCCACTGCAGAATGAACTGCCAACTTATCCAGCATATGTTTTACGCAGCGAATGCCTTCCAGCCTCAACCCAACACTGAGAAACACCCATACACACTTACATTTACAAACATACACTACGGCCAATTTAGCTTATTCAAATCACCTATAGCACATGTCTTTGGACTGTGGGGGAAACCAAAGCATTCAGAGGAAACGCCAACACAGGGAGAATTTCTGAACATAGTTTTGTAAAAAATAAATAAATAAATAAATAAATAAAACTAGCAAACCCCGCTCACAGAATTACGTTCCCTCTGCAGCCTGATAGATTCAGGAAATCATTTTTCTTTTATTTTTCTTTTTTAGAGGTCAAGAGCAAAATCATGATCGAAGTGAACACTAAAATCAACTTACTGACATGGACAGCCAACTATTGAACGGCCTGAGAATCATTGATTAGAGCAACACAACTGTATAGATTTAAAATCTTTCTCTCTTTCTCCCCTTGTCTACCTAGCAAGCTAGATTTAAAAGCGTAATCTATATTTGCTGAAGCAGCATCACTTGTATACCAGGAATTAGCTGTTTGAAACCCCACAAACAAGCATAAAGGCATTAGTTAGGAGAGCTGCTAATGATTTTTTAGTGGGGGTTCAGCAATAGAAGTTAACTTGTATTATTGGGTCAGAAGCACATACTGTAGTCCCCCTTCTGAACTCCTCTGTCTGCAAATATCGTCACACAAATGAGTAAAATGGTTGGATTCTTTAGAAAAGAAGTCACAAATGTGGCGTGTAATTAAGGGGTCATGGCATTTAAGTTGAGTTAAAACTGCAAACACTCACTGTTTTATTGAGGAGGTTCTGCCGCTTTGAATCTGTCTGTCCTCCAGGGTGGAACACGCAGAAATCGGGTTTTCTGAGCCCGCAGCTGTAAGTGGCTGATAAGGCCGTAGGCAGAAAAGCCAACATTTCGCCCCGGCTGTGCAACTTATCCCCCATCCCTTTTATAGGGTGTGATAGGCTCTGTGTCCTCACATTCTCACTTCTCCATAGAGGAATGTGCAGTAGATAGGAGACTCAAGCATGCTGCTGGATTAGCGCAACCAGCTCTAACCTCCCGCAATATGAGGCGTCTTACAACTGCAGACAGTGTACATCAGGTCCGTAACCAGGGGGTAAGGGTTGGTCTTTTGAACCTACTGATAAAGTCTAGAATTTGGCCCCCTTATGAGCTCATTTGTCCCATTTTTGACAGTATACACTTAGACATTCCGAAAATAAAGGCCTGTTCACACCGGGATGCATTTTGCTTGCATTTTTCATTGACGTTTAACGCCTCATGACTTAATAAAGGGTGCCAATGTGATCATGCATACCAACGCGCAAAACGGCAGGCGTAAAAGCATAATATTTAAAGAAACGCCCTGAAATGCACAGAGCTGCTGAAGTTACAGCAAACAGCACTTGGAGGCGCTCAAGCGCAAAAAAAGATGCCCAGAGGCGATATGAACGTGGAGCTGCTTATTGCACAGGTGAACAATAATCATTTCTTCATCTCTAGAGCTGGAGCTGCTACTTGAACCATCGTGCTTTTTCGAATCGCCAGTAACTTTAACAACAAGCATGTCGACTTTCTTTCTTCTTCTGTGTTACATGCGGGTGTGAGAAGCTTAAAAGTTGTGTAGCGCCACCCTGTGCACCGGGGTTTTTTTGGTTTTTCGTTAAGCGCCATCTAATGTCAAGGAGTGATTTTGCATACTCCTCTGCTCGACGCCAGTAAAAAATTGCTTGGGTTTAAATACAGAAAAATGCTGATGATAAATGCAAACGAAAAGCCTCCCGATGTGTCCGATATGAGCCTTAACTGATAGAAGAAGGCTTTAAGACAAACTTAATTATTATTTAATATTAAAATGGACAACTGAGGAAATGAGCTTGCTAGTTTGTTATTTGCCTATAGGCTACAGTTTTAATTTAAAATAAGTTTTAACAGATTTTTTTATTATTTTAATGATGGTCGATAATAAATTGGCATTTAAAAAAATATGTATATTTTTTTGTTCACAATTTTTAAGTTAAAATTGTAATCTCATTACTGTAATAACGTAATGCACATTTGTAAATATAAATTTGTAAATTTTTGTAAACATAAAAAATAGTATTAGCACTTAGTAGGAAATATTTTTGATGCATCAAAAAGAGTGGTCATGATAACCATCCAACAAGCTAATCCAGAAATTTGTGCTTAAAATGTCACTAAAATGCTGTATTTGAACCTCATAATTTAATAGAAAATGAGATGAATAACTGCGAAAAGGTCCACTTTTTGAGAAAAACGAAGCATCCATTTCAATAGGCTGGCGATGGGCCTGTACAGTCTGCTGTCGTTTTACATTGCTGAAAGAACTCTGAAATCTCTGCAAATCAATTAGGAGTAGGGGCCATCAAGAGTAGCTCAAAATAATTTGCACTCAAATCAATGTCAATGGGTACCAGCACTTTGAAAGATAGAAAATAATAATACCTTTACAGGCAAAACATTATTAATACAGATGATAGATCAGAAAAACAATCTATGAGTGTGAGAAACTGAATAGCAGCACTGAGGATGTTGAAGAGTGTAATGTCTGTCACATAATCATGTATGTCCAGGCACAAACTCACAGCTGATGTTGTTTGTTTACAACAGAAAGTGCGACAAGTGTGTTGTGCTGTTCATCAAAATGCTACTTGTGCGTACCTTGGAAGATGCAATCTATATTAAAAAAAGTCAATATGTTTGCATGTCCAATGAAAGTGCATTTGGGAATCTGTGGAGCAAGGTTGACTTTACAGATTCCCGATGTTTGATACGTCTCAGTAAGCACATAGTGCAAGTTACAAGGGGTTGGGGGGGTTGATTCCACTAATTAACATTGATCCCCCCCTTAAGAAGGTTTCAGGGGGTCTGTCCTTTAAGTAATTGAAAATAGTTTGGACAAACCAATCTTAAATAATAATATTAATAATACAAATAATAGATAATATTCTTAAAACATTTGATATTCAGTCGGCAGTATAAAACCAGCAAATTAAGACTACAGATAGATGACGCAAGTGTTCAAAAAACACTTTTCTTGTAAACTAGGTGTTTGTTTCTATGTGCTTGTATAGCCTAAAAGTACAATTTAACTCATAGTATGTATTTAAATAGATGCCTACGCACGCACATGGAAATTAAACCACAGTCTAAAACAGTAATAGTAAATGTGATCTTTCATGATCATCCATTTATCACCCAGTAATGCAAATTTACCACATGTTAAAAATAGGTCATTTTGAGACTCTTGCCTGTTTATGTGGCCCATCAAAAGTCAGAATCTGTTACTTTTCCCCCTAAAACACTAAAAAACTAAATATGTTTGATTAATAAATGAGATCTAATGAATTAAACATATGAGTTTGGTTTACGGAAGCATGCACATTTTATGTTTTACACAAAATACTGAAAAAATATGACTCGCCTTAACAGTCAATGTACAATTAAATAAATTATGATCAGTTTCTTATGGAGACCGATCAGTTCTTTTCATAAGACTTCCAAGTATCGTTATGAGAAGACACTGATATTTTTCAAATTTGTTTTGCCTGAATATGCTTTTTGATAAGATGTTCACTTGCATTTTCTAGGCGCAAATCTAAAGCGCATGGCACAAAAGTATTAAGGGCGTGTCTGAATCCACTATTGCTATTTTAAGGACGGAAAACTAGGATTTGTTCCGTGGCGCATGGTCTAACAGGGTTGTACTTATTCTCTTAATGAGTTATGGGTGTGTTTTGAGCATAACGTGCATTAAACCAATCAAAGTCTCATCTCCCATTCCCTTTAAGAGTCATTTGCATCACGCCATGGCGCATTTGCTATTTACATGGTGGACTTTGTAAGTGGAAAAACTGAACGCTTCACTAGCGAGAAAACAGTTAAACAGACCATCTGCAGCGAGGATAAAGAAAGAGCCTCCTCCATTCGGCCTCTTTACTTTCTCTTTACTTTATTTTTACTCTTTACTTTACTCCTTTACTTTCGTGAATAAGAAAAAGGTGCTGTATGCACTCCACTAAAAAAAGTTACAGTTGCAATCAGAATTATCCAACCCCCTGATTTATTAGCCCCCTGTTTCCCCCCCCCAATTTCTGTTTAACGGAGAGAAGATTTTTTCAACACATTTCTAAACATAATAGTTTTAATAACTCATTTCTAATAACTGATTTATTTTATCTTTGCCATGATGACAGTAAATAATATTTTACTAGATATTTTCAAGACACTTCTATACAGCTTAAAGTGACATTTAAAGGCTTAACTAGGTTAATTAGGTTAACTAGGCAGGTTAGGGTAATTAGGCAAGTTATTGTATATTGATGGTTTGTTCTGTATGCTATCGAAAAAATATATAGCTTGAAGGGGCTAATAATTTTGACCTTAAAATGGGTTTAAAAAAATTAAAAACTGCTTTTATTCTAGCCGAAATCAAACAAATAGGACTTTCTCCAGAAGAAAAAATATTATCAGACATACTGTGAAAATTTCCTTGTTCTGTTAAACATCATTTGGGAAATATTAAAAAAAGAAAAACAAATTCAAAGGGGGTTCAATAATTCTGATTGCAACTGTATATCCAAAGACACGTCTTATTCTTATGCCCCATATGGTCCAAAACCAGACAGGTGGACAAATTTAAGCTTGTTTTTATTAAAACAAATATGCATATAATAAATAATACTGATAATAATAATAACAGTATACAAAAGCAAATTGTCATGAATAAACTGAAAAAATCCCCCCGAGATGAAAGCATGGAGGTAGTGGTTTTTATATTTATGAAAAAAAAAATAAAAATTTTTGTAACATTTTAATCCTTTAATACTTGTTCATAGGTAAAGATATTTTTGTATTGCTCTACATATACTGTACAAGTAACCTGTAATAAAATGCTTCTATAATATTTTTGTAGCTCACTGGGGTCAAGCGTTAAACGTAGGGAGGTGTAAATCCCCAGAAGTGAGTGCTGGCTAACAGGTAAAAAAAAAAGGGAGGTAAAAATCTTCAAGGTTACAGACAGATAGTTGATGCATCAAAAAGGAGCCAGTTCTTTAATTCTGAATTTCGCTAAACATTTCATGACACAAATGTGTTTTCTCTTGCAGCGTGTTCCTTTCAAACATTTTGAAGTTCTTTTCATTTGACTGTGAATTATTTCCTTCAAGCTAAAATAGATCTGTATAGTCTTGACATCCACTCATAGGCCAGACTGGAAGGCTAATGTGCTATGAGTATTTTGTGGGCTTTCCTTGGGTTGTTGAGAAAAATCTGTGATTAACATCACTTTCAGAGACCACCTCTCTCTCATTTTCGAGCCGCCTTGATCTTTAAAATAGCTGCACCCCTAATAAGAACTAATAAGTGTTGAGTTTAAGCTTGTGTTTGGGTGTATTTCGCATCCTGGAGGTTATCTCTGTAATGCCTGCGTAGATCAATAAAGCTTGTGCTTGAATAATTATCTGTGGCTGAGCTTGCTGAACGCAGTCCAGAGTCAGTGTAAGATATTGCACAGCACTATGGGTACAATACGCACTAATGACCTTCGCTCATCTGTCATCTGGACGTGATCAATCTGTTTGCGCCGAGTGATGGAGGGAAAAGCATCAGATGAGTGATATGGATCTGAGAAAATATTCCATTCATCACCCCCGTGCCACATGACATTTGCCCTAAAAATGATATTGATGTCAGCTCTATTTTAAGACACCAACTGCATTTGAGCATTCAGTGTCTTCTTATTGGTCAATTTATCTGCTCTGAACGGGAAGTAGCACTGAAAGGTCAATTTTCCCGAAAAGCCAATTTTGCAGCTGTTGTCACATAAAAAAAAAAGCTTTCCGACAACGACGTTGGCTACAAAACAAGCTACGCACAAACACAATAAAAAGCTATTGTCCAACCATACATAAATTCATTAATCTTCCTCACTTTTTTCTAAAGTCCATCATCTGGATACATTATTGGATGTGACCTAGAGGATTAATTTAAACAAGTTAGCAGATACACAAGCCAGCCTGCAGTTCTTCCACACACATCCCATGCGGCAGCACCATTACATTACGTACATTATTCATTTAACACATGCTTGTTTTTTTATTCAAAGTAATTTACAGCACATACTACAGGGACAACCTTCCAGGAGCATTCAGAGGGTAAGTGCTTTGCTTAAAGGCAAAATGGTGGTAACTCTGAAGTCACCAGGGGTTGGGATACCACATCTAAACCACTAAGATGGTTAAAGCAATGTCCTATAGGATTCCCTTCACTTGCTTCTACAGGTCTATCTTGAATCCAGAAGACTCCGGTGGGTAAATGAGCGCCGTCACAGAGATTCTCCAAATCACTTTCAAGAACCTTTTCATTTACCATTTCATTCATTCATTTTCTTTTCGGCTTAGTCCCTTTATTAATCAGGGGTCGCCACAGCGGAATGAACTGCCAACTTATCCAGCACATGTTTTACGCAGCAGATGGCCTTCCAGCTGCAACCCACACTCTTGCAGACACTCACATACACTACAGCCTATTTAGCTTATTCAGTTCACCTATAGCACATGTCTTTGGACTGTGAGGGAAACTGAAACACCCGAAGGAAACCCACGCGAACACGGGGAGAACATGCAAATTCCACACAGAAATGTCAACTGACCCAGCCAGGGCTCGAACCAATGAATTTCTTGCTGTGAGGCGATTGTGCTACTCACTGCGTCACCGTGCTGCCCCATTTACTGTTTCTTTTTTCTTTTTTTATAATTATTTTTTAAGGTTTTTTCACTTTTTATTAGGATAGTGGTAGACAAACATTAAAGTAATGGGAGCAGAGAGATTGGAAGGGTCGGCATACTGTCGGACTCTGAGCTGGGAACCCAACTCAGGTCGCCGTGAGCACCATGGTGCTATATGTCTGCGCACTTAACCACTAGGCTATTGGCGCTGATCATTTACCGTTTCTTGCTGGTAAAAACCAATCCCATATGAAATCACTGACAGCAACAAAATAGCACCTGAAAACTCACCTCTTCCATAAGTACTCGACAATCTTAAACCTTAAAAATTTAGCTTTTCAGCTTTTCAACCTTTCTCTAATCATTGTGCTTGACGCTTCTTGTTAAGCCTCATTCACACAACGAGCGATTCGAAGCAGCAAAGCATCAAGTGACCGTTCATTTCAACGGAGAGTGAGCGACAGCGACGGTTGGCAACCTTGTGGGCGTGTCTAGCGACATGACAAATTTGTGAATCCTTCAACTTTATGCAAATGAAGAGCGACTTTCTTGAGCGACAGCCAATCGGAGCACCAGTAGAGCTCATGTGATCCTCTCTCAGCTAGTCAGAGGCCGGCTGTAGACCTACACAGACCTGCGTTTGCAGCAGATCGCCACCCAGAGAGACAGGCAGCTATAAAGTCTCTGCTAGTGTGAATAAGGCATTAGTATTGGTCACTTTATGTGCCTCTAGACGCCTTTAAGTAATTTCGGATAAAAGCGTCAGTTAAATGGCTAAAAATAAATGTCAATTTAAATAAATAAACAAACTAAGGGAGTGTTTACAGGACAGTGTTTGCAACTAAAATGTATTTTTTATGCATTCGGCCATTCATCACCTTGTCAGCAAGGTTTTTGGAAGCCTATGAATGCAAACCTTTGAAACTTGGTGCATTTTTGTGCAAACTAGTGTATCTCCATGTAAAACTACAGAAATTATAAATTAAAAAAAAAAGCTTTTTCATTTTTACCACATGACACACACACACACACACACACACACACACACACACACACACACTACAAAATAAAATAAAAAATCAAGAAAACCAAGCATACAGGATCTAATCATAGGACCGAAAGACAGGAACCAAACAAATCAGAAAATCTAAATATAAGTACTGCATACTAGGGATGCAACGATTAACCGATTTCACTATTAACCACACGTTAATGTATTACAGTTAATAAATCATAAAGGCTTCTCAAAACCTTGTTTCTGCACGGAACAAAACTGCTGCAACTAAACTAAGTAATGCCAACTGTGCACTAGTTTAAAGTTCCAAGCTTGTACACCGAGGCTAATACGCACGCACACTGGATTAACTATGGCTGAGGCTATTAACAAAGGGCCATTCATATATATTGCATCTTTTGTGTGTGCAAGTTCGTTATTTCTTTTCTAGCTCACATATTAGGAGTGAAGGCTGATTTATACTTCTGTGTCAAGCACACGCGTATGCTCCGGCGTAGCCTTCCACGGTCGCATAGCCCTCGCTGTGGCTGACGCCGACGGTGATGTGCACCTCTCACAAAGTAAGTGTCGAGTCCCGTGAAGTAGCTCTAGATGAAAACCATGGTTTTGTGATTACCTTATAATTATTGTTGTTGCACGTCCGCCGGTTTCCACCATTGAATGAGTGAGTTTTAGCTACGTGTACATTAAGGTAGCATTCAGAAAAAACAAAACAGCGAAGAAACTCGACACAGAGGAACATAAAAACCTACTGCCAGCTAGCGTCTCAGAAGTGTTATTGCAGAGCAACACAAACAGCACGCAGAAATATAAATGCATGACTGCGCGCCGATCGCTTGATGCAGAAACCTAAATCAGCCTTGACGTTCATGTGGTGCGCACGCGAGTCACGTGACAAGAACTGACCGTTCAGCTTCATACTTTGTATGAAATATACACATTTCTACTCCAAAGAGAAAAAAAATACAACATGAAAATACCAAAAAAATTAATAATATAGTTGATCAAAAGTGCCTTTCAGACAGAGGTTCAGCAGCCTTTCACTACATTTGTTCTCTTTAAAATGGAAATACTTAGCTAATATGATGCTTAGAGTTACAAATGCAATTTTTTATTAATTCTTATTTATTTATTTATTTATTTATTAATTTATTTATTTATTTATTTATTCATTGTTCTGTCATTTATTTTCAGCGTAAATGATTACTAATGTTTAAATGCCAAATATGTTTTTTCACTTATTTTTAAGTTCAAAGAGAAATGGACTATTGTTTGTTTTTTATCATTTATTGTGTGCTGTATTATTTAGTTACTGAGCAATAAATAACATTTTAAAATATAAGGAGTTTTCATGTGATTTTCTAAACCAGTCGTGTTTTGAAATTAGTGAATGCATACTGATCATGATAACCTTGAACCAGACTATAACTGTACAACCAAAATCTAATCGTTGCATCCCTACCGCACGCTCAAAATAAAAGGTTCTCTTGTGTACCAATACACTGTGGTTTGTGAAAGTGCAGTCAGCGTCACCCTTTCCGTAATAACCATGAAAGATGGAGCTGATTGTACAACAGCTAATAGTCCAGGTATAAACAGAGCTGTAGGATTGATGATTAAATGAGTGATTGTGTGATAGCTAATACTGCATATTTTAATGATACTAATAGTATAATTACCTTACATCTAGACAGACAACCTAGAGAAATCTACGCCTGCAGATGTTCTGTACACCTACACTATAGATGTAGCTTTGCTCCTAGTCTGGCAGATTATCATACAGTACCTACTATAAATATTATTGGAGAGCGCAGCAACAGCAGACATGTGGGCACAAGCTACTGAACACTTTAGAAGGCAGGAGAAACTGGCACAAGTTATGTTTTTCTAAGAATTAAATGGTCCATGGGCAATTATTCATAATTATATTATATTATATTATATTATATTATATTATATTATATTATATTATATTATATTATATTAGATGGGGCAGCACGGTGGCACAGTGGGGAGCGCTCTCGCCTCACAGCAAGAAGGTCGCTGGTTCGAGCCTCGGCTGAGTTAGTTTGCATTTCTGTGTGGAGTTTGCATGTTCTCCCCGTGATCGCATGGGTTTCCTCCGGGTGTTCCAGTTTCCCCCACAAGTCCAAAGACATGCAGTGAAGGTGAATTGGGTAGGTTAAATTGTCCGTAGTGTATGTGACTGAATGAGAGTGTATGGGTGTTTCCCAGTGATGGGTTGCAGCTAGATGGGCATTCGCTGCGTAAAAACATATGCTGGATAAGTTGGTGGTTCATTCCGCTGTGGCTACGCCAGATTAATAAAGGGATTAAGCCAAAAATAAAATGAATGAATGAATTATATATTACATTATATTATATTATACACGCACACACACACACACACACACACACACACACACACACACACACATATACACACACACACACACATATATATATATATATATATATATATTCATATATATATATATATATATATATATATATATATATATATATATATATATATATATATATATATATATATATATATATATATACAGCTCATAAACTATAGAGTAATTGGTTTACATGACTGTTAAATGTTATATATATACGAGTGGATGCATTGATTTCTTTTTCCCCCATGATAAAACACTAGTTTGGAGATTATAAGTGCAGATGGCATTTTATAAAGTTATATGACCCTTCAGACGAGACATAAAGCTGCCAGTGTGGCTCTGACAGTGTTTAAATCTGAAGACGGTGTCGAGAAAAGCAGTATTTCAGATAACTGGGAGTGTTTGGATGGCTCAGACCACTATAAACAATGTTGTCAGGATCGTGGTGTGAGCAGCAGCAGCAGAAAACAAGCAAGCAAAGCACAGTTACATGAACCCAGTGTCATAATTAGTCTCTAAAAAACAACCACCCTGTTTTGTATGCTTTGATTTGCACCTGTTGATTTTCTTTTGTTTGTTTGCTGCCCTTCTGATGCAGACGTGTGGACAGAGTCCTGCTGAGGGGGCAAATAAGGCTAGTTTCAAATGATAGGGTGATCACAAAACAGGCGGCACAGCCAGAACAGATCGCATTAAAACTCTCAGAGCTGTTTCCTCCCCAATTCAACTTCAGGTTATTCATATTCCTCCCACTTCCTTTTTTTTCCCTCTACCCTTCTCTCCTGCCTTGATTTGCTGTCAAAACACATTTCACTCTCACTGAAGAATCATTTTGCATGTTGAGTTTTGAAGCATGTGCTCTCACTCTCTCTCTCTCTCTCTCTCTGCACTGACTCTCCTCATGCCAGCTGCTTTAATGTTTCTTGCAGCAGTTTTGACCAGACGCATATTTTTTTCCTTCTCATCTAAGCTTCGCAATAAGAGTTTCAGACCTGCAGAGCTCTGTGAGCAGGAATCGCTACAGGATACATGCTAAAAAAAAATCAGTCTGTGGCTTAAAAAAAACGAAGCTCGTCTAAAGTTTTGTGTGTGTGTCAGCATAATTATTACAATTTTAACTCTGCATATCTCAGCGAGCTAACTAAAGGTAACAACACTGCTGGCTTTCAGAAGTTCAGAGAGAGAAAAAAAAAGTGTATAAATAGTGTAGATTTTCCAAGTAATAAGCTACTTTTCTTCTGATATGAATCAGTTTGTTCAATTCCAAATTGCTACTATTAGAATAACATACTCTATATACAGTATGCTAGTGTTTCTGCCATACATTTAAAACATCTCCCTAAAATACCAATTGTTCCAAAATCCATTTGAAATTTGTACCTTTTAACCAAACTTTGATTTTGGTTTCTCTCCCCATATTGAAGGTCTATTCACCCAAAACTTCAATACCTCAAAATACTTGTAGAAAATGGTCATTCAATTCAATGGATCTGTGATATTGCATACTTGTGAGCTCTGATGTAAGATTGTGGAGATAACATTAGAAGATGAACTGTGGGATCAGTAATGTAAAGACAGGGTGTTCTTGAATTTGAAGTTCAGGTATAGATTAATTCAGTTTAATTTCTTACACCAACTGTATTACACTACAGCCAGATTACATCAGTTTACAACAGTACACTCCTCTGCATTAGATGTGGTATAGAAGGCCGTAAATGTTTGCATTCAATGTGGTTGTGACAAAGTGAAAGTGTTTTCGGTACAAGTACTGTACACTAGCGGTCAAAAGTTTGGGGTCAGTAGGTTTTTTAAAGGTTTTAAAAGAAGTTTTTCCTGCTCACCAAGACTTTTGTTTTCACCAAGACATTTATTTCATAAAAAAATACAGTACAAATCTGTGACATGTTATTGCACTATGAAATAACTGTTCAAAAGTAGTTTATAATTTAAGTTAATAATTTATTCCAGGGATCTTAAAGATGAATTTTTAGCTTCATTATTCCAGTCTTCAGAGTCACATGATCCTTCAGAAATCACTCTAATATAAATTATTATTATTGTTGTTGTTGTTGTTGTTGTTGTTATTATTATTATTATTATTATTATTATTATTATTATTATTATTATTATTATTATTAATAATAATAATAATAATAATAATAATAATAATAATAATAATAATAAAAGCAATAACTACTGGAGTAATAATTTCATTTGATATTACATTCAATAAGAAATATTTAACAATTTAATACATTTTTACATTTAATAAATGCCACCTTAATGAACAATAAAAAAATAAATAAATAAAATGACCCCAAACTTTTGACCGGTAGTGTATGAACTGTAATATTATATCACAGATCCATTGAATTGATTTTCCATTGATCCTAGGGATATGATTATTAGGCAATTTAATAAACTCTAATCTCCAAAATAATCTAGATATTAAGCTTGCTAAAATGTTGCTGATATTAGCTAAACAAATGCATTGCTTTGAAATGGAAGGCTGACAATTGGACTGTGGTTCTTCTCAGATGGTTGTAGCTGTCTAACATTGGAGAAGAGGACATATTCTTTGAGATGAAGGGCTGAATTCTTTAATTAAATGACTTTTGAATGCTAAAAAACAGTTTTTGATTTGATAAAATTGCTATATATTGTATCTTGTCTCTTGTGGTTGTAGGAGTGTAAATTATCATATGCGTGTGTCTTTTTCAAAACATGTCTTTTTCACCAAGAAGGTTCATAGAGATTCCTAAGGCATATACTGATAAGATCAGGGGATGGTTAATATGTGTGTGAACTTTGGAGGTTTTACGATGTGGTCACATGATGATTGGTCAGTTTGTATGTCTCAGTTTTTGGGCTTTGGTCACATGGTCAAGAAAGATACAAAATATGTGGTAAACTTTGCTCTGGTCTCTTTTTCAGCTCTGGAGTCTATCTTCTCTGACTCTACTGCTATCAGGCTCTCTTTGGGGCCTACTTTCTGTTCAGTGTTTGTCGCTCTCTCTCTCTCTCTCTCTCTCAGGTAACTTTACAATACAATACAATCACATAATAGCAACTCTCTCCAACATTATTAGCTATTAATGCTGCCCTTATTTCTGTTTTTGGTATATATTTAAGGTTGGTTTGACTAGAAATTTACATTTTTAACTTCATACTGATAACTTTTTAGTCATTCGGCAAAACTACAGTTCGAACCGCTGCAGTTAAAAACCCATTCTTACATGGTAGTCCAGGGAAAAGGCAAGAGGCGAATCCATGTGCAGATAGTACATTTAACAAATAAAGAATAGTAACTTTGTAAGGGAAGTAAGGGAAGACTCAAAGAAAATGGCTTACTTTCATACAGTAAGTCTAAATACCAAACAGGATAAACAATGAACGACCAACAGAAGCTTTAAAACAAAGAAGCTTATGCACTAGGGAAAACTGGTATGACTCAGAGCAAGAACTTCTGCTATACAGAAGAAAAACAACTTACTGTAGTCATGAAACTCTAACATGCGCTGACTGGACTACTAGCATAAGTGTCGACAACCAATCAACCACAATTTCTCCCTGTTAGACATGTCTTTTATATACACTGTATGCACAGGTAATTGCACAGGTTTTAAGATGCCTTTCCACTGCTTACAACAAGTGACAGGCCTGAAATTATTCATCTCCAATGAAGAGTAATCCAGGAATTGAGTCGAGTTCCGATCATATATCATGCAGAAAATTCAGACCCCATTTGAGCTGTCAATGCATTAAAATATTTTAACTTCTGCATCACTTCCGATCTCATCAGGAAACGTAAATATTTGAAGTATTGTCAGAAAAAGTGGCTAATTCATACAAATTCACACTATTTCATTCCTGCACCTAGACTGCAGCTCTGCACAAGACGTTTAGCCATAGGAGAAATGGTCGTGCCCAACTGAGCCAGGTTTCTCTCTAGGTTTTTTAAATTTTTCACTTCGCCAATTGGTGAAGTTTTTTCCTCGCCACTGTCGCCTCTGGCTTGCATGGTTCGGGATCTGTAGAGCTGCGCATCGATGGAATTGCTCTGCAGTGTTTGGACTCTCAGTAGTGAATTTTACCCCACACTAAACTGAGCTAAACTGAACTGAACTTAATCTCTGAAAACAGAACTGACACTGTTTCAATTCACTATAATCTTCTATGTGAAGCTGCTTTGACACAATCTACATTGTATAAGCGCTATACAAATAAAGATGAATTGAATTAAATTCCTATAAAAAGCATACATGTATTAAATATAAATCTAGACTCTAACTCACAGTTTTGCTCCAAACTTAATCAAACACAGCTGAATTAAATAATCAAGTTGTTCAAAAGAGTCTCAAACATTTTGATTGGTTTCATCAGCTGTGTTTGATTAGGGTTGGAGCAAAACTGTGCAGAGCTGTAGCCCTCCAGGAATTGAGTTTGAGACCCATGCCTAGGGCCAGACGGAATCTGTGGTTTTTTGCCATTTCTGCTGAGAATTTTGGTAAAAATTTGCAGATTTCTGCGGAATTATTTTGGGAGTATCATAACTAAAACCTTAATATGTGAAATAAAAAAATAATACCTTTTTAACTTTTATTTAATGTTTAAATTGCAAATCCAATTAGATTCACTTTATTTGGTAAACAAAGCAAGTCTCTCATATAATATATCTACTAAAAGACAGAAATTATTACTTTACCAACTGCACTGTACATAAATAAGATGAACATTTTCATATTAGTCAATAATATTACTGTAATTAATAAAAAAAAAAAAACTGAATAAGTTTAGATGTACACACATTTACTCAAGTAAATAAACAGAGTTAATAATGGGCTAAAAATCTGTGGGCTAAAAATTCCGTGTGGGCCTACCCATGCCCTAACCCCTTGACAGCCCTTTTTGGTATTTCAGAGAGAGTTGACTTGACTGTTGCATCTCGCCAGGTTATTGCTTTTTCTACTCTTTTAGCTAGATGAGCCATTCTTATCAAATGGAAAAAGGTACTTTCTCCATCACATGACATATGGACCCGAGAAATCTTTGGCTGCATAAAACTTGAGAAGTTAAGATACTTATTTGCAAGATGTCCCAAATCATTTTACAAGACCTGGAACCCTGTTTTAGACTTTATCAGAGGTTTACCCTGTTCAGTTGATATCAGCACGCAGAACATTTTTTTTCTTGTTTTTTTTTTACTCTTTTATTGTAAACTTACTCAATTATTATAAATTTTTTAATTAATTTATTTTATTTGTCATTTTTATTAATTTTTTAATTTATTTATTTAATTTTCTCAGAGGATATGTTTGTTTTTAATTCAAACATTTTATTTTATTTTGAGGGGGTAGTGGGAAAATAAGAGAACTAAGAAAGTCTGTAATTTGTCCTATGTTGTATTGTATACTACTGTGTTTGTTTTAGTTAAAGACCAATAAAAAAAAGCATATCATTTTTAAAAGAAGGTGGGCCCCCAAACCCCACTCATAACCCTCATTGGGGGATGAGCAAATTGTACTAAAACGTACAAATGAGATTAATACGAATTAGTCATTAAATCCAAAAGCTATGCTGTGAGATTTTGCTGCTATGCTGTGAGATGCTGTGTTAGCTAGTCCGTATGTGTCTGTTTGACCAGATGTTATGTATTCCAGTGTTGTCCAATCAGGTCTGTGTGCTCATGATGAGAATTACTACATTTTTGTTCATTCTTATAAGAAAAACACACTTCTTTATATATAAATATAATAATATATATTTTATTTTTAATACTCTTTCCACATTCTCTCTAAAACTGGAGATGGTCTACACTTTTCTGCTTATTTACTTTAGTGGGATGTGTTCCTGTCACTTATCACACTTCAGTAAACCAACAGAAAACAGGTTACTGCATTTAAGGGGCAACATCTAGTTAATGGTTTACGGTATTTCAGTAAATGAAAAATGGATGATCACATGAGCTTATTAAGCATAATTCAATTAAGAACACACTTGTAAATATATTTAGTGATGTTGAACTGAGTATTAGATACTGTTCAGTGTTATAAAAGAGAACTTTTTATTATCTTGTATTATTCGCCTCTCCTCTCCTTTAGACAGAAAGAGTGATGGACCTGCTTTTAACAAGCTCATCCAATCAACATTCAGCTGACTATTGCGGCTAAGCATTTGTCATGGACAGCATGACAGGCATTTTGACTTAAATCTTTCAATATACCACCTTTTCTGGCTATTTTGGGATGATGTTGCTGACAGTTTGGCTTGTATATTTGCATCAAGTGTCAATTAGAGCAGTAATAAGAGTGAATGATGATATGAGCCTCTGATGGGGAAGCTGCAGGACGGAGCGGTGCTTCACTGTCACTCATACATCATTACACTGTATGTTTGTGCTTCAGAGTGTGCAAATGCAGTGCTGCATTATGTAATGCTTGTTTTTTGTTTTTTTTGGAGTTCACGTTTAGTTGTGTGTGCGTGTCTGGGTCAGTAGTCAGAGCTCTGTCCATCTGCTCTGTGCTCCTGAGCATTTCTTTCAGTCTCTTCGGAATTCTACAGTGCACATATACTGTACATCAGCTGTACATTACCCTAGCGCGAATTAACAGCACGTACAATGATGAATACGATTCATTTGTATTCATATCATCACCAATTATAATTGTTGTTGTTGTTGTTGATGATGATATTATTATATAATTACCATAAGGTCTATGGTAATAGCAATAATTATTGGTGCTGCATTTTTACAATTTTAAATACTGCAAATATTAGTTATATGTTTAGTTCCCCAGTGAGAGGGGAACTTCAATACTATGTGGAAACTTCCACTATGGGGATTTCGTCAGAAGCCAATCATCTGAAGAGTAATAAAACAGGCCAATGAAATGCCAATGAGTTGGCAGCGTCAGCATGCACAGCTGACAGCAATGATAATCAATATTGTATAAAGATGCCAGCTGTGCAACACTGAGTCACCTTTTCACTTTCAGAGCCTTTCACGCTTCTGAGAGAGTCTTTGAGGGTTTCTCCAAGTGATCTTCACACAGAGAGAGAACCAGAAAGCAGGCTGCTTCTCCCGGTCCAGAGTGTGTGATAAACGGCGGCAGACGGTCGAGCTGGGTTTCTCCCTTGCCTGGCGTTCTTTGGGTCTGGTCCTCCAGAGTGGTTTGTATTGTAGCAAGTTTCCCAAAAGAGCAATGTGCTCATGCGGTCTTTTTCAAGATGTCGTTCCGACCGTGCGTTTCTGGATGCGGTGGTTCCCTGTCCCTGCATGATAGGCACGAGCACTGCGTTGCATGTCTGGGGGATTTGAACCCACTCCCTACCTCCGGGGTAGTGAGGGCGGCGTTGGATCTAGAAGCAGACATGATGGCCTTGCATTCTCGGGCTGCTTCGGCCTTGGGTCTGGAGATATTTCATCCCCCAGCCCGACGGTCGGACTGACTAAATGGGTGTTATGTGGAGGCCAAGAAGAAGGCAAGACCTTCTAAGCCTCCTGTCCCCTTCTTCCCGGAAGTGCACAGTGAGCTCACGCAGTCTTGGAGTGCACCTTTCTCTGCCCGAGCTGCGTGCGCTTTCACCCTCACCACCCTTGACAGCAGAGCAGCCAGGGGGTATGAGTCGATTCCCCAGATTGAACGTGCCATTGTGGTCAATTTATGCCCGTGTGGTGCCTCTACCTGGCGGGGTCAACCTCGTCTCCCGTCCAAAGCGTGCAGGTTATCTGCGTCCCTCGGGGCCAGAGCCTACACAGCTGTGGACCAGGCTGCTTCCGCTTTGTATGCTATGGCCTCCTACCAGCGCTACCAAGCGCAGGCGCTGACCCAGCTGCACGAGGGTGGTTCCGACCCAGGCTTGATGCATGAGCTCCGCACCGCAATCGACTATGCTCTGTGTACCACCAAGTCAGCTGTGCATGACCTGCGAAGGACAATGGCCACATTAGTGGTCCAGGAACCCCACCTCTGGCTAAACCTGGCTGATATGCGTGATATTCACAAAGTTTGCTTCCTTAATACACCCATATCCCAGGCTGGCCTGTTCGGCGACACCGTCGGTGAATTTACCCAGAAATTCACAGTGGTGAAGGAGCAGTTGGACGCAATGTGAGAAGTCATCTATTGGCAGGATCGTAAGACCGCTTCCCCTGCCGAACCATTCACATTGACTGCTCCTTTTTAATATCTGCTCTACCGCCCCTGCCTGTGCCTCTGCCCAAGCAGCAGCTCCGAGCATCCTGCAGGCATCCAGCGCCCCCGCCCCGGTGCGTTGCTAAGTCCGGTAAACAAACTGTGAAGTGTCCCTGAGATGGGCTATCCGGAGAAGAGGAAACTTGCTCTTTCCAGGATGGAGGGCCAAGCTCCACAACACCCAACGGCGTTTTTCAATGCCAGGCTGCTGACCTCACAGCCAGTGACCACCAAATTTTCGAAGAAAGAGAATTTTGGGACGCCCAAGTCTGGGACGCTATGCCTTCCAGCTCGCAGGATCGGTGCATTTCACCAGTAGCTCTCAGAATGTGGGAGGACGGTCTCCCTTCTCTCACACACCCAGCCCCCCTCAGGACCCTGGGTGAGAGGTAAGAGTGAATCTCTCAGCTCCTGCTCTTCCATTCCATTCCATTCCGCGTTGCTTCACCGCTGGTGCATCAGCGATTGTGCCGATGGTGCCACTTGAGAGGGCTCTGTCAGTCTGGTTAGCGCTGGCCAGCCCATCGTAATGGCTCATTCGTATGATCAGACTCAGCTATGCGATTCAATTTGTGAAACAGCGTCTCAAGTTCACGGGCGTGTATTTCACCAGGGTCAGACTCAGTCCTGTGTCCACCCCTGTCTTGCGAGAGGAGATTGCTGTCCTCCTAGAGAAGGATGCAATCAAGCTGGTCCCTCCAGCCAAAATGAAGAGCGGGTTTTACAGCCCATACTTTGTCATACCCAAAAAGAGTGGTGGGCTATGGCCAATCCTAGATCTGAACCGCTGTCTTCACAGGCTGCCATTTAGAATGCTTACGCAAAGGCGCATTCCTCGCTGCATCTATGGACCACACGTGGAGGTTCCAGAGATCTGGGCGAGGGTGCCAGATAGTGCCCCGTCTCTGAGAGAGAAGGTCTGTCCTGTTCACGATTTGCGTATATATACGCACCGTACTCAGACCTTTAGATCCTCTAAGCAGCTCTTTATCAATGGTCGGCAGAAGGGAAGTGCCGTATCCAAACAGAAGTTGGCCCACTGGATAGTGAATGCCATCTCCCTCGCTTCCCTGAGCCAGGGCGAGCTGTGTCCCCCAGGGGTGAGAGCGCACTCCACTTGGAGTGTCGCATCCTCTTGGGCGCTAGCACACATCGCCTCTCTAACAGACATCTGTAGAGCTGCAGGCTGGGCCACACGCTAGATTTTATAATCTGCGAGTGGAACTGGTTTCCCAATCGTGTGCTGGAAAACTTCGATGAATGAGAAAATTAGGTTTGGTGTTGTGAAACACTTGCTGCGCCTTTATCTATAACACGGAGATTTGTGCGTTGTTGAACCCTGCGGAGTTCCTCTGAGGCCCCTAGGATTCAACTCAGCAGAGGAGTCAGGTGCTTGGCCCGATATATTGTTGGCATGCCTGCTGGTCAGCCTGCGTTCTGGATATAGGTGCCTGCTATGTGCGATCCCGACTGGCGATCCCGTATGCTTCACTCAGCTATGGTTTAGTCCCCCCTCTTAGGTGGGCTCGTGTCTGCCCTCCCTGCCAACCATCCTTTATATGTGTACTCCCAATCGGGACTGCCCGCTTTCCCAACGTACTGTCTTACTGTAAAGCTTTTCAGGTAAGTAAGGTAAGTAAGGGCCAGAGGGCACGTTGGAAGGTAAAGACAAAGAACAGACGAAGAACAAGACGAAGAACAAGACAAAGTACAAGACAAAGTACAAGACGAAGAACAAGACGAAGAACAAGACGAAGTTACAAGACGAAGAACAACACGAAGTACAAGACGAAGAACAAGACGAAGTTACAAGACGAAGAACAAGACGAAGTTACAAGACGAAGAACAACACGAAGTACAAGACGAAGAACAAGACAAAGTACAAGACAAAGTACAAGACGAAGAACAAGGAGAATGAGTAACTGATTAATTAAGTATTAACACAAAATTCTACGTCAAATATAAATAGAATACCTTTGGAATTTAACTGGTCATATTTGCTCATTCTAAAGAAGAACACTTTCGCAGTGTGTTCTCAATTTGAAAGGCAACAATGAACTGTTGAACCACACATTCCAGCTTCCCAAATGATTGTCTAAATTGAAGTCTGGAACATGAAATGATAATTAACGTCAATGAAAACAGATGGTGGCAGTTTATACTTGCATAACAACAGCAGCCCAGATGTTGTAAAGCCATATTTATTTCAAGGGCAATGCGCAGTAGCCTAATGAAGAATGGAATGACTTCAGACTGTTGGTCATTTTTCAATACTTCACAAAATCCAACTTAGAAAATCCGATGTGTGCATATTTCAATCCATTCACATGAAGATATCACACTTTTACATGAATGGTTTAAGTGGGATAAACAAAAATCAATCATTTAAAAAGTCACCAGTGTTTATGAATCAGTCGACAAACCAAATAAATAAATACAAATACAGTTTCATTATACAAAACTAAATGCACATGAATATTTATACTTCCATCATGATCAGAGCAGTGCGTCTGATGAATTATTCATGTACTATAAGCAAATAACTGACATGTTATATAACATTCAGCTGAACCGTTTCTCTGAATCACAGTGACTGCTTTTGTCTCAGCAAAACCACAACATTAAAGGGAAATATATTGGTTTAGTTCTGTTGCCGCTGACAAGATTGTGGTTCATTAGTGCGACACAGAAATAAACTTACTTAGAATGTTATTCTGCATACTAATATGACTCCTAAATAGAAGAAAGGGGAAACTGTACACAGAGGATGAAAAGGAATGCAGGGAAGAACAATGAGGCTTATTAAAAATCTGTTAATTCATTTTGATTTGGTTTCTATTGACCTATTTTTAGCTAAATTCAGGAATCTTTAATTTACAGTTTTTCACTTTAAAATGAGAAATGATAATCCTCAAAGTAGGAATGAATAATCAAATTTGTGCTGGGTTGTATGACATTGTTTTGAGGTATATAATCTACAAAACTCAGAAACTGCAAGTTTTTGAAAAAATAGCAGGTAACAAACTGAATTTAATGTGAAATTGAAGTAGAAAAAAAGTTGCTATTTAAGCGCATAAATCAGCACATTGTTGGAAGTTTGCATGTTTTTCAAAATGAATAAAACATTTCTGGTTTTCAGGTTTCAGCTTGGTTTGTTCATTTTACATAAATTGATGGAATATACTGTATAATAGAATATACTATATTCCAGATACAATATGAAGATATTTCTTAATTAAAAAAAAATGTATATATATATATATATATATATATATATATATATATATATATATATATATATATATATATATATATATATATATATATATATATACACACACACACACACACACACACACACACACACACACACACACACACACACACACATACACACACACATACATACATACAATTACTAAATATATTATAATTAAATATAATTTATGATATTTAAATAAATACAATTTCTTAAAATAGTTATCATTTTCATAATGGACTTTCATTTTTAAAATCACATACATACATACATACATATATACATACAATTTTTTTTTAATCTAGATTAATCTAGATTAATTTCAAATTAATCTAGATTAAAATATTTCATTTGAATTCTGCTGAAGGCATTCAGAATATGTGTGCTACCCAAATAATAAGTCTTTGAGAACGGGTTTCTCAAGCCAGGTGGCGCATTAGACCAGGGGCTCATCTCCTGTATCCAAAATGCATCACAAACTGCTTGAGAAACTGTTCTACTATGATAATTGGTGATGAAAATAAATGATGTTCAATAAGATGTACTTGTGTTTACTAACTGTTTATTCAGTTAAACATGAATTTTAAACTGTAGGCCTACATAAGCTCCAAACAGCGATTTCATACTTGCTTTTGATGTACGTACAGTATACAGAAAATGCTGCTTCGCAAAGGCAAGTTCACAGAGCCCTGACGGTGTGTCAAGCATTGAGTATGTTTACATGGCCAACAATACTTTAATACGATTTTAATATGATTAAAACAATACTCTGATTAAGAGTCTACCATGTAAACAGCGATTTTTGATTAATTAATGGACTAGTTCATAACTGAACTAAACAGAAACGGAATTGAGACGTGGAGTATTTAGATATTAGTGGCATTACTGACAAACTATTCCCGTCATGTAGGACTTTTCGCCATATTTTCCGACAAGATCCACGCAGGCGGCTGTCAGTAAAGGACCGCACACACACACAGACGCACACACACATCGCGAAATGCGGATGTTTGTTTTCTTCTCATTTGGCGTGCGTTATTAAATTCCATAACACTCTCATCTGTCCTTACTCATTTATTTGCGTCTAATACCCCAGTTTGTCACGAAGGCTAGATTAAATGTTCATGAGTTAAAGTGAAACTGCTCAACGGCAGTTAGAGTTCGGCATCCTGGTGATTTGTTTCAGAAGGGCACTTCTCTCCCAGACGGCTCACCGGTCAGGTATACATCCGCGCTAAACTATCAAGGTGAAAGTCATCATAGCTTGCGTAGAAAAAAGCCAGGTCTCACCCAACTTTGAGAATAGATTAACGGTGATATTTTTTTTATCGCGTGAAAAGAGTCTCGCGTTAACGCAGCACGTTGACGCCGATAACGGCCCACCACTAATATATATATATATATACACACACACACACACACACACACACACATATATATATATACATACACATACATACATACATACATACATACATACATACATACATATACACACATATATATACACACACATAGTTATCATTTTCATAATGGACTTTCATTTTTAAAATCACATACACATAATCAGGATTTCATAACAATTAACCCATAAAAAGCTAAAGCAAAGCAAACACTACCAGATACTATGGTATAAATACAGCACTAGAACATACAGTACAAAAGAGAGAGATCGACTTAAAGTGTCACTTACCAGATTTCAGCTGTTGTGTAAAATTACGAGTTTTTCTCCTCTAAGGGCTTTATTATGCAGTTTCTGTCACCGTCTTGTGGTGGAACGTCAACCCTCTTTGCTCTGCTCAGTATGACAGGCTAATGGATGACAGCGCGCTGTATCTCAGAAATTATAAACATTTAAAATAGGCACGGCAACGCAGTGGCGCAGTAGGTAGTGCTGTTGCCTCACAGCAAGAACGTCGCTGGGTCACAGGTTTGAACCTCGGCTGGGCTGGGTCAGTTGGCGTTTCTGTGTGGAGTTTGCATGTTCTCCCTGCGTTTGCGTGGGTTTCCTCCGGGTGCTCCGTTTTCCCCCACAGTCCAAAGACATGCAGTACAGGTGAATTGGGTAAGCTAAATTGTCCGTAGTGTATGAGTGTGCGTTTGTGTGTGGAAATTCCCAGAGATGGGTTGCGGCTGGAAGCGCATCCGCTGCGTAAAATCGTGCTGGATAAGTTGGTGGTTCATTCCACTGTGGCGACCCCGCAAGGGACAAAGCCGACAAGAAAATGAATGAATGAATGAATGAATAAAATAGGCGCTATCCTTTGCATAGTTGCAATCTAAACAACTACATTCTTGCCTAAAAAGCCTCCAAAGTACATTATGTTGTCAAACAGCTGCAATATGTCAAACTGTAGTGAGTTTATTGATCTGCTGTCACTATGTGGGCGGAGTAATACAGAAGGGTGAGGAGGCTGTAGGAGTGCTGTTATTGCAGAATATTGCACGGGTATCAGCGAATCAGATTCAAAACTAGACAGAACTAATATATATTTTTATTATTAATACTGAATATTAACTAATGCCAGACTGCGTTTTATTTTCATGCCATCTAAGACTACATTTACACAGTGAGACTTAGTGCTTGGTTAAGAGGCTAAGTGCTTGGTTTTTTCTCAGATTTTGTGCATAGGCATTTACATTGTTGTTTTAAAATGTGGCTAAAATCAGATTTCCAGTGTGAAATGACCATGCTCCTTAACAGACTAGCATGTGCAGAAGAACATTTACACAATGTAAACATTCTAATTATGTACACAATTTGTATACTGTATGATGTGATTAAAACACATTGTCAGATTGTGCTTAGTATGATTGTGATGGTCGTATTTGCAGACATACTACAAATGGTTGTTTTTCTAGTTCTAATGTGTAACTTAATTTATGAAAATATGTCATAAAAAAAAAAGAAAAAAAAAAGAGAGACTGAAAAGTTGTGATCTATGACAAGCGTGGCTCTCGTCTTTGTCTGGCTTAGCACCAGCCCTCGAGGGCAAGCAGATTTGAATTTAGCAGCTGATCATGCAACACACTGAACATCCAAATCATACCACTGTAATGGTTCAATCCAGAGAACAGCCAATACTGACCATACCAGTTTGGTGAACTCATTAAGAGCAGCTGTTGAGCAGTAAGAGGATGTGTGTATCATGTACAGTACCAGTGCCGGATGAAGACACATGCAGATTGAAAATGATGTAGAAGTCAGAACTGAATAGATCAGATTCCAAGCGGATTGGGCTGTTCAGACTCTCATGACAAAACAGGTCTGAGTCGCACATAGGGGGAAAAAGTGGGACAGGACATCTGCCTGCAGTGTGAACATAGTCTAAGCTTTCAAAAAAATGTGAGTTTGTCTGCCAGTGTCCTGAAGAAGTAAACTAAAGGGTAATGTGGTAGCAGATGTCCTAATCCATTCATTACTCAGGCTGTTTGAAGAGATTAAATGTATTTGCATTAAACACTTTAAGAATCTGTACAACTATAGTGGTGGACAACTGTTAAGAACTAATAACAAAGCAGAAATGAGGAGCTTGATCTTTGTTTGACCATATATAACCATTCCACATATAGAGGTCAAATATTCATGCATCTTTGGTAACAGTCTCCATTTTATATATGTATTATTTTTAGATAATTTGGAGTGTCAGAAGACAGGATGAGGAAATCTATCAGAAAAAGGTGTCACTAAAGCTTTTATCAAAGCCACCAAACATCAGAAAAATCCAAGACATAATAAACCCCTTAGCCAGATTAACTGAAATCCCCTTTTTCTGCTTAAAAACTTTGTCAAGATTAAAGCATTACCGTACCGTGGATTGTGTTTTCTGCTGTAAGGCGGGCTGGATGTTCAGTGAAAGTCATGTACTGCAGCATTTGTCTTTTATAAACCTGAAATTGAAACACAGTGTGAGACTTGCCATCCTTAAAATTGGGTTCTCTAGAGCTGCTTTGGGTCGAAATCATCAGATAAAAATGAGCCAAGGTGTTAAACATGCACTGGAAAAAAATGGCTCATCGCAAATTGTTGCAAACAATAAACAATTTAAACAAACCAATTAAATTGAACAGTACTTAATGTAGTTTGTTTGTTTAAATTCAGCCTATATACAGTACATTGTTTGCAACCAAAAACGTAGTAAACTCAATGAATAATTTTGTTTTTTAAGTGTATACAGATGCTCGCTGTTTACCTACTGACCACTGAATCTGTGCAACACACTGTGGGAAAAAAAAATCTATAGGCCATTTTTGCCATTTTGAACAGACCAATATCTCCTTATAAATTATATTTAGAACTGCTGAAAAATTTATACCCCGAGTCATTGAAGGAGCTATGAATCATCTATTTAAATATCTCACAGAGAACAACGATGAAATATGGTCAAACTGAAGCTCCCACTGAAATGTCTGGCCTCCACATTCAGTATTAAATGGCTCCTGTCGTGACTGCAGATTAAAAGCGGCGGAGGATGTTTTAATGCAAAATAACATGATTCACTTTCAGCTAAAAGCTGTATTTCATCAATTATTTGTTTCAGCTTTAATTGGTATTTTGGCAGGGAAAAAATAAGCAACACTTATGGAGAAGTGAGGAGTTATCACTTTGATTCATGTGCTTTCGGTGAAAGAGATGAGTACAGCCCACAATCCTCATCAAACTTGCATGAGACAGTCAAGTTTTTGGTATATTTAGATATTAGTTTTAGTTTTTAGACATGTTAACTTGGACCATGCGAGTTCTGATTTAACTCTGAAACATATCCTGACTAAACCAGCAGTTTTTCAGTCTGTGATTTTCAAAATTATATTCATGTATTCATTTTCTTTTTGGCTTAGTCCCTTTTTTAATCCGGGGTCGCCACAGCGGAATGAACCGCCAACTTATCCAACACGTTTTTACGCAGTGGATGCCCTTCCAGCCACAACCCATCTCTGGGAAATCTAAATTATATACTATATAAAAAAAAATTGACACATATTTTTCTGTGTACATACAAAATCAATATACTTGACTTCTAATATCCAAACTTGTATATATTGTTTGGATAAGTGGGATGTTAAAACACACTAATATACCTAGACCACAAAATATGTTTCAAGAGTTCACATTTAGATAATGCTCAACTATAATAGCAGGAACCCAGTGGCGCAGTAGGTAGTGCTGTTGCCTCACAGCAAGAACGTCGCTGGGTCGCAGGTTCGAACCTCGGCTGGGCTGGGTCAGTTGGCGTTCTGTGTGGAGTTTGCATGTTCTCCCTGGGTTCGCGTGGGTTTCCTCCGGGTGCTCCGGTTTCCCCCACAGTCCAAAGACATGCAGTACAGGTGAATGGGTAAGCTAAATTGTCCATAGTGTATGAGTGTGAATGTGTGTGTGGAAGTTCCCAGAGATGGGTTGCGGCTGGAAGGGCATCCGCTGCGTAAAATCGTGCTGGATAAGTTGGCGGTTCATTCCGCTGTGGCGACCCCGCAAGGGACAAAGCCGACAAGAAAATGAATGAATGAATGAATAATAGCAGGTTTGGCATGCTGTCCCGGGAGAGAATCCTGAGCTTGCAGATAGATGAGCCCAAGGTTGTCACCAGGTCAATGAGCATTAGGAGAGATACGAGATCGGGTATTTCTTGAGAGCCCCCTGGTTAGTTTTTTACCTATTCTATGGTTAATAAGGCGGTTTTCTAAGAATCGATTCAGTATGTATGCGTTAAGTGTGTGTGACTGTTATTACAATTCGGTTATGTCACATGTTTTTAGACTGTGGGCGGAAACCGAAGTACCCGGGGAAAACCCACGCGAACACAGGGAGAACATGCAAACTCCGCGCAGAGAGTGCCTGGCTCACTTAGGAGTCGAACCATTGGCTCTCCTGCTGTGAGGCACTGAGCCGCCGTGTCGCCAGATCCTATAATTGAGGAGGAGGGAGAAGGGAAGAATAGGGGTGGGTTTCTAAAACATAGGGAATGAAATTTAGGCAGGATATTTATAGTAATTTTGGAATGATCCGACAGGCTAGCTAATGATTAGCGATAAAGATCAGCTGTAGTCGATCATATCATGTGCTCCTCTCGAAATTAGTTTAGTGAAACTTCATCTAATGTTTACCACAACCCTTACAAAAATAACTGCAGTAAACTGAAATAAAACTTTTATTATGTATTGCAGTATTGTAGATGTATTTCTGTTGTTATTTATACCTCTGAAAAGTGCAATACAATATATTGTGGTAGTACTTCAGCAATACAGCTGAAGTACTGAAACCTAATTTGGAAACCAATGCAGTTGTATTGTAGAAGTAATTCAGTTGTGTTGCAATAGCGGTATGGCAGTTGTACTGTAGTAGTACTTCAGTTGTATTGCAGTAGCAGTGCTGCATTATAGTAGTTGTAGTACTTCAGTACCATTGCAGTAATACTGCAATATAATTAAATAATGCATTTTTTTCATGTCCAAAAAACTGCACTTTCCAGAATTAACAAAACTGCAGTAATTTTTTTAGGGGCAACCAAATGTTTAAATATAATTTTCTAAAAATTGACCATTATTGAAATGCTGAATAAATAAGCTTTACGTCCATGTATGGAACAACAGCAATTCAACTTTTTGCAGCAATACAACTAGTTGTAAATTGCACTGTAAAAAAATATCCTTAAAAGTAGCAGTTTTCCACATTTTTTGATTAATGTTTTTATTTTCCCCACTTATGTATGCTTTTAAATTGCATTATGGGACCTTGATTTTACTTACAACAGCTTTTAACCATGAAAAATTCAAAAAAGTTAATTTGATTAACATTTTTAATAGTTTAAAATAATATTTTGTCTGGGTTGGTGCTATAAATTATGGTACAAAACCTTGCAATAAACTGGCAGCAAACTTTCTGTTATTTTAGACTTATTTCTTGATATATTATTCCTTATACATTAACACATTTTTTAGTGTGAGGATGCAATATATATACATGTATATATATAAACAAAAAAAATGTCTTCACTGCTCTTTACAAATTTAGATCTCAGCAATGCATATTACCAATAAAAAATAAGGTTTGATACATTTACATGATCTTTACGTCATTTTCTAATGTGTTTTGGGAAGTAAAATCTACAAGTATTCATGAATGAACAAGAGAACTCACTTGACAGCAACATAGCCTGAACACCCGCCGGACGCCCACTCAGAACTGCAGCTTCTCTCAGGATGGATGTCCATCGTTCTCAAGCCTCCGGCACCAAGACTGCAGCTCTACACAAGATGTTTGGCCAGAGGAGAACTGGCCGTGCCCAGCTGAGCAGTTGTAAACAGGTGTGCCCAGCTGAGCCTGGTTTTACTCAAGTTTTTTTTTTTTTTGTCCTCATTTTTTGTCAATTTCTGAAGTTTGTTCCTCACCACTGGCTTGCTTGGTTTGACTTGTGGAGCTGCACATTGGTGGATTTGCTCTTCAGTGTTTTGACTTTCATAAGAGACATCTACATTGCACAGAACTGAACTAAACTTAAACTGTGAAAACTGTAATGAAGCAGTTTCAATTAACTTAAACTTCATCCATGTTATGCTGCTTTGACACAGTCTACATTGTAAAAGCGCTATAGAAATAAAAATGAACTGAACACAGACAAACAGCATTTCGAATGGTAACCATCAACTAACTGAAACAAAAGGGCAACTAAATCCACAGACATAAAGACTAAACGAATGGAAAACAGGTGATGCAGATGAAAACTAATGAAGGTGGGAAAACTCAACAAAGGAAAACTGGGTCAGGCTAAATCTTAGGGCCTGTTTACACTTGGGCACATATTTTGTTTGGTTTTCTGATTGAATAGCTCTCTGATTTTCGGAAAACAGCTCCATTTGCACTTGACCACACAAATGCGTCTCCAATAATGATTCTGGTATGATTCTGGTCTTCAAATTCTGTACTATACGCAAATTTAACTAGCTCACGTTGGCTAAATGATCAGATACACCTGCCACTTTTATAAAGTACAAAAGGGTAAGCGGTGTATATTATTTGGCACACAAATTATATGTAGGCTGCAAATCACAAGCACACAAGGCAAGCTCTGCGATTATTCTCATTCAGGCTAAATGAAACATCATTTTGTTGCACAGATATGTGCATGTAGCTCCCTCTGTGGTTACTTCCTGTTTGTGCAGTATTTCAGTGAGAGCTCAGGCCATGCTTCCTTGCGAAGTATTGCCAGTTTACCTGCCTTACCATTTATATTTTTCTAATATTTGTCTTCTCCTTTCACAGAGACAGGCTACAGGTGCGTGCTGCATCTCTGTTGTTAATGCTGCCATTAGATATTCATTTAACAATTTAAATTAATAATTTCACACTCAAAAATAAAATCAATTGAAAATATCACATAAACCAAAATTTGATGGTCATATAGCCCACAACATGTGGCTCTAATGTTTATTTTTGTTTTAATTTCGGGAGGAGTATGTGTTTCATATGTGGTTTCAGAAAATTGTGACGCTTTGTATATTGGTGGTTGTGAGAAAGTGATCCTACTCGTTTTGGGATGGGCTGTGTCACTTTCCTTTTTTGACTAAAGCTGCTCACACTTTGAGGTGTCTTTGACAACAGGTGTTTCCCCAGATGTCATTTAGTTGGGTCGACGAACATGCTGGCGCATGTTTTTTTTTGTGTGTAATACTCTACTTTAGTCATATAAAGAAGAATGAGACATTTTCTGAAACTGTAACTGGGGTTACACACATTCTGCTGTATTACTCTATGTCATGGGTCTCAAACTGAATTCCTGGAGGGCCTCAGCTCTGCACAGTTTTGCTCCAACTATAATTAACCACACCTCATCCAACTAATCAAGTAGTTGTCACTTGTCACTTTATGTACACTGGAAGCTTCTGTTGCCAAAATAAATTCCTTTGTGTGTGTGTGTGTGTGTGTGTGTGTGTGTGTGTGTGTGTGTGTGTGTGCGTGCGTGTGTGTGTGTGTGTGTGTGTGTGTGTGTGTGTGTGTGTGTGTGTGTGTGTGTGTGTGTGTGTGTGTGTGTGTGTGTGTGTGTGAAGCACACTTGGCAATAAAACTGCTTCTGATTTCTGAGTTGGAGGTGGTTGGAGCTAAACTCTGCAGAGCTGTGGCCCTCTAGGAATTGAGTTTGAGACCATTGCTCTATGCGAATGAATTGTGGTATGTGAACCAAAAATCAGCATAAACTTGGCATGCAGAAATAACACGACATACAAAAATGCTATAGGTGTGCACAGAATGCTTACTAACTAAAATCATTCTGTTGAAAATAACGCTCTGGTTACTAAAGTAACCCTCGTTCCCCGAGGGGGGGAACGGAAATGCTATGTGGAAAAACTTCCACTATGGGGATTTCGTCAGAATCCAATCATCTGAAAGAGTATAAAAACGGGCCAATGAAATGCCAATGAGTTGGCGGCGTCAGCGTGCACAGCTGTCTTGAATGACAATCAGCCTGGCATAAAAGGCTAGCATGTGCTCAGCAACGACATCCTTTTCTAGCTGAAGAGCCTTTCACACTCAACAGCTAAGGGACAATCGTTGTGGCGAAGGAACATAGCATTTCCGTTCCCCCCCTCGGGGAACGAGGGTTACTTTAGTAACCAGAGCGTTCCCCTTCGGGAGGGGAACTTCAATGCTATGTGGAAAAACTTCCACTATGGGGAAATTTATGGAAAGCGCCACAACGAAAGAACCTTACCATGTCTCCAGTGAGGGGCGCGCCACGCAGCAGTACGAGCGCACCTGCATCGCTGGAGACACAGTCCTCCAACGTGTCCCCTGGCCCTTACTTACCTTACTTACCTTTTCTGGTTTAGATATATTTTTCGGGGAGTCGTAAAATACACCTAGTAGTTTCTAGGAATTTTTAAATACGACAGTACGTTGGGAAAGCGTTCAGTCCCGATAGGGAGGACGCTGCGGAGGCCACCTGCTGCCCGGAGGGGGAGACCTGGTGGCAAAATAGCATATGGACTAGCCCTGAGAAGGGGGAGTGCACATATGAAGAGGTGGTTAGCGGGGAGGGAAGACACGAGCCCGCCTAGGAGGGGGGACTACATCGTGGCTGAGTGAGCGTATGGGATCACCAGCGGGGATCGCACATAGCAGGCACCTATACCCAGAACGCGGGATGACCAGCGGGCATACCTACAACGTAATGGGCCAACACTGCTCCGCTGAGTCAGATGCTGGGGGCCTCGGAGGAACTCTGCAGGGTTCGCCGAGTGGGGAACTCAACTGACAAAGCGAGAAAAGCGCACGTATCTCTGTGTTAGAGAGAAAGGCGCAGCAAGCGTTTTACAACACCTAACCGAATTTCCTCATTCACCGCTCGTAAGGAAATCAGTTCACTCGAAGATAAATCTCACAAATGCTCAGGTGTCGCCCAGCCCGCAGCTCTACAATGTCTGTTAGAGAGGCGCCGCGTGCTAACGCCCAAAAGGATGCGCGCTCCGAGTGGAGCGCGCTCCGAGTGGGGGACACGGCTCGCCCTAGCTCGATGAGCGAGGGAGATGGCATTCACTGTTCAGTGGGCCAACCTCTGTTTAGATATGGCACCCCCATCTGCCAATCACCGTAACATATAAGAGCTGCTCAGAGGATCTAAGCTCTGAGTACGGTCCGTTATAATACGCAAGCGCGAACAGGACACCGCAATAAAGGGGCTGGGTCTGCCTCCTCCATGGGCAGCGCTTGCAGGTTCACTACATAGTCTAACGAGCGCTGTAGGAACCTAGGGCACCTAGGTGGGGCCGGGGTCTCAGGTAAACGTGAGAGTGGGCCGGCCCAAAACGCTGGCACATTTCGCTGACCGAAAATGCCTCCAGATACCCGCCCATTTGACCGATGCCAACGCGACCAGCAGAGCTGTCTACCTGGACAGAAATCATATAGATACTGAGTCGAGTGATCGAGCAGACCTCTCCTAAGAGAGATCTTCAAATGGGTAAGAGAGGGGGACAGGATATATATCTACGTCTCGCGCCTCTGGGGGACTGGATGATGAGGCGATGCTTTCCCAGCGCGCCGCCATCGCCGCATCCTCAGAGCGGGGATGATCACCACGCCAACCCCTCAGTGCGGAGGGGACAGCCTTGGCTCCAGCCAACTGAAGGAGGATAGCATCACACTGATCTGGCATGTTTGGGGTTTCCTTCTCGGAGAGAAGTACACCACACAGCGAATAGACTCCACATCAGGGCATAGGCATGCCTCATAGAGGGTGCTCTAGGCCTGAGTGATGGTGTTAACCACCTAACGGTAGGTCACCTAAGTCCTCCGAGCTCCATCTATGGGCCACACGTGATTGTCCATAGAACTGGGCGCGGGTGCCAAACGGTGCCTGTCCCTAAAGAAGAAGTTTTCTTCCATGGGACATGCCAGGGAGGGGCCATCACGAGGAGAGAGCTAGAATACAGGTTTGATTGGGCCTGAGAGGCGCAATGCATAGACCTGTTCCTCGTCCTCCCTGACTTTACACAGCATCTGTGCGAGTAGGCTCACTGGAGAAATGCGTATTACGCACGCCCCGGGGCCAGCTGTGTAGCCAGTGCGCAGAACGCACCCATAACAGCTGGACAGTCGGGGGTGGAGCCTCCATTCTCCCAGGCGAACTGCCGTGAGAGCGCAGCGGCTGCACGGTTTGAGCTCGGCGGGGAAAAATGGAATGCAGCGATTGCGCCGCGTATGACTCCGGGGGAGCAGACGGCGAGCGAGCTGAGACATGCGGCGACAGCGAATATCTCCCTTGCGGTTGATATACACCATCGCCACCATGCTGTTCGTCCTGACCAGCACGTGTTTCCCTTCTAACACCCGGTAAAAAACGGTGCAGCGTGAGATACACTGCCAACAGCTCCAGGCAGTTAAGATGCCAATGCAACCAGTTTCCTACCACGGAACCACAGCTGCATGCCCGCAACACACGGCCCCCCCAGCGTGAACTGGAAGCATCCGTCAAACGACGACATGCCTGGACGCTTGTTCTAGAGGCCCGCGGGCCTGTAGAACACAGGGTCCATCCAGAGGCTGAGGGCGCGGCGACACAGCGGAGTGACAGTCACCCGGTGCGCGCTCGCGTGCCATGCGCGTCTAGGGACCCGATCGTGAAGCAAATGCTGAAGTGGTCTCATATGGAGCATCCGAGCGCCGAGACCGCGGCTGCGGATGTCATATGCTCCAGGAGCCTCTGAAATAATATCAGTGGGACCACATTTTCCTGTCGAACTCTCTCAGACAGGCCAGCATCAGCCCGGCGCGCTCTCGGGGTAGGCGCGCCGTCTGGTGATCGAGTCCAGCTCCAACCCGAGAAAAGAGTTGCTCTGCACGGGGGCGAGGCTGCTCTTTTCTCGGTTGACCTGAAAACCCCAATTGGTCGAAGTGCCGAAACACCCTGTCTCTGTGCGTAATCAATTAATCCCGCGAGCGCGCTGAAATCAGCCAGTCGCTTGAAATAATTGAGTATGCGGATGCCCGCAAGCCGAAGCTGGGGCACCCTCCGCGAGCTTGGTGAAAACCCGCGGAGACAGAGAGAGCCAAAAGGGGAGGACTTGTACCGCCAGACTCGACTTCAGACGCAAACCGCAGGAAACTGACGGTGACGTGGAAGTATGGAGAAAGTACGCGTCCTTCAGGTCTACTGCTGCAGACCAATCCCGAGGACGAACGCTCCGGAGGGTGCGCTTCTGCGTAAGCTTTCTGAACGGCAGCTTGTGAAGCCAGCGATTCAAAAAGCGCAGATCAAGGATTGGCCGTAGCCCACCGCTCTTTTTGGGTACGATGAAGTGCGGGCTGTAAACCCGCTCTCCATCCCGGCTGGAGGGACCGGTTCGATTGCATCCTTCGCCAGGAGGACAGCAATCTCCTCTCGCAAGACAGGGGCGGACGCAGGGCTGACCCTGGTGAAATACACACCCGTGAACTTGGGAGGCCGTTTCGCGAGCTGAATCGCGTAGCCGAGTCTGATCGCGCGGATGAGCCATTGCGATGGGCCTGGCCCACGCTAACCAGACAGGCAGAGCCCTCGCAAGTGGCTTCGTCCGCACGATCGCTGACGTACCAGCGGTGGGGCAGCGCGGAGTGGGTGGGCTCAACCGGGAAGCACTGGGGTCCCCACAGGAGAGCAGGAGGCAAGAGCTTTACTCTTGTCTCGCACCCGTACTCCGGAGGTGGGGCTGGGAGGGGAGAGAAAGGAGACCGTTCTCTCTCGCTCCGCGAGCCACTGGCGAAGTGCAACCGATCCTGCGAGCTGGAAAGCATAGCGTCCCAGACTGGCAGTGTTCGGGCTTGTCACATCCGGGGAAGGGAAAAAATGCTCTTTCTCTGAGGTTTTGATAGCGTTTTTTAACGCTGTTTAGAAGAAGAGCCCCGCCCTCCAGCGGGGAAAGAGCAAATTTCCTCCTCTCCAGATGGCCCGTCTCAGGGACGCTTCGCGGTTCGTTTACCGAACTTAGCGGCGCCCTGGGCGGGGAGCGCTGGTTGCCTGCGAGATGCTCGGCGCAGCCGCTTGGCCAGAGGCGCAGGCGGGGGCGACCGAGCAAAGCCGCAGGCGGGCGCTCTCGGCGTGAAGCAGTGGATGTGGATGGCTCGGCGGGGAGGAGCGGTTTTACGATCCCGCCGAGAGATGGTATTACCCATCGCCTCCGACTGCTCGCTCACCGGCGTGAATTCCTGGGCGAATTCACTGACGGTGTCGCCGAACAGGCCAGCCTGGGATATGGGTGAGCTAAGAAAGCGAACTTTGTCAGCATCACGCAGATCACCAGGTTTAGCCCGTGGTGGCGTTCCTGGGCCACTAATGTGACCATCGTCCTTCCCTGGGGCACACACAGCCGACTTCAGTCGATAGCTGTGCGGAGCTCATGCTCAGTCCTGGGTCGGAACCATCCCCGCGCAGCTGGGCCAGCGCCTGCGCTAGGGAGCGCTGGTAGGTGGCCGTAGCATGCATGGTGAGGGCGGAGGCGCACGCAGCGCACTGCGTGGGCTTCCTGTGCACATCCAGGAAGAAGGGACGTGGAGGCTTAGAAGGTCTTGCCTCCTTTATCTCCTCCACATCACACCCCTCTAGTCGGTCCGTCCGCGGGGCTGGGGGATAAACCATCTCCAGACCCACGGCCGAAACAGCCTGGGAAGCACGGCTGCAAAGTCTGCTTCTGGATTCGACGCCACGCCCATCATCCCGGAGGAAGAGAGCAGGTTCGAATCCTCATCAGACAATGACAACCAACCCTCCAAGGATGGTGAGGATGAAAGCGCACGCAGATCGGGCAGAAAAAAAGTGCCCTCCAAGACTGCGTGAGCTTACTGCGCACTTTCCGGGAAGAAGGGGACGGAAGGCTTAGAAGGTCTTGCCTTCTTATATCCTCCACATAACACCCATCTAGTCGGTCCGGCCGCGGGGCTGGGGGATAACCATCACCAGACCCACGGCCGAAACAGCCCGGGAAAGCACGGCCATCATGTCTGCTTTTTAGATGCCAACACCGTGCTCTCCACCCCGGAGGGAGGGAGCGAGCGGGTTCGCATCCTCATCAGACAATGACAGCCCATCCTCCGATGCAGCGATGGACATCTGATCCTCGGTGTCATCAAGTGAGAGGGCGACCACCCGAGGATGGAGCGCTTCTCTCACCTGAAGCTTGGATGGAGCGCGTGGAGGAGCGAGAGGTCCGCGAGCCCGAGGGCGGCGGATTTACTCCCACTGAAACCCTCAGATCTGCCCGAGTGCCAACCGCAGTGCGGGGGACAACTGGGGTGGGTCGCTCTTTTGCAAGAGCGAGCCGCGATCTTAACTGCGCAGCAGACATGACATCACAATGATGGCATGCACTGCCCGCGAGCACCGCATCAACATGCTGGACCCCCAGACATGAAACGCAGTGCTCGTGCCCATCATCCGGGGACAGGAAACCCACCGCAACCAGAAACGCACGGTCGGAGCGACGTCTTGAAAAAGACGCGCTGCACAACCGTGTTGCTCTTTTAGGAAACTTGCTTCCTATATACATACCGCTCTTGGAGGACCGGACCCAAAGGACGCCAGGCAAGGGAGAACAACCCAGCTCGACCATCTGCCACTGCGTATACACGCTCTGGACCGGGAGAAGCTGCTTCTCGATCTCTCTCTGTAGACACAGGTTGGAGATACCCTCATAGACTCTCTCAGAAGCTCGTGAAAGGCTCTGAAAGCGAAAAGGATGTCGTTGCTGAGCACATGCTAGCCTTTTATGCCAGGCTGATTGTCATTCAAGACAGCTGTGCACGCTGACGCCGCCAACTCATTGGCAATTTCATTGGCCCGTTTTTATACTCTTCAGATGATTGGATTCTGACGAAATCCCCATAGTGGAAGTTTTTCCACATAGCATTGAAGTTTCCCCTCCCGAAGGGGAACAGAAAAAGAGTGTTAAGGGTCGAATAAGTGGCAAGAACTGAACACATTTAGATGAACAATGTTTTTTTTTTTCTCTGCTTCGATCATATAACAACCTGCGTAGTGTGAAAGGCATATGCACTTTTATAAAGAATGGTCAGTTCCTTACTAAAGAAAGCTTAAAAGTGTACTTTGCGATTAATTGAAAAGTAATTGAAATTGACATTCAGAACTTCTAAATCTAAATTTTCCAGGTCTTTTTTTTTTTTTTTTGTTTTTTTTAGATTACTTTCCCTACCACATGTAGAATCATGTGACTCCGCTCTGTTAAGGCTGATTTCTACTTCTGTGCCGGGTGTACGCATATGGTCCGGCACAGTCTTCGCATACTTGTGCACCTCTCAAAAAACGCAACTACACGACGCAACAATACGTAGCGCAAGCTCTGTGATTGGTCGGTATGGTAGTGGTGAGGAGCGTGGGCGGCATTACTTTGCACTACATTGTCGATGATTGGAAGCTGCGCCAGAGATGCATTGAGACGGTTTATTAAAATTATTATTTACATAAAATATTGGGCAACGCAGTGGCGCAGTAGGTAGTGCTGTTGCCTCACAGCAAGAAGGTCGCTGGTTCGAGCCTCGGCTGGGTCAGTTGGCGTTTCTGTGTGGAGTTTGCATGTTCTCTCTGCGTTCGCGTGGGTTTCCTCCGGGTGCTCCGGTTTCCCCCACAGTCCAAAGACATGCGGTACAGGGGAATTGGGTAGGCTAAATTGTCCATGGTGTATGAGTGTGTATGGATGTTTCCTAGAGATGGGTTGCGGCTGGAAGGGCATCCGCTGCGTAAAAACGTGCTGGATAAGTTGGTGGTTCATTCCGCTGTGGCAACCCCGGATTAATAAAGGGACTAAGCCGAAAAGAAAATGAAAGAATGAACATATAATGTTTGTTTACAGAAGATGCAAGAAATGCACTGTTTAAAATATTATTTACAGGATATACAAGTTATTTTTTTAGAAGAGATGCTGCTTATTCTCTATTTTAGGCAATGTATGTTTTAATTTCAGTTGTTCAACATTGATGTTGAATAAATAATTATAGATAGTAGATAGTGTGTTTCCTTCAATTATATAAAATCATGTAATGCACCCTTCATTCAAATATTTTTATAATTAAATAAAATATAGGTTCATTGATCGTAATCGAGCTAAAATGCTCAATTAATCAAGAGTTGGATTTTAAGCCAATTCGCCAAGCCCTAGTACTTTTCAATTACATTTTTTTAATACATTTTCATAAAATGTACTGATTACTGTAATCCACCTCAAACTGATGAAATGTGTCAACTTATTTTCAACACATTCCAAATAAAGCAGTCAGGTCTCTTTCCATTTATGGGCTGATGATTGATAATAAAGCATGTTTGGCATGCTGTCCTGGGAGAGATCCCTGAGCTCAGAAGATCTTTGAACCCGGGGCTCCCTCCCGTTTCATCGGGAGAAAGGGGAGTCTGAGCTCAGGTAGGTCTCAAGAGCGGGAATTCTTCAAGATAACAATGACTAAGGTAAGGCAATCTGGTTATGTACGTTTGGATTCGCCTGATTGGAAAATCATATGATAGCTAATGCGGGACTGGCTGTGGTCAATCATAAGCACTTAATACGTCTTGAAATTAGTTTATAAATAAACTTCACTTAAGGTGACGCAATGGTGCAGTGGGTAGCGATGTCGCCTCACAGCAAAAAGGTCGCTGGTTCGAGCCTCAGCTTGGTCAGTTGGCATTTCTGTGTGGAGTTTGCATGTTCTCCCCTTATTTGCGTGGGTTTTCTCCGGGTGCTCCGGTTTCCCCCACAAGTCCAAAAGACATATACTATAGGTGAATTGGATAAGCTAAATTGTCTGTTGTGTCTGTGCGTGAATGAATGAATGAGAATGTAAGAGTGTTTCCCGGTGATGGGTTGCAGCTGGAAGGGCATCCGCTGCGTAAAACATATACTGGATAAGTTGGCGGTTCATTCACCTGTGGCGACCCCTGATTAATAAAGGGACTAAGCTGAAAAAAAAAATGAACGAATGAATGACTTTACTTAGTTAACAGTCATTAATGTTACAAATGGTACAATTTATTTTGCCTGAATGCTTGTAAAATCATAATACGGTCAAAGGCCTCAAAAACAGATGGAAATGATCAATTCAAATCCAGACTCAACATCGCATATGTTGTCATGTGACTATCGCGAATGATCACAATGCAATATCGATGCTGAAAGGATATATTGTGCAGCCGTAGCTTATAATGATATGAATTGTGGAGCATGCCTTGAAAAGTTTTCACAAATCAGATCAGGTCACATGAAGTGATCAGGTGTAAACAAGTCTTTAAAGACCCTGATTAGCTTGGCTGAAGCAAAACTGTGTAGCGCTGCCGCCCTGTAGGAATCGACTTTGAGACCAACTCTGCAACTTTTCCCAGAACCAATCTTTGTGAACATGTGCAATTTTTGCAAAAAAACAAATTTCATTTCACCTTAGGGAGCAAAATGTTTCTTCCTGAGGATTTATATGCCTATATGGTAATATGAGTGCCTAATATAAGCCAGTTTGTCAGACAAATTTAATCTGTCTCAACTGCTTTCCCCATCATTGTATTCATTAAAAGATAATATATTAAACAACCACCTTAAAATGGCTTAGCGTTTCCTTTTTATCTTGTTAAGCTGCCCTTGAATTTTCAGCAACTTTGCTCAAACTTGCTTTTTTTTGGGGTCATTTGCAGTTCTGTGAAGCGCCTGCACGGAGATAAGGCGGATGTGAAGGTTTGAAGCAATGCGCTAGTCGCCGGCATTAGCATTCACAACACCAGACTTCATGTCTTAGAGTGAAACTCCAGAGGAGCCGCCGAATTGATCCGCGCTGTGACTTTCTCTGTTTCTTTCTTGACTTTACAGCAAAGGTAGCAGTTTTTGCTACTAATTAAACTTACAGTGCAGAGAGCAGCTCAAAAGTTAGCCGAGCCGAGAGAAGACGAGGACGGTGAGGGATGGTCAACGCCAACACTTAATTTCATGCATCGCGGCTCCCTTCAATAACGGAGCAGGCCGTATGGATTAGCGCCATCCACTTCTGTCAAAATTTACCTTGAAGGGACCCGCCAGCGAATCCTGATAACCAAACTTGATAATCCACACAAAGCCTGCGACTTGCAGTATTCATGTTAATGAACTATCATTGTCTGCTCTGTATGATGGATTTAATTACCTCCAGATGACCAAATGTTGAAAATATTATAGTGCTCATTATCTAAATATAAAGATGGAGAAAATAGCTCCGCCATGAAAGCATCTCTCTGACTAATTGGAGATTTTCCCCCAAATGGAGCCTCACCGCTGAGACACTGTCCATATGTTCAGATACGGAGTGGAATTCTCCGGAGAGAGTCTCGCTGCTAACTAAATTAGCCTGAAATTCAAATCACTGCCTGTTGAGTTGTGAAGGACAGTCAAAGCTCGACTACATGAAGTCAGAGCATGCAGATAATGCAAGATTGTCTTTGCCCTCGCTGAAACAAGAGTGTTAGATCAAGATTTCAAACTAAAGTTAGTCCACATGAGTCATCCTTCTGCTTATTAAAAGACATTTTCTAACAGCTTTGTTACACACAGCAATGAGTCACTGCTTGTGTTGCATTTTGTCCTTAAACCAGCCTCTGGGGCAGCGCATGGATGGCTAACTTTGTGCCCGTGGCTGATTTACTCGCATATCGCTGTCCACAGTGTGGATTATATGATTTAAAGGTGGTGAAATATAATTGGGCAAAAAGAATTAGAGCTGCTTTATAAACTGTCAATGTAGGCAATCTGAATGCTAATATCTCAAATGTGAAATTGTCAGAATCTCCCCAGGGCCGATAACTGCATGACGGCATTGAAGATTTAACGTCACAACAAACAACCGCCCGCCTGAAAAAGCAACTGGGGCTCATCCACAATGATCAAATGTGTTCATTCTGCATGGATTAGCCTCTCAGCTATAGACATGTGTCAGGATGACCACAATTGTGCTTGACATGCTGCTTTCTGGTGTTTTTTTTTTTTTTTTTTGGAAGAGCTACCCGGCAAAAGTGATGTTTATTGGTACAGTATACAGTGATGTAAATGAATGAATTACAAATATTCAAATGAATTGTAAATTAGTAGATTTTTTTTCTCAGGAATCATACTTTACTAGGTAGTTTAAAAATGTTAGCTTTTACTTGAGTGCAGTTTTACGGCTGAAGTCACTATATTTGTGTTTAGTTTTTCTTGTTTACTGTGATTGGACAAGTAGAATAATCATTCCTGTCCAATCAAATCATGCATAGATAAATGGCATCAGATAAAAATGGTTGCTTCCTTGTTGTCTCTAGCTTGCAAAATATGTATTTAATTGTGTTTTGCTACTTGTAATCACTCCACACAGCTTGTACTGTACCTGGTAACCTCTTTATATTCTCATATCGCACCTAAATCCACGTTGAAAACATGACACGCCGTCAGCTTTTCCTACACACGTGTGGCGGTCAAGTTTTAAAATAGTTCAGATTTTGACACTGTGTTAACACTGAATGCATGTTGTTGTTTTTACTTATGGTTAAGAATAGAGCATAGAGCAATATGAGAATAGAGCAATATGCTGGTGTTTAACTGTATTGCTTTAATGCACTCCTGCACTGGGCTCACACATATACTCTGCACTCTGACTACTTCAACAATGTTGATAAGCCGTGGTTGGAATTTTTCTCTGTTTCCCAACTGAATGCAGTCAACCAATCGCACCTGACTGGGTCATCGAGCCAATCAGCGCAGATTAGCATCGCACTAAGGAGGGGTTTGGTAACAAATGAATAACTGAACAAATCATATGGGAGTTCTTGGGATAATTGTGTAAAACTAAATGCACATTATAAGACACTGAATGTGTTTTTTGACATTGTATGCATGTCAGCCTGTTGTTGGAGACCCCCAAACCAAAATATGACCTTTTATAATGCATAATAGGGGCTCTTTAAAAGTGTTCAAGAAAACGCAAAATCTATCAAGAGATTGTTTAGACTGCATGTCTCTGATGAGAAAATGAAGGATGCCTACTGTATGATGACTGAAATCGCCAAATGGCCTTAAACTATAACTAAGTGCACTACAGAATATTACGTTTGCAATTACATCCACAAATCGCATATATTCTACAGTACGTGCTGTATGTGTCTACAGTAACCTTGGTTTACTGCCAACTGATGGACATATAAAGAGGGCATAAGTTAAACTAAATGTTAAGGCATTGACGTATCATAACAGCTATATTCTTGCCCCTTGGTTATACAGATTTCACTGCATGTAAATGCATCAATGTGGTTTCTGTTGGCTTATTATAGGTGCATATATTAATGTAATGTTATCACATTAAATTAATCTCACATTTTAAATGTTTACTCCATTAATGGCCAATAAATGAACTTACAGTACCTGTAAAAACAATGAAAATGGCACTAGGCATGGGACAATAACCGTTTTCAAGGTTTACTGCAGTTTGGAAAAAATTTAAAATTGCCAAACTTTTCAGCTATACCATTCCTGAAGTATGTGTAAGATTTCTTTTTTTATGTTTAGTTTTTAGTTTTTTAGGACAATAGTATCTCCAGCAGAGAAGATATCCAAATATGCCGTTTTAAATTGTAATGAAATCTGTGTTTTTGAAACTAATGAAGACAGCAGAAGTCAATGGTTTATTTGAGTTTTTTAGCCTGACATGTTTATTGTTCCAAAATATATTAAAAAAGAACTTATATAGCAGTAATCACAATACCGTGAAACCGTGATATGTTCATCCAAAGTTATCATACCGTCAGAATCTTATACCGGCCCATGCCTAAATGGTACTAATGAACATTTTTAATTTGCAGGGAATAATTTCCACAGCATAATGCTCAGTACTCTTACAGTAAGTACACTGTAAAACCTAACAGTCAAAATTCCTAAATGAAATAAGTTACTTTAACTTATAATGGTTTAAAAGGTTACTTTGATTCAATGATAAAGAGTTATTGTAACTCATGAACGGATTATATTAAGCAGAAATCAAAACGAATGAGTTATGTATGAATTAATTATATTTTTTGAGTTAACTCTAAAACTAGAAGCTATAGTTGTTCGAACTTAATTTGTTGAACTCATAGCAATTTTACTAAGTTACTAATCCTCTAAAAGTTTGACAACACAAATTATCAGCACAAATAATATACGTGTATATGACTCTATATATAGTCACAGTCATATAGAACTCAAAGCCTATCGTTTTAAAACTTAAATGACTGGCCGCATTTTTTAGAATAGATTTTTTTACTCTACGTGCATTACATTTTTTGGCAGGTAATAGTACTTCTATAATATGATTTGTTAGTACTTTTTCCACCACTTTTGACACTGTATGACCATTATCCTGTTCAAAAAATCCCCATGTCAAAAAAATGATATGAAATTACAAGTATATTTTACACTTATTTACAAAGGAAACCAACACATTACACATTTACAGTCCAATATGACCTTGTGACTAAGACTACATTCAGACTACAGGCTAAAACCTTATTTAATGTATTTATTTCTTCATATGTGACTCACAGCACTTACAGTATCTAGCACAGTTAACTTATCATTTACATTTCTGATATGTAAGGCAATTAAAACCTAACCTGGATGTGTTAAAAGCAGCAAACAAATGTCAAATCCTTGATGTTTTTTTTTATAATCTCAAATCTGATACAGGTCACATGTTTTGCAATGTGGTGCACTTGCTTTTACGTCACTCCGGATCAACATTAGTCATAATTCTCTGCTGACAGGGGTCACGCCAAAGATTTTTCCAGGACTTCTTGAGTCACTGTGAATATGACAGACAGTGGCAGAGGTATTCAGTGGAGAAAGTCAACTCATAAGTAGTACTATACAGTACTACAGCGAGATGAACCTCAACAGTCAGGTGGAACTCATTAGTTCTACAATGACAGCTCAATAAAAGCTAAACTTAAAGGGTCGTACTGAAAATATTTTAAAGCGTTGCTCTTTTCCTGTGCTTCAATTCATGTCTTCCACAGCACATCACTTTATAAATAACTGTATAAATGCTGACTTCAGTATTCGCCATGTTTGCTTCAGTATGACAGTGCTGCATGCAGTATTGTTATTGTTTTTTTGCACAGGACTATGATCAAGGGTCCGTTCTTCGTACTTGGATTACTCAATTATCTAGATTTGGTTATATACCAGCTTTAGTACAATTTGTGTATGATAATATACATAGCCTATTCGTCTGTTTCTTTTTAAAGGAATAAAAATGTATGCAGTCATCTACATGTTTTGACAGCTGATACGACAGTGATGTGATGCTTCGCAAATGTTGCAGACACCTTTACTGATATCATACTTACATACTTACATACATACTGAATACTTTTTTGATGCAAAATTAATTGAAACAGCCAGTTATTCCTTACACCGATTAAGAAACTTGAATATCCGAAGAAAATCGGCTCTAAATGTAAAACTAAATCAATTGCTAAATACTCTTGACACATGAAAGTGTAAACATGTAGCCCACAACAAATGTGGAAAGTTATTGCGTATCATATTTGTAATTTGCTCGCATTATGTAGTTTTGCTCATATGGACAATTGAATATTAATCAGATGATGTCATTACGCTGTTGTGCCATCAGCCAATCGTTGCATTGCGGATCATGATTTGAAAGATCAGTCCTTCACAACACACGCAGCGATCTCAGATAAGTTTATCCAGACATTTTAATCTGATTTGTTTGAAGAACCAAATTAGCCAGAGAGCAGTTATCAAGATAAACAGATCCAAGATCTGCCAAATCATCTTAGATCATTTAAGCGAAGTACGAAGAACGGACCCCAGTTCACACTTTCATCTGATATTGGCTACATTTATAAAAATAATGCAAACAGCAACAGAAAAAAAAAAATATATATGTAATTGTTATAATTACAATAAAATTTTAATCATAATTACAATCTGTTACTTATTTTTTGTTTTGAAAAGCACAGAATTAAAGACAAAAACTGACATTCAAAGACGTAGGAAGCCTCAAAAAAAAATGTTCGGCTTAATTATATGACTCATGCAGCACAATAAACCACACAGAACGCAAGCACGGATTCAAATCTGGAAATAAACCCAAAGCAACTGAAAGAGCCCTGCAGTTAAACATGATAATAATATTACCCTTCTCGTCTCTCCATGGTTTGTTACAATTATTGGATTATTTAAGATGCAGTGTAAAACTTCATCTCTCATTCTCCTGTGCTAGGTCGCAACCTGATAAAGGACGATGGACTGAGACAAGCAGCATGTGAAACAAGCTGGAACTGATAAGCAGTCAACGTGAAGCACATGCATTTGAATACATGCCCTAGATACCCAAATAAGTCTGCCTCAATTGCTGGAAATCCTATTCAAAGCGGTCAGCTGGGGGATCCATACTGGTAACCCAGATAACTTTTTGGCATTTAATAATGCTAGAAGGTATCCTAGAGCATGGCGCATTATTGGGTATCACATAAATCTTATGCCCTATGCATTAAAACTCCAGAAAGATGAGCCATTACATCTGTACAATACCTCAGGCCAGCAAGACCTGCTGATCTGAATACATTCATAATGAATAAAAATCAATTACATTTACATTTATTCATTTAGCAGACGCTTTTATCCAAAGCGGTTTAAAAGGAAGGATAAAATAAGCACTTCAAATCATTAAGGAGTATATAAATGCTGTATGGGGTGCTTATAAGAAGGTGTCTGGTGCATATGGAGAAGAAAAGAGTGTCACCTTTAAGTGGTTTGTCAAGCTCTCTCGTTTACTTGAAGCACACTAAGAATTGCTAGATGTTTTTCAGAAACATGGATTGTTGGTAAATTGTCAGGTGCATATGGAGAGAAGAAGTTTAGATAGGATTTCTGACAGATGATTTCATTTGTAATCGTTGTACTATATTAAGCTATGGGATTTTCTAAATTATTGACTTTGGTACCAATCAAGACTGAAATTTTTAAAATATCCATCCACTACAACCACTTATATAAGCTGATGTCTTTCAAATGTTCCAGTGTCTGTGTATCAGTGTTCGCGATTGGTGAATAGCAATGAAGAGTGCAGTGAAATCACAATCACGTTCATATCTGGTGAGCACATAAACACAATGACCAATCAGCAGTGTTTACAGACATCAACAACACTCAAATGTTAACAGGAAATGGACAGAATTATTCAACCCCCTGATTTATTAGCCCCCCTGTTTATTTTTTTCCCCAATTTCTGTTTAACGGAGAGAAACATTTTTTCAACACATTTGTAAACATAATAGTTTTAATAACTCATTTCTAATAACTGATTTATTTTATCTTTGCCATGATGACACTAAATAATATTTTACTAGATATTTCTAAGACACTTCTATACAGCTTAAAGTGACATTTAAAGACTTAACTACAGTAGGTTAATTAGGTTAACTAGGCAGGTTAGGGTAATTAGGCAAGTTATTGTATAAGGATGGTTTGTTCTGTAGACTATTGAAAAAATATATAGCTTAAAGGGGCTAATAAATTTGACCTTAAAATGGGTTTTAATTTTAATTCTGATTGCAACTGTATGTACTCAGATGTATGGTGGCCAAATTTATGAAAACATTAAAATAGAAAAAACACTAACAAATTGATAAAACATCTTTGTCTAACAAAAATGTTCTGCAAATACACAGCACAATGGAAATGTGTAGGGAGACCCCAAAATGTTACAAATCCAGATGCTTCTTGTTTAGAGTTGTAGGTGTTGTCTAAAATCTGAATAAAGTTTCTTGTTTATTTTACCATCCTTGTTGTATGCTTTTTTTTTTACTGTTTGTATATTTTTAGCTTTATAATCTGATGAATTGCACTTTTTGGGGTCCCCGGACACATTTTTGTTGTGGTCTGCACTGTATTTTCTGCAGGTTTGCATTGCATTTTCTGTAGTTGCATCTGTTGAGAGTAACACAAATGTTTTATATGGTTTCTCCAAAAATGTTTGGAAGTACATTTTCATAAATGTGAAAAGGAAGTTGGAATAATTTCTTCTGAAATCCAAGTGAAACAGATTCATGGACAAATTTATCAATGTTTTTATCTACCATGTGCATAAACTTTTCAGTCACACTTTGCAATAAGATTACATTAATTACTGTTACTTAATGTATTTATAATGTGAACTAAGAATGAGCAATACGTATACAGCATTTTCCTAACATTTACTTTTGCATTTTTAAAAAAACAGATGAGTTAATGGGAACTAACAATGAGCAACTCCATTTTCATTAACTTAAGTTAAAGAAATGTTAATAAATATACAGTATTGCTTATTGTTTGGAATTTTAATGTAAAATGTTACTAGTTTTTCAACTGCAAAAAACTATAGTCCATAAAATACCATGTAATAATTAAGATAAGCTGTCAAATTATAATTCTACAATTTCAGATTTAGGAAATTCAAATGCTGGCACAATAAGCCTTTCCAAAGTGCAACCATTTTACATTAATTTTGGTAGGCTATTAAACAACCTTACTCATAAAAAAAAGAAAAAACTTGCTGCAGCAAGAGAACTACTCAAAAAACAGCAATCTTCGAAGAGATAGGTAAAGTTGATTTTATATTTGCACATTCGGACGTCAGTGTTCAATAAGTTTGTTGGTCAGCATGTAAAAATGCTAAAATCAGTTCTTTTTTTAATCATTGTAGTCAATTATGAGCAGAATGTATAATATATTTTTCTGTAAAATTCTGCATTTTAAAGTAGTAAAAAAACATGCTTACCTCTTTGGAAGCTGTGACATCGGCGCTTTTGTAAAGGACTGACGTGACTGCAGCAGGCATAATCAAGTGGTACACGGCATAATGTTAAAAAACATGCTATTATCAATCCAAATATTTGTACTTAATTTAATCTTTAATAACCTCATTTCAAAAATGAGAAAACAGAAGGGAGCTGAGCCGACTTACTTGCTACTAAATATATCAAAGTCTTATTTTGACTGCTCAAGTACACGCCTACCTTGTTGCTACTCATAAAACAAGTTGAAGGTCAGTTATCTAAGCTTGTCAAACATATCGATGCGGCATTCGATTGATTTATAAGCTTATTTTAACATGGACACCGTTTAAAAAAAACGAAAGGGAGGCTACGGTGGGAAACCCGTAAGAAGAGGATCAGCATTGTAAACATTTCAACAACATGCTGTGTACTACAAACGTCCAGCTGTTGCCACGATTTCAAAATGCAGATATGGTGTTAACATCACTTTAATATCATTCAGTTAAGTTTAATTTAAACAAAAAAAGCATATTAGGCATCAAACTAAATCACAATCTCTTTAAGAGTGTCCTCCTAGCCTTCAGTTCATGGCACCAAGTAAACACGGTGGGGGCTTCCCTGCTTCAGCCTATGTAATCTAGTGAGCGATAAAACAATGCAGTCCTCTGTAGCACACCCTCGTGTTGTCTGTACACTGTAAAACCTAAAAAGTTAAGGTAACTCAAACCGTTTGAGGAAACCGATTGCAACAAAACATTTAAGTTAGAAAACTAATCCTAATGAGTACTGTGAACTCAATCCATTTGATTAAACGAAGCAATTTGAGCACAGTAAAACCCAATAAATGAAGAGAACTCAAATCAACTGAGTTCTGTAAAACATAATAAGTTACAGTAAGTCAACTCAAACGGTTTGAGGAAACCGTTTGCTACAAACCATTTGAGTTAAAAAACTAATCTATATGAGTACTCTAAACTCCATTTAAGTTGAAGTAATGAGGTATTTAATCAACTCATTACCTCCAACACTGAGTTCAATACTCTTTTCAAATAAATAGAATTAACTTTCAGTCAGTTTTGAGTTAACTGCACTCATTTCATTTGATAAAGTTGACTGTTGGGTTTTACAGTGTAATAGTGTTGTCCCGGTACTGAAATTTTAAAAACGTCCATTTCCCGCTAACATTTAAGTGCGCTTATAAACAGCGCTGATTTGCCGCAGTATTCATCAGTGCTCAACAGAAATGACTGTGATTGGCCGTGAAGGTCATCAGTTCACTGCTCTTCACCGCTGTTTACAGAGTGCAAACACAGACAAGGAATCAACTGATCTTTGCAGCTTTAAAATGCTCCAGTGTCTCTGCATTTGTGTTTGCAATCGGTGAAGATCGTTGAACTGATGACCTTCACGGCCAATCACAGTCATTTCGGTTGAGCACTTGTGAATACTATGGCAAATCAGTACTGTTTAAGAACGTGCTCAACAGTGCTTAAATGTTAGCGAGAAATTGAAGCGTTTTTTCAATTTTAGTACCGAAATTCAGTATCGTGACAAGTCTAACTAATATAGTGAAAGAATCAGTTCATTAATTTGAGTTTGATAAATGGCATCTAAAATTTGGGGAAAAAAAAACATAAGCTAACTAGTGCCATTTACCTTAACAGAAAATGAGGTCTGATATCCCTTTTTATTTTCACAATCCATTCAGAACGGACCTTAGGCTCACTCGGAAGGCGGTGAAATGATAAATTTGTGTCACTTTCTATTTGCTAATAAGATATACAGCCAGATACACAGCCATCCTGTGTGACTTAGGCGGATTTCTTCCCACTGTAGCCTCGATTTTGCTTTTGAAATGGCGGCCATGTGAAATCAGTCTATTGCAGCTAGATTTTCAAACAAAGTTATGAATGAAGAGTGGACTGTATTTGTTTATTTATTTATTTTTTCATATTCACTATCAAAATTAATCAATCAAAACTTTTTCAAATCAAAATTAGATGCTATCATATTTTTGTAGGCTATTTGCAGTTTTTGCTAAATAACATAGCCTATGTTAATTTAATATATTTTAACAAATTTAGCATCAACTATGTGCCATTTATTGTACACACCAAGGTTTTGTTTGCCGTCAATGTTCAAACTTATCGATTTGCTGGCATAACAAAACTTACAGGGTATTTACTAGCTCACATATCAACACAGATAAAAATTGGTGGCGAATTACCAAAATCTTTTACTGAACATTTAACAATAGCTAAATTAACTTCTGGCTGAGGTAAATATTCATTTCAATTATTAATATTTACTTAAAATAAGACAAATCTGCTATTGTTTTTTATTCTCCACAGCTATTAAGCAGTTTAGACAATGTTTTAATGCTTTGCTTGCTATAACAACACACTAATCCAGTTGTACCTAATTAATTACTACACTTTAAATAGTCTAAGAAAACCATGGCCTATTTTCTGACTAACACACTGTCAAATCAGAAACACTGTGCTTAATGAAAATACAGTTTCACAGTCATAACTGCACTGGCCTTCAGGTGCATCCTGTTCAAAAATAAGATCTTTCTGACATGGCATGAATACGCCATAAGGTCAGCTGAAGTAGTTACAGCGTGTTCATTTTTTACCCGCACAATATATTCATCATCAAAATCTCTGGTTTGTCATTTGGATTCACATACACTGAGCCTCATTTGTTCAGCAGAACAGAGAAGAATCACAACAGAAGAAAAGAGAGCAGAAGGACAGTGTTTAGCCTAGAATGCTGTATTTTGTCAGCCCATGTCAACTGCAAAGAGTAAACGCTCTGGAAGTGGGTTTTGTTGGCTAGTTTGTAAAGTAATTAATTACAGGCTCAGTCCTGCCAGTCCACATCACACTTGTGATGATTAATTGCAGTCCTTTACAAGATGCGAGCGAGAGATCAGGAGTCTACATTAGCCAGTGTTTGAAAACGAGCAAAGCTGAGCAAACTTATTCATTTCCCTTCAGTGAGCAACAAAGGCGCATCTGCGGCTGAAGTCATTCGACATGCACACACACAGATGCCGGCCGCTAGATTTGCTGTCACTGCGGATTTCGTATCAGCGCCTGTGGGGTCTTCTTTTGTATTTCTTCTTCATTTCTCTTTCTTCTAAAAAAAAATGAGGTTACTCATAAAATTTAATAGGAAACCGTTCCACGGCTGAGTAAATTTTCAGACAGGTAACCATGTGTTTGCTCGAATGCTAATTCTTTAGTCCTGAAATGATGCAAGCAGTTCATATCAAGTCAATTGATGTAGACCGAACAGGTTTTTCTCCTGAAGATTACATCTTCTATTGTTTCCTTTCTTCCACTGAGAGCGAGCCATTGCTATTTTTTGACAGTCCCGTTATCGTGCTTTGTTCCAGCGTATTCAAGCATGAAACCTAAAGATCCATTAAATAGCAAAGACATAAGTGATAGTGCTTTCTTCTCTCTAAAGCACAAAGCCTATTTAGATATTGAAAGTATTTGTCCCAGTCATAGCAGATATGATCAATATCACATTACTGAAGAACAAAGGAAGAGCGGTGGAGGTGAGGTGCAACTTCCAGAACAATACAACACCCATTGCAGGCTGGAAATTGATGCAAAATGGCCTGAAATTATTCTCGACATATTTAGTGACAGTATTTTCTTTTCACCATTGTGGTCTTTCGTTTGGTTCAGAATTATTCATTGTAATAATGAGTGATCATTAGTTGAATTGAAGCAAAAACATCATGATTCAATGTCCAGGTCATTAAAATGATTAGATTATGAGAATAAGATTTGTACTTTGTGGTTTTGTGGATATTTTTCTGATCAAGAAACTAATATGGGGGAAAATGATGAAAGAAAAAATAGACTTTTTTTATTATATAAATAGGGGCGATGGATGGATGGATAAATGTTTTACACACCTAAAACTATGTTTTACTTACTCCCAGGGCTGTTTATATTGAAGTTGATATAAGCCGCACCATGTTAATTTTTACGAGGTGGGTCGTTATCCCAGCGCTTAACCTCCAACCTGCAGGACCAGGACATACACACATACATTACAGACAATTTAGCTTACCCAATTCACCTACAGCGCTCCATCAAACAATTTTGTGTTTATCAGACATCTAAGTGACATCTAAACGTAGACAGCTTGGCTAAAACAAGGCTAAACTTGGGCTGTCAGTGAATAGACATCTAAGAATAGCCCAAAACTAGACTAGTCGTCAAATAGACAGATTAAACAGACTTTAGATGTGTAGTCATTCATTTCTGTTTATTTGATAACTAGTCTAATTTTGGTCTATACTTAGACAGCACAAATTTAGCCTTATTTTAGAAAAGACGACTATGTTTAGACATCTATTAGACATCTATTAGACATCTTTTAAAAACAAAAAATGCTTGCTAGGGAATGTCTTTGGAGGAAACCCATGCAAACATGGGGAGAACATGCAAACTGTGGGCGACACCGCTACCCACTGTGTCACCATGCGGCCAAACTATTTTTAATCCTCCATATTTAATCATTTATTAATTCGTTTTCAACCGTTTTTTCAGGGCCGGGTCGCAGGAACAGCAGTCTTATAAGAGAACCCCAGACTTCGCTCTCCCAAGACACTTCCTCCAGCTCCTCCAGGGGGATCCCGAGGTGTTCAGAGGCCAGCCAAGAGACATAGTTCCTCCAGCGTGTCCTGGGTCTTCACCGAGGCCTCCTCCCGGTGGGACATGCCTGGAACACCTCCCTAGGTAGGCGTCCAGAAGGCATCTGAAACAGATGCCCAAGCCATCTCAGCTGACTTCTCTCAATATGAAGGAACGGCAGCTCTACTCCAAGCTCCTACCGGGTGACAGAGTTTCTCACTCTATTTATAAGGGTGCGCCCTGTCACCCTGCGAAGGAAACTCATTTCGGCCGCTTGTATCCAAGATCTTGTCCTTTCGGTCATGACCCAAAGCTCATGACCATAGGTGAGAGTAGGAATGTAGATTGACCAGTAAATCGAGAGCTTTGCCTTTCGGCTCAGCTCCTTCTTTACCACAATGGACCAGTACATTGACCGCATTACTGCTACTGCTGCACCAATCTGCCTGTCAAGCTCACGTTCCATCCTTCCCTCACTTGTGAACAAAACCCCAAGATACTTGAACTCCTCCACCTGGAGTAAGGACTTGGGGTCAGGACATATTTAATTATTGCAGTAAAAAAAAAAATTGCATTGGGTCTTGAATTGGAATTAGGGCTCAGTCAGCCAATATTTAGCTAAATTAAGCCAGAAATGACAAAACCTAGAAATCACTCTTTTATTTCTCCACAGTGTCTGTGATAGAGCCTTTCTGCACACATAATGCCTCATTTCTGCTGCCAGCGAAGCTGCTTTCCTGACTCGTGTAATATTGCTGGGTCACGGCCCCTGTTTCACACATGTTCAGCCTGAAGTCTCGAGGCCAGAGCGCCACATTTGTCGCCATTACAGCATGTACTGTACCAATCATCACTTGGAATAACCAGAGCTGTCAGTCAGTTTGCAAACCTCGGGCTTCACGAACTTTCTACGTGTCTGCAACCTTCACCTGGAGCACGGGCATCGGAAACACACCGCAACAGATACAGTGATCATATAAAGTGGCAGAAAGAGCCTTTATTAGAAAAATGAAACTTTGACTTATATACATGTTTTTACATCTTGTAACCCAGCACACGTCCTGCAACCACATTGTACTGACATTTCACAAGTCACATACCAGACCTGTTCCTTAAATATGATCTACATACACATAAAAAAAAGCAGAGAACGCAAAACAAATCCGAACATAATACTTTTATGTTACAAAATGAGAGAACAGGAGATATGTTCAAACCGCCCCACTGAATTAGTACTTTCTCATGCAATTTTGCCAATAGCAGAAATGATTTCATTTATGCGAGTTTGTGTCAGCTTTGTGTAAGCGATTACTTCCAACTTACGTTAAAAAAAGTTCTTAAGACATTTCAGCACGCACACGAGTGATAATGCTTCATTATAAAAGAACATTTAGGCAGCAGGTCACATGGTTTCAGTGATAAATAGGTTATAGTCACATGACAATCCCCGCCCGCCCCTGTATAAAACACTGCTCTAAAATAAGTTCTACTTGTAACTACATAAAATATGAATGCAAAGCTCACAAGAGAGTGATTATTAAACATGAAACACAAGTGATTCATTTCAGACCAATGTTCCTTTCCTTATTGTGAGTCCACTACGATCATAATCATAGTCATTTATACAGGGAAGGCAGCGTTCCTTTTTCCTTAAATAAGTGCAAGTATTCCAGCAGCTCTGTGCTCAAACGTAGAATTAAAGATTTCAAATATCCATCACAAGAAATGCATTACAGAAATCAAGAAGAGCGTTTAGTTGTTAAACGAAAGTGAGCGAAGATAATCATCAGTTAAAATGTCATTGCTTAAAAGAGCCACGACTGACAGCGAGTGTTTTCGTGTTGTTTCCAAGCTGCCATTTTGTTTTTTTGCTCCTGAGGGTTATAAAACGGCCTGAGAACGAAGGCGAGCGAGTCGATACAGTCATGCATGAGGACTCTCGCTCCTGTCTTTAGCCACCTGCCCCTTCTCACTGTGCCTTGTGTGGCTCTGGCAGATGTAATTTGAGCTGAGGTGATTTCTCCTTGAAACTACCTCGATGGGAACTCAGCCAATGATGCAGTGACAGTACAACAGCTTGCCTGGCAGCCGAAAGCGCCTATTGTTTTTACTACACTGCACTTGGCAAAATATCAATTTGGGAAAGAATGGATTTCGAATGGTCTTACATGTGGATGTAGAAGCGACCTGGAAGGAGATCCATTGTGGTGTTAAGTAATGGTCTCACTTCCCTGCTTCACTTTTTCAATATTCTGCAATCTATACTGGAAAGAAAATTGGTTCTGTATGTATCTTTTGGTGTAATGGGTTTTCATAAAAGACAAACTGGCGATGGCAGCATCTCTGTTATCTGAAAAGACTTTTAAAGTCTAAATATTCAGAATAGCGACTGAACGCCATTAGCCGCTGATCCAAAAAGTCTCTTTCTTCTTCATCCACAAACACAGATCTCCGCTAAAAGAAGTGAAGCGTAACAGACGTGAAGGACAAAACAGATTAACCCTTAACCGGCGCTTAAGGTGTAGTTGAGAAAGTACTAATTTTTTATTTTTTGTGAGATTTAAAGATCCTTGCTTACCGACTTGTACTACTGTGCCTAGCCTAGCTCGTCTTATGGAAATAATCTGCATCTGAGCTACTTTAAATTCACATTTGTGTACTATACTATCAGAGGTAAATGAAACCAAAAAATATATAATATATAATAGATTTTTTAAAATGAACTACAGAAGGCTTATGCCTAGCCAAAAACTGCTACATAAAATAATCCCACACTGTTCATCCGTATCCAATTGCAATCAATACCTGACCTGCTCTGTTCCATCTGACTGCCTCCTTATACCTTCAACCAATAAAGAACGATGAAGTAAAAAGTACGTTTTGGTTTTCAAGATGTTTTTGTGTAAAAATCCCAGAAGACTGGCGGCCTAAACGACAGGCCAGAGTGACCACAGAGCTTTGGTTCATGAGCAGGATGAATTCGTACCCTGCAGTTTCGCGACTGTATGTGTATGAACCAAAGAGGCCAGTTTTCCTCACACTGATCTGCTTGCTCATCTTCAAGTGGACTGACTGTATTTACTTTACTAGAAAAAATCTGCCGCAATGCCTGTAGCCCCAACACCTGCCCCACGCCCAACCCCACCCCAGCCCAAAATGTTCAAGCTTAGAAAACTGCAGGGCTACAATCCCTGATAACAAACTGCACGGAGACTTGGAAATCTCGTAAGGTGACGTTTCGTTTTGATGCAGACCTTGTGAGTTATGTCATTTTTTTCGAACATACGCTACAGAAAACGAGTGCTACTGTACAGACCTGTGAAACCCACACAAAAAATATTTACTCTGTATCATCGTAACTTTCATGAATTATTTGAGTATGAATTTACAAGCAATTTACAAGTGTCTTATATTCAAAATAGTTGCTAAGTCTTTGAGGAGTTAAAAAAAGCTCTATTCTTACAGCAAACCATAGATAACAGAGAAAAAAAAAGTAGACGTCATCTTTGGAGGGATAGCCAACCCAGATAAGGACTTTTTTTCCTCTCTCTCTCTTTTTACGGGTTAAGTCTGGCTATATGTGACAAGTAAGAGACAGAAAGCATAGCTGGTGATGTTTTCACCTGCCAATCGAGGAAGAGCAAGCATATTCGCCTCGTCTCACAAGGATGTGAAATCAACCCAGATGTGGCTCTGTGATTAATACTAGAGGCTAATACCTTGCTTATTTCCCCAAAACAGCAGCTCTGCAATATGAATGATCATTTTCTTTCCATATATATGCTATATTTTGCACCCTGTTACAAATAATTTGTGATCATAACATCATAACAAAAACATAGAAAGAGTTACAATTGAGTTGCATGCCATTATTATAATTCATGTTCATGTAATCAAAATACATTTTCCTTAAAGACTGGGGTTATTACAAGGGTGAAAAAATAACTGAAAAACAAGTTGCAAAGAGTAAAAACTATGTATGGCATATATATGATTACACGACCTTGATATTTTACATGTGCATACGCACATTAGCTTCTTAAAGCAGCACTTCATATGATGAATATGTTCATGATTACGATAGTGATGACATATTCAAGATAAGTGTACAGTGAATTATGTCACATTATTGGGGAAGTTCAAAGAAATCAAGTCTGATATGAGAGTGGAAGCTGCTAGAGCAGTCATAAAACACGTTCATGTCGATACACATCCTGTTTTCCAACAAACGTTGGAGTCGTAAACATTAAGCTCATTTCAGAGATGGCTGCAAGATTCTCTCTCTACTGTTCACATAAACACAACCGCAATGGAAGTCCTCAGACCTCCATAGCGAGTGAAGGGAAACATGCCAAAACGCAATGTGAGTGTGCCTTTCGGTAGTGCACAGAAAATGTTAGACAAAATGACACAGAACCATCCTGAGGTATTTGATCTACACGATTTGGCTATGTGTTCTGATTCACATTGCATGGAGTTCATTGAGTGTGTTCGTACAGTATAAAGTTTAGTAATAGGTCTGCAGAACAAAGGTCTTGCATGGTAGTCCTCAATGCGAATAGCATGTTGATCATGTTACGGACTGCAACAGAAAACCAGTGCTCTAGTTCAGACTTCAAGCTTCACATGCGGCCCTCGTTACACTTAATGAATGGATCGCGACAGCGAAGCCAGGCTCCGCCAAACTACAGTAAACAACAGTCTTCGAGAGGTGATGCTCTGATTCGGTTTCACAGTGTACAGTGACGGGATGGAAGTACTGAACAAAAGAAATGCAAGACAAACTTCCATTGATAAAACTTCCCCACAATCTTCAAATGGAGGATCAACACAATATTCGAACAACTTACATACAGGTCAAGTTTTCATTGCACAGATGACCACCTCAGCTTTCAAATGAAATCACCTTAATGTAAGTATATCTTCAACCGAAATAAGACAGGAAAATAAACACACATGCAAAAGAAATCTATTCCTGACAGTAATATAGAAGTTCTGTTTATAAAGCAGAGGTGGGCGGTTAACTAATGATTATTGTGCTACCAAATAAGATAGAGAAAGATAGAGTCTAAATTCTAAATAGGGATTAGAATGCCAAAAATCCCGAGTCTATAGTAATAAAAGCAAAAATGCAATTGCTGAGTCCCGTGAATGAAATACCCTTGCTTGACTTCAGTTCAGAAGCTATTCCAGCCACAGTCTGTCTAATACAGGTACGCTCTTGTCACATGCAACATGGGGCCAAATACCTGAAACCCCATCCTAAGATCTGCTTCGGTCCACCATGGCTTCGGCTCAGAGCTTGGAAGCAGCAGATTCGTCCTAGCACTCAGCGTTTTGAGAACACACTAGCATTAGGCCAAGTGTGGGGGATAATAAACTTCCATGCTGGACCACATTTAATTACACTCGACAAACTGTCTTTCTGCAGATACCTGCCCAGAAAGCATCTTAAAATGCTGGAAACCTTTGGGAATCGCTCGTGAGCGGTATCTCGGGTACTTTGTAGATGTAGGTGACTGTGGCATTCTAAGTGAGTAAATATTTCAACTACACAAAAAGCATTAAACATCTGACTCGAGACTAGGTATTTTCTTATACACTCGTCTATTGCTAAACTGCGAAGAGTTGAGAACCCGGGGAGCTGAGTATGCACTAGTCTTGTTGGCTACATAAGGCATTACATGCTCTGAAATGTACATGTCATTGGGTATTCGACCATCCCTGGAACAGTATGAAGTGGTGGATTTCACAGAAGACCTCAGATTGTTCTCGTTCCTGGCTTTGATGGGAGCCAACTGTTTGTAAATATCCGAGGAGCTCCTGCCGTGGACCAGGCGAGTGTCGTCCCGTATAGATTGCATGAAGGGGTTGTCCGAGGGGTGATCGGGGTAAAGTGACTTACTACGCTTGCTTTCCTCCAGATTTCGGTTAAAGAGCATGGACCTGCTGCCGAACAGTTTGTCAGCCTTAATGTTAAACATGTTTGCATAAGGGCTGTCCTCCAGGAAGCGATCCTTCTCCTTTAGGCTGACGCTCCGCGCCGGCCGGTTCAGGTCAATCTCTTTGGGCTTCTCGAGCATGATATTGTCAAAGGAGTGCTGACGGCTGAGCTTCAGTCTGTTCCTCCTCTGTACGTGTGGCCCATCTGTCTGAGGCCAGTAGTGGCTGAACATGTCATCGTGGTGCATGCTAGGGCTAATCATGGCCTCCTGCAGCATCTGATCCTCACTGATGTCATACAGGTTGCCCATGTGGAGGCACGCCTCGCATCGATTATACGGCGAACGTGCGCCGGCGTACGGCCCTGTGTTGTAGTTGGGCACCTTGGAAAGGCAGCTTCTGCAATGAGTCTGTTTGAACCGGTCATTGCTTTCATGCGGACTGACATTCTTCTCCTTCAAGCTGTAGTGTTTATTGTAGACATTGTCTGGTAGGAGGTCTGATTCACTTTGATGCATGGGGCTGCTGTTGAGATGGATGATGGGCTGGTCGCATTTTCTGTAATTGTCATTGTGGTCGGAGTAAATTTCGCCAAAATCCAAATCGTCAGTTGTTAGGCCTCGGCCTTCCCTGTAGTGCTGTGGATCTGAGTGCAGACTCAGCTCCCGGTCAGAGTCTATGGTGTATATTTTCTCCCGGCCCGCTCCGCCCTGCTTATTTTTTAAGTAGGACAGCTCCACTTCACTGCAATCCCTAGGGTATTTTGACGTCATCGATCTTTTTTTTAAGTTATCCTTGGGTTTCAGGTGCTTGTTATTGTCTGGATCCTTGTAGGAGGTGGCCCTGCTCGAGCAGTCGGAGATATCTGAGTGTGCTGTGTCCTCTGGCAGGTACCTCTGACTCTTCATGGACAAACGGGGGTCTAGGGTTTCAGGACCCTGAGGAGTTTGACGCAGAGTATCCACAGATTTCTTCCACAGAGCTCTGGGTTTTGCATTGGTCTGGGCTGTGTCTGCACTCACCGCCACCTCTACAGTATTGGGGTTTGATTCATTGAGAGTGAGGGGATGCTGACCCTGAAAGATGTAGTTGTTCAGATGATCCTTGTGCCGGTTAGTCAGATATGACTGCAAATCACTGGAATCCCCGTAGATGTCCTTTTGGGCATAGCTGCGATTGTCGGTGTAGATGAAGTTCCCTTTCTCTGCCATCATATCCATGATCATTGGGCTTGCTGAATGCATGAACTCACTGCCACGTTTAGGAGAGTTGATCCTGGAGCCACTGAGGTTGGTCATATTAGTCATCTGTTTGGCAGACTTGATAAGCTTAAGCATGTTGGATTGTGGACTAAAGTCCAGGTCAGAAGACTTTTTCTTCATATCGATATGGACGCCATGAATGCAACTCCATATACCCTACGATTAAAAAGATAGGATAAAGTTCAGTATTCATACATTAACCTTTCTGTCTGTGAAATTTTCATACTGTATTACAATACCCTTATATCTGATCTTACTGCAGAGACTGAAAATGTATTCATCACCGAGATCAAAGAACACTTATTAAGTTTTTAATCACAACATAGATCAAGGCGGTGACAAAGATGCTTTCAAATTTAAATGAATTGCCAAGGGGGTTATTTTGAAAGGCACATTTCCTTTAAAAATGATCCTGTCCTCTTACCACCTCTGTCAATCTCTTTTAACCAGTAAACATTCTATTAGTTATGCTTGGGTTCCCCAACACCAGCATTTCATTACCTAAAAGATGCTAATCAGAGACAACATATTCTCACACTGACAGCAGCATGTACACAAAACCATCAGGGATCGAAACTAAACAAAGACATACTGAGCTTTTGGCGGTTCAGGAGATCATGCTGTCAAAACAGACTGCTGCTCTGTCGTTTTTAAGCTCCCTGGCCATAGAATGAGTGGTCGAAGATCACATTTCTGACAAACTTTTTCTTTCAAACACTAGCCATGTCAGGGTAAGGATTGAGCTCAAACATTAACTGGATTACAGCTGACACTCTCACAAGTTAGGTTGAGTGATATTGGCTGTCCTTACTGTCAAGACAGGAAAACTCAGGCTGCGGATTATTTCTGTGACATGATATGAAAATCAATAACCGTGAGGGCGATCCAAATCAACAAACAACAAACAGTGGGCTCTCAACATGTGGTGGTTTCATTGTCTCTCCCACAGTAAAATGTAAAGGCAAAATTATAATGTACTGTACAGGTATAGACCAAGTCCCACAGCACAGACGGATGTCAACCATGAGTGTTGCCATGTTAGCACTTGTTTTTGCTGACTTTACATTTTTTTCAACTTCTTGAACTAACAAACTGAATGAGAGCCTTACCCTGCTGATGGAGAAGAGCAGGCCGGGCGTGCCTGAGCAGACGCCAGTGAAGCAGTATCTGAGTCTCCAGTAGAACAGGTGCTCCCAGACAAAGGTAATGAGGCTGAGACCCATGGCAGTCGCCAGCATGTAGAACACTCCAGCCATGTTGTCCACATCCAGCTGGCTGCTCATTACCTCGTTCTTCTCATTGTGGCAGATCCCAGTCAGCCACTGAGCCTCCAACTCCTCCATCTCACCTGAGGAGAGATGCACATGCCCAGATCCACGTCATCAATCAGCTGTCTCCCAATGCATGTACACCTCAGTGGGCCACACCGCTACCGTCCACAGACATATCCTCCTGTTCCAGAACTCCCTATGTGCTAGCATGTCAAACTGAGGATCAGTAAAATTATACACTCAAGCTTCAGCCATATGTTAGTACCATCTGAGACTTTTTTCTCTTTCTCTACAAGGTGCAGCTGCCAGGAGGATAATTCTGTCATTTTTCATGCTCTGCGTACAGCACTACTGTGAAACATAGCTTATAGTGTATAGAGAGGCAAACACTGCAGAAATGTATGTTAAAAGAAAGCTAAATAATGTAACAGATGGGCATTCTACTTCTGGGTTTGCAAAACTGCAAGATTTTTTATATTTGTTTGAAGCAGACATTGATATTTAAATGTATTCATTTACCAGACACTTTTATCCAAAGCGACTTATAAATGAGAAATGTATATACTTTCAACATACAAGTAGAGACAGCAGCACATAAATATTTCAAGATGTTAGAAAAATATGCACATAAATATGAGTAGCTGACACCTAATGCAGATGTATTTTGGGGGTAAAATGTCTAAAAACGTATGGATATCCTGTTGTTCTGACTATATATATAGCATACAGGGCTTGATATTAACACCCACCAAATGCGTTTAGATTTTGGCTCTGGCAGGTTAGACAATCACACCCACTAGCCACTTTGGCTGGCTGAAAATAATTTTAAAATTACCAGTGCTGGCTAGTCACTAAAGATTAGAATTATAGTTTATGATTTGTCAATTTATAGTTTGTCAATATGCGTGCAAACATGATCTAAAAAACGAGAAGCAGTGCGACTGTTAAAATAACTGTTAGCGCGAGCAAAAAAAAAGCAGATAAATACCGAATGAGAGGATATTCACGAGCACAGTGAGACACAGGCATGCTCCTGTTACCTTGCGTGAAGCAACCGTGCCTAGAAACGTAACTGGTGCGATCGGTTCTCTTTGAAATAGACAGGACAAAAAGCAATGCTCGTGCACCCACAGTCCTGCTGCTTTCAGGAGCTCAAGATTTTTGGTAAGCAGCAGCAGTTGCCACTTTCACTTTAACCATTTTTTGAACAGATTATTACTGGGCCTAATGTTAAACGTATACATGTGATCATCCTTTCATTATCGCACATGTTTTTCACCTGGTTTCTTGCTTACAGTTATTTTTTAATATGGTTTATTTATCATCCTTTACTATAACATTGCTTTAATAGGAGATTAACTCTCAATTTATGTACTGTACAGTTAACTGGTGATCTGGGACCTTTAGCCTGGACGATACTGTGCATAGTTTTAGATACATGACAAGGTATGTCATGTACAATTTAATGTAATTTTTAAGAAACGTTTTTGTTGAATAAAAAGTGTATATTTTTCTATATTTTGCTTGTTTTGACACATTATTTAAAATTTCTGGCAAGGAAATAATTAGCTTGGTGTGACGAGAGAAAAATTTGGTAAATCCTTGATGCTGAGCCCTGAAAAGTCACATGAAATAAAACTAATTGCGACACTATGAAACCACAATCCATTTTCTCATGCTCATTGAGCAAGGTCACAACACACAAAAATGTAAAATTAGCTAAAAGGCATGTAGACAAAACACAAAATTAAAATCAAGAAATCTTATGCATATAACATATATTTTCCCAACAACAAATTTGTGGCTAGTGAAAATGGCAAGTGGCTAGTAACTAGTGACTAGCCACAGTGGCTGGTGATCAAAAAAGTTAATGTCAAGCCCTGTACACACGCACGCACGCACGCACGCACGCACGCACGCGCACACACACACACACACACACACACACACACACACACACACACACACACACACACACACACACACACACACACACACACACACACACACACACACACACACATATATATATATATATATGACCAGTAAATCATAATTTCTTTAATAATTAAGATATTTTCAATTAAATAGTATAAATAATATTGTTAGCACTCAAGTGCAGACCATTCAGGCTTTATTTAAAATAAATATACATATTTTATAAGAATTTGAATCCTTACGGTGCATTCTAACATGCCCAGGATTCTGGAGGCACTTACCATCTCCAATAATAGCGAGAATAGCCAGATCCACTGGGCGCTTCCAGAGTGACCCCTTTTGGAGGGCAATGCCGTAACCAGTGGTAGCAAAGATGTAGCCACTTCCAATGGTCACCAATTTACAGCCTTCGTCTCTACCAGCCATGTAGTTCAGCACAGCAGCGTCATAAATGAAGGCATCGAGTTTGCTGGGGATATAAAAGAGCACAGACAGATGGCAAATAGAGAGGTTAAATGTTCAGTGTTCTGAGTCATTCTCATTCATTAACACCACTGTCATGCTACCAAAAACACTGAATGAATCATAACTCATTTTAACTTTACAGCAATGACGTAGTCACAAAATCACAAGTTTAAAGTGAGAGACAACACTGGGTGCAATCACACCACAGGAAGTGGAAAAAATACAGTGCAGTGAAAGCGATTTGATTGACTTTGGCCTGATTTTTTTATGCTGGGGTTGTCAAACTGGTGTCTGCAAAGGGGAGCAGAAAATTTGCAAAATGCATTTCATCAGTAAGAGGAAGAAAGAAATAAAAAACAAGGCAGCATACTTTACACAATTATTTGTTTATGTAAGCCTGAATCTTCCATCTTGCTATTGTTGCTTCTAACTTACTTACTGGCGCTTTTGAATTCTCTGTACAGTGCTCATTTGGAATAATATTTGTTGTGAAATGTGCAGTACATGCGAATTGAAAATAAAGCATCGCTTTCATACTGGGTAGAAAAATTACATGTATTTAATAGTTAAATCTTTAACCTAGATTTTAGTTTTCTCTGCTTGTGGTACAATAATAAATAAAAGACAATTCATTTGTTTAAAATTTATACTGCACACTTTTAAAAACAATATTTAACAGATTTTTTACTTTAGGAATGGTGTCATATTGGGTTCTTTATTTCAGCTTCAACTTTTAATATTAGTTTTTAGTTATAACACTAGAATCAGACTGTAATCTCAACTCTATATTATATGTCCCCATAAGGGTCACAGCTCAATTACAAGATCACAATGGATCCAATTACCCAAGGAGCATAATTGGTTATCATTATTAATATAGTTATAAAACACACACAAAATACAATTTGGTCAATACAATCTGTGAAATTTGTCTTAAAAAGCAAAACTGTTAAAAAGAAATCACATAGTGCGCACTCGACTTTAGACCCCACCTACAAACTGACATTTGGAGCCTTGGTGGGCTGCTTGTCAAACTCGATCGCTCTGTTGGAAAAGCCTTTGTCTAAGACTCATTAGTCTGGTTGTCTGACATTTCAAGAATGTCAAATGTAACTCAGGGATCATGCTGACATCCAGTAGATTTGCTCAATGATTCTTTTGTAGAGGTGCGAGCTGGCTGAATCTGCAGTATGAGTAGCTGCAGGAAACGATGCAGCACACAAGCAAATCATCTGCACACAAGGCAATCATCTGCACTTTATTAATATACTGCAAGGGCAGTTTAATAATGTGCATGTGCAGTACCGATCCGCAAATATACAATGCAGGCTCGCTGCAGTTTAGAGAGATAATGAAAGCAGTTTAATATCCCTTGCTGATGATCTACTGCGCTTCTCCTTCAGTGTACCACATACTGTAGTACTCAGAAGGTAGTACTAGTATTAGTATTTCAGTATTGCTAGTATTTCAAGAACTAAATCAAGATCAACTGTCTTAGTAAACGGTAAAATAGTCCTGAATGAATAAGGATCAGTTCATCATTACTGATTTTTTAAAATAATTTTCTTTAAACTGCACAAGCTTCCTTATTTTAGAAATTATAACCATAACTAGCTATTTTCTTAATGTTTCATTTGTGCTTACTTCACTTTATTTCAGCTTTCACAATTATGAGGACAATTTTAGTGTTTAGTTTCTATCAAATAAAAAAGAAAACATTAGCATGGTTAACTAATTGAAATGAACATTAAAAAATATTCTAAAAGTATAACAGAAACATTCAAAAAGGAAATCACAAAAAAATAAAATTATCCTGGAGAATTATGAATATTATGCTGGAAACCTGTTACCATTGACTTCCATACTTCCACTACTATGGTAGAAGAAACTGACAAAAGTTTGAAACCAAATGACGGTGAGTAAATATTGAAATAACTAACTATCCCTAATAATATTATAGGTAATGTAATAATTCCTAATGTAATAATACCTAATGTAATGTAATAATCTCTAATAAAATATATATAATACTAAAAGAACATTGTTTATTCCTCACACAAAGCTATTGTATGATTTTTAAAGACATTTTGTAGCTCGACAGGCCAGGATAAAATACTTTCTGTGTTCCACGGATGAAAGAAAGCTATACATAAATATGGAGTGACACAAAAGTGACTAAATAATGCAAAAATCTTCGTTTTTGGGTCAGCTATTCTTTCAATAATAGCTCTGCCACTTTATGAAAACACAGTCAGCATTCAGAGTAAGACTAGGGTTATATGCTAGCAAATATAATGACTCATTCACTACATTTCACCCATTCTGCTCAGCTACTAATGCCAGGATAAACACAGTGATGGTGTGCTAAACTCACCCAGTTTTCAGGCTGACCAGCGCGTCATTCACTCCGGTCTGATGGTACTTCACCATGTACTGATGCATGTCGGGGTAATTCTTTCGGATGTTCCTCTCTGTGCTGCCGTTTGGAACCGTTCCAAAGCGGAAAGGAGGAGAGTAGGAGTAGGGGCTCTGAAACTACAATTAAAAAAACAAACAAATAAACTATCAATAAAAGCACAGCAGGAAATAAAATGCTTCCATGGCAATAAATACATGCAATAAAACAGTTGAACATTGCGTTTTTATCACTTACACTCTTAAAAATACTGCTTCCAATAAGAACTAAAAAGGGTTTTTGAAGTTCACAAAGAACTTGTTAGTCCTTTGGAAAACCTACATACGGGAATTGTAATGTACAATAATAGTTTAATCTCCAAAGAAAGTAAAAACAATGTAACAATCCTCTTCAAAACATATTGAAGAAGCTTTGTGTGGATTTGAGTTTTGAAACTTGCATTTTTATGAGTTATTTTCTATAGTTCCACTGAATGCCAAATAGAGTTTAAAGAAAGCTTGTTCACCTAATTCTGTCAAAACTAATGAAAGAATATGTGAACAGCTGCTAAGTAAAAAAAAGTTCTTTATCTGCATCTGTGCTTCCATGAAGAGAATCAATGGAGTCAATGAACTGTTCATTCATTTTCCTTCAGCTTAGTCCTTTATTTATCAGGGGTCACCACAGCGGAATGAACCAAAAACTATTCCGGCATATGTTATATGCAGTGGATACCCTTCCAGCCACAACCCAGTACTGGGAAACATTCATACACTCTCGTACTAACTCATACACGCATACACTAAGGCCAATTTAATTCATCCAATTCTTTTCTTTTTTTTTTTTTTGCTTTATTAAAAAGAACCAGCATGTACAGTTTTATTGCACAGCATACTTACATAATTATCAAATTACATGTAAATATATTACACACATTTTTTTTTTTACAATTTTAGTTATTAACGAAAGTTATTAAATGCACTTTTACTACAGATGATGCATAAATGCAAACATTTTTATGCTAAAATGTTAAAGTTGGAGCATATATTAACTGTTTTAATTGCTTTTCTATTTTTAGACTTAGAAATCACTTTTATATACATTTGAATCTCTTTTTCTAGCACCATGAAGAGAGGTTTGCTTTTGGCAAACTTGGATTTATATATGTGAAATGTACATAATAATAAAATAAAGTTTATAATAAAACCAGCATCTTTTGAAGAGTGATCCTTAATATAATATCCCAAAAACACATTTTTATAAGATAAGGAAAATGATTACCCTTAATTAAAAAATGTCAAGTATACTGGCAAGACCAAAATAAATGTGAAATAGTTTCAGTTCATTCAATTCACCTATACTGCATGTCTTTGGATTGTGGGGAAACCAGAGCATCCAGAGCACCTGGAGGAACGTGAACTGGGGAGAACATGCAAACTGGCCCAGCTGGGATTCGAACCAGACACCTTTTTGTTGTAAGGCGACATCAATGAACTGTTCTTCAGATTATTAAAACACTCCTCACACTACGAATTAAAAAGGTTCTTTAAGTGTCTTTACTCTGTCATTTTTAGCCCAGGTTATTTTGAAACCAAATAAAAATGTGTATGCTAAGCATCCAACATCACAGAACTAGGATAGATCTGTCTTTGCTATTTTGCCATCAGAAATGAACAATTCCACCTAGCAGTACCAATTCCATAAATTCTTGTTTGTTTCGATATGTTTGAAAGCTGTTTATAGAAGAGTTTCTGCACTTACACTCTTCAATGTGGATTATGTGGATAATATTTTCCATTGCAACACCCTACACTATTCACAAATGCTGAACTTGCAGTAAAAAAAAGTCCCATGACAGCTGAACAAGACAAATGATTCTACGGTAAAAGAACTCATTGCTACTTAAGAGAGTTCACAATATATGTCAGAGAGCTTTGGGCTTTGTTTTATTGGTGATTCTTCTTAGAAATATTTTTTTATCCGTCTGGAATGGCCAGTGGTTCATATTTTGCCTGTTTTCACAAGCTCAATCTTTAACAATTAAATAACTGATTGATAAAAATGAAAAAAAAAACTATTTAACAACAATCTTTGCAGTAATACTATCATCGTTTATTACACTATATTATTATTAGAAGAGAGTTTGGTTCTTTTTAGAAAAAAATAAGTTATGTTTTTTCTTACAACAAATCATTTCTGCAATTTTTATACAGTACTTCCAAGCATTCAAATGATTTTAAAGTATGCTCAAGCTCATTTTCATGCATCACGCTGGTGTGCTGCAGGATTGTCTTGCCTACTCTCTACTGAAACCCCCTCCCCACTAATCAGCTGTGAAGTCTTTATTTTCATGTAAAGGAGGAGCACTCGTTAATCTTGGATAGGAGCCTCATGAACAAAACATCCAACACCCGAACTTGAAGTCTGCAAAGTAAACATTCTAGAGTGCAGTAAATCCCCAGCAGAGACCGCAACGTCTTACCAAAGGTCAAAGTACTTTGTTGTGCTATTATAGGATCGAACCACTGTGTTGCCATCAGTGGCATGGCTTTCATTAGATCTTTGGAGGACACACGCTTGCCACAAGACCATTCAAATGTATTGATAAGGACAGTTTATGTGCAGATACACTGATTTGTCTCTAAAACAAACCTCACATACAGGACAGTACCAAGACTATATTTATCTATCAAAATACAGCAAAAAAAGAGCATTATTGCTTATAATTATCAGGGCTCTGCGAGTGCAGAAAATTCTTGGCGTGTGACCAGTTTTCACTGCAAAATGTTTTATGAGACATTCATGCAGAATGCATCTTTGCACCTGAAATGTGAAATAGCAGCGCTCAGGAATAGTTTAAAGCAGTTGTCATTTCAACTTGCTGCAGTAAACAAAGCCCGATATGCTTGCCCCGCCTTCAAGCTCTTTTGAATGGCCCGCTGCTCTAAAACTGAATGCAAATGAATTGGTTAATATCAGCTGTCCATCACTCAGTCAATGCCTTCTGCCTTCAGGAGACAAGGAGCTACAACTGTGAAAATGTAAAGCACAGAAGATGAGCAAATGAAAACAACACTGGCAGATTTTGTTTTAGAAACCACCTAAAGTGACAAATAATAGCACATCTGATTAGTGATCATGTGGTGAGTGTTAATCCACCATTTATATACTTTTCGAAGAGTGGATAAAAGACTTCCACTGGGTTAATGTCTGCTATGAAATTGACTACAGCATTCACCATTAAGCTGGTGTGACGAAGTTTTCAGGTAACAGCGTTTGCCACTTTCACACATTTTAAGCGTGAGAGGTTCTGTTTAATTCTTCATTTAATTGTCAGGATGCTGTCAGTCATGAGTGACAAGTGGCAGCTATAAATGTAACACCACATACACCATTGCAAAAGGGCTTGCATTCACTGAGATTGAACTTATATTGCAATAGATTTTGCTATTAAGATGACTTATGCAAATAATAAGTTACATGTCAATAGCATTTGTGCAATATCACACCACTCGTGAGAACACATCACAGTTGTTATCATTAACTAAGATTTATTCATGTCAAGCAGTGTGTACAGGGCTGGTGGGCGCATGCATATATTTTTGTTTGTTTGTTAGTTTTGATTAGTGTTTATTTCAAATACAATGAATCTGTTAATATAAAACTTGTAGTAATAGTGCGCATAATTGGTGGGTGTGATATAATTTTGGCTGTTGCTCCTAAATTTTTTAAGTTAAGAGCACCAGTGCTACCAAGCATAAAGGTTCATTTGAGCCCTGATTAGTATTAATACATTTTACAATAACTATTTTGCATTTATTTGTTAATTAAGTAATTTATTTAACCATCAATCCAGTCTTTGGACATCATCGTAATATTTAAATTTGCACTGTAAAAAGCAATTTGTTGACTTTACTTAAACAGGTTTACTTACTTTTTAAAGGCGCAGTATGTAAGCTTGAACACCCAGTGGTTGAACTAGGCATTACACTCCTAGATCAAAACACAAGCAAGAGCTTGACGCAAGCCAGATTGACATGAGTGTGCCTGACGATCGAGCTTAAATGCTGACTTAAGGCTGCTTTAAATCGTCTTCTAAATAAAAGCAATGGCATGCGATAGAAGAAATATTTTCACATTAAAAGTTCTCCTACCAATACCTGGAATTTATATTTTAGAAATGGCTTCTATTTTTTGCTGCTGAAGAAAAACGTTTGAAGAAAAGAAAGTTTGAAGAAAAGCGTTATGACATGACATGAGGAACACCTCATGTGCTTTATTTTACAGGCATTTACACCTTTATGTACTTTATTCAGCCATTTTACATGACATTTATTGCCATACAAAGCAGCAGCAGATAGTTCACCTGAAATGTTGAAAATAAAAAAAATCGTTTGAAATTGAACTTTAGAACTGTGAAATAATGCAAACCAACACACATATCAGTGATTCAGCATCTACATTTAATAATGTAAAAATGTTTAATTTGTATTAATTAGATTATAAACCTTACCATTTCATGAGAGAGTGCATATTCTGTGCTTCTGAATGGCTGTATTTAAATTTCTGTCAAGTTTCATCTGGTGCAAACAGCCAAACTGCTTATCACTGCAAATCTCATCACGTAGCGTGTTGTTAGGACACAGAGGTTACAATGTAACCTGCTCACCTAATGTTTACTTTCGTATATTTATATTATTTGCTAATTAGTAACCTCATGTGGAACTCTGAATCTGCTTCTCATTTCGGAGTCTGCTACTGTCCACTGGAGGATGCATTCGGTCACGGACGCATGCTTTGGGAGCCTTTCTGAATAAATGAATGAAACGTGGTTTTCCAACAGGTAACCATGGGTGCTGAAAGGTATTTGGCTAAACTGGCAGTGGACGGGTTTAAAAGAACCAAATCAAAGACAGCATTCTGGCACGTAACCTTCAGCATTGTTTTTCAGATAAACAAGAAAGTTCACTTGGCATGTGTTTTAAATATCTGCAAACGTATTATGGTATTATATGCTTTAGAAGAGTCAAAAACGTACATACCGCATCTTTAAGTAAAGTAACTACTGTAATCTCTTTTGTAAAGTGGTGTGCACAGAAATGTTATCATTTTTGCATCTATTCACACTTGTATTTCTTGATGAATAGAAATAACAGTATTTATAAAAAAAAAAAATAAATTCTGCTGACTTCAATCCTTTAATGGTATTGTGTAAATATGTTTGTTTTACCTTTTTGTCACTTAGGCCTGTCACTTGGTCCACAAACTCCTCCTGGATCATGAAGGCAGCCAGGTTAGCAGTGTAACTGGCCAAAAGATGACAGCGAAGAAGGCCCAGACAGACACTATGGAATTTTACTGGTCGTGCCTTTGGGGTTTTGCACAGGCACAGAGTTGTTAAACACCCAGGCCCCACAAAAGCCACACTGCTTTTCCCATGGTGAAAGACGGTCCGTGGGGGTCTGCGGAAGACAGTTTTCATTAACTCCTTCATTTGTGCCAAAGCCTTTCATTTCAGAAATAACATAATCTCCCCTCTGCACGGTCATTAGAGCACTCGCACAGAATAATGGACACGTACAACACCCAACTGCTCAGCTGTTAATCTTAATATTTTCGAATAGTTAAATATAATGAAGACCGCATGCAAGACCATGGGACATTGGGATAAATACAACCGAAGCGAATACAGAAATGGTTCCTTTGTAAAGCAGGACAGCTGATTTATCTTGGAACTCCTTGACGTGCTTCCCTTTTGAAAGCGAAAAAAAAGGAGCTCCAAATGAGTCATCTAACAAGAGAAGAATGCTTTTTAGCACCACGTAACAAAGGCACTCCAATGTGAATTAAATCTGATCCACTTGAATCAAATGAAAATGAATTGAACTAACTAGGAGCCCGAAACCACTCAGCGCTAAACTGGGTGAAATTGGGTATAAATTAAGCCTTTAATACTGTTGCAGGTTTGTGGTGGCAGATGTGAGAGGCTCTGTCAGAGCAGGGGGGGCGAGGATTTACGAGTGTGCCTGAATCTGAAAGAGCGACTGCATTGCAGGGGAAGCGCGGAGGGAGAGAGAGAGGGAGTAGCTGAGAGTGCTGGTTACGTACCTTTGCCCTGAGCGAGGTTCCTGTTGAAGCCCAGGGGGCTGATATACTCAAACATGAAGACAGCCATTGCAGTCACCAGAAGTAGCATCACAAACATCATCACCCACACAGAAGCACTGAAGGGCTCTGCGGAGAGAGACAGGTAGATCAGGATAAAAAAAAAACACACAGTCAGCGACTATCATCCAGCCATTCTGCTTGATATGTGACTATAGACAAGCCGAAGAGATTAAAGAGCTTTACTGTGGGAAGTAAATGGGAAACTGGCAAGTGTCCATTGGGGAACGTTCTCAGACCCTGTAATTATTGGCCTTATGCTAATTAAATAATGGCTTGCTGATCTAGTGCCATCAAGCATAAAGGAGCACTCAGGGTGCTATGAATCTAAAAGCAGCCCACTTCAGCGATTTCTGTCGGATCTACGCTCTGATTGGCCATTCAATATTTTGACAGGTGGAAACGAGACACGCCCATCATCAGGAAAATGCTGCAGATGGTTACCTAAAAAATGCTGATGGAGAGACGGTCCCGTTGCTACGGGATACCATCACACTAATCCCTGTTTCCACGAGGGACGGAGAAATCGATGACCTCTGAACGCTCCTCATTGATTGTCAGGGAGCCCACGGCCATGACTGCTTTTTTGTTCACCACCTGTGGTAGAAGACAAAGACACACAGAGGTTTAGACAAAAGCTGTGAAGTTTATATACAGAACAACAGGCATATTTCGGATTATTTCTGCAGTGTTTCTCTACATTTGGAGAACAAATTGAACTGAAATTTAGCAGCTTTTTCCTTTCTTCAATTGCACATTTCTATTGCTAGGCAGGTGTTCTGTTACAAAATGACTTCCAGTGGGGGGAGCGAGTGTGAGAGAAGCACACTCTGCTTCTGTGAACAAAACTTTATTCAATCTAGCCTTTGTTTAGATGGTAGGAAAGCAAAAGTTCGATAACGAATTGCATCAGTGGATTTCGCTACTGAAATCTCACCTCTCCCACCATGCCATTCCACACATTGTTGATCTTCTTCCCGTGCTTCCCATTGGTCACCAGATAAAGGTCGTAGGTGAACTTCACATTTCGAGCGATTTTTTTGGAGGATGTCAATGCAGAAGCCTTTGCAGCACTTTTTAATGTACGTCCCTCCTCCCTCTGTGGTGTTGCTGATGGATAGAGCACATTAGTCACAGATCAACTAAGAGCAAAATCTATGAGTCATGATATCAGAAACATTTCACATTTAGCTGAACAATGCATTTTCTAGATTGTTACAGGGAGATATGTGATGAATCCAACTCAGACTCATTGGGGAATATGTGCCTGGGGGTGCATACTGTATGGCTGCATTTTGAGTGTAAAACACTACAGGGGTGGTATGATACAGCTGACATTTTCTGCTCCTTTTTACACTACCCGCTGACCACTTACCTACAGTTGAAGTCAGAATTATTAGCCCCCCTGAATTATTAGCCGCCCTGTTTATTTTTTCCCCAATTTCTGTTTAAACGGAGAGAAGATTTTCTCAACACATTTCTAAAACATAATAGTTTTAATGACTCATTTTTAATAACTGATTTATTTTATCTGCCATGATGACAGTAAATAATATTTTACTAGATTTTTTAAGACACTTCTATACAGCTAAAGTGACATTAAAGGCTTAACTAGGTTTTATGTTAACTAGCCAGGATAGTATAATTAGGCAAGTTATTGTATAACGATGGTTTGTTTCTATCGAAAAAAAAGAGCTTAAAGGCGCTAATAATTTTGACCTTAAAATGTTAGCCTGGTATCTCTCTGGGTTTTTTTTCCTTCACTTTCGGTCAACTGGGTGAAGGTTTGTTCTTGCCACTGTCGCCAATGGCTTGCTTGGTTTGGGACTTGTGGAGCTGCACATTGATGGATTTGCTCTCAGTGTTTGGACTTTCAGCAGTGAAAATTAAACCACACTGAACTGAACTAAACTGAACTTCAACTCTGAAAACTGGACTGGCACAGTTTCAATTTACTACAACTTCTATGTTAACGTTGTCCTTCTATGTTGAGACAATCTACATTGTAAAAGCGCTATATAAATAAACATGATTGAATTGAATTGCAGTCCCCCGTTTGAAGTAAATTGTCAGGACTCTTCGCTCATGTCTATTCTTGTTTTATAACAATGTTGAGTCAGATATATTTAATGAAAAATTTTAATAGCTACAAACACTTATTAGTAAACTGGCATTAAAAAAAGTTCCTTTTGTTTTAAGAAAAAAATGCTTTCTTTGCAACAAAATGGATGAATTATCATTTGAATATCATTAAGTTGAGAGTAATTTGGTCATCATTTCTATATGTAAGAGAATTCCAGTGTGAACAGAATGATATTTAGTTTAATCCAAGCACTGATTCCATGACTACATGTATCATTTTGTTACTTTACAATATATTTTTACACTCTAATTCTGCCACAAACATGAAATTACATGCAAACTGAACATCGCTATCTTTGGGAGCCCTCCTTTAGTGCACCTTAGTGAGTCTTCACGTGATTTCACTGCATGTATAACCAATCTCAGCGTGAACAGAACAGGATTAAGCACTCAGAAGAGGAGTCACAATTGCATTTAGCTGCAGTGTGTCTAAAGCATATTTTTGGACAGCAGCCTGATTGCGCAACCAATTGCTAGCTGGGAGTAGAGTACAGTTAGGAGGTATAGTGTGCTGAAGCATGAACGATAGAGCCTTTCGCTGCCGGGAGTGGAGATATTTCTTAATTACAATGAATAGTACGGCTTTCCCATGAGAGCCTCTCAGGGAGCCATCAAGGGAGTGCCAACCTCTGGTGAAAATTGCAGTCGGCTAGAGATTTCTGATGTCTCGTAAAGACCACCGCCATCTGTGCTGACTTAATTGCAGAGGGGTTTCCTGTTTTCCCGGAGCGATGAGGAGACAATCTATTTACGGGCAATCAAGATGATTATTTCATTTGGAGGAGAAGAAAAGGTCCCGCTCTTATGGACATGTAAGGAGGAGTTGACTGAAGCAAGACTTGCTTTACTTCAGCTTATGTCTGGTGTTTATACTCTCATTTACACTTTATTCCTTTCTCGCTTAGGATTCATTCAAGGGGAGGAATGGGCAACCTATGGTACTTGTTAGGAAAAAGGAATTTATTTTTATTATTTTTGTCTCTTTTACATTTTGCCTCATTAAACAATTGTATTTGTATTGCTTAAATGTAATATATTAACTGAACTTCTTCTCTTGAGTGTGATATGCCTTGCATACTAATGAAGCAGTTTTTGCTCAAATAGATAAAGCTGATAGAAATGCAAAGGGCTAATTGTCTAAAATTAACTTGAGCTCTGCAGCTAAACTTGCTGTGAGCAGAGATGGGTTGAAACTGAACACAGAATATGTGCAGTTGAGAAGTCTTATCATTTTAATGTTGTGCAGAGAATTTGTAGAGAAAGAGGATGTATGTATGTATGTATGTAAAATCCTACTAAGTACTGACTTAGTTTACCTGCCTATTATTAAGATTTTGTTTGTTTATTAGTACTTATAAAGTATGATCTTATTCTACATTTCTAATCCTACCTAATACCTAAACTTATACTACCTTAATAAGTATTAATAAGCAGCAAATTAGTAGTTTATAGAGCTAAAAGTCTTAGTTAATGGTTTGTTAACAGGATTAATTGCACCTTAAAATAAAGTGGGAAAAAACAAAAAATAACAAAAAAAAATTGTTTAAAAAACAAATAATCATTAAAAGTTTAATAGTTTGAACTGGAATAGCTAACAGAACAGTCCGTTTGTTCAAAAATAAAATATTAAAGTTGATTAGGGCGACATGGTGGCTCAGTGGTTATCACTGTCGCCTCACAGCAAGAAGGTCACTGATTCGAGTTCTGGCTGGGCCAGTTGGCATTTCTGTGTGGAGTTTGCATGTTCTCCCCATGTTAGCGTGGGTTTCGTCTGGGTGCTCGGGTTCCCCCACAATCCAAAGACACGCAGTATAGGTGAATTGAATAAACTAAATTGGCCGTAGTGCATTGTGTACCTGAATGAGTGTGTGTCGGTGTTTTCCAGTGCTGGATTATGGCTGAAAGGGCACCCACTGCGTAAAACATATGCCAGAATAGTTGGCTCAACAAGAGTAACTATGTTCGAAGTAATTGGCAACATAATTCAGGTGAAAGTGATTTGATAGCATTAGTTCGAATAGAATTTGCTCTTTGGCTCATTTAGATGTGTGGAAATGTGTGTCATAATTAGATGAAGGTACACCAATGATTTATTTATTGATTTATTTGAGTGTTGAATTGATAATCACTGACAGGTGAACCAAAGCGAAATACGGGCATTTAATTAAAATAAAATGAGCATATTGATGCACATTTGGATGTAATCATTGCTCAAACTCAAACAGCCTGTGAAGAGCTATAAATACTATTTAAGTGTGAGAATTATCCTTTGCAAGTTAACCTGGGAACCTGCCGCATATGAGCCTCTGATAGCATGATGCAGATCAGTGCACATAAGTCTGTTTCACTTCAGCCACAATACATGACAGAGTGAATAACAACAGTTTGTGCTGTTGTTTTGCTTATAGAAAAAAAATAGATTACTGTTTTTTTTGTGCGTGTGTGTGAAATGTGGAGACAATTCCTTAAGTTTTTTTTAATAGTTTTTATACTGTAAAAACTGTTTTATATGACCAAGTGTTAAATCGAGTAGTAAGTAGTAAGTAGTAAGACAGGAGTTATACACTGAGTCAGGAACACTCAAAACTTTTTGTTTTTGTCCAAGACAATTTACAGTACACGTATTATAGGGACAAGTCCCTCTGGAAAAGCCTGAGGTTAAGTGCTTTGCTCAAGGGTAAAATGGCAGTGGTTAATGGACTATAACTTGTTGGGGTTAAACCTACAACCTTTTGGTTAACAGCTCAGATGCTTAACCACAAGTCTGCACTATGTGCACTCTAGGGAAAGCGAGGCATGTGCTGGACGTAATTATGAGAGACTGAGGTGAATACAGCGCACTCTCCAATTAGCAGGCAGTTGTACAAAGTCACCAAGCTTGTAGAGAAAAGTGTACTTTAGTATAAAAAAGAGAAGAAATGACAGGGTTGCAGACAGGACAGAGCTGCATTAGTAATCGAGCCACCATCTGTGAGTTCAGACAGACAACACTTAAACTAGCAAAGCCACCTGGGAGACTCATTTAACTTTTAGATTGAAGCTAATTAAGACTCAGCTCTCTATGTTCTTTAAACTGATCAACGGTGAGAGAAAACACTTATGAGTGTACTTTGTCTCCACAGATTGCTCCCATGTGCGCCAATTTCTTCTGAAACTGGTACTGTCATGTTATTGTTGTCCCCAATTGTTGTCTGCAAGCAGTTATTATAAATATTTGCTTTTGTTGCTTCAACATAATGAAAAAGAATTGAGAAAAAGTGCATAAGCTTTAAATACTCGTGAATAAAATCAATTTAAATGAATAAAAAGTCAAATAATATTAAATTTAATGTAAAAATGTATTGCATCATCTTTTAAAAGAAATTCAACAGTGTAGTCTAAAGCAGGGGTTCCCAAACTCAGCCCACGACACCCAAAATAACAATTCCAGTTACTTGCGTCCCCCACTATCTTTGGAAATGGTTACAAACATATAAATATTACACAAAACGATGCACACACACACCAAAAAGATTATATAAACACAAGCATATTGACAATGCAAGATGCAACAATCTCAAAACAATACTTTTTTATAGTCATTTATTAATTTGTTTAATTTAATATTAACCTCATCGGATGAAACTGGTGTGCACAATGTTTACAGTAAAAGTCTTTTCTTGGTTTAATTTTGCAGACCGCCACTTGGAGATCATCCTCCAGGTTCATTCTTGGTCTTTATTTTAATGTAGCCTATGTGAGTGCCGTAAAGGTGTCAACGTCTAACATTGTGCAGTAAATCAATCTGCTGGAACTGCACTATTGCTGCGTAATATAACATAATCATGGAAGAGGTCACAATTCAATGGAAAGAAAAAAACTAATCGAAAGGCTGATGGGTTTTTATTTGCACATTGTTTTTTTAATATAACTATTAAATACTATATCTAAATACTATTAAATATAATCTTCTAAAGGTTATGGATAAAATATAGTAATTCTTATAGGTTATTAAAATTTCTTACATTTTTCGAAATCAGTAAGCTCATTGTCCCGCGACCTCCCAAGGGGTCTCGACCTGTTCACACCAAGTATGATAACTATAAAAATAACAATACAGACATTGGACCCTATCATACACCCGGCGCAATAAGGCACAAGACGTGTTTGCCCCGACGTGTTGCTATTTTCAGACCAACACAACCTTAATTTTCCCATTTTCCGCCACATTGTTTAAATAGAAAATCCATTTGCGTCACTTTGTGGACTCATGGGTGTTCTGATCTAGAAATGAGGTGTGTTAAGGCGCATTGTTGGAGCGTTGCTATTTTGAGGAAATAAAATAGACTGAGCAATAGACCAGCTGAAAGCAGGTCTAAAGTCTAGCGCAGAGCACGTTAGTTGTGCGCCTCGCTTACACTTGCTTAATACACACAGGACGGGAGGCGGCTTTTTTCAGTTTATTCATGACAATTTGCTTTTGTATAATGTTATTATTATTAGTAGTATTATTTATTATATGCATATTTATATTTGTTTTATTAAAAACACGCTTAGATTTGTCCACCTGTCAGGTTTTGGACCATATGGGGCATAGCATGTGTGTTTGAATATAACTCAGTTTTTTACCACACTTTGTTATTATTGTTCATTTATTCGTTTGCTGGAAATTAAAACTGAATTTAGAAATAGTTTTGAAACAAATCTTTGCGCTTAACAAACGAAATTAATTATGTAGGCTAATGGATGTCTTCAGCGGAGTGCGTACAACACTGTTTCCTTATCCATGAAAGAGAGAAAGAGAAAGTGAAAGTAAAAGCAGATTGGAGGAGACTCGTTCTTTATTCTTGCGCTGCAGATGGTCTGTTTAACTGTTTTCTCACTAGTGAAGCGTTTTTCCACTTACAAAGTCCGCCATGTAAATAGCAAATGTGCCATGGCGCGATGCAACTGACTCTTAAAGGGAATGGGAGATGAGACTCTGATTGGTTTATTCTCAAAACACACCCATAACTCATTAAGAGAATAAGCACAACCCTGTTAGACTATGCGCCGTGGTGTAGAGCATATTTTTCCCTCTTTAAAATAGCAAAAGTGGATTTGAAGTGGCACTGCGCTTTAGACTTTGCACCTAGATCATTAAAATAGAGCCCATTGTTTCAAAAATAGTTTTGAATGTAAAACAACAGGAAAGTTCAGCTATAATGATAAGGATGTAGAGAAACAATAGTTGGGATCACTTTCAGAACAATCCCCCCTCCCCCCACCCCAGCTAACAAATGATAAAACACTGAGAGCCAGTCAGAATCCATTGAAAACTGAAATATGCCAGTAAAAACAGCTCACAAAATGAAGTAGCAAAATAAAAGTACTATTAAGCTGTGCTAAGCTTCACTATGCTAAGCTAAGCTAAAATTGACGCTGCCAGAATATGAAATCAGCTGAAGTCAATGGTTTAACTCAAGGAGACTTGTACAATTCTGATCCTTTAAGACTGAAACATATGAAGTTAACTATGAAGCCTTAAGATATAAACTTTTTGTTTCTTGCCATTATGTTAGGAAAAAAATCCAATGCATGAACTTTAATAAAAACTCATTTAAAAATTATTTCCCAGTGATGGGTTGCAGCTGGAAGGGCATCCTCTGCGTAAAACTAATGCTGGATAAGTTGGCGGTTCATTCTGCTGTGGCAACCCCTGATTGATAAAGGGACAAAGCTGAAAAGAAAAGGAATGAATGAATGAATTAAAAAATTAGGTAAATTAAAAATGACCCAAAAAAGTCTTTACTTCAAATTCACTTTTCCACAACCAGCTATCTGAACAAAACATATACAAAAAGCAGAGATATGGAATTTGTGTTTCTTGTTATTGTGCTTGAAAAAAGGGCTTATTGTAAAGCCAGCCACTGATCACATAAAAGCAGAGGAGTGTTTTTGGCAGCCAGAAGTGGCTGTGTGCCTTCTGACTGCAGAAATGAACAAACTTTCCTGTTTCCACAATGAGAGACACACATACGACTGCCTAGGCAAAATCCAGTTTAAAATCAATCTCTTCCCCTCTGCGCTGGCTATGACGCACGCCATGAATTCCCACGGCTCCTGCAGAGGCTCCATTCAAAGTCTCACATGGCAGAATCCATATTATAACAGTCTTCCTCACATTTCCATACCCAGAGGCAATAAAAAGCACTCCCTTATGACACCAGACCACTTCCTCTCTGTCTTTACTACACCAATTACACTCTTATGAAGACACAGTGGCCACCGTGTTTGTTTCTCTTTCTTTTTTTTATTCCTTTAGTATTTTTTTATATGGTAGGCTAATGTGGCCACTTGCCAAAGCAACACATAGAGTGTGAATCGTGCCAGATATCCACCTATTTCTTACAGCACATGTTGCTTTGCATGAATTATGGGAGTAACTCCAACAACTCTATATGGCAATATTATGGCTGTGTTGAATATTTCTGTACTAAATATCTGGAGGAATTCAGCAAACTCAAAATGCTCTGACCACAGATGTGCTAATGATACTAATGTCATATTAACATACCAAGCATAACAATATTTTTTATAATGGATAAAAATTAAGCACAAAGCCTTTCAGTTTTCAACACGTATACAGTTGAAGTCAGAATTATTGAATATTTGAATGGAAGTTCCCCAAACGAGAAGTGCAACACATAATTTCAAACACATCAGCCGGAAAAATGTGGATAAGAAGTCAAAATTGATGGTGGTACGCTGGTGATACGCCGACAGAGTTGACAACAAGCCTCAGATATCTGAATTCTGACATTTGCATTGAAAACACAAATATCTCAGTGGCTCAGAGTGATCTTGAATTGTTTGCATCTGGTTGTGTGTCTGTGTGCGTGTGTGTGTGTGTCCTGGTCACTGAAGCATGTTTCCTCTGTGTCTGTGGCTTGTCAAGCTGGCACTGCATCAGTTTCTGCATCTACAGAGCTCGGCGGCAGCTGAAGTAGAGGGTAAAACGACAGCTGAGGACACCAGATGAGCAGCCGTTCCCACATCACCATATTTATCTCTGACAAAGATCAGTCAGAGTGTTAGACTGTCTGTCTGTCATACTGGGCCCAAAGAAAGTGAATCTTCCCATAAATATAGTTCAACATTTTGGGATTAAAGGATTAGATCATTGTATAAAAATGAACTTCTGGCAATTTCATCACTGACATTTTGTTCCAAACCTGTTGACTTTCATCTTTCATAAAACACAGGAGAAAGCGTAACCTTTCGATTTTTCACCTTTTCACGCCACCCTTTTTCCATGCAATTGTAATGAATGTGCACTGGATGCTTTTGAGATTAAAACAGGATGCAAAAGTACTATAAAACATAAAAGTTGTGCAGTTTATTGGAAGTCTTTTGAAGTCCACCAAGGCTGGACATTGCTAAATCTCTTGTGGACTCAATGCACAAAGACCATTTCCTGTAAATATTAATGTCTTGGCTGTCCAGAAAGCCTTTGTTTGACTTGAGACAAAGAATACATTGCCATATGGAGAACTTTATTATACTTTTAGGGTATTTGGAGCCTGACAGCTCAGTTTTCATTCACTTCCATTAAGTGAAAAGGGTGGCTCTTTTTTCTCAAAAACTGGACCTTTTTGCAGTTATTCACCTTATTTTCTATTCAATTATGAGATTTAAATACTGCAATATTGTGACATTTTAAGCACTATTTTTAGCTGAATTGGCACTATTTTTACCACTTTTTGAGGTACCAAAAGCATTTGCTAAATAATTAGAATAAAGAAATATGAATATATATATATATATGTACACAGTATACAGAAGTCAGAATTATTAGCCCCCCTTTGAATATTGTTTTTCTTTTTTAAATATTTCACAAATGATGTTTAACAGAGCAAGGAAATTTTTATAGTATGTCTGATAATATTTTTTCTTCTGGAGAAAGTCTTATTTGTTTTGTTTTGGCTAGAATAAAAGCATAATTAAATTTTTTAAAAACCATTTTAAGGTCAAAATGATTAGCCCCTTTAAGCTATATTTTTTTTTGATAGTTTACAGAACAAACCATCATTATACAATAACTTGCCTAATTACCATAACTTGCCTAGTTAACCTAATTAACCTATTTAAGCTTTTAAATGTCACTTTAAGCTGTATAGAAGTGTCTTGAAAAATATCTAGTCAAATATTATTTACTGTCATCATGACAAAGATAAAATAAATCAGTTATTAGAAATGAGTTTGTCAGGGTTCTGCCACTCTGGTCTTGTTAACTCTTGTTTTGGTGGCAGAGTCCAGACACTAGCTCTGTCTTGTCATGCTCTGTTGAGCTCGGCTCGAGTTTTCTCGGGTCGAGCACTTGTGTTCTGTCATTGTGTGTGTCTCTGTGTGCGCGCTGTCGTGAGTGCGTGCGGACCGTGCGCGCTTCCGCTTGATGCGGACGTGTACGTCTTGTGCGTGCTTGTGATGTGCGCGCTCGTACTCGTGTTTGTTTTGTTCTGTCGGCATCGCACTGTTTCATTCTCAGCGTCTCAGTCTGGTTGGTTTTGGTTTCTGTTGGCGCTGAGATGAAGCATGCGCGGTGCTTATGTGTGAGCGCACGGTAAGATGTTTACATCTATTGTGTGCTCGTGTCTTGCGTCTGTTGGTGTTGTCTAAGCACGTGGTTGGATGTTTACATTGTGACCGCGTGCTTTTTGTGGTGTGCTTCTGTGTTGTCTTGAGAACACGCGGTTAATGAGTTCTCTCATTGACTGCGTGTTCTAGTATTGTCTAGCCCTACCCTCTTTGTTAACCCATTATTAGTTTATCATGTTCACCTGTTTGTGTTAATTTACTTCAGCTTAAAATCTCCTCATGTCTGCTGTCCTGTGCCAGTTCGTCATCATCGTTCATCATTGTATCCTGCCTTGTCCTGTCCTCCAGTCCAGATCCCTGCCAGCCTGCCCTGTCCAGTTTGTGTTGTTTGTTTACTTTTATTCATTAGTGTTTTTCCCCCTCGGGGTTGTTTATTTTGCTGTTTGTTTTATTTTATTATCAATAAATACCCTAATTTACTGCACCTGAGTCCTCGCTCCTTTTCCCCCACACCAAACCTTGACAGAGTTAATAAAACTGTTATGTTTAGAAACGTGTTGAAAAAAATCTTTCCGTTAAACAGAAATTGGGGAAAAAATTAACAGGGAGGCTAATAATCTTTGATGAATATAAGTTTAAAAAAAGAAGATAATTTTCTTCAGTGCAAGTCTTTCACCCTCAACATTTTCAGCGCTAAAGCAAACTTAATGTTTTAGCATGTAAACAAGGTTGTTTATCAAACCACATAAAATGCAATCACATCACACAGAAAATAATAACAACTCTCTGATCTTATTTACATTATGTAGAAGTTCCCGCTGGTTTTTCTGATGCACTAAAGTAACTTTCTCTAACTCTGTTCACCACAATTGTGGCTCAGTAGTTAATTTGGCAGAGTATTTTTGCTGATAAAAGCAAGCAGATGAGAAACCGATAAACTGAGAATGAAAGCGAGGGACAATGAAAGAGAGATGTGTCCATCTCGGGGATGACTGGACTATGTATCCTGCCAGTGTGTTTGCATGCCTCAGTAATTCCTGCCTCTTCTTCTTTCTCCAAATGGGCACAATGGATGCTTGAGTGGGAATTGTGCCACTGGAGGAACACAACAGTGAGCATTGGCCTGTTTGCAAGTGGACATGTGTGGCATCCATGTATTCTCTAGTGTGTGTGTGTGTGTGTGTGCCTTTGATGAGACTAATCTTCATACGTACAGAGCAGCCTATAGTGATCCTATGAGATCATATATTCTTCGCCCTATTTAGCAGTGTATAACATAAAGGCCCCTGTGCATTTCTTTAAGGTACAAGGGCAGTTTTAACAGCCTGTGTTAATCATGGCTCAGAGATCACAACAACATTTACAACTGTGACCTTTTTAAACTATTTTGTATGCTGCCGTTCATAGGTTTGGGGTTAGTAAGTTTACATATTAAGAAATTAATGCATTTCAGCATTAAGGATTCAGCAAGGATGCATTAGAATGATGAAAGTGACAGTAAAGACAATTTGATTAAGTTTTTTAGATAAAAAACATTAAAGACATTAAAATGTGTTTTAAATGCTATTGCTTTGTAAGGAAGCTTGTTTTTGCCTTAGCATAAAATATTATTAAAATGTTAATTATAAACTGTATATAAAATAAATATAATTGTCTTTTATATCTCAATTTAAAAAGATTAATGTGCTTTAACCTCAAGTTTGCATTCTATAAACTCACAATTTTTTAGGGAAAACTCATATTTGCAGGCTAACTTTTGAGTTATACATATATGTATATGTATATATATATATATATATATATATATATATATATATATATATATATATATATATATATATGTATATATAGCAAATCTGAGTTTATTCTGAGCAATTTCTGAGTTTTTATCGTACAAAACGTGAGATATATATATATGCAATTATAAGAAATTGTAATTATAATAAATTGTAATTGTAAGATTCAAAGAAAAAAGTGATTACAAAGCAATACTAAGAAAAAAAATTACTTTTATACCACAAGCCATAAAACAAATTAGAAAAAGTTTATTCTAAGAACTTATACTGGCTACTCTAAAAATACAAATCTAAACTGTTAGATGTAAACTTGCAAAATATGTTACAATTACACTAAATCATAAATAAATGTTTCTTGAACATCTAAACAGCACATTAAAGTGACAAAAAATTACCATCACAGTGCAATTTAATTAAAATGTACTATGTTTTATTGTTTTAATAAAATTTAAAAGGCACACATTTTACCCCTTTTTCAAGATTTATTATAAGTCTTTTGTGTCTCCAGAATGTGTCTGTAAAGTTTCAGCTCAAAATACCCATCAGATAATTTATTAAACCTTTTTAAATCTGGGAAATTTGAGCTGTTAGGGCATTGTAGCTGTTTTTGTTGCCTGTGCCTATAATGCAAATGAGCTGGTTCTCCCTGCCCACCGTTCTCACATGCGCGTCAGAGCTACAGAGATCTCTCAGTATTTCTCTGATGTGTGTAGCCTTCACGTAGATAAACAGCTTAGTGACAGACAAGAATGAAGCAGATCTCCCTTACTGCAGAAGGAACTTTCCCAACTGTTGGGTTATTTGTTATGGAGTTAATTCAAGCCTTTCTGCAACGATGAGTCACACACAATATCGTTATAAAGTTTGTGGGCGTGCACACGCACACACACAGGTATAGCTTTGCACTGTTTTTGCACAGTAAATGTGACAGGATACATGTTAATATACACTGCTCTATGGACATCAGTTATGTTAATGTACAAAATAAACCTGATTTAAGTCCACAAACCGAGATTGAAATGTCTTTTTCAATCGTACTGACACTACAGTATGTGGCTGTGGTGATGAATTACGTAGCCATTTTACTGTATTTATTACAAACACTATTTTAAAAACGTTTTAAACTTGTAAAACTCATTCTTGAGGTGCAGATGATCACAGAGAGCTTAGATCTTTTAATCCCAGTTGCTTTGCGCACGTCCTGTCTTGTTGATATGATTATACATGTTACTACAAAGACATGTTAATACGTGTAATTTCAGGGAAACTGCAGTCCTACATCACGTTGTGGTGGGTCTCAAAATGGGAGGGATTTGGATCTTATTTAAACGTCAGGAAATTGAAAAAAAGAGACTTATTGTGTTTCTATTACTCCAATATGACTGTGGACACACTATACCTACACACAGTGCTGTCCAAGCAGCTTACAAAAGTAGATTTTCATCATACGTTGTTTTTAAATTAAATAAAAAACATTGCTGAATTGTAAAAATACTTCACAATATTACAGATTTTGCAGTATTTTTGATCATATAGAGCCTTGGTGAAGATACAAGGCTTCTTTCTTTTAAAACATTTAAAGTTCAAGAACAATGCCTGCAGGTTTCTCTTGAACAATAAGTCAAGGTCAAGGTGCTATTTATAACCAGGATGTAAAAATCTTTGATGTCTTCCAGTCACAAACAGACAGTAACACGTTACCGTACTGATTGATATATGTAGTCATGTAGTCATCAACAACCCTCAACGAATATCAAAAACTCTTCAAGAGCGCTCTTACATCACTCTACGCAGCTCTCTAGGGCCAAAACGGCAAGCATCCAACAGTTTGAGAGTGGTACTTTGAGGTGACATATGAGTGATGGGGAAGATGAGAAAAACAAGGCTTACTCTTTGATGTGTTTGCGGCAGGGTACAGAGTTCCTCATGCAGGTGCCCGTGAGGCGCTCCACGTTCTCCACAATGACGAAAGGCTTCTCCTCTAGCGTTACAATGGTCAGGTGATTGTCATCCGTCTCTGCATCCCCAAAAGAGTTGAAACGAGGCCACACCGGATATTTCAAAGTCAAACTCTGGTTCTCCCATTTGCCCATCTGAAAAAGAATTTAAAAAATGAATTACTTTTTTCAGTTAAATTCGATTCAAGTTTATTTGTATATTGCTTTGCATGATATACAGTATTTCAAAGCAGCTTTACAGAAAGAAAGCATGCTTCTAGTAATAATGTTATCAGAGGTTGCTGTGTCTAAGTAATATCCATATTGTAGAAATTTACAAATCTGGGTTGATATAAACATGTATTATATTGTATATAGTGACATAGTGGCAGTATATACTGTAGGCCCAATCCCAATTCTATTTCCGTACCCCTACCCCTTGACCCTAGAGTGTGAAGCCGAAGGGCTTCAAATTTACCCCTAAGAAATAGGATAGCACTACAACACCTGCACACATCATCTTATGCCGTCGCAAGCTCTTAGTTCATTGACGATGACAACTGCTATAGTTATTCCAGTTGCATTATATTTTTTGGTATTTATCTTCAGGAAATCACAGAAGGCAACAATATCATGTTATCATAACAATATAATGTGGCAATAAGCTCGTAACTGTACTGTGCATTTACACCATGGTCATATTCATCTAGAAATCAACATTAACGTTATAGATACTAGATACTGGAAAAAGGTACTTCCTAGTCACTAGACTTTTCTGACCGGGTATTCTAGTGACAGATGTGAAAGTATGTTGTGGGACTACTACTGTATACAGGAGTTGTTATCATGGATTAAAGATAGCGAAATTGAGACTTTTTTATCTTTTATTTTTAAAAGCATGATCGTTAAACATAAACGCCGTTATAAATGTAATAAAACATGTTGGTTTAATGCAACATTTCTTAATAATGCTAAAAAATACTTAAATTTGTGCAAATTCTGACTCGCATGTGCAGCCATGCTGCCGTTGCAGCTGGTGTATTCTGGAAAATTTTCATACCCTTTGGTTTTGAGTGTCGTCCTGGAAAATCTCCATTTCAAGGGCTATCTTGCCCTTCCCCTTAGCCCTATGCCTTTAAGCAAAGAAGAATTGGGTCAAGGGGAACAATTGGTAAGGGGAATGGCTAAGGGGTAAAATTAGGATTGGGCCATAGTGACACATTAAAGAATTCAGACCTGGTAATTGCAATAAAATATGTTGAAAGTAATTAAACATGAAAAAAAAGGTATTTTAGTTAAGAAGAAAATGTTATTTATATTTATTATTACATTTGTGTGCATATCAATCTGGATTAAGTTTTGCATATTAGTTCCTTTCAAACCATTTAATAAAATTATAGTAGTGAATATTGAAGGCCCCTGCCTTGAACCAAGCTAGATTATTCATTCATTGTATGCAGTGTTTATCTGTTTCTGTCTTATTTGGCTGGTCCATGAACACTATAGTCTCTGCTTTGCATCCTTTCTCTCTGTCTGTCACTCTGTCCCAGAAGACAAGGTGTGTGGATGAAGCAGTGCTTGAGAACAAGCCATATCAGACCCACAGAGGCCAACACATTTATCAAATAGTGCCACACAAGAAGGTGCCAATGCCTGAATAAGTGTGAATGCACAGACATAAAGACGGTGAAAGGAAAAAGTAAAATAATTTATCATTTCAAAATGAAAGATTTGAAAATAACATAAAAGGTAAACAAATTAAAATAAAAAAAAAACAATTAAAAGTAATATATATATATATATATATATTTTTAAGTCTGCCGTTATTAGTATACGTTAATGGGTCAATCTATAAAAGCAATCATAATTAGTTTTTTGTTTGTTAATATTTTTATATTTTTTTTTTGTGTGCTGTCCAACCTTTCAAAAACCAATCTGACTATAAGAAAAACTTAAGACTTATCTGATCTGAAAATTGTGAATGAAATAATGCCAAATAATGCAAATAATTAGTATGAATATAAAACAATACACCAAGAAAATAAAATGGAAGTAAACTGTAAAATCACCACATTCCATGTGTGTGATTACTAAATAATAAACACAAATAAAGTGCATAAAAAAATATTTTAGTAAATTGTACAATTAAAATATAAATATTTCTTTACAGTCTAAACTAAAATGGTCCATCAAATCATTAGGATGTACAAGTACTCTTTAAATAGTCTTGAATAAACAGCAGGCTGGTGAATCCAGCGTTATACCAGGATAGGTGCCAATCTGAGGAACATGACGGCCTAAATATCAATAGATATCTATCTACAGTACCAAGCAGATCTACTGGAGTCAGGTTTTATGGCTCAGATACACCAAAACTTTCCTAAGTGTGTTAGGTCAGTGCACTGGAAAGAGATGAGCGGTGATCTCACTAGCTGCAGCGGTGCTAACCAGTGCCACAGGAAATTTGGGTTAATGCCGTTAATCCTATCAGCGTGCTTTAGGAGGAAGCCGTAATCGCGTTCCTCCTACCCCTGATGAACCGGAGACTGAGGACGTCTTTGACACCGCCAGAGCTCCTTTTATCTGCAGCACAGCCGCCGATTCAACCGCAGCCTTATTAGAGTCAAAGCGTCTTTCTTTTTTTGAGTTCCCCCTCCAACTTTCTTCAATGCTTCTTGTTCGGCTGTGTGAAAAATTCATTTCATTAATCTGTCTCATTTGGTTTGATGGCACATTTCTTTTGTCAAGCACTGTGGGTAAAAATGGCTCACCCAGCTTATCTGTCTCAGCTGAAGACAAAAGCAACTACTTGCAGTTTCCGTCGACGTCAGGCTTGCCGCCCAAAAGGAATGATTTATGATTTTGATGTTTCCAGAGCATTTTCTTCATTGAAAATCAAAAGACATGATGACTGTTGTGCTGACAGTCATTTAAAAAGATGCCGTGCAAAACTTTTAATGACGCTCGAGTGAAGATGTGTTGCATTCAAGCACAATTCTCAATTTGATTCTTGATTTGTTCAAGTACGTGATTCATTTGTTTATGAGTCATTGAATCATTCGTTCAATTCCATTTTCAAAACAACTACATTAAATTAATTAAATATTTTAAGATAGACTGTACAACCTCAAGTAAATAAGGTTGTTTTGCTTAAACAAAATTGTGTAAGAATAATAATACATCTCTATATTAAACAAAAATCATTCTGATTTCAAACAGAATCATGCAGCTCTACTGTCTATAAACAATACAACATTAACAAGGAAAGAAGATGTTATTCTGTGATAATTGTATTCAGATCACAAGGCAATACAAATGTGATACTGCTTTTACACAACACCAGAATAAATAGTTTTTTATGTTTTCAGAGCATTTTCTTGACTGCAAATAAAAGGACATGACTTCTGATTTGCTGAAAGTGAAGTTATGCTGAATGACTCCGAAGTAAAGATGTGTTGCATTCTAATCTCAATTCATCTGTCGATACTCATGCATATGATGTGTTCAAATACACCGATTCATTTGTTAACAGCAAGTGAGTCATTGAATCATTCATTCATTTATTCATTCAATCTATCTAATTTAATCTAGACCTAAAAGGTCTTAAAACATTATTTTGACTTAAAGTAAAAATATTTAAATAAAATATTATTTATTCTTGTGTTTAAAGCTTTTGTCATTACGCTACTTCAGTGTCTCAGAGTCATTCAGAAATTATTATTAAATGCTGGATTAATGCACAAGAATGTTTTTATTACAACAGTTTTGCAAACACAATTTACACTATTTCAAATATATTTTTGCTAATGCTGTATAAGTGCACATTCAGTGTTTACCAATAGTGTTTGTATTGTCATAATACAGCAAGTAATACAACAAGCATTTAGTTTGGGCTAGCTTTTGGAGCTGGACATTGCTTTACAATGCCCTTGATGGGTGAACATTAGCCAGTGGGGAGTGTCTTTTGTCTCTCCAGGTGTGAATTATTCATGACTGCTGTCACTCCCACGCATACAGTATGCTGTACCAAAATAGACTTTACAAAATGTAAATCATTGTAATGTTTTCTATGAATAAAAAACATAATAATTTTCACATAATTGTGAAGTAAATATCCTAGTCTACAAGACTGGTACTCAAAAGTCTTATTCAGACCTATTCAGTGTGTTTTTTGGACATTATTTCAGCTACATATTTTTCTCAAAACATACTAACCACACATATTTTTTTTCCTGAAAAACTCAAGCATGTACATCAATATTTCTCACATATTATTGTAGCACAGTTTTTGCTGAATACAAAAAATGCATATTGGCCATGTTATAAGTAACTGAAATAAGCGCAAATGTCAGGGCATGGCAAAACATCCCAGGGGCCCTAAAATCACCTTAGACCCCAGAGGGTTCAAAAATGAACAAAATTAGACTCATGAATTAAACTACACTTCAGCTCATTAACTTTTGGTTATAATAAGGTTATGTTGCTTAGTCAAGATGTCATAATTTACACAAAATCACAAAACTCTACAGTCTATAAACAATACAACATGAACAAGAAAGGAAGCCATCATTCTGTGTTGGTATACTGTATTCAGAAAACAAGAAAACCTGATACTGATTTTTTTACACAGCACCACAATAAATGATTTGTATATTTTCAGAGCATTTTCTTGATTGAAAATAAAAGGACATGTCTCCTCTTGTACTGTCAGTCATTTAAAAAGATGGTGTACAATCCTTTAAGTGGCTCCAGAGTAAAGATATGTTACATTCAGGCACAATTCCCAATTTGCGTGTCGATGCTTATGGATGTTTGGCAAGACACATCATGTTGCTGTACGTGCTGATGATGGAGCGACAGGCCGCAAGCAACTGAATAATTCAGTGTGTTTTGGAAGGGTGAGCTGACGTCAGCAAGCCCGCCAAAGAAAACAGAGCGCAAACGCTAAGAGAACAACAGAACGCAGCCAAGAGTTGAAACTGCACCGGGCCATTAATTCTTAATGAAACAGGATTCATAAATTGCTAAACGTAGCTCCTGCTCCTTTTTTCTCTCTTATCTAAGTTACTCTTCACCGTCTCATGTGTGGCGTACACACTTCTCTCTCGCTTGCTTTCATTCTGCTTACTTTTGGCCTCTGGCTCAGCTCCTTCTCTCTTTTTTTGCTTCGTTATTTGGGAATGTTTGAGAGTTTGTTTTTGAAACACTTTTGCCCTTGAAACATCATAGTGTATATGTATTGCAAATGCAAATGGATTCCTACAGTATAAACATATTCAAACATGGAACGTCTTCTGATCTTTCAGTTTTTATATAAGAGTTTGATTAATCATCAAAAGGCTGTAATCTCGATCCAAACACCCATGCAATCTTGTTCCTAAATTACTATGATTCAGTGTCTTTTAAATCTTTGATAAGTTCGCTCACGCCAAACATTGACATATGTTTTAGAGCTGGAGCTAAACCATGCAAAGCAGTTTACATTTTGTGGAATTATTAACTCAACAGTAGTATAATTTATGTACATTGAGAAAAATGTAAAAATCACAGAAGTACTGGGTTAAATGTTTATCATTTGAACATGAACACTGATGTCTGGAGTTGTGTTTAAAACAGTATAAATTCCTCAAGTTTAATAATGTATAACATTTGTTCATTTATTTGTTCAAGATATTTGTTGAAAACCCTGATTCATCCAGCAATTACATCTTTAATATTAAAAATATTAATACTTACAGTGGACCTAATATGCCCCTTTTTGCAAGATGTAACATAAGTCTCTGATGTCCCTAGAGTGTAAATGCTGAACAATCAAAGCAAACTTTAAGGTGTGAATAATAATGATACAGTAAACCAAACTCTTTCAACAAAAGAAATTAAGATAATCAAATGTGAGCTTTCAAGTAAAGGAACTGATCATCATTATTTAAATACATACTGCAACAATACAAATTGTGAAGTTGGATGACTATATCACCCCTTATGCTAAAAAATCTTTCAGATGGGGAGCTAGTGGCTGGGATGCACAAGAAAAGAAACCAAAAAGTCACTCTGGTGACATCCTTGCATCCTTTTTTATTTACAGTCTCATCACTGATGCTAGCCACCGGACTCATTTTCACGTGTGTTGTTATTCTGACCTGAAGTGACAAGCGCGAATGTGTGCTTTCCTTCACTATTTTCAATGCGCTTTGCGCTCGCTCTGACCTGCCTTTATGTAACTAGGTGACATTCAACTGATTCCTCAGAGGATAACAAACAGACAAGCCATTGCTGCATCTCCGATGCAAGTTTATAGCGAAAAGTAAAAAGCACTGCAGTGTTTGGATGCGCTGTGTTTGTCTGAGGTAATTAGTCTGCTGTCATTACTGAAATGTGTATATTCCATAAAAAGTGTGAAGCAGATTGGTTAGTTACTTATATGAATCACAGTGCCCTTGCGGCATTTGGAAAAGTTGAGATGTTTTCAACTAGGTAGGGCTGGAAAATTTGTGCGTCATGTGTGCACCGCTTGCACAAAATGTGCACGTCACTCCCATATGCTAGTTGTGCAAGTCGCACGCCTCCTATGGAAATGACAAACTTACACCCTAAGCTTATTAGTATTGCTTCCAAGGTGCGTGCTCAGCAGCCACGTTTTAATAAAACTATAGTGCTTCATACCGAAACTTCAAAACAAACTTATTTTTTGTCAATATTGACAATGGTGTTCAGTCAATAAATACCGATACCGATATTATCACCCAGCAATAATGTGAAGTTTCCAAAAAATACCAAATAAATAATGTTTTATAACTCTTTGAAACTGCCTCTTTTAGGCTTTGATCTTAATCCATTGATCTTGATCTTAGGCTAGGTGACTGTTGCTTTAAATTCAACTGAGATTGTGCTCCAAGAGGGTGGAGCTATAAATTCATATGTGTCAGCATAATGGCAGGTTCAAAAACAAGACTACAGTAACGGCATTTACTACTGAGGCATAGATTGTCACTAATGGACAGGACTTTCACCTTTTGATGACATGTACAAAGGGAGAATGTCAATCAAAGTGTTTCTGCAGACTGGTTTAATGATGTGCGAATATATATATATATATATATATATATATATTAGTGCTGGGCCGTTATCGGCCGTTATCGGCTATTCTCAAAGTTGGGTTGGGAGCTGGGTCTATTCTACGCAAGCTATGATGACTTTCAACTTAATATACTAGCGCGGATGTATACCTGACCGGTGAACCGTCTGACAAAATAGTGCCCTTTGAATAAATCAGCAGGATGCCCTTCTGGATCTTTTATTTTCTTCGAAGACACTACCAGGGGCGGATCTATACCCCATTTGCCACCCCAGCACTAGTGTCCTAGTGTTCATAAAAATAAAAGCGTTTCCTCAACCGATTTACAGCAGCAACTCTCTATTTTGATGACATAAAAATAGCGTATAGTGTGACGAGCGTCCCAATCATCTATCAGCGTCGCCCCGAAAAGCAAGGACGGACACCTGGAAGAGCTAGTAAGAAACCAAGCGATCCCTTCGGGTGATCAAGAGCCTTCAGCAGGCCACTAACCACTGTCTCCTACAGATAGTTGGTGAACTCTGCACTTGAGCACATTCACACTGAGAGTGAGCACAACGCACCACCGAAACTTCGCGAACCTTTAATTATCAGTTTGTTTACATCTTACCTTTGTTCAATTAAACCACCCTCCGGGGTTTGTTCACCTGTATTTCCGTTGTTGCTCTTTATGCCACGCTAATACCCATAAATAATAGAACAAAATCTCGTCTTTCTATTAAAGCATAGTCTGAACAAACGACTCTTATGAACTGCTTTGTTTTAGTGAATCAATTAGTGCAACTAGCGAGATCATCACACACAGATGACTCAATCCGGCTCTTTTAACAAACCGAAGCAGTTATTTTGATATCTTTGTGTATATTAATGACTAACAGCTTAACTGTAAACTATTTTCAAAAGTATGTTGTTCAGTAGCTTGCATCTTCAAGATTGTCCAAACCTTTGATGAATGGTGACAGTGGTCTGAACAAACAACTCTTATGAACTGCTTCACTTTAGTGAATCAAAGACATTTAGTGCAGCGAGATCATCACACAAACAAATGACTCAATCGTCAATCAGGCTCTTTTAACAAACCAAAAGTGTTTTTTGACCGATATCCTCGCGTATATTAATGACTAACAGCTTAACTGTAAACTATTTTCAAAAGTATATTGTTCAGTAGCTTGAATATTCAAGATTGTCCAAACCTTTGATAACTGGCGTCACGTGACAACAACGCATTTGGCCGTGTCCAGTCCATCGATATGCTAAAGTTGAGAAACAAATCCAGGTACTGAATTACTTTAATACTTAAAAAATAAATGCCAAATTAAGGTAAAAAAAAAAATCGATGTGTTGTCTGAGAAAGTTGCTTGCTAGTTATATGACAACTAAATAGCAAGTTTTTTGAATCAGTTATATTTATTGTTAGCCTTACCTTGTTAGCTAATCGAAATTGTTCAGTATAGTGTATGTTGTGTATTATTTGTTTTTGACTTAAGGAAACTTGATTCACTGAGAAGTTGTATCCATATGCAGTCTGCATTGTTTGTCATGCTTTGTTAATCAAATTTGGCATAGACTTAAACTCGCTACAGATTTGCATAGAACTCAGCAAAGAGAAGTTAAACATACCATACCATCTCCTTTAATTTATCTGACTTTCCAATCCAGATATCAGGTTCAAGTCAATCACACATCAGCCTTTATTTCATTTTTTAGGACAATGTAAAAATGTGCACCCTAGTGTATACACTGAATAAGAATAGCGTTCCTTGAATCCACAAAAAACATGCAAGGATGCTTGCTTTAGTGTTGCCACCCCTCATAATTTTGATGCCACCCCCTTGCCACCCCATGAATAATTTTTTTAGATCCGTCCCTGGACACTACTGATTATGCTTACAAGGACATCTGTAATCTAGTTATTTGCCTTAATAGACAATAATATAATTAAGGTGTTTATGTGAAGTGCTTTCATGTAAGAGTTCCCTGTAATTTTGGGTGACTTATTTTCCGACTAATTATGGAAATTATGGCGAAAAGTCCTACATGACGGTAATAGTTTGATTGTGCTGTTTACTTCAATAATGCCACTAATATCTGCATACTCCATGTCTTAATTCCATTTTTGTTTAGTTCAGTTATGACTTTTTAGTCATTATTTGGGTAGCACACATACTCTGAATTTCAAAATTAATCTAGATTAATCTAGATTTAAAAAATTAATCTATGCCCACCTATAATATATATATATATATATATATATATATATATATATATATATATATATATATATATATATATATATATATATATATATATATATATATATTATAGGTGGGCATAGATTAATTTTTTTAATCTAGATTAATTTTGAAATTTAGAATATGTGTTTCAAAATTCATTCATCATATAATTCATCATATAATTCATCAAATTCATCATATAATTATTATTTTTTTTTTTTTTTAATTGACAGACTATTGTCAAACAACTGTGTTTAAACTACTTATAAAAGTCATTTTTACATAATAGGTCCCCTTTAAATCCCTTTAAATAAATGACAATTAAAAATATATAATTTAAGACAGCAGCACAATAACGTCAGAACCTTTAGCCAAATTACATGTTTTTAGTTGTCTATTTAGATTCAAATGAGAATCATAATGTTTTTCAAAAATCATCCAATTTATCCAGAATCTTGATGTTCTAAACAGTGTCAAAAATGACAAACAAGAAAAGGCAGTTATTCTGTATCAAATTCAGGGCAACTTTAAGATATAGGACCACCAATCCTGCAATAAGTATACATGTTCATAAGATAGGATGCTAAGAAGTTCAAAATTCTTTGATCGATTATTAATAATCTGTCCAGTCCAGTCTAAACTGTGCTAACTATCTACAGTATCCACTGTGGCACTTGGCTCATTCCATACATTTTTAAAAACTAGCCTCTTGTTTCTGCTACCTCGTATTTGTTTTATTTATATTGTCTGCACACACTTCCATGGCATAATAAATAAATATGTAATCTCTTCAATATATTCCGTTTACATCTGTATAACAGTGTGTTGCTTAATAATTCTTTTGTACATGAAGGTTGTTCCAGGACCATGATCTGTTCACACCAGAATCTGAAATTGTCCACATAAAAGTAAATAACTGTACAAAAAAATGAAACTGAGCACTAAGGTTTGCAATGTGAAGGTGAGTGTGGGATTGTGTGTATGTGTTTGTTTATATACTACATACATACTATAGCTGGAAGCCATACTTAAAATGTCCGTGCTTATTAAAAATAAGTGAATGCAAAGGTTTGTTTTTTTAAGTAAAATATAAATAAGCAATGCATTAGTCATTAACTCCAGATGGGAAAGCTTGTGAAATACTTTTTCTTTTTTGCATGAACATTTTTTCCTTTTAAGTACAGAGTAAGATTGAATATCCTAAAAACCATGCCTACCACAAACCCAGCAGATGCTTAAACTTAAAAAGACATGTAAAACAAGCAAGAAAAAGAAAAATTGGATAAACTAAATTGACGAAGAAAGGGTACTTGTGCTCCAGACACTAAGTAATGACAGTGTTTGAGCCACTCAAAATCTAATCAAACAACACAGGCAATGTAGCGCGCTTTGATGAAAACAGCCCATCCCGCCACTATGCGAAGCAAGCGGGCTGTGGCTATGCATTTCAATGACCTCATTAGATAAATATAATTAAAAAGGAGCTTTGTGAAGCAATAGAGCAGAGAATCCAAATTAAGATGCTTAATTTTGTCCTCATTGTATTACTGCTCTTAATAGAGAAGCAGTACGTTGGTTTTCTTATTTCGTTTGACTTCAGTTGTGTTTACTATGAAATGGGGTTATGGTGGATACAAGCACAGATTAACCAAACATGTCTCTAAACACTTGAATGGCCCAAAGTTTTTGCATTTTTGCCAATATAAAATTTCTGTATAACAATTGTGCTGTATTATAAGTATTTAATTACATTTTTAAAGGGAACCTATTGAGCAAAATCACTTTCATAAGGGGTTTAAACACAGTTATGTGGCAACAGTGTGTGAATATAGACAGCCTCTAATAGTAAAAATAAATGAATTATATTTTTTTATAATGACACTTGATAAAAAATCTGCAGAAACACAAAGGGGGAAAACCCTGCCCAGTAGTGACAATCTCTCCCTCATTAGCATAACAGCTCTGAGTGAGAAGCAGTCGGCCGCCATTTGAGTTTTCAATGTAATATATATAAGATTGATGCACATTAGTAACTCGCCAGTAACTTTTTAAATTTATGTTCCTGTAAGAAAACATTGCAAATAATTGAAAACCCAGCGACCGCAATAATCAAACCCTTGGGAACAACTGTGGACCAAAGTTCACAGTGACTGTGTTCTCTGGACTCCTCTCAAGCGGTGGACTTCTACATTCCGATAGCTTATTATCATAAAGTTGACTTAATTTCAACTCTCCTCTATGCCCACACCGGCGAAGACGCGCCGCGCTGCTCCTCGCCGCTTATCGCCACCGGCTCCCATTGAAAATGAATGACTTCCGGCTACTTTGATGCTCTTGTCGCTTTCGGTGTGAACGTACAGTAAGGTGACAAAAAGGCATTATCAATGTTATGTTTAGAATGCACTAAAGAACATTGTCGTCTCCATAGTATGCCTTCTCCTGAGACACTTCGTTTCACATTTTCAGTTTACATTAACATTAGCCATGTTATAAATCTGCTGCTATGCTGAGACATGGGCATTTGTAGCACCGCCTTCTTTTGAAAAGAACACAAACTCATTTGAATTTAAAGCAACAGACCAAAACAGCCCAATTAGGATCAAAGCTTAAAAGGGTCTCGCATTGTCTTGAAGCAAGTGCAAGAATTCAAATACCTTGGAACAGTGATAAGTCAGGATGGGAAACCCAATCAGGATCTCAACGCGAGGATCGTAGCATCTGGCAGACTATAACAGAGCCTTTCCGGGAAAGAGAGACATCTCCACCAGAACAAAGCAAGCTGTTTATAACTCCACCTATGTGCCTACTCTTACCTAGGTGTGTGAGTCTTGGGCACTTACTAACACCAGGAACAACAGACTGCAGGCGATGAAGATCCGGTACCTTAGACGAGTGCCAAAACTCGTAGAAACAGGGTAAGGAACCAAACCATCAGGACAACCCTACAAGTCGAACCACTGACTGAAATAATTGACAGGCATAAGATGAGGTGGTTCGGTCATGTTGTCAGGATGAAAAACCACAGGATTCCAAAGCAGATGCTAGAGGCAAGAACCCAGGGAAGACATCCAAGAGGTAGGCCTCAGATGAAATGGATGGACTCACTTAACCCAGCATTGCAAAAGACGAGTAGACCCAAACTGCGCCAGAACAGTGGCTGCAGACAGGAAAAGTTGGCGGAAACTTTGTTCAGCCTCTACACCGCAAGGTAGAAGAGGCCAGGAATAACTACAGTAAGTAAGTAAACTTAAAAGGGGCAATTTTAAAGACTTATAAAAATGATTTGTGTGGAATTGAGCTAAAACTGTACATACACACTCTAGGGACATCAGAGACCTATTTGACATCTTGTAAAAAGTGGCATTATAGGTCCCCTTTGAAGTATTTGATGATCAAGAAGGATGGGTAAATGAAAAAGTCCAGGGAAGATGTAGAAAAAAGTATTAAGAAGTTGAGTGAGAGTAGCTGCGCTGTACTGACTGTAACCTCACTGTTGACAGATAATCTAAATGAAACGTGAGAAAACTGCTAAACCAGTGCTATAGGGGATGCCAATATCGAGACTGAGGATGATGCTAAAGCACATCTACTGAGAGTTTTCTGCAGCAGTCTGAAACTTTGTTTTTCTTACTGACAGATAAGAAGTTCTTTTTTGCAGTCAAATATTGGTGCATCTGACATATTATGAAATGTTTGTAAAAACAATCAATATGTTGATTGTCACTCAAACAGACATGCTTATCTGCGGTAATGTGACAGGTCGTGCTGATAAGTTTTCACATGTCTTCTATTTTATTATATTATAAAAATATACAAAATATTAAATATTATTACAATATTATATGCATATTTAATCAGTGTAATATGCTTTAAACTGTATATAAAATGTCTTCAAAAAATGATTAAATAAAAAATAATCTTTGAGAACATTTATTTGCATAAAATGACAACATCTGGCAGTATAAAGTATGCAATGCTTTCAATCCATAAATATTTCAGGCATTAAATATTCATATTTTTTTATCCAATTTTTAATCAATTGCATGACAACATGAAATACTTTATATTAACTAATTGTCATTTTCTGCAAAAAAAAAAAAAAATTGCAAATAAATATTCAAATCACATCTTATTTTAGATTATAGATATAGTTAACAAAAATATAAAAGTATGTATTGCTATTAATTTATATATTATAATAATAAACAATTATGAATAATAGTTCTCACTAAACAAATAGTAAAATCATAAATTCTACAATATTTTTTCTCATCTTATAAATTGCACGTATTAAAATCAAATAAAGTAAAGTAAAATAAAGTACAATAAAATAAAATAAAATAAAATTGAATAAAATAAAATAAAATAAAATTCATTAATTTTCTTTTTGGCTTAGTCCCTTTATTAATCAGGGGTCGCCACAGCGGAATGAACTACCAGTAAAATAAATCAAATAGTATTATAATCAAAATATTATTAATCAGTGACCACTGATTAATAAAGTAAAGTAAAAGATTTACTAAAGTAAAATTAAATTCAATTAAATTAATTGATTCATTTTCTTTTTGGCTTAGTCCCTTTATTAATCAGGGTTCGCCACAGCGGAATGAACTGCCAGTAAAGTAAAGTAAAGTAAAGTAAAGTAAAGTAAAGTAAAGTAAAGTAAAGTAAAGTAAAGTAAAGTAAAGTAAAGTAAAGTGTTTTTCCAAGTATGTTCACATACACACAGTACATTGCAGTGCATGCCTAAATATGCCTTACTGACCCACTGGGGCATATGACACTTAAAAAAAAAAAAAAACAACTGTCCTCAACTGGTTTCCACACTTCATACTAAAACCTTCTCTGGGAACTATTTATGAGGTACTGGATGACTAGAAAAGTCATTAGCACTTTACCACTGGGATGGGAAATTAGCATTTTAATTGTTTGTGCGCCGTGCACTTCCATGGTCACGGTGCAAATAGATTTTGTGCTTGTAGATCTCAACCTGCTTCTATTCCAATCAACGTCTTTCCCCTTCAGGAGTGATTACATGAGTGTCACACAATATTGCAGGGCTCTGGCTTCACCTTCAGGCCCCGGGAGGATGAGGAAAGGCTCACGACAAAGCCTTCATAGATGCTCTGCCCTCAAAAGCGACAGAGAAAAATTGAATTGAAGGAGAACGCCTTCGCCAGATGAAAACAGTATAATGCCCGTCCTGGAGGCTTGCTTGCAGTGAGCTATTAAGATAAAACGCTCCATGTCTAATTCGGTTGAGGAGGTATAATTAATGACTCCTGTGCAGAAGGGAGGGGTTGAGCGCGTGTGCTAAGCGCTAACCAAATAGCTAGCTTGAAAGTGGCTGATGCTCAGCAACACGTCTGATTCTACCCACTCAAAATTCCACACTGGTAGAGCTGCGGTTTGCTGCAGAGTATTGACCTTGGATACTTCACTCTATATATTTCTACAAGCATCATTTATTACCAGGGCCAAAAAGACGCTTAAATGAATTATGATGTTGGTACTGGGTTCTGATGTGGGAGTCATACCTTGAGGGTTGATTAATTGTTCATATCGGTGCTGCAGAACTTGAGTACTTGACCAAAATATGAAACTATGCTCATTGACACATCCTCGTTGTCTTGGAAATGTGATAGATAAATATACCCACAACACTATGACAATGTGCTGCTCAAACTTATGCCAAGAACAGTTTGGCAACATGTTTTTTTTTTCTTTTTATTAAAATATGTAAAAAAAAAATGCACTAGTCAAAAAATAAATAAATAAATAAATAAATAAATAAATAAATAAATAAATAAATAAATATATATATATATATATATATATATATATATATATATATATATATATATATATATATATATATATATATATATATATATATATATATAATAAAAAAATAATAATAATAACAATAATAATAATCATTCATTTTCTTTTCGGCTTAGTCCCTTTATTAATTTATTAATCGTCACAGCGGAATGAACTGCCAACTTATCCAGCATATGTTTTAAAAATGAAACTTTTTTTTTAATATCTCTAGACAATAATTTTTTGGTGCATTTAAACAAAACAGTTTTAATAATTAATAAGTATAAGCATAAAAATAAGTACTTCATATTTTTGTACAGCATAATAATTAGGGTGTACTAACTTTTGGACTGTGATCCAACAGAAGTTTTTTTTTTTTTTTTGTTAAATTAGTTCTAGTTTTCAAAACAGGAAAAAAAAAACAGAAGCATAAAGGTAATTCAAAAATATGTGGTCAAAATACCGGCAAAAGGTTAGGCTAGGTGGCAAACAGGATAAACAATAAACAAAACACGGGTCAAAAACACAGGAAGCCTAGACAAGAAATAACGCTTTGAAATGCTTACAGAAAACAAGACTCAGCCACGTGTGTGTGTGTTTGAGAGGTGTATAAATAGTCTGTTTAATTAGTCCTGTACAGCTTCAGCTGTGTGTGTTTGCAATCATGAGGGATCTGGGCCAGCTGTGTGAGTGAAGTGCATGATGGGATTTGTAGTGCAGTTGAATCCAAGTGTTCTCCAGCAGCCTGCAAGAGCAACATTGCTGGTGATCATAAAACCTATAGAACATATTCATTTAAAAGAGGGATCTGTGAGTGGTTTGATTAAATTAAATTAAATTAAATTAAATTAAATTAAATTAAATTAAATTAAATTAAATTAAATTAAATTAAATTAAATTAAATTAAATTAAATTAAATTAAATTAAATTAAATACATTTTTAGGTCCTCTGAATGTTTAATATAGTTTGTGGCAGACCAAATATTTTTACAATTTTATTTTGGAAAATGCATGGTCAATTTAAAAAAATGCATGTGTAATGTATTTTTACAATTTTATTTAATATAAAAATATAGTTTACATGGGCATAGTTCAATTAAAAACTGTAGTAACTATATTAAACCCCTCAGCTTCAGTGTGAAGAATTTTCTGACCCTGTACAAATTGACATTAAATAGCTATTAAATGCAATTTGGACAATAATTGACTGAGGTGGTAGTGGTGTTTTTTTATATGATTTAGATTAATGAATTTTAAAGTGAATGTTTCTTATCAGGGCGGCACAGTGGCTCAGTGACTAGCACTGTCACCTCACAGCAAGAACGTTGCTGGTTCAAGTCCCAGCTGGCCCATTAGTAGGCCCACACGGAATCTGCGCGCGCAGAATTCCGCAGATTTTCCGCAGATTTTTAGCCCATCATTAATTCTGTTTATTTACTTGAGTAAATGTGTGTAAATCTGAATTTATTAAGTTTTTAAATTACACATATTTCACATATTAAGGTTTTAGTTATGAGACTCCCAAAATAATTCCGCAGAAATCCGCAGATTTTTACCAAAACTCTCCGCAGAAATTGCAAAAAACGTCCGCAGATTCCGTCTGGCCCTACCCATTAAGCATTTCTGTGTAGAGTTTGTATGTTCTTCTCATGTTCGCGTGGGTTTCCTCCGGGTGCTCCGGTTCCCCCCACTGTCCAAAGACATGCGCTATAGGTGAATTGGGTACATAAAATTGGCCATAGTTTATGAGTGTGTGTGTGAATGCAAGAATATAGGGGTGTTTCCCAGTACTGGGTTGCAGCTGGAATAGCATCTGCTGCTTAAATTATATACCAGAATAGTTGGCAGTTCATTATGCTGTGGAAACCCCTGATAAATAAGAGACTAAGCGTAAGAGACTAAGAAAAGCAAATGAATTAATGTTGGTACTTTCAGAACGCCACTTTACAGTTTCCAAAGTGAACTTCTAACCAATCATCATATTTTTTTAGAAACATACAAATAAAAGTATCCCAAAAATCAATTGCACATATTTAGAAAGTTCTGAATATGGTTGTATGCTACATTCTGATCAGATTTTTGTGTACTTTCTGAAAGCCTTAGTGCCCTTTTCACTAAAATTCTGCATAGAACAAAAAAGAACCAGACCAGCACATTCTTTAAAATAATAGTAATCATTTTGTGTTCCACAAAAGTAATAAAGCCATAAAGGAAAAACATGAGCGTGTTTAAATGACCATAGATTGTTCATTAAGAATGAACTATTCTTTAATCTCATTGTTTGAATGGAAAGCAATTAAAGAGAGGGAGGAAACACTCACACATTTATGTGGATCATATTGTTCAGCCCATTAGGGGAGCAATTATATTCTCTTGTGTTTGTCAAACAGTGGACCCCATTTGTCGAGTCAAGTCTGGATTTTTTTGTGTGGGCAGCCGTTGTTCTTGTGCTGAAGCACCATGTGGATCCCAAGACTCAACATTCAGCCAAAACGAGACAACGACAACAGATTCTCTGGCTGCCAATCAAAGATGAGGCCGGGTTTAATCACGGAGGCTGGAGCTGTAATTAGCTCTCCAGAAAATCCCAAGTCCTCAGTAACTTCTGAGGAGGATGGATTTGCTGTGAGCGTGAGGCGTTGTTGATTATTTATAGTTCAATGGGGGTTGAGCAAGGCTAGCTAGAGTAGCTTGGGATTTCATAAAAGAGGCAAAGCAAAATAAACAGAGAAACAAAAGACACCAGAGCTCTAATGTACGTCATGAGGTGCTGCTGCTGCGCTGTCGTTTTCATCACCGCCTCTGGTCACGATTTACAGTGACCTGCTCTTTAATTAAAAGCAGCGACACCGTCTGATGAACTGCCTCATGGACACAGGTTTGCCACCGCATCAGCTGTACTGCCTTCACAATGGAACGTCATTTGAGTCTATTTACTGACATTTAAACCTGGCCGATCCACTGGGCTTCTGCTTCATCTCAAGCAAACCAGCTTGATGTCTAAAGTCGATTCAGAGGGGATTAGTTTACACTGAGGATTGTAGGCAATTTTGTTTCACAAATGTACTTTAATCACACCACAATCACAATCAAATACATGAGTATTTTACTTGTACAACCTTGGATTAAAATAACAAAACACTTTTTACTACTGTTGCTCAACTGGAGCCCCACTGAGGATGAAAACACATGTTCTTTGTCATTAATCTTAATATCTACATGTTGCTCTAAATGCCCTTATTATGAATTGTTACCTTCTGTGTAACAAATTCTATCCAAATAGAGCTTAATTAAACAGTTCACCTAATAATTTTAATTATGTGATTATTTACTCACTATAACAACATCATAAACAAGACTTTATTTTTTACTTTTGGTGCATTTATACAAGATGTTACATACAAGACTGTACACAACATGCAAATGGATATTGTCCCCACATATGAAAAATGAGTTGCAACGATGTATTAATTTACCCATGTCTTATTTATTCTTTCCATCAATTCTGTTAAATTGTGCCCACATTTAATTCATTCCATTGTTGTATACTAAAGATACTGTACTGTATGTACGTTTTTTACTCTTCTAAAGCATAAAAATGCCATAATATGTGTGCAGATATTTAAGAAACATGCCAAGTGTACATTCTTGTTTATCTCAAAAGCAATGCTGAAGTCAGATATTCTGCTTTGAAAATGGGCGTTACATGCTTTGAGAATAGCTCTCAAAGCATGCATCAAAAAATGTGACCTCCGGTGGACAGTAGCGGACTCTGAAATGAGATGCAGATTCAGAGTTCCACATGAGGTTAGGGATGGGCGATATGGCCTAAAATCCATATTGCGATATACATTGCAGCCTCTTGCGATAACGATATATATTGCGATATATAAATTATAATAGAACCATTTCAGAACAGGTTACAGAGACCCTTAGGAAAGCCAAACTGCTATTTTTTTTAAGCATTAAAGAAACGTTGCATGTCATTTTGAGAATATTTATTGTGCAAAAGCAAAACTGTAATTAAACAACACAATGTTGCAGATAAATAAACTAAATGTAGTGCCTTTCAGAAAGAAAGACTTTTCTTTTAAGTCCTTGGTTCCTAAATGCCAAGTTACAGAGAACAAAAAAACTGGTGTTTAGTTAAGGAACTTACACTGTACTGAAATTACTTCCAGTATTAAATTAGTCAAATAAAATTGTGTATTGCAGATACTTTAAATAAAAACATATTTCTAACCTGCAGCCTAAGGTAACACATTTGATTTTGAACATTTTGTTCTCCTAATGAAATTACAACTGGTGTCTTGATCTGCTCTTTCTCTCTCTCTCCCTCTCTCTCTGTCTGCGTGCTGCTGAAAGATTGAGACGCACCAGATAAAGTTTGCTTATAAAGTAATGCAAAAATGAATACAATTAATATCGAAAGCGAAAGCAGATTCTCGGACATGTCCGGGGAAAATGTATTGTCACCCCAAATAATGAGCTTGATCAGTCTATTTAGTCTTCGCGCTCTTCTGTATCCAGCGCGTCTCTGTGGGTCTGCATGCAGAGCATGCGAGTCTGTGGCAGAGTGTTCTCAGTTTCTCGCGAACACAGAACCGGGCCGCCCCAATAATATATCGGCCGCCCAGGTAAAATCTGTGTGGGAGGCGCTGTGTGGGAATCTGTGTGACAAGCCACGATATGCCATGCATGAGTCTCGCAAGTTGTGGGACACGTCGCCATTCGGTGCCATGCGTTGCTTAGTGCTGTTGTTGAGAGCTCAGCGTGTGCTACAGTCACAATAGATTTCCAACGTAATACACCATAAGTTAGTGTGAAGAGCATGTTGTTTTACAGTGGCCGAGTGAATTAAGTTATCAATCGAGCTTATTATTTTTTGTCGCAAATGCGAGCGAAATGGTCGCACTGTTGTTTATTCAAGATGATGCGTTGCAGCCGGCTGCAGCTCGTTGCTCTTAATTTTGCGGGTAGATTGCGTCATCAAACATGCATTATCGCGATAATAGAATTAGAATCTCTATCGTAGGCCAATTTTGTATCGTTTATATCGCATATCGTTTATATCGCCCATTACTACATGAGGTTATTAATTAGAAAATTATAGAAATATTACTAGTGTAAACATTAGGTGAGCAGGTCATATTGTAACCCCTTGTTAAAACATGCTACGTGACAAGATTTGCAGTGATAAGCAATTTGGCTGTTTGCACAAGACGAAACACGATAGAAATGTAAATACAGCCATTCAGAAGCACAGAATATGCACTCACTCATGAAACAGTAAGGTTTATAAACTAATAATCTAATAATTAAAGCTCTTTAGCATTATTAAACATACATGCTGAATCACTAGCCTATTTGTTGGTTTTTAGTTACAGTTCTAAAGTTCAGTTTCAAACTGTTTATTTTATTTTCAAGATCTGAGGTGAATTATCTGCTGCTGTTTTCAGAAGTATGGCAATACATGTCATGTAAAATGGCATTCAAACTCACACTGCTAACATTCAACACTGAATAAAGCACATGAAGTGTACCCGAGGTGATCATTGACAGTTTTCTGTTGTTCAGCAGCAAGAAATAGAAGCTGTTTCTAAAATATCAATTCGAGGTGTTGGTTAGGACAAAAACTCTTTTTAATATAAAATATTCCTTCTATCGCGTGCCATTGCTTTTATTTAGAACAAGATTTAAATCAGCCTTAAATTAGCCTTTAGGCTCGATCATCAGACTCGGTCCTGTTGGCAACCTGTTGGCAATCTGGTAACCTGAGTCCCGCGTTTGTTTTGATGCAGGAATGTAATACCTACTTCAACCACAGGGTATCAAACTTATATACTTCACCTTTAAGTTTAGTCCCTCATTTTAATTTAGTAAAACTATGGCCACCTATAACAGTGAAAATGAATCTAGATTATTTTTCCCCTGCATTTGCAGAGCAAAAGATTTGTTCAACCCAATTTATTACAAACAAACACACATACACACATGTAAATCATGTTATTAAGCAGTTTGTTGTACTAACTACTGGTAAACACTGACAACAGGCTCATCTGGTAACTGCACTGTACACTTGCTAGAAACAATTTATTTTTATTTTTTTTCATTGATGTATTGCATTTGGTGAGGTAATTAAAAATTAAAACTAAAATCAATGTGTTGTTCCAGGTGTTTCCTAAAACCCAGTTTCGACTATCTTGTGTATGGGTATTGAATATATTACATTTTTTTAAATTGTATTTATTTTTTATAGTACTGTGATTTTTTTTATGTGTTTGTCTTCTTTCCAGATTTTATGATTATATTTATACACTTTAAATTTCAAGCAGATAGATTATAAAATTAACAGATATTAAAACGTTTAATCTCAAATTAACATATTGTGTCCCAATAATTATTTACACTGTATGGTGAAGAGCTACATAAGTGATGTAATTGTACTAGGCTATACTGTATGCCATAAATTTTCATCCCGCTTGAACTTGCCTCCTCAAAATGACTATTTTCTTTGTGGAAGTTTTGCATTCATAACATTTTTGATTCAAATCAATATTTCAAGTCAAAATATTTACATCTGAGAAGTAGATGTCTAAAAAGTAGGATAATGTACAGAAGTTTGCTGTTGTGGTCAAATTTAACCCATTTAGGTGATAATACAAGACCCTTCACTTCAAGCTGTGCTTCTGATCACCCAGTCTAAGTGTATTTTGCAAAAATTTCTTGTATTTTCAATCTTTCTATGAAGGGTGGCAATAAACATTAAAGATCCGATCCCTATACGTAACCCATACCGCCAAACCACCACGGGACGCTCCTTGCTCTTAAATTTGAATCTGTTCTGTGCTTACATTTTATTTAGCCATGAAAACACTTTGAAATAAATATAAAAACGGCAGGATTCTCTTCCTTTCCATTACAGGCGCCGTTGCCCCTCTTATGCAATCCTCAAAACAGTTCATGCAGCGATGCGACGCACTCCATGTGATAGACGTTGTTTGGATTCTGTACACATGATTTGAAGCGGAGCGAAAGTGGACACTCTGGGTTTTGGGTGCGTGTTTGAACAGACATAAAGAGTAATAATGATAATGATGCTTTTAAACAACAAATTTTGTCTTAAATAAGCATAAAAAGTTAGCAAAGCAATCGAATGTTTTCATTATAGATCTGTGCATTTTTAAAGTGACACCTCTGTTATTTAATGTAATCAAATGAAAATCTTAATGAGAGATTCATTCGCTGCTCTTTAATCATAATGTTTAAATTATACACTGAAGAAAAGGTGGGAAGGGGGGACAGACATCCCAATGTTGACAGGTATGGTCAATTTACAGCTATAACTATTCTATTTTTTCTTTAAATTTCATACTGAACAGAGTTCCATATATATATATAAAAAACAGAAAGTAATAACAGCATTGGAATGCCTTGACAATGAGTAAATAGCGACAATTTTCATTTTTGAGGCAGGATGAACTACCTCTTAACATAATGACTGAAAACAACAGGAAAAATAAAAGCACAATCTATAGACACAATCTGCCTAATACACTGAGCATTCACACTTATTAAATGCTCCATTCTGCCATTGAACTAAAAAAGTCCAGGAAAAGTTCAATGATGACTGGACGTTTTAATGAGTCCTGACTGAACAATATGAAAAGCACATTGGGGGAAGGGCTTGGGGGAGTTGTGTGTTTTTTGGCTGCCTCAATTGAAAAGGAACACAGCGGTGAAAAATGAGGGCTGTTTTTCAAGGTGACAGCAGTACAGTTTGGATGCTATAGAGCAGCACATGTATTCTCACTCTCAGGGTGGAAAAGGATAGAGAAGAAGAAGAATGGAAGCAGGACAGCAGCTTATTTCTTGCTACCATAGTCCATGGCTTAGCAGCCAGGCCAATTCACTGCAGGTCTCCGGTAGGTCACACAGATAGGAGGATTACTTTAAGAGGGCCGACATTCCATTACTCTGTTGGACAATAGTATCAAAATAATCAGCGATATCCAGATTTATGGGCAATATCAAGAGGCCATCCTGAGCAGAGATGAGCAGGACAGAGTTGACCCCCAGAAGGGATTCCTGACGGGACGCTACGGCCCCTGAGTAAATTACACAACACAAGCAATTTGCCACAGGACTGCCGAGGCCTGGAGTGAAGGGAGCGAGGGGATGAGCGAAAGTGACAGACAAAGGCAGAATGGAAAGGCTTTCTGCATAATTTTCGTGGAGATGGAGGACACTTGTGCATCATTTCAGCTCATCAGCAGTCGAAAACACCTCTATTGCCATCCCCTAATGCCCTACACCATTCTTAAAACATTCAACCGCACCACTCTAAAATAAAAGCCATTTGTGCAAACAATTATTCACGGGAAGAAAGCTGTAGTCTCGAGACGGCCGTCTTCTCAATCCCTCTCCTGTAGACGTCTTGTTTAAGTGAAAATCTCTTCTTGTGGGACTCGGGCATGCAGTGAATTCTGATGGCTTTATTTTGAACACGATTTCTCCTCATAAGGAGAGACAAACTGCTGTGTGGTGAAAGCGGCGGTCACACCTGCATTAGGCTGCCTAAATGTTTGCACTCGTTCTTCAAGCCTTGTTTGCTGAGGATGAGAGCTCACGGTGACACTAATAATTACACAGTATGGAAAGCCATGCTAGGATCACGTTTCAGCTTTCCAGAGGATCACATGCTTGACTTTATAATGGATAGAGTTGAGCATTGGAACAGCTAGCATACTTAGTATTGAAATTGTTTCTTGAGCAAAGTAAATGTTAAAGATATTTCTTCTGGTTGCCTATTTCTCATATCTGATCTTTCAAAATCAGCTGCAATGTGTTGTGTTAATGCAAAGTTTAATTTATGTAAATGCAGTTTGAGCTATTTCAATAATACTCTATTGGCAAAAAAAGTAAGTTACATTTTGAATGTAAAAAATTAATACTTTAATAGCTTTAATATAATTTTATATTTGCCTTTATTACACAAAAAATCTTCAAAAAAGCTAAAAAGATAAAAAAAAAAATTGTGATTTAAAGCCTAAAATATAATTCAACGTTAACTTAATATTAACTACAACATCGGTCCCTTTCACACAGTGATACCGGTAAATACCGTTAAATAGTTCGAAACGACTTTACCGGTAGATTCAAAAAAGGTCTGTTCACACAGGCAAGGACGTTCAGAATTTTTTTCCAAAAAAGACCGTTCACACATCCATTCCAAAATACCAGTAAATTCTGAAATCATTAACCAAAAGTTTGCTCTAAACGGCTGCGCTTGTATTTGTAAACAAAGAAGGGGTTGGGTTTTTGATGATGGTTTCACTTTTATTTAAAGCTTTAGCATTTATGCACCTGCTTTGTCCCAGAGACATCTAAATTACACATTTGACTACATAAAAAATTCTGTGGATGGATAAGTATTGTGAACAACTTTGATGAAAACATATGGAGAAACATTTACGCATGTCGAGATGTACATAATATGTGTGTGAGCTGGCACTCACCGGAGCACGCGTCAAGCAACTGAAGCAGAGCTTGAAGGTAAACAAACAGCGATTTATCATAAGCATTTTATCGATAATTTTTTACACAGTTGGCATTAAGAAGGAACATGGAAACATTATCTGACTAACATCTAGCAGCTAAATGTGTCTGGAAAAATATCCAAAGGCTTTTATTTTTATAAACAGCACGGATGTGAATGCGTCTGAATGTTCTGATTGGCTGGAGATGTCTGACATAAGTGAGTTCAAAACGTGAACACGCACTTCCTGGCAATTTTCCTTCTGTGTTCACACAGAGCAGCATTCCGGCAAATTACCGATAGTGTTACAACTTCTCTTTCTGAAAAATTGCTCGAACGAATTTAATGGTATTTTCAAAAAAGTCCTGTTCACACATGATCCCTTTCCGGAAAATTACCAGTAAAGGTCTGTATATGTGAAAAGGGCTAGTGACATTGTTTATGTCTGTGATGTTATTTGTCATGTTTTCAGTTAGATAAAAGTGTTGACTAAATGAGTAATTATAAATGCAATAGAACTATTATGAGCTGTAGCACCTGAATCTGAAAAAGTCCAATTTCACTATATGTCAGTGTATGTGAATACATGGAGGTATATGTGACAAATAAAGGCTTGATTGATTGATCTGTATCAGGTGTGTGTATAATAAGAGCAAAAGATTATGGGAGGTGTAGTTCAGCTGACAATTGTGTTAATAACACAATTTGCTGTACCATTACTATAACATAGAACTGATTATATTATTTATGTATCATTTTATTTATTATTTAGAACTGATATTATTTAAATGGGATGAATGGATAAATCTACCTTAAATGGCCAAAAAATATACCTCTCAAATGACTGCATTAGTCTTCTGTAGGATTCATATGTGGGGCTTGAGTAGTGGTCAACGATATGAGCTAAAAACGAAAGAACTATTATCACCGAACCAAACCCAGGTCACGGTGCACTTAGGGTGGGACAAACAGGGCTCCTCTTTACCCCAGGTTACTTTAGGATGACTGTTGCTGAAAGAATAAAAGCATCTGATAAATATTTAACAAAACGCTAGCCCTTGTAAAGAGGATATGCATGTTGTCATCCTGTTACAGTTATCATTCATATGTCCAATCTGAGGAATACGAGTTTCTCAGACCAAACACAGCACTTGACTGTTGACCATGACAACATAGAGCAAGTCTTGACCATCCCATCAGTCAAACACGGTTGATTTTGATAGTGCGTTAAATTAGGCAGCAGACAAGCACATCATGAAGTGTATGTCGGCAACAGAGCGCAGTGGCTATGAAGGGCAGAGCTGTGATTGTCAGTGTAGCGAGGGGTGGAGATGGAGAGCAGTGCAGCTGTAAGTATGACGGACAGCGGAGGTGAAGAGAAGCACACCAGGCTTACTAAAGAGAATTACACCTTATCTCTGCTGGATGAGTCAAAGCCAGTGCTAAAGCTCACCCTCTTCCTCCTTTCCTATCACTTTCTCTCTCTGTCTTTGCATTTGTCTGTTTGCGTCTGTCCTTTTTTGTTTGTTCATTCATTTAGGCTTTTCTTTCTTTCTGTAATCGTGTGTTGTCTTTTTTCATTTGCTCATTTTTTATTTATTTCATTCTTTCATTTTTATATTCGAAGGCTGCTTTTTCTCCTGAATCCCTCCAGTTTATTTATTGCTTTGCATTTGGTGGAGATACACTGTTCTTTGCCCAAGTTAGTTGTGACTTCAGGTTTGCACAGAATGTGATCAAGAAGGTTTATTATTAAAATTTCAAGATTGGCAACAGAGAGTATTATAAAATTCTCAAAAAAACCTAAAGGGATAGTTCCCCCCAAAATGAACATTTCCTCTCCATTTATGCACACTTGAGTGGTTCTAAACTTTTAATCTTTTGACATCCATAGTAGGAACAAAAATACTATGAAAGTCAATGACTATTGCTTTCTAAAATACTTCAATATGTTTTCCTTAGTGTTCAACAGAAGAAAACAATTCAAATAGGTTTGGAACAAATGGGGAGTTGAGTAAATGATGACAGAATAAAAGATTTCTCCTTAAAGACTTGGAGAAGACTTGCAATGGAGAAGACTCAATTTTGTGTTTGTTACAAATAAACTACTTGACAAAAGTCTTGTCGCCTATTCACGTTTTAGGAACAACAAATATAACTTGAATTCTAGTTAATAATTTGGTATCAGAAGTGGCTTATATGAAAGGCAAAGGTCTCTAGATTATGCTTATTTTATAAAAATAAAATATGACCATGCCTTGATTTTTAATTATTTAATTAGGACAGTAGGGTCTGACTTTGCTTAAACTTGTCACTTAACAGAAATAATGTACAGTATAGAATATAAAGTCATGGTGTAGTGGAAAAAGAATTAATATTGTGTATGACTTCCATGAGCTTGGAGGACTGCATCCATACATCTCTGAAATGACTCAAATAACGTATTAATAAAGTCACCTGGAATGGCAAAGAAAGCGTTCTTGCAAGACTCCCAGAGTTCATCAAGATTCTTTGGATTCATCTTCAATGCCTCCTCCTTCATCTTACCCCAGACATGCTCAATAATGTTAATTTCTGGTGACTGAGCTGGCCAATCCTGGAGCACCTTGACCTTCTTTGCTTTCAGGAACTTTGATGTGGAGGTTGAAGTATGAAAAGAAACGCTATCCTGCTGAAGAATTTGTCCTCTCCTGTGGTTTGTAATGTAATGGGCAGCATAAATGTCTTGATACCTCAGGCTGTTGATGTTGCCATCCACTCTGCAGATCTCTCACACGCCCCCATACTGAATTTAACCCCAAACCATGATTTTTCCTTCACCAAACTTGACTGATTTCTGCGGATTCCAATAAGTCTTCTTTAGTATTTGTGATGATTGGGATGCAGTTCAACAGATGATTTATCAGAAAAATCTATCATCTGACACTTTTTCAAATCATCAACTAGAAGTCAAGTTATTATTTGTTGCTCTTATCGACGACAAGACTTTTGTCGGATATTGTAACTTTGCTTCTAAGTTCAATACAACTGTTTTAATATTTTAGCAATTTTTGCAATAGTTTGCCACAAAAAATACTGTTTTGTCTTTAAAAAGACATTTTATAAGATCTTTTTTATGGATTAGGGTTAGGAAAAGTGTAAACATTTAAGCTTAATAACATATTATTGAGTTAATATAATTACATTACAAAAAGAGATCTAAACTAAGTATGTCTTATTTCCTTCCTTCTTTTTTTCTTCATGAGAAAGCTGCTGGAAGGTCAGACCTCAGCAATTGCCTTAGCGGCACAGTCATTTTCCGCTGTGAGAAGCCAAAAGTGGCAGAGAGATCCATTTCACACTGACATAGTTTACAACAAATGCCTTTCACAGATTCAGTTGCGAGAAAGTCCCGAGGGTATCCCACCACCTCTAACTTAGTGAGCAATAAACTCTTTCTTTGCCTTTATGTGTGTGTATGCTACATGAAAAGACAGACAGCAAGAGCTGATGTACTGTATGTTACTTGACCGGCAATTACGCCCTCAGAGTCCCAAATCTTTCCTCCATCTAGCGGTCAATCCTCTGTCATGGCGAGATCAGTCAGATAAATATCTCTCTCGGCCAAGGTGCCCACAGGTTCAGTGCCACAGTCTCATGCACCAGCTCTGTCAATAAATGAGATTCTGGGGGCAAACTACAGTGAGCCACAGTCCAGCAGATCTCCGAGATCAGATTTTGATTAACTCAAGGTTCAGATGATTTCCAAGTTCACTGGCTGTAATAATATCTGCTCTTTGAGCCACAGGGACAAGTTTATGGATGTTTGCTTCAGGTGTGGTAACAAATGCACTTTTCAAGCATTCAACAGCCAAATAATGTGAACCAACACTGCTGGAAAAACAAAACAAAACAAAACAAAACAAAATAAGCCATCACAGAAGATTCTAATGATTTCCACTACAAATAATAAAGAACACAAACCTCCAAATTTAAACCATTAAAACTAGTGCATTTGAATAGTCTCTAGTGTGTTTTATGCCACTAATATATGGCAAAAAAAAAAAAAAACAGTAGAGACCCACAGGACCAATAGAGTTTCATTTAAAACAATATAATTTCCATTTTAGGCATTGGAAAGTCGGCAATGGATTCTATTGTCTTTTTATTTATTTTTTTTTTTCCAGCAAGGAAGTGTGCTTGGTGGACTCAAGTGTTAACAATCATAAATATGTGAGTACAAATCCCAGATTATAAAGTTAATTATTTACTGACTTGCCAATGTATGATTCAGCAGCACTTTGCACATCACAGACTGTGTATTTTATGATTCATAATGAGACTTGCTCTGTTATGTGGGCAGTATGTGCTACACAGACACACACACACACACACACACACACACACACACACACACACACACACACACACACACACACACACACACACACACACACACACACACACACACACACACACACACACACACACACATACAGTTGCCCTATAAGACCAAAGTGAGTGGCCATGTGGCCCCTGACTGTACCAGTCACTTCCAGGCATTGAAGAGGCCCATCAGAAGCCAAGATGCTCAGACTTCATCTGTTTTAATTAGCCAATCATGTTCTCCTCCTGGCTCTCCATGAGAGTACTTCTCTCCCGCTTGGCGTCAAAACAGAAACATAGTGTAGCTCAAGCACCCCCCAAACAATCAGCCCGTATAGCTGCACTGGCCTCATCAAGCCTCGGGTTCTGGAGCCTTCTTCATCGCTCCTTCATCTCTAATTGGCATTCAGACCAGCCCTCAACACAGCAGCTGGAGCAGGGTCTTGCCAGCACTGCCTGTTTGGCTTGAATGCAGAATGATTGGTGGTTTTGTTTTGCCCAGACTTTTTTTTTGTCCACTCCATGTTACATTGCCCTTAGCAGATCAGACCATTTTTATAAGGGGCAACTTCTAAGAATGAACAAAGAAAAAAAAAATAATTAGAAAACAAGTTTTTACATTTATTGATTTGCTACTGTACACACTCATTAACTCCCCCCCTACATTAAAATTTGTACAGTTTTATTTTAGTCTATTTTCTCAAACTTGTACACCTACCGGCCACTTTTTTAGGGACACCTGTCTAACTGCACGTTAATGCAAATTTCCAATCAGCCAATCACACGGTAGCAACTCAATGCATTTAGGCATGTAGACATGGTCAGGACGATCTGCTGCAGTTCAAACCGAGCATCAAAATGGGAAAAAAAGATGATTTAAGTGACTTTGAACACAGCATGTTTGTTTGTGCCAGGTGGGCTGGTCTGAGTTTTTCAGAAACTGCTGATCTACTGGGATTTTCACACATAACCATCTCTAGGGTTTACAGAGAATGGTCCGAAAAAGAGAAAATATCCAGTGAATGGCAGTTCTGTGGACGCAAATGCCTTGTTGATGCCAGAGGTCAGAGGAGAATGGCCAGACTGGTTCAAGCTAATAGAAAGGCAACAGTAACTCAAATAGTCACTCGTTACAATCGAGGTATGCAGAAGAGCATCTCTAAACGCACAACACGTCGAACATTGAGGTGGATGGGCTACAGCAGCAGAAGACCACAAGCAGAAGGTGCCACTCCTGTCAGCTAAGAACAGGAAACTTAGGCTACAATTTGCACAGGCTCACCAAAACTGAATAATAGAAGATTGGAAAAACGTTGCCTGGTCTGATGAGTCTCGATTTCTGCTGCCACATTCAGATGGTAGGGTAAGAATTTGCCATCAACACCAACAAAGCATGGATCCATCCTAACTTGTATCAACGGTTCAGGCTGCTGGTGGTGGTGTAATGGTGTGGGGGATATTTTCTTGGCACACTTTCGGCCTATTAGTACCAATTGAGCATCGTGTCAACACCACAGCCTACCTGAGTTTTGTTGCTGACCTTGTTCATCCCTTTATGACCACAGTGTACCCATCTTCTGATGGCTACTTCCAGCAAAATAACGCACCATGTCATAAAGCATGAATCGTCTCAGACTTATTTCTTGAACATGATAATGTTCACTGCACTCAAATGGCCCCCACAGTCACCAGACAATCCAATAGTGCAAATCTGATGCTATCATGTCAATATGGACCAAATCCTCTGAGGAATATTTCCAGTACCTTGTTGAATCTATGCCACAAAGGATTAAGGCAGTTCTTAAGGCAAAAGGGGGTCACACCCAGTACTAGTAAGGTGTACCTAATAAAGTGGCTAGTTAGTGTACAATGACCATGATAAGTAGTTCAGTGGCAACAGTTATCTTGTCAATCATATTCATTTATTCATGATCCTTTGGCTAAGTCCCTGATTTACCAGGGGTTGCCACAGCAGAATGAACCACCAACTACACTGGTTTTATGCAGCGGATGTCCTTCCAGCCACAACCCAGCTGGGAAACAATGTTAGACATATTCAGAACAAAAATCATTTTATTAACTAACTAAATTAACAAATTAATTGTCATTTTAAATCATCATAATTTGCCATTATCCTTCAAACCACCAGATTTTCTCAACTTTTTATTAATTTAATATATACTGTACATTTTAACATAAATATATGTTATCTTTATATTTTCTAATATATTATTTTTTCACTCTTTTTTTTGGGCCTTTTGCATAAATCATACAAAATGATAAAATGACAAAATAGCACTGCGGCAAAACCAAGTTATAGTAATATGGTGATAGTATCAGACAGTATTTTTCCATAATACTCTATATATTTATAGGTTATGGTACTGTTAAGTGCAATTTTTATTTTTAATATTACTGTAAATGTCAGACATTACACAAGGTGTAGACTGTCATGGTGAAAATAAATGTTACAGCACAAACCAAAAAGCAGTAAAAAAGTACTAAATTGTTAGTTTTAGAACTGAAAACAGTGTTTGATATGAGCAGATCAATGGTGGTATTTACTTGTTAAATATGACCTGAAATTATAGCCCCAGCATCTACTCTGAAATGTCAGTCTCAGTGGTGGCATTTCTTAGTACGCCTTAGTATTTCTTTGGAAAATAACTATTTCAGAAAAGAAAGAAAGAAAGAAAGAAAATAGTAATGGTTTTGACATTGGTGTCTTATCCACTCAAAAACACAGTAACCCTAGTCTGTGACATACTGACTGCAAACTTGTCAAGATTATGCTTTTCAGCTAAAACTGTGGCTGGATGAAGAAGAGCACAATTACTCCAGCAATCTGAAAGAACAAAAACAGTTGTCAAAATAAAGCGTTAGCCAATGTGTCCTAATAATGAGCAAAACAATGAATCAAGACTTTGTGTGCTTTTTATTCATGTATCTATTTATAATATTTTAATGAATGCACACTAAAAAAAGCTTGATAAATAAAAAGCGGCAGACTTTCCAGACTGCGTCAGGATGACAACAAATCCGTTCCAGTCACAATAAGATCAGCGTAAACAAGCAGGGAACAAACAGATGTTTGTGTTTGGCAGAGCTGCCCAGACATAACTATTCACAATCACATACTCGGTAAATGAAAATGAATGCAAAAATTGTGTAAACTGCTTTCATGGCAGCTTACAATGAGTTGTGGACTCATTAATAAACATTGTCTCACACACAGACACTGGCATTTACAGTCAAATCCCAGCTTTGTATTATGTCTAACTACAGCTCTCAATGTAGCGGAAATTATTTTCCAAAGATTTCTCTGTGCTTCAGTGGAGAACTTCGATCTTTACCGGATTGAAATGGCAGCTCTTTAAGTAAAGTGCATTCACTCACAGCAGTTTGCAGTGACAAAATGAATGTTTATCATTCATTTCTAACTTGAGATTATCATTTCTGGTGACATAAACACTAGTGACTACTGGCAGAATTATGCAACTTGCAGCATTATGCAACTTCATGCAAATGACTATGTGACAAAAGCAGTACAAACAGCAGCTTAATATACATCTATAGATTTTTAGACGAATTGAGCCATTTTTACATTAAGATTAAGGAAAATAAAAACGTTTGTAGAATTGACAAAATCTCATTATCAATGCAAATCCATCCAATTTTAATTTTTGAACATCCCTCTGTATAAAGATAAAGTAAATGCAACAATCGATTAGTAGCTTTATACTTAGAACAACATAGAAATCACAACATAGCATCATGGCATGCACAAAAACAACAGACAAAAACTAACTGAAATGAGTGCTATTAATACTGAGTAAACCAATGAACCAAATAATGAACAGGTGTGATAAAATCACCATGGAAATGAATGAAAACTTACTCAAAAAACCACAATGACAAATAAGAGAACTCAAAAAAGGGAAAACACACATATGATAGTGTTTACCTGCACACATTTTCATCAATACAAACAAGCTCAATCTGACAGAAGACCTGTTTATATGTACACCAAACATCTTAATGAATATTTGAACAAGCAAAATATTTGTTTATATGTGCATTATATATTCTGAACAAAACTTCTGTGCAAGCTCACAATGCCTGCTGTCATAAAAAAAACACAGAGGAGAAGGCTATCAACAAACTTGATTTCATACAGTCGCTCAACAATCTTCTTGACTTTTAGTATATCTGACAAATATTTGTATAAAAAGTAAGACGTGTACGCATGAATCATTGCCCTACACATAAGTATTTTGGAATCCGTTTGAAGGCAGTTGGATTCAGGAATTTTCATCAATATTTCTTCAGTTGACTGCATTACTTTAGGTCTCCAGCATTCCTTCCTATCTAATTTAAATTTTGTTCAGATTAAACTAATTTGAGTATGTAAAGGAGTTACAAGATATATAATTGCAAGTAAACATAGACGTTATTGATAATAATTTGAATGAATAAACAAACAAACTATTAAATGAAAAGACAGACTGACAGACAAATGAATAAACAAATAAATGCACAAATGAACAAACTAATAAAATAATGGCTGAATAAATTATGCTTTCCCAAGTTGTTCTGCCTGTTTTTAAATAAAACAAATGTATTAACGAAACCAATGTGTTTTTAGTTATTAACCAAAAATGCAAATTTACTTCTTATTTACTCACACCACTATTCTTTCCAACCCGTTTGAATAATTTTTTTTTCTGTTGAACACAAATTAATATATTTTGGGAAAATGTTGAAAACTGGTAGCCACTGACATCAATAGAAATACAAAATACAAAGTCAATGCCTGCCAGTTTCAACATTCTTCAAAATATCTTCTTCTTCAACAGAGCAAAGAAAGTCAAACAGGTTTACAACAAATGATAAAGTGGGTCAATAATGAATAAATTTCATAATTCATTATTGTTATTCATTATTATTTCAATAAATTTTAGGATGAACTATCCCTTTATGCCAATGCTATTCAAAGTCTGAAGGTATTCAATCTGGACACGACTCCATTTCGTATATAGCAAGACCATGCGTAAAGGATTCAAATAGTGTATTTCCTTCATTGATAAATGCATAAACCTTGTAAAAATAACAGTTTAGTTTTTTGTATTTTTGCATAAAAAAATAAAAAATACAGGCCGAAATAAAATCGACGGCAAAATATTCAAAGTTTTTCTGCATGACTCTGTTGTCTTGACATTCAGTGATCAGGAGGCTTCACACCACACGCGCACCTGTTTTAAAACACCACAACAAATCGATCATTTGAATGGATGAAGATGTCGGTCTCACAGAAAAGAAAACTTGATGAAGAGAATATACAGTTCAAAGTTGAATAAACAGATAAGTATGCGTTTATTTTGCCACAATCCAGCACAAAGCCATTCTGCTTAATTTGTAATAAGACAATTGAGTTGTAAAGAGTGGAAATGTAATGTAATGTAATGTAATGTGTGTATTTATATAGCGCATTTATTGTGTATGGCTATACACCCAACGCGCTTCACAATCATGGGGGGGGTCTCTCCACACTACCACCAGTGTGTAGCATCCACTTGGATGATGCGACGGCAGCCACAGGACAACGGCGCCAGTGCGCTCACCACACACCAGCTATTGGTGGAGTGAAAAGACAGTGATAGAGCCAATTCGGTGGATGGGGATGATTGGGAGGCCATGATGGTTAGGTGCCAATTGAGGGACCTTTGGCCAGGACACCGGGGTTACACCCCTACTCTTTACGAGAAGTGCCATAGGATTTTTTTAATGACCACAGAGAGTCAGGACCTCGGTTTAACATCTCATCCGAAAGACGGCGCCCACTGACAGTGTAGTGTCCCCTTCACTTTTACTGGGGCATTAGGTCTCACACAGACCACAAGTTGAGCGCCCCCTGCTGGCCTTTCTAACACCACTTCTAACAGCAACCTAGTTTTCCCATGTGGTCTCCCATCCAGGTACCGACCAGGCTCAGCCCTGCTTAGCTTCAGTGAGTAACCGGTCTTGGGCTGCAGGGTGATATGGCTGTGGCAAAATGTGATATGGCTGAGGAAATGTGAAACGCCACTATGAAACGAAGCACAGATGTTTTGAACGGCAGTATCCACAAAATACAGATATAAGGACTGCGAAACTACAACACCCAAAGTTTTCATTACACGCCTTTTGTATTGTTCATCTTTTGTTTGGAGAGAGATGTGGATGCAGACCTGGTGCAGTGCAATCTGAGCTGCATGCAATGCTTTTTAATGCCCACCCCTAATCCTACCCCTCACAATAACGTCACTAGCTCCACTGAGTGCATTGTGTCTGACATTGCATCTCTGAGATATGCAATCTCAGCTTGCATCATCATGGCTGCAAACAGATACTATTGATTTTTGGCCTATTTTTTGTGTTTTGTACAAACGTTCACTTATATTAGTGTTTTTTCCAATTTTGCATTGTATTAGATGTGTATTTTTATTCAATATACCATATATCATAAATAAATAAAAATACATTGAGAACCCCTGCTTTAAGACCTATACAACAAAACATTCAAATATAATAAACTATAACAAATCTGTGCATTATAAACACATAACAAGTTATATGTTTACATGAGAATTGGAAGTTGTCTTGGCATTAAAAACTAAACAAATCTGTTCATAAAATGCAAAAATGTGCATATATGCAAAAAATTAATGCATATGAACTGACCAAATGAATACTGTTCAAGGACTATGCATCATTGATTCAAGATCAATGCTATTCTGCTTGCAATTTGGTATCAGTTATTGCCAATAATGCAGTTTGTGCAAAAGTGCAATATGCTCTATGATGTTCTCCACACTTATGGCCACGTAGACATGCTGTCAGTGCAGGATGTGAGATATTGCTTTGGTTCACCTCAGCTGTAAATCTGTCCCATGCTTTTGTCTTTGCTCTGCCAGCAGTTCACATTGATGAATAGGCTTTGTCAGATTAATATCAACATAGTGTGGTGTCAAACTGCATTACACTGTGGTTATGTTTCTTAGAGCTACTCGTTTGACATGCTACTCTTCCTGCCCCGTGTGTGTCCTCCTAAAGGGTTTTAAGAGTTCACTACAGTCCTGTACAAACCTGTGGCTTCAACAATCCATTCCTTCATATGATTTATTTTTTATTGTCTTTCCTCTGTGAAACTACTGCATCCCTTCAAGCTGTCTGTTTTCAATCCATTGAGCTGAAACCCGATGGAGAAGGTTCACTGATGAGTCAGTAGTCAGCTGAGAGGTCGTCACATTTGTGTGGTTATTTCCTACCAAGTTGTAATTCTTTTCCTGACACTTGTAGTCCGATGTTTTCTGTCATCGGTTTCCCAAACTCTGTCCGAAGGCGAAAAATAATATGTGACAGCACACAGCCAGAGTGACAAGCAGTTCAACATTTTATCCGCTTTAATCAACATCAACAAGAGGCAACTTGACATGGAATTAATTAATGTAATTACTTTCATGTGGATTTAATTTGGCACCACAGCAGCTTGATCTTTGCAGCTGTCAGCTCTGTGATAAAAGGAGGGAGGAGTGTGGTACGTTTGTACATGGCCACTGGCAAGCGCAGAGTGCAAAGAGTCAAAGGCTATTTTTAGAGCAACCGAGGCCTAACAACTGAGCTGACTGCCATTAGCTGTCCCGTCACTAAAGATTCAGAAATCTGGAGGGGCGAAATGAATTTAAAAAAAAAGACCTGTCATGGTCTGTTATCTTGTATATTTGCAAAAAAATCTAAATGACTATCATTTAATTAAACTTATTCCTGGGGGACATGTTGCCATGGCAGCTAAGAGTAAATACTATGACAGGGGTCACCAAACTTGTTCCTGAAGGGCCGGTGTCCTGCAGATTTTTGCTCCAACTCTAATCAAACACACCTGAACAAGCTAATCAAGGTCTTACTAGGTATACTTGAAACATCCAGGCAGGTGTGTTAAGGCAAGTTGGAGCTAAACCGTGCAGGGACACCGGCCCTCCAGGACCGAGATTGGTGACCCCTGTACTATGATAAACTACACAGAAAGTCTGATATGCTTATATTCATTTGTAATATTTTTTGTAATATACAGTAGTCAAAAAGGGTGACACTGTGGTTAGCACTGTCGCCTCACAGCAAGAAGGTAGCTGGTTCGAGTCCCGGCTGGGTCAGTTGGCATTTCTGTGTGGAGTTTGCATGTTCTCCCCATGTTGGTGTGGGTTTCCTCTGGGTGCTCCGGTTTCCCCCACAGTCTAAAGACATGCGGTATTGGTGAATTGAATAAACTAAATAGGTCGTCGTGTATGTGTGTGAATGAGTGTGCATGGATGTTTCCCCAGTACTGGGTTGCAGTTCGAAAGTCATCCGCTGTGTAAAACATATGCTGGATAAGTTGGTAGCTCATTCCACTGTGACGACCCCCGATGAATAGAGGGACTAAGCCGAAGGAAACTGAATGAATAAATGAATGAATGAATGAATACTATGCTTTTTTAAAATCTACAGTTCAATTGATATTCAATTATAATCAATTTATATTTAAAATTAATTACTAATCTCTTAATATGACACTGAAACTATAATAATTGCATACTTCCTTCTCGGAAAGCACTTGCATCTGATGTTTTGGTTTGGATTTGTTACTTATGAACAGAGAAAGATGTTTGCCCAAAATTCTCTTTAGCTGCAGAGACAGAATAATTCATAACACCTGTATTTACATAAAAATAGTCAGTAATATCTTTGGTGAACATAAGCAGTTGGAGGGGGGATCAGATGCGGAACATTACATTAGATCCATGCATCAGGTCTTGATATAACAAACCTGCTGCCATCTGTGTTGAATTTATTGTGTTCTTACGCTGTACTTGTTTTGGTTTTTATTTACATCTTTGTTCCTAAAACTATCATCATTCTCTAAAATAGGAATCAAATCGAACTGTAAGGCAAGTGAAGATTCATAATTCAAATACATAAAAATTACTACCAAAGCACCATGATAAATAAACTGAGATGCAACTCAATATCATAGACTGTAAAAAATGATAGGTTCTAAATCGATTTGTGTTGGGCAACATGAATGAATTAAGCTTATTAATTTTTTTCAAAATTTAAATGGACTAAACATGAAAAAATTAAGTTGTCCTAAAAAATGCAATAATTGTGTTGTTTCAGCTTGTTTGAAATAAGTCGTTTGAGCAAACAGCAAATGGAATGGTTTGAGAGTACTTGGATAAAGATTGAAACTGCGAGTAAAAGAGAGAGAATGAAGATATTGGGGAAAGAGAGAGTTAATCTGTGGTATCAATTTCTATCTCTCTTGTCTGGTTAATTTCATGTCTTTTGTTCAGTGCTGCAACTCAGTGAATCAGCTCTGACCAGTGTTGGGTAAGTTACTTTAAAAAAGTAATTAATTACTAATTACTAATTACTTAACTAATGTTGTATTTAAAATACTTATCTAATTACAGTGTCTGAAAAGTAACTTAATTACTCAATAAGTAATTTAACTAAATACTTCTTAAAATTCTTATAAACCTTGAGTGGACAAACAATAGATATTAAATTCTGTAAATAATAAATAATTAAATAAAACATACAAGTCAAACATTAAATGGTTTAGCCTTTTAGCTTTCTGAATCATCTTTATTACATTTTATTAAAAAAAAATCTATGATATTTACATGCATAATATTTTTTAGTAAGAAATGTAACCTTCTTTAGGAACACAATTCCTGAATAACAAAAAAAATATTATTCTGCATATCTGAATAACAAAAAAGCTTAACTTACAAAAGTTAAATAAAGTTAAACTGTATACAACCTTTTTGTACTGCTTAGCTGCCTTGTTTTTGAAAAAGTAGTTGTATCTCATAACGCAAGTCTCTCAAAGCATAACTATGTAAGGTAAATCGATGAGGTAGTGCTGCTTTCTGCCAGACACAGGTATTGTGTTCAATATGCACCTAAAAGACGGAGATTTTACAGTACGCAGCGGTAGCATCTCTTCCACAACGTAGCCTGCAATAATTTTTTAAGCTTACCTTCAGACACTTTCTGCGCTGGCGAAGTAAAATAAAGTTTTGCCTGCTTAGCTGGAGCTGCCGCGTTGTTATCCGTAGATGATGAACAAGGATCACTCAGAAGTGTTCTTCTACGCTGCCGTGTCAGGTGCTTTAGATAACTCGTGCTGTTGACAGCGGCCGATAGTTTTTTTTTCTCCCCAGAACCCAGGACATAGCTTACATATTACTGTAATGTTCTTGTCTGCTTGTTTCAGAAAAGTGAAGTAATGGGAATATTTCCATTTCGTACAACAGCCACTCGCTTCAGCCGAGTCCAATATCTTCCGCTTTAGAATATGACTATGCAGCAAACTGGCGCGCGCGAAATCACGTGCACCTGCACTTTGATGATTTTAAAGCGGCAGAGTTTACTTTTACCTTTAGAACATAAATTAATACAATTATATAATGATATTCAGCGAGTTTAATTATTTTACAATGTAACGCAAGTACATTATAAGTAACTGTAATTAAAATACCTAAAAATGAACAGTAATCAGTTACTCTACTTTTTCAGTGAAAAAGTAATTTAATTACAGTAACGCGTTACTTAGTAACGCGTTACACCCAACACTGGCTCTGACCACACTGAAAAATGTGGGTTTCAAAGTTTACACTTATTTAGGCCACCTACTTTTGTGAACAGCACTTTAGTAAATGAATCAGTACAAGAAGTGAAAAAATCAATACGTTATTATACTGGCAGAGCTCTTAAAGTATTAAGCCTGTTTCGTACAACAAGCACTACATCAAATCAATCAGTGGATATGTACTATTATGTTACTTACTGTAAATAATGTTAAAAAATAACATGCTTTCCCCTGCAGTATACAGTGAAGCTGTTCAAAGCTGTTCAAAGCCTTTTATTCTAAAGAAAAAAAATATATAGTTTAGCTTTGAACATATTACTTTTTGCAAATACAGATTAATTAGTAAAATTAAATATTTAAAAAGGAAAAATTGTCAAATCATTCTAATATGATCAGAAGATCACAACATTGTATTTGAATACTTTTTTTTGTTCTTGAACCTTTTTTTTAAAGGTTCAAGAAATTTTAAAGTGTTGAGCATCAATTAGCACCTGTCAGCTTTAATTGTGGATAAACCCAGAACATTTTTAACTTTTGTCAGCCACATTCATCTTCCAGGTTTAAAATGATTTTTGGGGCGGGATCAAAATCTGTGACGTAGCGTTCATCTGTTAGCCGAATGACGTGTCGGTTTCTCATTATTATTTATAGCTGAGTTTTCTTATCCTTTGAGAAGAATCTGCTTCTTAATTCATAACTGCATGTGCTTTTCGATCACAGACCTGCCAAGTTGTGAGACCGCGGCCGTGCACGGCATGCAATATTTAGCAGTTTTTGAAGGGTTGTACAGATATGGCTACTGAGAACGCGCATTTCTTCACACGCAGTACTGCAATTTGTCACTCGCAGTCACGCGCTGTACTGCGGATGCAAAGGCCGCCTTTTCATTAAAAAACAAACATTTCTGTGCTTTACGCAATAGCCAGGAACAACCGCTTTTCCATTGATTCAGTTGTCATGCGTGTTTAGATGCATGTAGAGTATTTTTGTGTGCAAGAGCGCTCGATTCAGCTCCGTCGATGCCTCGAGCGGCTGAGTTTCTTTCTTTATTTATTTTGGAGACAATGTATACATATTTGTATTCACATATGAATACAACAGAAAGACAAATTACGTGTCCACTTTTGAGAGCTCAACACAATTTCATAGATCTAGATAAAATAGCCTAAGCTATATTGAAATCACTTAAAGAATTCCAAATATCGAATCTATTAAAAACATTAAATAAACCAATATAAAACAGACAAAAGCTATAACGATTTAGGAATATACAGTATAATATAAATGAATTAAACCGTTTTAAGCTATTTTGAATTTAATTTTACAAAGGCCTATCTGAAAAAAAGATTTTCGATATTTTCTAAAAACAATAAACAACAGAGTTTATTATAATAACATATATATATATATATATATATATATATATATATATATATATATATATATATAAAATAAGGTAAAAAATGAAATTAATCATCACAAGAAAGTAATCAAATCGTTTGTTACAACATCAAAACTCATCCCTGCAAAGGTGAAACAAATGATGATGGAGAAGTTAAAAAGAGCAAATTTGTGGAGCGGGAAGTCATACATGTTCTTGGCTGGTGGAAGATGAACAAACAATTCTTCCCAAAACATGTTAAAGCGCTAAATCTACACTGGATTCAAAACATTTTCCCCCACAAAAACACGTTTACAAAGAATAATCTTGGTGAGTAAATGGTTTTCAAATTATAACTAAATATTAATTAAATCATAAATGAAGACAGAAAGGAATTGAAAGGTAGTTTCTGATGGTTTTGCTCACCCAAAAATGCTCTGTTGGCACAATTCGATTAATATCATTGTATCCAAATACTTTATAAATAATATTTCAAAACTGCTCCGTTGTTTATTTTTTTTTAGAAAATATCTAAATAAAAATTCTGATTTGTAAAATGAAAGTTCAAAATGGCTTAAAAGGATTTAATTTATTTTTATTGTATATATCTAAATTGTTATAGCTTTTGTTTGTTTTATATTGGTTTATTTAACTTGTTTTTATTATATCCGATATTTGTAATTCTTTAAAGGATTTCAGTAGCCTATAGCTTATTTTATCTAGATCTATGACACTACAAAAGTGTGTTTGTTTCTATGATCCACGAGGTTCGTTGCATGGTCTTCCTCGTGATGCTGATACAGCAAACTTGTTTGTGTGCAGCAAGTGTTTTTGTCAAGAGAGCTGTACGAGAATTGGAGAATGGCGGACATTGTCTTTTATCAGTTAAATTTGCAACCATTCAGACACATCGCCTATCCATGCTATTGTGTTCGCCCATGTTTAAAATCATCCAGATTACCGGCAGGGTTATTGGTTGAAATAGATAGGGCAAGAGACCTGCTGCACTGCTATTCACTGTGTCTTTTATGGATTCAGGATTTCCCCTGCTCTGCTGGCCATGCCCACTCCTCCCTCTGCTCGCAGTGCTTTACACACATCATGTAGCATTTTTTGAAAAAAAATATATATATAATTTTGAGGTAACCTTGAACTGAATGAGGGGGGTATGTTTTATGATTTTACTTTCAAGCACATTGGACCCATTCAAAATTCAGCATTAAATTTCAAGGCAAAGAAAATAAAAGTGCCATTTACATTAGATTGTGTTTTCATTTTTAAAAACACCATTTATTTTTTGGTTACAACTGTCATCCACAATACTCTGGCATCTTCAACTGGAAAAAATTGACCCCCTTTTATTTTAGAATATCTTGTGTTCAATTTCAGTATAGACAGACAAAACTTTTGAACACGGAGGTGTGGCTATCCATAAAGCTAATTTAAAATTAAAATGCACTAGTGTTAATGCAACCTAAAACTGCTTCATCTAACTGTAATTTTTGCTGGTACAACTAATATATTCTCCACACTGTCACCTGGTGTTTTGGAGTAGTTTAAAGTGCTGAAAGCTACAAATACAAAAATTATAGACTAATTAAGTCCAATAAAAGTGAAAAAAAAAAAAAAGATTATTGGCCACACACTTTTTCCTATAAGAATTTGAGAAGAATTTGGACAACAAATGTTGCTGCCGCCTAATATGTTCTACTTTAAACACTAATACTACAACAATATCCAATAGCAAATGGGCTGTACTACATGAAATGCATTTTATTACAAATTGAACAAACTCTTAAAGCTCGATCAAGAAAAATAACACAGAGCCACTTTAATAAAGTCCAGAACAATACTTTACAATCAACTATATAACAAGGTCCTAAACACCTCTGGGAGCTAATTTAGTTTGTTTTGTCCTATAATGCTCAATATCATCTGCAAAACAACCGCTGTTTAATGAGCCATAAAATTATATATTTGAACAGACCCCAAGTATGCAGATTCCTCTCAAAATAACACAATTTCTTGTTTTAATATCACTTATAATTTTGACGCGTTCCCGACAAGAGATCAAGAGGACCAAACAGAACAAATCAGCCCTTAGCAGCATGGATGTGTATTCATAAGCGAGTCCGTCTCTCAGTGCGAGCCTTATTCTGTCAATTAGACTCCCACCAATATTGACTGATTTCCACAGCGAACTTCACAAATCAATTTCCCCCATTGTTTTGCTGTTCCAATTATTCCTCCCGCTCTAGTTTTATTGAACTGCATTCTCTCCTACAACAGAAAAAAAAGAGGGATTCGCTCATCCAAGATATCTGCACTAATACACACGTGTGTATTCCCGTCCGCATGGACTGCAGTCTAAAAGGAAAAAAAGAAAAGAAAAGAAAAAAAACAGGTCCTAATTACACCACCGAATTTGCAGACTCTGGCTGTGTGCGTCTGAGGTAATTACCGCACTGACACACTTTTACACCGTTCCAGGGTGTAATTAATACGGTGGATTCATGAGTACTAATATTGTGTGAACAGTTGTTAATGACGCTTTGCTTGGAGGAGTTATAATGAAATTATAATGACGTTGTTAAGAGGGTCACTTGTTTTCAGCGGCCTTACCTTTTCCCACTCTCTGTCCTTGTTCAGCACGATCACCACCAGTTTGGGATGCACCTGGTAACCGTCCTCGGTGAAGGACAAATCTTTGCCATCCCAGGTCACGTTCATCATGTACCTACAGGAAGCAGAGAGCTCATCAGGGCCAGAAATAGAGCAGTCAGGTGACACGAATCTTATCTGCAGCACAAAGAGAACTTTTCGTCCTAATGATGTTCATTCTATACCTAAAAGATCAAAATAACATATGAAGGTCATTTTCAACATGCGAGAAGACAAAAAGAGGAATTAATGAGCCATCTGAAGACTAATGACTGACCTAAATCAGACGTCACATTAAGCGAAGATGAAAAATCTGCCCGAGTTATTATTAGTATCCAATGAAATCTACATGAATCACAACCGTTCTTTCTTTTGTGCTCATCTTCAAAGAAAGTGCGTATAGTCATAAAACAGAAAAAAATCCATTCTAAGGAAACATTATGGGTTCATTCTGGATGGCATTATGCAGATTAACACATTACTGTGTAAGGTTTCTTTTATTAAAAGACAATCTTTTTTTATTAAAGTCCACAAGATGGTGCTAGTATGTCCATAGAAATTGTATTAGTATATTAGTATTTAGTAGGGATGTCCCGATCAGGTTTTTTTGGCCTCGAGTCCAAGTCTGAGTCACTTGATTATGAGTATCTACTGATACCGAAACCCGATGTGATACTTCTATAATACATAAAGGCTTAGTAGAGACATGGGAGCTATGGACGAACTCCATATGTCTGTGGTGAAAGAAACATGGGGTACATCTTAGAACAGGACAAGTAGTTTGTCAGAAATCTTCTTATAAAGGGCTGGCAGAGCTTTCTCTGTGAAATGGTGGTGAGACGGCATTTCAAATTTTTGAGATTGCTTTTGAGGTGTCTTATCAGGTTTGTTGTGTTAAATGTAGCCCTTTCGTTTCCAACTCTTGCAATGTCAAGTTTAAATATACAGGGTATATACAGGAATCAGAGTGTAAAATTTAGTTATCGGCGTTAACATTGTGCGTTCTCAAAGTTGGGTTGGGAGCTGGGTCCATTCTATGCAAGCTATGGTGACTTTCACCTAGATATATTAGCGCGAATGTATACCTGACCAGTGAGCTGTCTGAGGCCCTGTTTACACTAGTACGTTTTAGGCGTTTTAGAATGAAAATGATCCGTGTCCACACTAGCGTTTTACCCAGCATTTCTGAACAGCTCTCCGTCTACATTAAAACGGTGAAAACACACATCACGTGACCACACACACACTCTCTGGCATGCACTGCAGCGTGCTTTGAGCACATACCCACACGAGAGCTGTGCACGTCGAACTGTTTATCAAGGATCTACCGCTGGATCTAATCTCACTATATTTGTTAAACGTGATATTTAATTCATCTTGTTGTCTATATCTAACTACATATACCCCGACTTTGGTCTTTTGAATCTATTACTTGTTCTCAGGTAACGTGCTTTGGCTGAGTGCAAAGATAACTTAGGTTAATATATTAATTAAAGTAACCGCGGACACTGATTCTGCACATCTGACTGATTGTTTGCCTTTATTTTCTTACTTTTATAATGGCCATTATTGATCATTAAAACTGATATTCAATGAATGAGAGGGTATGTTTCGTATTTTCATTGAATATGAAAGGAGGCAGTTCTGTTATAGACTCCGTTTTGTTATAAATATGCATGAAGATGACGGTCATATCATGCAGCTACACGACGCCTCAACATTTTTAGTGTCTGTTAAGTTAATATCAAAATGAAAATAGGCAGTTCCTCACATCATGTTTTCATTTTATTGTCAAGATAGTGAAACAGCATAGCCAGGTTGATGTGAATGACTTTATAAAGTACACACTTTGAAGTTTTTCTATATCAAACTTGCGAAGTCTGAAAGGAGAGGATGTAAGACTGAACCGTGTGTAGGCTACTTAATATTGAGGAAAAAGCTCCAATCAGATAGGCGAATGTCTGCAGCCCCGCCTTCGTTTTCAGATGTCTCCGTTTTCCCCCATCTACACTGAGACGGAGCAGCAGCTTTTTAGAATGAAAACGGCCTCCCCAGCGTTTCCAAAACGCTCCGTTTTCGGGGCTCGAAAACTGGCGTAGTATGAATGGATGGCGTAACCGTAGCAAAACGAATGCGTTTTAAAACTAAAACGTATTCGTGTAAACGTGGCCTGAGAAAAAAGTGCCCTTCTGAATCAAATCAGCAGGATGCCTGACTTTAACTGCAGTTCGGAAGTTTCACTTTAACTCATGAACATTTCATTCATGCGCCGTGACACACTGGGGTATTAGACGCAAATAATGATTAAGGATTGGTTAGAGTGTTATGGAATTTAATAACGCACGCCAAAGGGAAAGAAAAAAAACTTCTGCATTTTGCGATGTGTGTTTGTGTGTGCGTCTCTGTGTCTGTGTGTGTGTGCGGTCCTTTACTCACAGCCGCCTGTGTGGATCTTGTCAGAAAATATGGCGAAAAGTCCTACATGACGGTAATAGTTTGTCAGTAATGCCACAAATATCTGCATACTCCATGTCTTAATTCCATTTCTGTTTAGTTCAGTTATGACTTTAGTCGCATTAAGGTCATCAAAAATTGCTGTTTACATGGTAGATTCTTAATCAGAGTATTGTTTTAATCATATTAAAATCGTATTAAAGTTTTGTTGCCTATGTAAACATACCCAATGCTTGACACACCGTCAGGGCTCTGTGAACTTGCCTTTGCGAAGCAGCATTTTCTGTATACGTACATCAAAAGCAAGTATGAAATCGCTGTTTCGAGCTTATGTAGGCCTACAGTTTAAAATTCATGTTTAACTGAATAAACAGTTAGTAAACACAAGTACATCTTATTGAACATCATTTATTTTCATCACCAATTATCATAGTAGAACAGTTTCTCAAGCAGTTTGTGATGCATTTTGGAAACAGGAGATGAGCCCCTGGTCTAATGCGCCACCTGGCTTGAGAAACCCGTTCTCAAAGACTTATTATTTGGGTAGCACACATATTCTGAATGCCTTCAGCAGAATTCAAATGAGCCATTTTAATCTAGATTAATCTAGATTAAAAAAAATCATCTATGCTCAACTATAGTAAAATTCAATGCCTTTTAAGGCATTTTTTAAGACTCTTTCCATACACTTTAAGACCTCACTGCAACCTTAGGTCTGAACCGGTAACATTGGCAACATTTTAAATATATTTACTAAATACTGATTGTAAGAAGCTAATCCTAAACGAAAACAGTATTCATATACTTTATAAAAATGTTAATCCAGAAGATGTCGCCTATAGAACAGCAGAAACAAGCAGAAACCAGCACGTTTTTATGCAGCGGATGCCCTTCCAGCCGCAACCCATCTCTGGGAAACATGCAAACAGGAAGAACATGCAAACTCCACACAGAAACGCCAACTGACCCAGCCGAGGCTCGAACCAGCATTCTTACTGTGAGGCGACAGCACTACATACTGCGCCCACTGCGTGCCCACAACTCATCAAAAATGATAAAAAATGTAATACCTTGTCACAGCATTTAAGATTTTTAAGGGCCTTAAATTTCTCTAAATTGATTTATCAACTTTTAACACTTTTTAAGACCACGCGGACACCCTGATATATCACAATGTCGGCAATGTTAGCAATGGCAATGTTGTCGTTGTCAACTTTATAATACCTCCAGACCACAGACATACTCGCGCTTTCCGCTTCAAGCTGCTTTCGTGTTCTACTTTGCCAGCATTTAACCAATAGCGTCTCTGCAACAAAGTGATGTCATGCCACACGTGTTGCTGGTTCTGTGTGAAATCAAGAAAGAAATCTAACTCTGTGCCACCGCATAACTATAGATGTGTTATAAAAATAAAGACTATAGTCATGTGATTGGATCTGGACATCCCTAGTATTTTGTTTTTATTTTAATTAATTAATGTATTTATTTATTTTTTAATAAATTATTTTCAGGACTAAAAAGTAATCATCAAGCTAGCTTAAGATATTAATTAATATTTTATACACCTGAAATATTTCTTTAACTCAAAGCGGTCACAAATCTGAAAATAAATAAACAAACAAACAAACAGAAAAAATAAACAAAGCAAATAAGCACGATAAGCAAATTATTAAAAACCAGACGGCATTTTGTAGGAAAAGAGTCAGGCTGCTTCGATTTTCCCAATAGTGTACCTGTCATATCGCTTTAAAAGTGATAAACCGAGGAACATGCTGTGTTGTCTTCCCACTTTTCACACCATGTCGTCAGGCCTTCCTCAGAGACCCAAGTGGCAAAACACTGGCTGAAACAAACACACCAGACTGACCCTCTTCCTCAGTAATTATGACCCAGCCATTTTAACCGACACTGCAGCATGTGTACAACCTACTGGTAAAGTTTTATTCCACCACAAAACTGCCAGGCGAGCAAAAACTGCAAATGTAGCACAATAAACGATTTATGAAGCAGGTCTTAGTGGGCGTCCAGTGACTGAATGGCACAGTAGCTTGTTGAATTGATTGGGGTCCCATTTAGGGGGCCCACTCATCCTAGATATATCGTTGAATCCAATTACATCAGACTGCGGGAGAGAGAAAGAATCGATAAGTTTCTCTATTTCTTCACTGCAAGACATGTTCCCATTGCCAGTGGATTCTCTTATTTATTTTAAAGCTTCTTTCATATTTCACACATCTCCCAGTCCCCTTCGCTGTGGATCACAACACTGGTCACACCTGCAGAGCCCCTTTGACCAATTAATCAGGACAGCAGACACTGGACACAGCATGTCCATAGAACTTTAGGTTTACTGCAGGACTGCAGGAGTCATGCTCATTAGCTTAGTGTGTTCTGTCACTGCTGGACCTTTGGCGTGTGAACTGGAAGAAGCATATAGTGACAAACAGCAAAGAAATATACTGTATGGGGGAGTTGGGGGTGAAGGGCAAGAGAACAGGGAATGAAATTTGATTTGATTTTGCCATCTAGAGGTGTGAATTTTTGTTACTAGTGTACATTGGATGCAACTTAATAATACAAATGGATGTGTCAATATTTGAATCTCAGCTGATACTAAAAAGCAAATTTTTTTATAGCCAATCAACCAAAAATGATCAATATTAAGATTATGTATACTGCTTTGTTGTTGTTTCATTGTCTTAAAAAATGAAAATGACAATGTTAAGTGCAAAGACTGAGCATTGTTGAGTATTGTTAAATATGTAAATCATATACATTCAAAAGATTAGATTTTTGTATTATTTACATTAAAATATATTATTATAAGGTCTGTTAACATATTCATTTAATTACTTGTTTTGGAAAAGCATAATGCAACATTATTAATGCAATTAACACACCACCACAAGACTTACTGTGGTTTATGTCATATTTCATGGCCTGTTTCCACTGAGTGGTATGGTACGGTACGGTACGGTATGCTTTTATGGCCATTTCCACTGTCAAAGGGTACCAAAAACCAAACTGTACCAATCCACTTTTTGGGTACCCTTTGCAAAAGGTACTTACCACGACAAAACCCATATATTTGAAATAACGAACTTCTTGAGCTGATGATAATAATGTGCACATGTTTATGACATCCGATCCTTTTAGAAATGGATAAATGCGAGAGTGAAGTGCGAAAAAACAAAGGAGAAACTGGAAAAAAAACAAAGGAGCAAATGATTCTTTCAGCAACCTAAAAGATGAACAAACTGCCATGTTTAACTAATATCATCACTTTATGAACTCGGAATGACGAAATTACTCTCTAACAGAGGTTGCATGTGCTTGTGAAGATTAAAGATTCAGATGAGAGGTTTGCACTGACTGTGGGTTATATGTTTGAGTGTTGTTTTAGAACCCAAATAAAGACAAAATGTATGCTGTGTGTAGTTTTTCTGTAATTGGTAACATATCAGACACTGCAAGGGTCTGTATGTGTTCATATATGTTGCATTTATTTATTTATTTTATACAATTGCAGATGTTGCACTAGGCTATTTTGCACTATTATTGATCTGCATGCAGTTATAATCAAATCATGTTTATACACTCTCAGAAATAAAGGTACGCGAGCAGTCACTGGGGTGGTACCTTTTCAAAAGATACACATTTGTACTTAAAGGGTCCATATTGGTACCTCAAAAGTATATATTAGTACCTAAAAATTTTAAGAGGAACATCTTTGTACTTTTTAGGTACTAATATGTACCCTTGAAGTATTAATATGGACCCTTTAGGTACAAATGTGTACCTTTTGAAAAGGTACCACCCCAGTGATAGCTCACGTACCTTTATTTCTGAGAGTGTAGAAAGTTAGTAATGAACATTTATTTAAGTATTTATGTGTATAAAGCATCTGTTTTGTGAGAAGTGCTTCTCATATGATATGTGAACGACCCGTACAGCTTTACTTTGACATTTCCTTGAACGAGAATGACGTCGTCTGTACCTTTCTGGCAGTGGAAACGCAAGCCTGATAAAGGTGACCCATACCAACAAATACCGTACTGTACCATTCAATGGAACCAGGCCATTATACAATTGACAAAAATAATACAGTGAGGGAGGCTATAAAATGCATATATATATACAGCTGAAGTCAGAATTATTCCTCCTGAATTATTAGCCCCTCTGTATATTAACGGAAAGAAGATTTTTCAACACTTTTCTAAACATAACTGTTTTAATAAATAATTTTTAATAACTGATTTCTTTTACCTTTGCAATGATAACTGTACATATTTTACTAGATATTTTCTAAGATACAAGTATTCAGCTTAAAATTTTAAAAGATAATTAGGCAAGATAGGGTAATAAGGCACATCATTGTATAATAGTGTAGCAAATTAGCTCAAAATGAATTGAAGATTAATTTGAAGAGGGGCTTCGAAAGAATAGACCCTTTAAATCTGAACAAACAAATGCTCCAGTGATCGTTCGAAAGGAGAGTTCACTTCAACTACGGCTATTGCTATCAAAAATACAAATCCATTTATGTTTAAGCAGGGTAACAAGATCGAAGTTTACAGCATTAGATTCATAAATATGCACAGGCACCTTTCTTTATACAAAATGAGACTAATCTATCAGTAACTAACACCTAACACAAATACACATTCATACAGGTTGTAGATAAGAGTAAAGAAAGAAAAATAAGAGTTTGAGAGAGTGTAATGATGGAAAAACTTCTGATTTTGAAAGACCAAACCAAGCAAACCAAAAATAATCAATTTAACTCTTCTATGGTTTCTTTAGGGTTAAATTTAATTTACAACAGTTCAGTGGTAATCTGGAGGCATTAATTGCGTTCCTTGTGTGATGTGAAGAACTCTCTCTGTTAAGTTGGGTTCTCACATGGTTAGCTGGTGGTCGGCTCTTTGTTCTGTGAGGCTGGGAGTGGGGTGGAGTCTATCGTTTCAAGCCTAAGGCGGCAAAAGTAGTAGTCGTGTCGACTTCTGGTTTTGCGGCACACTAAACTTCACTAGACTCTCTAGTTTACACACAAAGAGAGAATAAAGGTTTAAATTAATAGCATAAGTCTTAAGCAAGTTGTATCGGAATGCGACCATGTCTGTGTCCATTCCAAACGCATTCCTTTCGTGTCGAAAATACTTTGGAATTGTATTACACACTGAACATCCAGTCTTTTCAGAATGGGAGAGGTTGGTGGTGTATTATTTGTTGAATAAAGCAAAATAATAATGTGTCTGATCAGCCACATCCGTAACAACAGTGGTTTGTTCGAAAGAAAATATATTGCTTAAGGGAGCATAATAATATAAGGGCCACAGTTCTGCAGAGTTTATTTTCATCCACCTCCACCTCACACCTGCTTAATAGTCTCTAGTAGTCTTGAACATCTTGATTAGTTGAAGCATCTGTGTTTGATTAGGGTTGTAGGAAACTGCAGGAAAAATAGTTGAAATAGTTGAAAAATAGTGAATAGGAAAATTAATTATCAGCCAGTAAGTTATGGATTGTTTCCGCCACTTGATCCACTTCAGATCTGTGCTGCTGGCCAAGTTTTGATTGGTGCCTTTCACATTAGATGACATGTGGCATTTTGTTTATGCTAGAGGCAAGACAAGATGTCGGCAGTGTGGGAGTGTTTCCATTGACTTAAAAAATGTAATTTGTAAATGATTTTGGGAAAAGAACGTCTAGGTGTTTTCTGGAAGTTTCTCTAAGGATTTAAATAAAACTTGTTGTCCACTGTATAAAATTTTCTTTGATAATCAGAGCTTAGAGTATTCATTCATTCACTCATTTACGTATTTCAGCCTATTCTAGTTGATCGTTTGGTATCAGAAGTGGCTTACATGAAAGGCAAAGGCCTCTAGATTATGCTTATTTTACCAAAATAAAATATGACCATGCCTTGATTTTTAATTATTTAATTGGGACAGTAAGATCTGACTTTGCTTAGACAAAAGTCTTGTCACTTAACAGAAATAATGTACAGTATAGAATATAAAGTCATGGTAGAGTGGAAAAATAATTAATATTGTGTATGACTCCTATGAGCTTGGAGGACTGCATCCATACATCTCTGCAATAACTCTAATAACTTATTAATAAAGTCTTCTGAATGGCAAAGAAAGCGTTCTTACAGGACTCCCAGAGTTAATCAAGATTCTTTGGATTCAGCTTCAATGCCTCCTCCTCCATCTTACCCAAGACATGCTCAATAATGTTCATGTCTGGTGACTGGGATAGCCAATCCTCGAGCACCTTGACACCTTTTTTCTTTCAGGAACTTTGATGTGGAGGCTGAAGTGTGAGGAGCGCTATCCTGCTGAAGAATTTGCCCTCTCCTGTGGTTTGTAATGTAATGGGAATCACAAATATCTTGATACCTCAGGCTGTTGATGTTGCCATCCACTCTGCAGATCTCTCGTACGCCCCCATACTGAATGTAACCCCAAATCATTATTTTTTCATCACCAAACTTGACTGATTTCTGTGAAAATCTTGGGTCCAATAGGTCTTCTGCAGTATTTGTGATGATTGGGATGCAGTTCAACAGATGATTCATTAGAAAAATCTACCTTCTGCCACTTTTCCAAATGATCAATTAGACATCAAGTTATTATTTGTTGCTCTTACAACTTGGAATCGACGACAAGCCTTTTGTCAGGTAGTGTACATTCTTAAGAACTGAACAATTTTTAAAAAAGTAACTTAAAAACACCAGTAAAAAAAATGCTCCTGAGAGCCCCTCTCAACATAACAACAAAGACCTGACCCAAGCCGACAGCCTTTTCATGAACATCTTCACAACATCCCAGCAACCCTGTCATCAAAGATAAAGCCCAACCTGAGTACAGCTCACTTCTCCCTAATTAAAGCACATAACAACCCTCGTCCCCTGCTTGCTCGCACTGTGAGCCCTTCATCAGAGTCCTCGTTACAGCAGGTGTGCCCAAAAGGCCCGCACAGCTGCTCTGGGATCAGCCGGATTAAAATAGGTGGGTGGTACAACTGGCCTGAAAATGTTCACAGTTCTTTTATATGTGGTCAAACTGAAGTAGGCAGCTGCATTCTAACCGGTCGAATGCGGCTGAATAAAACAGTTCCTCGTTAGGCATTTATAGTAACAGGGCTGACACTAATGAGGGCAGTCAAGATGTTCCCTATGCGACATATAGAATTTTTTCAGTCATTAGAGAAGCAAGAAAATGTTCCAACATGAAGTTAGTTCATCCGCGGGGTGTCTGCACATTTCAAGATGAACCCACTGCGATGACGGAACATGTAAATGAAATAAACTCTCCCTTGAGTAAGAACTCTGCACGCGATACACAAACAAATCCAATCATATTTTCTGACACAGGTATCAGAGCAGTGCTCAATCAATGTCACAACAGAGTGTGGCATCTGCGCAACAATACCAGGACAGCTGGAACCATGGAGGTCCTATCACCTGGGGCTCAGGCAGACGCTTCACAGACCCAGGGAATGGCAGAATGAGTGCATGCGCAAACCTGTGCTGCTAAGTGCATCTGATACAAAGTGGGGCACAGCGAGGCATAGAAGAGGAAATATGGTCTTGACAGCACGTGTGTGGAGAAGGGAGTGACTGGTGCATGTGGGTTTGCTCTCTCTCTCTCTCTCTCTCTCTCTCTCTCTCTCTCTCCTCTTCCCTGGGGACACATCCAGGTCCATTAAAATCCTTCCAGCTAAAGGGTTTAAAATAAAATAAAAAAAAACAATCCAAACTTGCTACCTTTTGCCAGGCTTGTGTAAAAAAAAGAAGAATTTTTACATCTTATAGATACTGACAATAATCATCTTTAGGCTTCTTGCTCATTCTCTCTACATGCTCTTATTCTTGACCAGATCATTCCACTATATTCAGTGAAGCAGCGTGTTGTGTTCTGTCTGAGTGCCTCTACTGTAGACAGAAGAACGATGGTAAGAGACTAACACCCATTAACTACCTCACCAGTGTCTGTGTAAAGGTGAATGTACTGTTGGAGAAACTAGCTGGTCACAACTGTTTCCGGAACTGTGTTGAACATATGTTCTTACTGTATGTTGGTTAGAATGGTTGTTAGTTATGTTGCGCAGGTAGTGGAGCAATACATTTTGCTAATTAATAAGTATATGATCAAAATAGTGTCAGATTATTGCTGTAAATAATGAACATGACATCTAGGGGCCACTTCATAATTTTGAACATTTATTCATTCATTTTCTTTTTGGCTTAGTACCTTTATTAATCCGGGTCACCACAGTGGAATGAACCACCAACTTATCCAGCACATGTTTTTACGCAGCGGATGCCCTTCCAGCCGCAACCCATCTCTGGGAAACATCCATACACACTCATTCACACTCATACACTACGGACAATTTAGCCTACCCAATTCACCTGTAACGCATGTCTTTGGACTGTGGGGGAAACCGGAGCACCCGGAGGAAACCCACGCAAACGCAGGGAGAACATGCAAACTCCACACAGAAACGCCAACTGACCCAGCCAAGGCTAATGTTCCTTTTTACAATATTTTGAAATATATGATGCATAAAATGAAGCTTATTTATAAACTAATTTCGAGAAGGGCATGTGCTTATGATTGATCACGGCTGGTCCCGCATTAACTAACACATGATTCACCAATCAGATGATTCCCAACTCACTATAAATAACCAGAGTTTTTTACTTTAGTTATCTTCGCATTGAAGAATCCTCTACTTCCACCCCTACTCCTCCACCTTTCTCTTTATAGGGCGGCATGGTCGCCCAGTGGTTAGCACTGTTGCCTCACAGCAAGAACATCACTGGTTCAAATCCTTAACAGGCCAGTCAATGTTTCTGTGTGGAGTTTACATGCTCTCTCTGTGCTCGTGTGGGTTTCCCCTGGGTTCTCTGGTTTTGTCAAACAGTCCAAAAACATGTGTCATAAGTATGGCCAAACAGAATCTGTGGACATTTTTTGCTATTTCTCCTGAGAATTTTGTCAAAAATCTGCGGATTTATGAGAAATGATTTAGGGAGTATCATAACTAAAAAAAATTATATATGAAATTAAAAAAATACATTTATAACTTTTATTTAACATTTACAATGCAAATCCAACTAGATCCACTTATTTGTTAAACAAAGCAAGTCTCATGTATAATATATCTACTGAAAGACAGAAAATACTACTTTACAATACTGTATTGTAACATGTATTGTACATGTACAATACTGTATTGTAACTTATCAACATTATAATATTACTATTATTATATCACAATAATATTCCAGAAATTAATTTAAAAACTGAATAAATGAAAATTTACACACTTTTACACAAATAAATAAATAGACTAAATGATGGGCTAGAAATCTTTGGAAGAAAAAATCAGATTCCGTGTGGGCCTAGTCATAAGTGAATTGATCAATCAAAATTAGCACTGTACTCAAGCATTTAACCAGCATTATATCTCTATATAGCAATTTATAATCTGTCGTCAGCCCTAAATAACTGGGGAGTTCTCGAGACCCTCCTGAGCTCAAACTCCCCTCTCGCCCAGCAAACGGGAGGGAACCCCAGGCTCGGGGATCTTATGAGCTCAGGGCTCTCTTCTGGGACAGCATGCCAAACTCGCTTCATAATCAATCATCAGCTAAGTGTGATCTCTTGAATGACATTTTACGTAGGTAAAAAATCCAAACATGAACCTGCATGTCTTATATTTACTTTTCATGCAGAGTTTTGTAACGTCATGACTTAATTGTTTACTGTGCTACAACATGGCATGCAGGTAATTTCACTTTAATATTACTGCAAGAACATGTTCTACCAATACAGTATAATGGCTGACAGAACACATCAAGCCATTAACTGAAGAAAAGGCTGAATTGAAGCTCATGTCTGAGAAGTCTAGCATTTGATATGGTGGTAAAGGCATTCTGTCTAAATAAACACAGTTCTTGTCAGGAAAAATAAGAGACAAAAGCCAAACATAGCTACACTATTCTTGCATTGCATTAAATATTTAAAATGCTGTTATTGGCTGTCTGGAATACTCAAATCTGATTGGTCAGTCACATCATTCCAAGTATGTTATTCAGCGATAACACAGGATCGTCCAGGAATTTGTCATCAGTGAATAAATTCAAATCCTTGCACTTACAATTACATTCACATGTATCTGCTGTTTTTGACTGTTTAGCGCCGTTTTGTGAATGAATAATACATAGGCTAGTCCACGTGTCAAAATCAGTTCCTTGAGGGCCGCAGCTCTACACAGTTTAGTTCCAACCTTAATTAAACACATCTGATCAAACTAATTGGGTTTTTCAGGCTTGTTTGAAACCTACAGGTAAAGTGTGTTGGAGCAGGGTTGGAACTAAACTGTGTAGGGATGCGGCCCTCCAGGAATTGTCTTTGACACCCCTGAGCTAGTCTATGCTCCATTCAACGAGTTTAATTTCTGTCAACTTTGCATTTAATTAAAGAATTAATAAACTACTATGGCTCAGAACAAGGTTGTGTGTCAAATGTTTATGTTTTGTGGCAAGTAGACATGTAATAAGCAGAATAAAGTACATCCAGGATGGTTGTTTTCACAAAATAAAGCCCATATTTAATTTGACTGGAGACTAATTACTTTACTAGTTTCATTTACATTTATGAATTTGAAACCAGTATTGTAGATTTGAATTATGAATTGACAGTCATTACAGTTAAGATGTTTGAAAACCCGTGCTGTAAGCCATTTTGGATATTTTACTAACTTTAATCAATCATGCAGTCCATTACACACTCTACAAAACCCACCCTTCACAGACATTGACGACAAACTCAAACTCATGCCTGTCACAGTAATCAATATATCAACCTATCACGCAATAGACCTACATGGAACTGACCTGAATAATGTTTGGTGACGCAATATAAATCCGCATCATGTATACATAAAAATGGATGTCAGCAACATTTTAGCTGATTATGCAGCCTCTGTCATCTCATTTAATCTCTGATGGAGGTGTCAGCGAGCTCAGGGAAGAAACAATCTTCAAACAAACATTGTGTAGAAACAATGCTTACTGACAGGTGAAGAAATAGCGAATTTTCACACTTTCCTAAGAGCTCTGTTTCAAAGTTTCAGTTCACTTCAATAAAAGTGCGAAATGACACACATTCACAAATGAAGTTCATATGAAATCAAAATAAAGATTATCAGGAGTTTCTATAAGTTGTCTTATGGATATCTTTACGCTAGTGTGCAAGAAGATTTTCCTCCTAAATGAACAACATTTTTTTAATATATAATAATTTTTTTTAAATAATTATTAGTATCTGACATGTACCGCCTCCTTCAAGACGCTTCTCATTTGCTTTTCATTTGATGCAATTGAGCTCAACCACACTTATCCGCACTCAAAAAAAAAAAAAAAAAACTCTTTGGATGAACTTGTTTAATTGAGGTCAGGATTTCCATCCAATAAATTTGTTTAGCAGCAACTAAAATAAAATATTTAGCACCAAATAAAATATATATTTATATAAATATATAAATATAAAATATATAAACAAGTTTTCTCATGTTTTGTGGCTATTAGGGAGGTAAGTGAATGTTGTTTAATTTGTTTTAATTTATGTGCAGGTAAAAAGGTTTAAAACTTTGGACTTTATCATTGTAACCACTGGATGGATGTTGACAACAGGATGCGGATCCAAATGCAGACTTTATTTAAAGGGATGGTCAGGCAAGCAATGATCAACACAGGAGCAATCAGGCATATGAGGGAAATCCAGAATCGTAGTCGATAAAGCAGGCAATGATCACAAAGATGGCAGCAGACAGGGAGAAACAGATAAACAAGGCGATGGTCCAAACACGGCAAAAACAAGACAATGAAACGCTCTGAATTGAAACTGTGAACAGGTAACAAGACTCGGCAATGGAGTGAGTGTATGTTCTGCTTATGTAGTGTGTGTAATCAGTTGTTGAGTGGCTTCAGCTGTGGGTGTAATCAGTGCAGATCTGGAACCGGTTGTGTGTGATGTCAGAGTATGCATGTATGGGGGATGTAGTCCATATGATGGTGGATTTGTAGTCCATGGGTGTTTGTGCATGTAAACCAGTGACCAAGATGGCGGCGCGTACACAACGCGAGGCTCAGCGTCTCTCCAGTTTCTGCAGTTATGCAGTGTTTTTCCTGCTCATTTCGGGTCTGTTCGTGCAGAACAGTAATGCCTTTACATCGTACACCCGACAGGAGATTTTGGATATTGGTTTGTGCATTTCGGACAGTTTTATCAGCAATCTACGACTCATTCCGGACATCGCTAGAACACCCGAGGCAGAGCGCTCTGCCCAGCCGGGCGGAAGTGCTCGAAGGCGGCGGCGCGACCGTAAACAAAGACGGGGGAAGCGCGGCGGGCTAAGAGCTAAGCTAAAGCTAACACCACACCGGCTGTCCTTACCCAGCATCTTTCTCGCCAATGTACGGTCCCTGGTGAACAAAATGGATGAGATTCGACTGCGCATCAACCACAGCAAAAGATTATGGAACTGTAATGTCATGATTTTCACAGAAACATGGCTAAACAGCGGGATACCAGACAACGCTGTATCTTTAACTGAGCATCACACATTCCGAGCAGACAGAACGGCGGATGACTCCGGTAAGACCCGAGGCGGAGGATTATGCATTTATATTAACAAAGCTTGGTGTACAAACTCTGTCATCGTTGGGAGACATTGCTCTGTTAACCTGGAATTTCTGATGGTCAAATGCAGACCCTTTTATCTGCCACGCGAGTTCACCTCAACTATCATTACTGCCGCCTATATTCCTCCCGATGCTGATGCTAAGTTGGCAATGAAAGAACTTCATGCAGCCGTCAGCAAACAACAGACTGCTCACCCGGAGGCTGCTTTTATTGTTGCGGGGGATTTTAATCACTCAAACTTAAAGACAGTGCTCCCCAAATTCCATCAAAACATTTTCTGTCACACACGGGGAAACAAAACGTTGGACCTTGTATACACAAACATGGCTGAAGCCTACGCTGTGACCCCCCTCCCCCACCTGGGTCAATCAGATCATCTTTCTTTGTTCCTCAGCCCCAAATACTCACCCCTCATCAACCGTGTGAAGCCATCAGTGAGGACCATCAAAGTGTGGCCAGCGGGGGTAGACTCCACACTCCAGGACAGGTTTCAACACACTGACTGGAGTATGTTTGCTTCCCAGGCCACATGTGGCTCTAGCACAGACATTGACAGCTACACTTCCTCTGTTCTGGAATACATCAACACCACCATAGACTGTGTGACAACCCAGAAACAGATCACCACATACCCAAATCAAAAGCCATGGATGAACAAGGAGGTGCGCCTCCTGCTGAAAGCACGCAACACTGCCTTCAGATCAGGGGATGCACAGGCCTACAGCACTTCCAGGGCTAATTTGAAGAGGGGCATCAAAAAGGCCAAGCACTGTTACAAGCTAAAGCTAGAGGAGCACTTTTCCAACTCTGATCCTCAGCGCATGTGGCAGGGCATACAGGCCATCAGCAACTACAAACCCAGCCAGTCCACACCCACAGCCACAAACGTCTCCTTCCTGAACGAGCTTAATGACTTTTATGCCCGCTTTGAAAGAGACAATAAAGAACCCTACACCAGGATCACTTCCTCAACCGACCACTCACCCATCACACTCACCTCCTCAGAAGTCTACACCGCACTGAGTCGGATCAATGTGCGTAAGGCTGCTGGACCAGACGGTATTCCTGGGCGCGTCCTCAAAGCATGTGCAGAACAGCTCGCTGGGGTATTCACAGACATTTTCAACCTGTCCCTTAACCTAGCAGCTGTGCCAACATGCTTTAAAACCACCTCTATTGTGCCAGTGCCGAAACACTCCAGCCCAACATGCCTGAATGACTACCGCCCTGTAGCACTCACACCCATCATCATGAAGTGCTTCGAGCGGCTGGTCCTGGCACATCTGAAAGACTCTCTGCCATCCACACTGGACCCACATCAGTTTGCCTACCGTGGCAACAGGAGCACAGAAGATGCAGTCTCCATAGCACTGCACTCTGTACTCACACACCTGGACAATAAAAACACTTATGCACGAATGCTGTTTGTTGACTTTAGCTCAGCATTCAACACTGTCATACCCTCTAAGTTAATGATCAAACTTAGAGACCTGGATATTGACACGTCTCTCTGCAACTGGGTTATGGACTTTCTGACTAACAGACCTCAGAATGTTAGATCAGACCACATCTGCTCCACCACCATCACACTCAACACTGGTGTACCACAGGGCTGTGTGCTGAGCCCCTTCCTCTACTCCCTTTTTACCATCGACTGTAGGCCTGTGAACAGTTCTAACACCATCATCAAATTTGCAGATGACACCACAGTGATTGGTCTAATCAGCAACAATGATGAGACTGCCTACAGGGAGGAGATACAGCATCTGGCCACCTGGTGCACCGACAATAATCTGCTCCTTAACACCGACAAGACCAAGGAGCTCATTGTGGACTTCAGGAAGGGACGAACAGGCTCACATGATCCCATCCACATCAATGGGATGGCCGTCGAGCCTGTCTCATCCTTCAAGTTCCTGGGGACCCACATCTCAAAGGACTTTTCCTGGACCACCAACACCTCCAGCCTGGTCAAGAAGGCTCACCAGCGCCTATTTTTCTTAAGGCAACTTAAGAAGAACCAGCTGTCATCAGCCGTCTTGGTGAACTTCTACCGCTGCACAATAGAAAGCATCCTGACGAACTGTGTCACAGTCTGGTATGGAAGCTGCTCTGTTGCGGAGCGTAAGGCACTGCAGCGGGTGGTGAAAACTGCCCAACGCATCACAGGGACCACACTGCCAACCATAGAGGACATCCAGAGGAAACACTGTCTGCGCCGAGCACGCAGTATTCTTAAAGATTCCTCTCATCCTGCTCACGGACTGTTTTCTCTCCTGCCTTCTGGCAGGCGCTTCAGGCTCCCCCGGACAAAAACCAGCAGACTAAGGAACAGCTTTTTTCCCAGAGCTGTCTCCCTTTTGAACTCTGCCCCCCACTGACTCTTTGCCCCCCTGATACACCCCCACTATCCTCATAACTCAGACTCCTCATAATCACTGCACTATTTAACATTTGCACATTTAAAAATTGCACATATTCATTGCACTGATTCATTTATTCTAACTGTACATACCCATGTACATTTGTAATTATGTACACACCCACTGTACATATACATTTGTAATTATGTTTATATATCTGCACACTTCTGATTATTAATAGCAACCTGTACATATATCCATCTATTGTAAATCTCTGTTCATAGCTAACACAACCTGTATATAATGTTCATAGTACATCCATTTGTAAATATCACCATAGTTTTTCTATAACTGCACTTTATAACTTATACCTGTATCCTGCACTTGCTGCTATTGCACTCCTGGTTAGACCTAAACTGCATTTCGTTTCCTTGTACTTGTACATGTGTAATGACAATAAAGTTGAATCTAATCTAATCTAATCTAATCTAATCTAATCTAATCTAAGGGGAGAAGATCGCTGGTGATTGTGACAGAGCCCCCCCTTTAAGGAGTGGCTTCCAGACACTCCTATCATAGTTCAGGCGGGAGGTGGAGCGGAGGCGGAACAGGGGGAGGGATGGAGGGCCAGGACCATGCAGCTGAGGAGTGTCTGAAGCATGAAGCAGCAGTAGGCCCAGAGAGTGGAGCTGCGGAGGGCCTGGAGCGTGGAGCTGCGGAAGGCCCGGAGAGTGGAACTGCGGAGGGCCTGGAGCGTGGAGCTGTGGAAGGCCCGGAGAATGGAGCTGTGGAGGGCCTGGAGCGTGGGGCTGCAGAAGGCCCGGAGAGTGGAACTGCGGAGGGCCTGGAGCGTGGAGCTGCGGAAGGCCCGGAGAATGGAGCTGCGGAGGGCCTGGAGCGTGGGGCTGCGGAAGGCCCGGAGAGTGGAACTGCGGAGGGCCTGGAGCGTGGAGCTGCGGAAGGCCCGGAGCGTGGAGCTGCAGAAGTTCTGGAGAGTGGAGCTGCGGAGGGCCTGGAGCATGGAGCTGTACAAGGCCTGGAGTATGGGGCTGCAGAGGGCCTGGAGCGTAGAGTTGCAGAGGGACTAGAGCTTGGAGTTGCGGAAGGCCCGGAGCGTGGAGCTGCAGAAGGCCTGGAGAGTGGAGCTGTACAAGGCCTGGAGTATGGAGCTGCAGAGGGCCTGGAGCGTGAAGTTGGAGCTGCAGAGGGCCTGGAGCATGGAGTTGGAGCTGCGGAGGGCCTGGAGCATGGAGTTGGAGCTGCGTAAGGCCTGAAGAGTGAAGCTGCTGAGGGCCTGGAGCGTGGAGCTGCGGAGGGCCTGGAGCGTGGAGTTGGGGCTGCGTAAGGCCTGAAGAGTGAAGCTGCTGAGGGCCTGGAGTGTGGAAGGCCCGGAGAATGGAGCTGGAGCTGCGTAAGGCCTGAAGAGTGAAGCTGCTGAAGGCCTGGAGTGTGGAGTTGCAAAAGGCCTGGAGCATGGAGCTGAAGTTGGTCTGGGGCTTAGGTTCAGCAGGCACAGGCAGTTCATATAACCCCCATGGATCAGGAGGCTTTGGTTCAAGGGGCACTGGCAGTTCATTAAACTCCAGTGGGTCAGGAGGCTTGGGTTCAGGAGATACAGGCATTTCATTTAACCCGAGTGGGTCTGGAGGTTTGGGTTCAGGAGACACTGGCAGTTCGTTTAACCCCAGTGGGTCTGGAGGCTTGGGTTCAGGAGATACTGGCAGTTCATTTAACTCCAGTGGTTCAGGAGGCTTGGGTTCAAGGAGCACTGGCAGTTCGTATAACCCCAGTGGGTCAGGAGGCTTAGGTTCAAGGAGCACTGGCAGTTCATATAACCCCAGTGGGTCAGGAGGCTTGGGTTCAAGGAGCACTGGCAGTTCGTATAACCCCAGTGGGTCAGGAGGCTTAGGTTCAAGGAGCACTGGCAGTTCGTATAACCCCAGTGGGTCAGGAGGCTTGGGTTCAAGGAGCACTGGCAGTTCGTATAACCCCAGTGGGTCAGGAGGCTTAGGTTCAAGGAGCACTGGCAGTTCATATAACCCCAGTGGGTCAGGAGGCTTGGGTTCAAGGAGCACTGGCAGTTTATATAACCCCAGTGGGTCAGGAGGCTTGGGTTCAAGGAGCACTGGCAGTTCTTTCAACCCCAGTGGGTCAGGAGGCTTAGAGAAGTCACTCGGCTCTAGTGACTCTTGGAAATCACATGGCTTTGGTAGCCCTTCGTGGGACTGAGGTGGCGGCTCTGGCCACTCGTGGAACTCGGGTGGCGGCTCTGGCCCTTCATGGAACTCAGGTGTCGGCTCTGGCCATTCGTGAGACTGAGGTGGCGGCTCTGGCCATTTATAGAACTCAGGTGGCGGCTCTGACCATTCGTGGGACTCAGGTGACAGCTCTGGCCTTTCGTGGGACTCAGGTGACTGCTCTGGCCTTTCGTGGGACTCAGGTGACAGCTCGGGCCTTTCGTGGGACTCGGGTGACTGCTCTGGCCTTTCGTGGGACTCAGGTGGGTCTTGTACCCCTGGCCCTGCAAGGAATTCAGGAGGATCTGGCGCCCACCCTTCGGGGAATTCAGGAGAATCTGGCGCCCGCCCTTCGGGGAATTCAAGTGGATCTGGCGCCCGCCCTTCGGGGAATTCAAGTGGGTCTGGCGTCCGCCATTCGGGGGATTCAGGGTCATCTGATGCTCGCCATTCAAGAGATTCAGAGGTTTCTGGCGCCCGCCATTCGAGGGATTCAGAGGGTTCTGGCGCCCGCCATTCGAGGGATTCAGAGGGTTCTGGCGCCCGCCATTCGAGGGATTCAGAGGGTTCTGGCGCCCGCCATTCGAGGGATTCAGAGGTATCTGGCGCCCGCCATTCGAGGGATTCAGAGGTTTCTGGCGCCCGCCATTCGAGGGATTCAGAGGTTTCTGGCGCCCGCCATTCGAGGGATTCAGAGGTTTCTGGCGCCCGCCATTCGAGGGATTCAGAGGTTTCTGGCGCCCGCCATTCGAGGGATTCAGAGGGTTTTGGCGCCCGCCATTCGAGGGATTCAGAGGTATCTGGCACCCGCCATTCGAGGGATTCAGAGATATCTGGCGGCATCAATGGCTCTGGCGGTGGCGGCGGCGGCGACTCTGGCAGCTCTGGCGGCGGCGACTCTGGCAGCTCTGGCGGCGGCGACTCTGGCAGCTCTGGCGGCGGCGACTCTGGCAGCTCTGGCGGCGGCGACTCTGGCAACTCGGGTGGTGGTGGCCATTCTGGTGGCTCAGGTGATGGCATTTTGTGAGCTGGGGGACTGGAGGCGGCCATTTTGTGATCTGAGGGACTGGAGACAGCCATCTTGTGAGTTGGAGGATTGGAGGCGGCCATCTTGTGAGCTGGACGACTGGAGGCGGCCATCTTGTGAACTGCAGGACTGAAGGCGGCCATCTTTTGAGCTGGGGGACTGGAGGTGGCCATCTTGTGAACATGAGGACTGGAAGTGGCCATTTTGTTAGCTGGAGGACTGGAGGTGGCCATCTTGTGAACATAAGGACTGGAAGTGGCCATTTTGTTAGCTGGAGGACTGGAGGCGGCCATCTTGTGAGTTGGATGACTGAAGGCGGTCATCTTGTGATCTGGAGGACTGAAGGTGGCCATCTTGTGAACATGAGGACTGGAGGTATCCATCTTATGAGCTGGAGAACTGAAGGCGGCCATCTTGTGAGCAGGAGAACTGGAGACAGCCATCTTTTGAGCTGGAGGACTTGAAGCGGCCATTTTGTGAGTTGGAGGACTGAACTGATCAACTGGGGACAGGAGTATGGGTGATGCCAGCATAACAGTATTTATGGAGGGAACATCAAGCCCCCTTGCCGGCGGGTCTTGCTGTCTATTGCCCCCCCCCAAAAAACATTTAGGGGTCTCCTCCACCTCGCCTACGGTGAAGGTTGACCCAATGGCTCGTAAGGCCACATCTAGGGCTTGCTGGAAAGACCCCCGAGGACCATAACGGATGAGGGTGGATTTCAGTGGTTCATTTAGTCCATTATAGAAAAAATCAATAAGTATACAGTCCAGGATAGTGGTATCATTGGCAATGTCCAGAAAATAAATAATATGGTCCTCGAGGGAATTCATACCTTGCCTTAACCTGACGAGACGTACTGCTGGATCCATGTTGTGGCCGAGTCTTCTGTAACCACTGGATGGATGTTGACAACAGGATGCGGATCCAAATGCAGACTTTATTTAAAGGGATGGTCAGGCAAGCAATGATCAACACAGGAGCAATCAGGCATATGAGGGAAATCCAGAATCGTAGTCGATAAAGCAGGCAATGATCACAAAGATGGCAGCAGACAGGGAGAAACAGATAAACAAGGCGATGGTCCAAACACGGCAAAAACAAGACAATGAAACGCTCTGAATTGAAACTGTGAACAGGTAACAAGACTCGGCAATGGAGTGAGTGTATGTTCTGCTTATGTAGTGTGTGTAATCAGTTGTTGAGTGGCTTCAGCTGTGGGTGTAATCAGTGCAGATCTGGAACCGGTTGTGTGTGATGTCAGAGTATGCATGTATGGGGGATGTAGTCCATATGATGGAGGATTTGTAGTCCATGGGTGTTTGTGCATGTAAACCAGCGATCTAAGGGGAGAAGATCGCTGGTGATTGTGACAATCATACACCTGGCGCAATAACATGCAAGACGTGTTTGGCGCAATTTGTTGCTATTCTCAGATCAGTGCTACCAAAATTTTCATGTTTTGCACCACGCTGTTTAAATAGCAAATCCATTTGCACCACTTTGTAGACTCATGGGTGTTCCGGTCTATAAAGGAGGTGTGTCAAAGTGGATTGTTGCCGCGTTGCTATTTTGAGAAACTGAAATAGACCACGCCATTAACCACATAAAAGCTGGTCTAAAGTCTAGAGCAAAGTGTGTTAGTTAACGTGTGTTAACTTAAATAGTTAACGTTAGATGTGTGTTTGGATATAACTCAATTTTTTTTACCACACTTTTTTGTTATTGTTGTTCATTTATTCGTTTGCTGGAAATTAGAACTGATTTTAGAAATAGTTTTGAAACAAACCTTTGCGCTTAACAAACAATATTAAATATGTAGGCTAATGGATGTCTTCAGTGAAGTGCATACAACAACATTTCCTTATCCACGAAAGTAAAGGAGTAAAATAAAGAGTTAAAATAAAGTAAAGAGAATGTAAAAAGGCTGAATGGAGGAGGCTCATTCTTTATCCTCGCGCAGATGGTCTGTTAAACTGTTTTCTCGCTAGTGAAGCATTCAGTTTTTCCATTCAGTTCTTCCACTTACAAAGTCTGCCATGTAAATAGCAAATGGGCCATGGCATGATGCAACTGACTCCTAAAGAGAATGGGAGATGAAACTGATTGGTTTAATGCAAGTTATGCTCAAAACACACCCATAAATCATTAAGAGAATAAGCACAACCCTGTTAGACCATATTTGACTTTACGTTATTTCTTTGGTCAATCGTCTTTGTTGTTGTTTCCTTTTGAACGGGAGATAACTCTCCGGGCTCATTAATTTTAGAGGTGTCCCATTTAATTGAATTTAGTTTTATTTATTGTTACGGGTCTGGCTTGCTTTGTGGAGCCATGCACTGTTTAGAGTACGTAACAACATTTCAAAGTTTGTTTACGTTCTACATCACCAGTGTCAAAGTTTGTATAGCTGTAGGACATTTATTTTGTAACATCAAATTACAGAATAAAAAGTTTTTGTGCATTGAACATGTTTCTGCCTATTTGCATTATTATATTGATGTATAATTATTAAAAAGTAAAATAAAAGGATCCTAAAATGACAATAATATCAACTATTGAAATAAATTCTGTAACAAAACATCGCACAATTTTTTTTAATTTATTTTCACATGCCTACTCAAGCATTAAAAAAAGAAAGACCCTCAGCTAGAGAGCAATTCTTATTGGCTAAAAGAAAATTCTTTCACACTTTCAAAAAAAACCTGCCTTCTTCAACACAGCAAAAAGGCTCAAGACAGTTATTTAAACCCAGCTCTTTATATTTCTTCCCATTGTGCTGCTGCCTGCCAACTTAACTCCTTTAATGCGCTGTGATGGCCACATAAAAGTATTATTTCCACAGGAGCTCATATTTCCCTTCACTCCAATCCACACAGGCTTTGAGCAGAGGGTACAGCTCGGGCCCTTTAAGGCCAATGTGCCAGTGACATCACTGCTAACCCTCCCCTCGCCAGAATGACCTGTTGTCACTGCCTGAAAGCGTTCCGCCTACCTCTGCTCATATTCCACCATTATAACCCCCATAAGTCATGTTTAATTTTGCCTGTGAAAGTTCAAAGTAATAGCGGCGACTCCTGTGGCACTGCCCTCTGTAAATGGCGTTTTGTTGGGGGTGGTCAGATTGGCTCCAGTCTCAATGGGACTGTTTAAAGTGGCCTTTATTTCAGAAATGTATGGTTCCAGAGAGCACAGTTGACAGCTACCCTTGGTCCCCCACACATGCGGGAGGTAGGCACAGTGGACTCGCCGTGCCTCTCCCCTGTTGACAGGTAATTTCAGTATTCGTCACTGATATATGAAGGCTAAATTTTGCTAAGGTCCGCTTTTCACAGCACTTGAGATGACAGTCTTAAATCTGTCATAAAGGAAAATTTTGCTTGGGGACTGCATATTTCACCCAGGCTTCTGACACTCAATTTTAACAAGAACATGAAATGCAGAAAGGGCTTCACTTGCCAGACTTATTCTTTCTTTTTTCCTCATCCTATAGAAACAAAATAATGTGGCACATACAGTATATTCCCTGTGCTGTTATCATGGTTTAAACATAGAGGATTATATAAACTTTTCTGTCAGTAGCAATGATTAATAATTATTATTAGCAAGATAAAACGCAGATAGGCCATTCCATGTAAAATCAATCATGTCATAAACTCCTGGGACTTTTACAGGTTTTTGCTTGCGCTCAAATTAAAATACTTAAAAATAATATTTAAAAATCATTCATTCATTCATTTACTTTTCGGCATAGTCCCTTTTTTTTCCGGGGTCGCCACAGTGGAATGAACCTTCCTACTGCGCCACTGCATTGCCGTATTTAAAAATATACCAGATATTTCTCTTTAAGGGGGGCCTATTACGCAAAAAAAAGAATTTTATAAGGGGTTTAAACCCAGTTGTGTGGCAACTGTAATGGGGAAGTGATGCTGACAATGGAGGTGAGGATCCAAACGCAGGGTTTTATTAACAGCATGGTCAGGCAGGCAATGATCAACACAAGAGCAAACAGTTGTATAAGGGCAATCCAGAGTCGTAGTCAAAATAACAGGCAAACGATCACAAGGCAGGCAGCAGACAACTTAAAACAAACAAACAAACAAGTCGAGGTTCAAAAAGATGGCAAAGCAATACAAAGGTAACAAGTTGTAATGTCAATAAACAGATAACAAGACTCAGCAAAATTGTGTGTGTTTGTGCTGTTCTTATAGTCCAAGTAATCAGTCTGTGAGCAGCTTCAGCTGTGTGAGTGTTTGAAATTACTGGTGACTTGGAGCAGGTGTGTGTGTGTGTGTTGCATGACTGAATATGTAGTCCATAACATGGCAGATTTGTAGTTCATGTGAATGTGTTTACAAACGATCTTTGGTTGTTAGATCGCTGGTGATCGTGACAGCAACAGTAGCCAGCCTCTAAAAGTAAAAATTCATTCATTCTATTTTTTTTTTATAATCACACTTATTGATTGACATTCTCCCGTTGTACGTGTCATCATAAGGGGAAAGCCCCGCCCATTAATAAAGGCTGATTTATACTTGACGCGTCTGCTAGGTTGTGACGTCATTGCAGTGTTTGTGGAGGTTCACTTTGGGTGTGCAGGACATGATTTCATCTGGTGGAGCGCACAAAATTTTTCGAGACTCAATCGAACAGTTTCATTTCATTTGAGTTTGATATGAATCACTTTGAAGAGATTTTGTCTGAAACAGCTATGATTTTACTAACAGAGCATCTAATATGTGTGTAAAATATTTTAACCCTTTTATAAAATATTGGATTACTCGATTAATGTACATCCATGATATCCAATACTTCATGATTTTCATGATTATTTATGTTTGCCAAAATAATTAACAAATCAAAAATTTGAAAGCTGCCAGTGCATAAAACTATAAAATGCATTCCTGGGTCAATGTGATCTAAAATGACAGAGGAGGTCACATATTCTGTATTGTAAATCTAAATAAAAATGTGCAAAAACATAGTCATTAACAAGAACAAGAACAAAAGCTAGTATTTTTCAAAGAATCAACACTCTTCCCTCTGATGACCTACATGCCTGAAACATCTAGAATCCAAAAGAGGCCCCATGCAGTTAGGCCAGGAGTCTTCTTCTCTGCTGGATCTAGTTGAGTCGATTTCTAGCCAAGCCTTTGACCATCTGTGCTGAGACTATCAGGATTAATGTACCCCAGACACCAGGGTGAACGTGTATCTCAGGCAACACCGCTTCACTGCAAATGGGGCGATTCGGCGTGTCTGCTCAGCACTGGCAGGTACTACACAGTCATATGGACACAGGCATATAGACAGACTGGCACTATGCGAGCGGGGTGCTGCAGCGGGCAAATTCAGGAGTAAAAGCAACAAAAGCACTGGACTCATCAAGAGCACTTTATATTTGGAGTGCTCTCCAAGCGCATTAGCAAAGCCTCCATGTTGTTCTGGCCAACACTGGCTCTCTCAGGACGCTGTGTAAAACATTATTCATTAAAAGCACAGAAGCGCTGGGCTGTGCCGTCCCAAGAAAGTTTCGAAAGTGCAGTAGTACCCACCTCTGGGTGTCTAAGCGGCGTAAAAACCTCCCTTGGAGCATTAGCTCACTCAAGAACACTGCTCACCCTAAGAAATATATTAGCAGGATGTAACAATGAATTTTGCATATGCCCGACTCATGCTTCTCTCTAACAGACCACTTGGGTTGCTTTTTTCCACCACCTACTGTATTTTCCTTTTTTCCACTTGGCTGATCAAAAACGGTGTTTTCTCATATAAATAGCTCTCTTGTTTCCCATTTTAAGGGCAAGAACAAGTTGGATGGAAAAACATCATAAAAGAGTTGATAAGCCTGTTCTTGCAAGCTTACAAAATGTATCCCACATTCAAACAGTTTGGTGTTCTTTAAAGTGTTACAGTACATCTCATCAGTACAACTCATCTCTGATGTAAGCTGATGTATTAAATTAAATTGTAGCATTAATAATAATAACAATAATAACAATATTAATAATCTTAATAATATTACAATTATTTTATATATGCATTCATTTATTATCATTAATATATACATATACACACATATATATATATATATATATATATATATATATATATATATATATATATATATATATATATATATATATATATATATATATGTGTGTGTGTGTATATGTATATATACATATATACACATACAGTTAAAGTCAAAATTATTCATGATATCGTAGTGAAATGTCTTAACATTTTTAGAGACATTTTAGAGACCATTTAATCTAAAAAACAGGGTTAAACTTTAGAATAATGGCCCATTAATGTCAGTTAATGTATTTACTAACATTATCTAATTATAAATAATCTTGTAACGCATTTATTAATCATAGTTTAATATTATCTACTGCATTATTAAAATCCAAAGTGCTTGTTAACATTAGATAATGCACCGTGAGTTAACATGAATTAACGTTATTTAACTTAAATAACATTAACTAACATGAATAAATACTGTAATCCATGAATTACTAATCATTTGTTCATGGAAATAAATAAATTAACTAACATTAACTAATGGAACATTATTTAAACTAATTGTTACCAAAACATATTTTAATGATACCCATCTAAAAATATAGTTGGTACAGTATAATCATTATCAAAATTAAGACTCTACTTTTGCATTTTCCCGATATGCCCTTGTCTCTAACACAGACATCTTAGTGTTACCTTTTTCCACTTTTTCCTGTCCGATTTCCACTTGACTGTTCAAAAACAGTGTTTTTCCACATAAATAGCCCTCTTGTTTCCACTTTTTTAAGTGAAAGAGCTAGACAGACAGGCTGTTGACAGAAAACACTCACATACTGCAGACACACAGATAATAAGCCGGTTCTCACGCTTCACTTACTTGTGCAATGCGCTGGGTGGCAACTTGGTTTTCTCCATTTGGCCATAGCAGCTGGTTTTGGCCTCCGGGATGTCGCCAAACTCTTCCAACATGGCTGCAGCTGCCGTGGTTATAATCCCAAGCCCATCTCGAACCCGGGCCTCAAGAGGATAGTCCCAGTCATCGTAGGACACGGAGATCATTCCAGAGGGGAAGGTATCTGGAGTGATCTCCGGGTTGCCTGTGGTCAAGCTTGGCACGATCCAGATGTACCCGAACCCGGTCAGACCCAGTGACCGAGCCTCCTCCAGGATGTACGCCGCTTCATCCTTGGAGCAGTACAATAGGACGACAGGAGATTGAACTTTTTTCAGCTGGATCTGGGTCCTGGAGTCTCCATCCACAGCATCCAGGGTGATGATGTGCTGGAGGTCCCAACCCACGAAGCTGTTGTCCACCGTGGTCTTTAGGATACTGATGAAATCCTGGTAGCCTGGAAACTTGCTGGTCACTATGGAAAAGACGTGCCAGTCGTACTCTTCCATGATGTTGAGCATGAGCAGCGCCTCCTGCTGGATGGAGGCCCCAAACTGGAAGAATGTTGATTTTACATCCTGTTGGACAAAAAGAAGCGAAAAGAAGTGTCACAATGTGATGAGGACAGGTTTTCAGCTCTCAATACTCGGGAACATATCAGTTGCACAATGGTTATTGGTCCATATTATTCATGTAAATATATGCCAATAATTATTAGCCATAGAACTTTTAGTATCACTGGAGTCATGATGAAAACAGTCTCTAAATAGATGAAAAATAATTGATAAATAAATTTCCCCAAATTGATAGAATAGGCATCTGCTAATAAACATGGATTTTATTACCAATTTAATACCAAATTACAACGTTATTGTTATATTCACTTATGGTTTATCTTTGGTAACATCTAACGCTGCATTAAAGTTACACGTTACAACTTAAAAACATTAGACATTTTTAAATAAGTATTAGTGTTGTTGGTTTAAATCTGTAAAATTAATTTCAAAGAGAAACTGCGTATTTTTAACTGATGATGTGTCTGTAGTCATTAAAATAAATACCAGTAAAGCTAAAATAAATAAATGAATATTTATTTACTCCAAAAATGTATTTAAATTATAATTATAATTGTATATTGTCATGTTCACCAGCAAGCTATGCTTTGCAGATGACTGAAAAACATGCATTATCACCCGGACTAAAATTCTGCCACAATATGAACTACAACTCCACGAAGTCTTTGCACTCATCACTCCTGCCACAGCTGACAATCATTCAGACACTAGCTACGTTTCCATCCACCTATTTGTATGCACATTTTGGATATGTGCATAAAAACGGTTGATGGAAATGCCAAGATGCGGATAAGTTTTGAAAATGCGCATAAAACACATATGCACATAACTGAGTAGGATAAACTTTTTATTCGATAAGAAAAGATGTGCATAAACTGTGATGAAAACACTTTTACTGAACAAATTCCAGTATGAGCATGAAAAAATGTGATTTTGTTATAAGAGATCATGTGATGATAAAAATGTGTGTGTGATTGGACAAACCAGCAGGCTGAGCACATTGTAAAACATCTGAAATGTTGTTTTGGTCATTCTAAAACGCCTTAGCCATTTCAGTATTAGTGTTATTATGTTATTAATGACCTCCAGAATCAAGAGCATCTATGCTTCGCAACTCATGCCTTCAAACGCCACCACTAGTTCACTGCATGTCAGGATTGCCGTCTGAGACACAAGTCATTTATTAAATGAAGAAAAGATTCACGCAGCTTCTCCTACCGCAGTAGATTCTGTTTTACTGTTGATATCTGGCGCCAGATAATTAGGAATAACGATTTTGTTCGATTTGACTTGTTGGATGGAACTGCTTTATTCGCACATCTTTTATGCACTAATCCAGTTTTGCTCATTAAGTTAATTCTCATTTTTGGATGGAAACATAGCTACTGACACACACAGCTGAAGCTCATGATTGACTCATTACTTGGACAATTTATACACCTCACATTCTCACACACTTTGCTAAGTCTTGTTTATTTCCTGTAGCATTACGAAGCGTTCCGTTGTTTTGCCTTGCCCTGTTTTCTGACCCTTGCCTTGTTAATTGTTTTATGTTGTTTGCCACCTGAACTGATCTCTTTGCCTGTGACCCCGACTATTCGTTTGTATAACCTGCATGCTTCTGTCTGTTCCTGTTTGACCATTGCCTGCCTGACCAAGCTGTAAATAAACTGCGTTTGGACCCTCAACTCTGTTGTACCCCGATTCCCTTGTTACATATATGAGGCTGTTTAAAAAATATCTTGAAATTAAAAGATGATTAAAATTATTAATATGAAAACATTGTTTTTATTTTTATTAGTATCTGTAATCATTTTAAGTTAAAATGAATATTTAATTTATTTACATTTATTTTATTGCCTAATGGCCATGTCGATTAATGGCCATGTTGTGTCAAATAATTAGTTCCAATATATTACACATATTTTTGTGCATCCCTAATAAAATTGAAATTATACAATTAACAAGTTAAAATTCCCTAATTCCCTCAAATAAAATATATTACAACGCCCAGAAGAGAGAAACAATTTAAAAATGTTCTCTGAACCCAATGATACAGACTGCCAGAGTTAACAAAAGTTAATAAGGTTCTTTAATAAAATGTAAAGAGACAAAAAGGGAAAGAGATGAGCTTTTCTGGTTCTTTAACTCCTTTGAGATTCGTCTGATATGTGCAGCTCTGGCCTTGATGAACTCATTGTCTAATCATAATGACGCACCGAGCCAGTTCTTTCTGGCTGAGAACATTCAATCCCCATGTGCCTTTAGAACTATTCCCTCCTGCGTCCCACAATTGGACAGCTTTAACAGGCCCTTTGAGGCACAAAGGACACAACAGTTTCAAGATCCATACTCCAAGTTCAAGCTTTTCATTCATTTTATAAGAGAAAGTATAAGGAACGCGACATGCCTTCATTAACTTTCTCATACATCTGGACGCTATTTGTCCCATTATAACTTCAATGTCAAACCAATTACTGTGTCCTCGCAAATGGCAAATGAAAGCTAGCCTATGACTGAATACAAATGAAAGACACTGTTTATCGTATGACAAATGCCTGTAGGAAATAACATGCTGTGAGTCTGCGTATGTTGGGAGGAGAAAATGATCTACTTCGTTTTTTTGCCTATTTTTGGGAAGCTTGGCATGACATTGGCAATTTCACACACTGCAGAGGAAACTAAACAGACACTGACGCTGGAAAGTAAACACAGTCTAACAGAGGATAACACTTCACACTTGTATACACGGCCAAAATGAACACAAATCTCTTTTGACCAAAACCGTCGTGCTACTTTTCCTTGAGCAACCATCTGCACCCTCAGACAACACTGAGCCACATCAATGTCTTCAATTTCCATATCAGATCTCCTTCCGGCCTTTTGTCGATCTTTCATTCAATGCCAGCCCAACACATTCATTAAAAGTCACTTCAGATAGGCGCAGTGATTATCTTCTGTTTTGGTGATGGATAGTTAATGAAACGCAGGGACCACGCTGGAGATGCTTGATTGAGTGGTCTTTGTAATAGATGTTTATTAGCCAATTGGTGGTCAAGTAATGAGAGATCTTTCCACATCTGTGTTAGTTTGTTCTTTAGAAAATATGAAATAATTTGGTGTAAATTTATGATTTTAGTGATATTCTGGACATAACTTTTTTCACAAAAATAAATTATTATTAGTAGTACAATTCCTAATTGATTTGACTAGTATTCTTCTAAAAAAACTAAAAATATATTAAATGACACATTTATCAAACCAAACAAGGCAAGGCAAGGCAAGGCACGGCATGTTTAACTCTCATAATACATATTAGGGTACATGTACATTCACAAAATGATATAAAAATGACTATAAACTCTTTTTTTTTGCATTAAATTGTTGTGTGCATCAATGGCACTGTAATGTGCAGTGGCCTCTGTGAAACCCGGCACATTCAAGTGATGGATGGACGACAAGACAGTTGTAATTTATTCTCCCTGCCTCACCTTGGAAAGATTTTAATTATTCCTCAAAGGTTATCATGATGTTATCTTAAAGTGCCACGCTCTTGAGTGGCAATTTCTTTTTATTCAGATCTAGGGATGTCAACCCAAATGGAGCAGATTATATTACATGTATGGAATAATGGTGAAAAGATTAATCAGCTTGAGCTTCCCGCTCCCTGCAGTTGTCCATCAACTCTTGAAGTGCAGGGTTAAGCAAATGTGACCTTCGTAATAATCGGTCTAGTGGGCGCTGTGTGTGTGGGGTGAACACATAGATTGCGCGGGGTGAGCACTCGGTGCCCTCATTCTGCAGATGAACTCTGCAGTGAGTGAAGGGGGTAATTGTGAAGTCTGAAAAACAATGTCTCTTTCTCTTTCTTCAACAAGGATAAAACCAATAATTACAGAGCGGGAACATGATAAAAATAAACATGAGTGTTATGGATGCTTGATTTGGTGAATGAATTAAGTTAAATATACGATATAAGAACAGTTTATTGTGTAGAATTATTTTTCTTTTTTATGTAATGTTTTGTGCAATTTTTCAATTTTATTTTACTTTCTATTTTATATTTTTTACTCACATTTTTCAATGCGTCTTTCCACACAGTAAAAAAATAATTAGTTACTTTGAAAAAGTGAATAAACTTGTTGCCTTACAAAGTGACAAGTTGACTACTTAAAAAGTGAGCAAACCAGATGTAACTTGGAACTGTTAAGTTGACTTAACTTACTTTTCATAAATTATGCACAGGTCTTTAACTAAAGAATTCTTGTGTAATAGGTTTATTCACTATTCACTTTCTTATATCATCACATCTTTACATTTGAGTCATTGAATCATTCAAGCAATAAATCAAAAGCTCTGATTTATTCAAAACAGTGATTCATTCAGAAATGAAACACAAATACAGTTTCTTGCTCAGAATCAAGCAGGGGTTAATTGTGCTTTGGGTATACACTACCTGACAAAAGTCTTGTCGTCGATCCCAATTGTAAAAGAAACAAATAATAACTTGACGTCTAGTTGATCATTTGGAAAAGTGGCAGAAGGTAAATTTTTCAGATGAATCATCTGTTGAACTGCATCCCAATCATCACAAATACTGCTGAAGACGGACCCAAGATTCTCACAGAAATCAGTCAAATTTGGTGAAGGAAAGATCATTACAAAGGGGTTACATTCAGTATGGGGGCGTGTGAGAGATCTGCAGAGTGGATGGCAGCATCAACAGCCTGAGGTATCAAGACATGTATGCTGCCCATTACATTACAAACCATAGGAGAGGGCAAATTCTTCAGCAGGATAGCGCTCCTTCTCATACTTCAGCCTCCACATCAAAGTACCTGAAAGTAAAGTAGGTCAAGGTGCTCCAGGATTGGCCAGCCCAGTAACCAGACATAAACATTATTGAGCATGTCTGGGGTAAGATAAAGGAGGAGGCATTGAAGATGAATCCAAAGAATCTTGATCAACTCTTTTAACTTTATTAATAAGTTATTGCAGAGATGTATGGATGCAGTCCTCCAAGCTCATGGGAGTCATAGACAATATTAATTCTTTTCCCACTGCACCATGACTTTATATTCTATACTGTACATTATTTCTGTTAAGTGACAAGACTTTTGTTTAAGCAAAGTCAGACCTTACTGTCCTAATTAAATGATTAAAATTCAAGGCATGATCATATTTTCATTATCAGAAGTCAAGTTATTATTTGTTGTTCCTAAAACTTGGATAGGCGACAAGGCTTTTGTCAGGTAGTGTATTTGGATTTATTTATTTTTTTGTAATAAAACAGACAAAATATCTGCCAGTATTTTATCTAAAGTTTTGGAACACATTCAGCAATAGTCTGTGAATTTCTTCAGATAAAAACTAGACTTTCCTAAAGAAGCCTGTGCAAGTTTTGTGTCTGGGCAAAAAAAGATTTTGTTCGTGTTCAAGTCGGTCAATTAAATTCACAAATGCTGGCTGGGTTTCTTGGCTTGAAAGTGGGGGGTCATTGTGCAATTGAAATTCACAACACTAATACCAACCAGCACAGTAAGGATAGTGTCTGATGACCAACTATTCGTGTATGTTTGTTCTCTACAATGTCAGGACAATCAGACTCTTCCTGCGAGTATATGAGGCAAAAGCCACTCATTAAAATTTTTTTTTTAAAAAAAGACTGGACTACTGCAATACCCTATTGGCAAGTCTTCCAGTCTTAGACACACTGTTAGCCAACCCAAAAGCATTGTTCATGAATATGATTGCAACTTCAAGTTTTGTATGTCATTGGTAGGCCCACACGGAATCTGCGCGCGCAAAATTCCGCAGTTTTTCCGCAGAATTCCGCAGATTTTTAGCCTATCATTAATTCTGTTTATTTACTTGAGTAAATGTGTGTAAATCTGAATTTATTCAGTTTTTAAATTACACATATTTCACATATTAAGGTTTTAGTTATGAGACTCCCAAAATAATTCCACAAAAATCCGCAGAATTTTACCAAAATTCTCTGCAGAAATAGCAAAAAACGTTAGCAGATTCCGTCTGGCCCTAGTCATTGGTAACAATTGAACTTGCCATCGTAGTTGCTTCTGGGAAATGTACCACCGCCTTTACAGGTAATCTAAAACACAATAGCATGTCTGGTATTGAATCAGCAAAAGAGAACCAACATCACACCCCTCCTGATCTTACTCCTCTGGCTGACATATGTGACCAGAAGTTTCCATGCTAGATTTCAGTACTGCCACTAGAACAGTCTTTTCCTTACAGTGAAAAAACTTCCACCCTCTCTGTTCCTCTGCCAACTTCCACCTTAACTGCCATTGCATCACTCCACCACAAGCATTTAACCACCCTACATCCTTAACCCAATGCCCAAACACACATACTGTACAGTGTCATATTTAGCATAACATAATTTAATTGCTTAATATTTTTCAAGTAATTTACAGCCACAAACTGTGTCATGGAAAGTATGATTCACAAAGTACATTTATAAAGACTTTGCATTGTTGCCTAAATGTAATTTCACAGCGAGGCACCGAGTGTGACATGAAAGGCATGTGTAATCAGCTTCAGAGGTGTGAAAGAAGATTTGTGTGCGTTTGACTGGAGCGTAGCAATACTAGTTTCTAATTTCCCACCCGCTTTCCCCAGGATCTGCATCATCCCTGCTTGCTGCTCAACTTTCTCAAAATGGCATTTGCTTCATATAACAGGACGCTATCACCAGTCAGGGTGTTAAAGCCATATTGGTGTATCATATATCTAAACAGATCTAAAAAACTGGTGATATTTGTCAAAAGACATCTAAGGTTTCTGATCACTCCTTTATTGTAGGTGATACCAGAGTTTGACATCAATCATTACGCACATCTTTCATCTCTCAAAGCCTTGTGCTAGTTATTATAATAAAAAGAAGATAAACAAATCTTAATTGCGAGCTCCATGCTTCACAGCACCACATCAAAACACTTAATTTTCCTTGTGTGCTTGCAATGTTTTAAATCTAAAAGCAGCTGTCAATCTTGACAACCCCAATGTGTTATTTCTAAAGAAACTAAAGCGATGAATCACATCAATAACCGCTAAGAGTGTCTAAGGTGCTGTTTTGGCATCTCCGCCGTGTGTGCTTTCAAACACATTAGAGACATTTAGATCTCTGCGTTCAGAAACAATCACTGCGATGTTCAGATCAAAGTATCCTGCGGCAAAAACTAGTGGCCCCGATCTCTATAAAGCCCTGTTTGATGGACCATCATGCCTGTTAGCCTGATTAGACCTCCAGTATGAGGAGACATGATATGCCAATATAGGTTGGCGAGCGAGCAATGAGAGTGCATGCGCATAATCTACAGTAAGTATGCCATTTTGTATGTCAGTGAGTGTGTGGATAATCTGAAGCGCTTCACAGGGCCGCCTCAGGGGTGGCCGGCATTATCCCCACAGCTCATGTCATTCCCAGCAGCGGAGCAAAACACAGCACAGTTAGACTAATAACACAACACAGAGGAGCCACACCACGCTAACGCAATCACAGCACCCAGCCTGGCTCCACTTTGTTAAATTGTGACTTGGTAAACTCTATAAATTGTCAATTCACTTTTGATGGAGTGGTCAGCCAGCTAGTAGTATAATGGTGTTGCTGTTAATGCCAATGTTTTGTGCCATTTTTCAAAGGACTGGTCTCGAGAGCTGCTTCGTGAGCTCATTTTGGTGTGCCACAGAGCTCTCGGAGAATAAAGCAAATGAAGAAAGAAACAGGCTGATATACACAGAGCAGTGCTGTAGCCAAACAGACAGAACTACACTTTGCCATCTGTCCTACTTAAGGAGTGGAAATTCTCTCCCAAATATAAAACTATGACGTGTTTTTGCAAATGAATTTTCGTGGATTTCCTGCCATTCATGAATACTGCATAAGGATTTTATGGCAAAACTATTTTATAGAGACTTCTAGTGCAGCTATCAAACGATTAATTGATCTAATAAAAAAAAAGAAAATGCTCTGAAGGATGCAACAATTTTAGATTGTGTTGGTATAATTATAGCGTGAAGAATAATCCCGGTTTCATGATTATTATACATTCATTAATTTCACAACATTATTATTTATTTTTGAAAATCCTTGTATTTTAAAGTGTTATTTATTGCTGCTCAGTGATCAAATAGTACAGTCCATAATAATAATAAAAATGCAATTTCTCTCAAAATAAAAAAAAAACTTTAGCTAGGCTTTTGACAGTACAGCTGCCTAAAAAAACAATACAGTGAAAATAAATAAGATGAAACAAGCTCCGCATCTCTGGAATTGAACATTAGCTTGCTATAGCTTGCATATCTTTTTGGAACAAAATAATCAGTTAAAGGCTGTTTTTAATTACTTGCTTCTCTGACAGGATGCAAGCGTTCTGTTAATCTAAATTCTGCATATCATCAGCAGAAAAACAACTCTCTTCTTGTACATTTGAATTTTTACATTACATTCATGCTAAATAGATGCATGTGCTGCTCAGTGTTAGAGCGCTGTAAATAATACTACATTTTTCAAATCCAAAATTTAAACTTGCAAGTGAAGAAATCAAACCAAATGTGAAAGCACAAACTGATCTCGTGCCCAAACATACAGTACTGTATAGAAATCTAATATTTTTGGGACTTCAGTGTTTGGACTTTCAACAGTGAAATTTAAACCACACTGAACTGAACTTCAACTCTGAAAACTGGACTGACAGTTTCAATTTACTAGAACTTCTATGCTAAGCTGCTTTGACACAATCTACATTGTGAAAGTGCTATAGAAATAAACATGAATTGAATTGAATTAAACAGAATTGCATTAATATACGTGAATATGTGCATTTCAGTTCATGTTCAGATTTCAAAGATATAAAAATACATGTAAAATATGCAAATATGCAACATATATTTTCAAAATTTGAAAGTAGGTGTTTACATACAGTATGAATATAGCAAGATGGTTGTGGCATTAGCAGTGTGAGGACCAAGCAACATTAAAGTATTCATTAAAGAACTGGACAAAAAATGTTATGAGCACCCTTGATAACAGCCTCCATGTTTCTTAAAAACTCTGAACTTTAATCTGTTGGTATAATTTTGATTTATAGTTCCATTCCATGGAAACAGGAATGCTGTGTTTTGGGGCTTTTACGTTTTAATAACTTTGATGAATTAAAGAGCAGTTAATAGTGAAATCGTCTAATCTCTGCATCCCAAGTTGAATAAATGATTTGGTTGTTACAGACAAACAGTATAAAGTTCCTTCATCTAGGCTAATTTGTGCACTAAACAGGTCTGGAAAAAATCATTCATTCATTCATTCATTTTCTTGTCGGCTTTGTCCCTTGCGGGGGTCGCCACAGCGGAATGAACCGCCAACTTATCCAGCACGATTTTTACGCAGCGGATGCCCTTCCAGCCGCAACCCATCTCTGGGAACTTCCACACACACATTCACACTCATACACTATGGACAATTTAGCTTACCCAATTCACCTGTACTGCATGTCTTTGGACTGTGGGGGAAACCGGAGCACCTGGAGGAAACCCACGCGAACCCAGGGAGAACATGCAAACTCCACACAGAAACACCAACTGACCCAGCCCAGCCGAGGTTCGAACCTGCGACCCAGCGACGTTCTTGCTGTGAGGCAACAGCACTACCTACTGCGCCACTGGGTTGCCCGGAAAAAATCATTTAAACATATAATTTTGAAGTTTGTTGAATGATTCGGTTGATTGCTTTGCTCATATTTTATTGTGGAATTTAGTTCAGTGTTCAGTGGCAACACAAAAAGGCACATACCTCTGTTAGGAATTTAATGTCAAGGTGCAAAAGAACACAACAAGAGCCAATGTCTGCTGAAGGCAAGTGAAAATGGGCTACAAACTCTCTCTGCTTGTAATGCATCAATCATGCTTGTCAGGAAAGCGAGTGAGTAAATGCATACATACAGGGTTTGACCTACACATATTGTACATCACACACAGTAGCTAATTTTCAAATTTTAGATGAATACAATCACATCAGAAATGAACCGTTTTGCATAAACCATACTCACCACTTAAAGGGATAGTTTACCCAAAAATTAAAATGTACTCACTATTTACTAGGGCTGTGCGATTTGGGGAAAATTAGGGAAAATACTTTTTAAATACCTTCTCAGAATATTTTAAGACCTCATCGCCACTTCAAGTTCTAATTAGTATCAAACCTTTAACTTCGAAAACAGTTGTAATAAGCAGTTGTAGTTAAATAAATCAATAGAGCACAACCCTGCAACAGAACTCCGACAAGCTCGGAAGAAACAAAGCTTGAGAGAATAAGTTATGCGGTTGTGTTCAGCGACAGGGTTCAGTCACTCTTTCTCCAACCAGGAGTACGCAAATTTACATTTTCCCATTTTCCCGTCTGTTTCGCTTTATGGTTTCGCTACAGCGTCACATCACCTTCCCACGTTTGTCGCAAATTACGCGACATCACTCGGATGGAGGAGTTTGGCTGGACGCACCCCGGCCCGAACCAATCGTGTGGATCAAGCACTACGTTGTTAATATTAGGAGGAAAATAAATATATTTATGCTTTTTTGGAGTCAAACACTTTGGATGACGCTTGAACAAAATTTAAGACTTCGTAAAAACATGATCAAGACTTTTTAATACCTTTTAAGGGCCTTAATTTTCTCATAATTGATTTATCAACTCTTAATACTTTTTAATACCCCGCGGACACCCTGTAACATGGCTGACACATTTCTGAAATTGTACTTTGCTGTTGCCTGCTACTAGTGTTACTGGCAATACTTAAAGTTGACTTTTTAGCAAGACGCTTTTCTTTTTTTGCTCACTCAATTGGCTAATAAGACTATCACACACAGACGGCAGTCACGCATTTGCTCTGGACAGGGAAAATTAAATAATACATAAATATTTCATATATTTCGATTCGATTTCGATTAATTGCACAGCCCTACTATTTACTCTCTCTCAAGTGGTTCCAAACTTTTACAAATTGCTTTATTCTGTTGAACAAAAGCCAAGCAGAAAAAACAAATAATATGGAAGATAATAGTTACAGGTTTCCAACTTTCTTCAAAGTATCTTCTTTTGCGTTAAACAGTCAAACAGTTTCAAGTAAATGGTGAATAAATGACAACAGAATTTTAATTTTGGGGTGAACTAGCCCTTTAACTTACAGACTAACAGTAGGTGTGATTCACAGGTGTGTACTGGAGTTCAGAAAACCATCAGCCAAAGAAACAGAACTCTGATGTCAAACAACCTGTGTGCATGCCAAAAGACCTAGGGCCCTATCATACACCCAGCTCAATAAGGCGCAAGACGTGTTTGGTGCAATTTGTTGCTATTTTCAGACCAGCGCAACCCTAATTTTCACGTCTTGCGTTTAACTTTGTTTAAATAGCAAATCCATTTGCGCCACTTTGTGGACTCATTGGTGTTCTGGTCTATAAAGAAGGTGTGTTAAGGCGCATTGTTGGCGCGTTGCTATTTTGAAGAACTGAAATAGACTGCACCATTGACCAACTGAAAGCTGGTCTAAAGTCCAGCACAGAGCGTATTAGTTATGCGCCTATGTGGGTTCAAACGCTTACATTGCTTAATATACACAGAATGTACAACGATACACAAATATCTTTACATATGAAAAAAATTTATTAAAAGATTAAAATATTACAAAAATTATAATTTTCTACATAAACCACTACCTCCATGCCTTCTTCATCTCGGGGGGCTTTTTTCAGTTTATTCATGCCAATTTGTATTTGTATAATGTAATCATTATCAGCAGTATTATTTATTATATGCATATTTAGATTTGTTTTAATAAAAAACCCAACAGGTGGACAAATCTAAACTTGTTTTGGAGTTGTATGCGTCACTATATGGGGCATAAAAATAGAACGTGTGTTTGGATATAACTTTTTGACCACATTTCAATATTATTGTTCATTTACTCGTTTGCTGGAAATTAGAACTGTATTTAGAAATAGTTTTGAAACAAATCTTTGCGCTTAACAAACTAATTTAAATACGTAGGTTAATGGATGTCTTCAGTGAAGTGCGTACAACACTAGTTCCTTATTTACAAAAGTAAAGGAGTAAAAGTAAAGAGAAAGTAAAGAGGCCGAATGGAGGAGGCTTGTTCTTTATCCTCACGCTGGTTAAATGCACATGCTCAAAACACACCCATAACTCATTAAGAGAATAAGCACAACCCATTTAGATCATGTGCCAGGATGCAGAGCGTATTTTTCCCTTCTTAAAATAGCTAAAGTGGATTCAGACTTGCCCTTAATGCTTTTGCGCAATGCACATTGCGCCAAGATCGTTAAAATAGAGCCCCTAATGTGAAAGCCCCATCACTGTAACTTCATGTTGGGCTTCTGAAATAAAGATATGATGTTACCTTATAAGTTAAATATAATTTAATCAAGTTGAATAAACATTCTCAAACCTTAATTCCTTCTTCACCATCTACATTTCACTCAAACTCACAATGTGCATAATGATTCACCGTGACAATGAACTGGAATCTTACTGAACACTGCTGAATTCCCAGTGAATCCACTTGGCGGGACACTTTCAGGTGAACGTTCCCAGAGATAAAGCACTGCACTGCAGCACCACCGTCACTAGTTACACAACTCCATAAGATCACAGTCTTTCTCTGTTTTCCATTCAGTCAGTGCTTTTTTCCCTCTCCTTATTCATTCTCTCCTTTCATCTCCCTTCGCTCCTGTCTGTTTCTCTTTTTTTATATTTCTCTCTCTCTCTGTGTGTGCTCTGCCTGAGTGTCCCTCCTAAACCTACCTTATCAGCACGTGTGATTGATGAAAAAGGGGAACGTGTGCAGAAATTCAATTATACTGACATGCCGGTGACAGAGAAAGCGAGAGATAGAGGGGGGTCTAGAGAAAGAGAAACAGAGAAAGGAAGAAAGAAAAAACATCACCCCAGTGAAACGCCACTCACCAAAGTGCAATTAGCTCTCCTGCGAACAAAAGACATGATTATTCTCTTTAAGATCATGTCTGAAAAACTTGCGATAAAAAGGTTCATCACTTTACGTGTCACAACTGGGAGAGAAGCATTATTTATGATCCTGTTGGAACAGATTCTTTTGAATATTTAATGACATTCCTCCACGATGAAAAAAAAGAGGCGAGATAGATAGAGGAGATGGGTGGAGGTATGATGAAGAGGGTCTGTAAAGCTCTGGATGATGCGCTCTGAGTAATGACTACGCCACTGTCTCATGAAGTGTTCATTACATAACTGTCATGAGTTTCTCAAAAACAGATTTTGCAGAACGCTCTCCGTTAGCCTTGGGGGACGTGACTGACAGCTGCCTTAGACAACAAGGTGTTCACCTCGCAGTACAAGTAAAATACAGATTACTAACCGCATTACCAGCAAGAGATGATTTAAGGGAGGAGAACTGACAAACTGTCATTGGTTCTGTTTTCAGCAGCATGCATTCATATAATACAGTGTGACCTACAAAGGAAAAACACAATAACTATAGACAAAATATTGTTTTCATTGACGTGAGATTAATGTTCACATTCATGGATCATATTCAAAGAGAAACAGAGATCAAAAACTTTCAATGCTACATCTGTCTACAGTATCTATCTATTTATCTATCTATCTATCTATCTATCTATCTATCTATCTATCTATCTATCTATCTATCTATCTATCTATCTATCTATCTATCTATCTATCTATCTATCTATCTATCTATCTATCTATCTATCTATCTATCTATCTATCTATCTATCTATACTCACCGGTCACATTATTAAGTACACCTTACTAGTATCGGGTTGGACCCCTTTTTGCCTTTAGAACAGCCTTAATCCTTAGTGATGCCAATCTCCCATTCCACCACATCTCAAAGGTGCTCTATTGGATTCATATCTAGTGACTGTGGAGGCCATTTGAGTACAGTGAACTCACTGTGAAGTTCGAGAAACCAGTCTGAGATGATTTGCGCTTTATTAGATGGGTACACTGTGGTCATAAAGAGATGGATATGGTCAGCAACTTTTTCAGACCATTCTCTGTTGGTCCTAGAGATGGAACCCTAGTGATGGTTGTGCGTGAAAATGCACCAACAACCATGCCACGTTCAAAGTCACTTAAATCACCTTTCTTCCTCATTCTGATGCTCGGTTTGAACTGCAGCAGATCGTCTTGTCCATGTCTATATGCCTAAATGCATTTAGTTGCTGCCATGTGCGGTTGAGTGGTTGAACAGGTGTACCTAACAACGTGGCTGGTGTGTATCTCTCTCTCTCTCTCTCTCTCTCTCTCTCTCTCTCTCTCTCTCTCTCTCTCTCTCTCTCTATATATATATATATATATATATATATGTGTATATATATATATATATATATATATATATATATATATATATATATATATATATATATATAAAGAAAATGAATGAATGAATGATATATACAGTTGTATATACAGTACAACTCTCAGTGCTGGGAAACACCCACACACTCTCTCATCCAATGGCTAATTTAGTTTATCCTATTGACCTGTATCACATGTATTTGGACTGTGGGGAAAATCAGAGCACCAAGAGGAAACCCACGCAGACACAGGGAGAACATGCAAACTCCACACAGAAAGACCTCCTGGTCCAGCCAGAACTCATACTATTGACCTTCTTGCTGTGAGGTGACTGTTATAAACACTCACCCTAAAACTAATATTATAATTAAAGCAAAATAAAAATAAATAAAAAAACTTGTTATTGACATTCTCAGACATTGACATTCCCAGAATTAAATCAATGTGACAAATCCAATTATTAATTTAAATGACCACTAATGTCCATTATAGTTTGTCCTTAAAACATCTTACAGTATGTTGTTGTGTAATACGTACATTTTACTGCAAAAATCTTACTATATATTAAAGTTTTCAACAAAACCATAAAATTAAGTTCATTTTGAGGTATAAGTCTCACTATTAACAAATTATTCACTGTGACATTCTCAAACCTTAATTCCTTCTTCACCATCTACATTTCACTCAAACTCACAATGTGCATAATGATTCACCGTGACAATGATCTGGAATCTCACTGAACACTGCTGAATTCCCAGTGAATCCACTTGGGACATTTATCTCAATTAACTCTTAATATTAATTTTTTCACTGATTTTCTTTTCGGCTTAGTCCCTTCATTAATCAGGGGTTGCGACAGCAGAATGAACCACCAACTTATCGGGTATATGTTTTACGCGGCGGATGTCCTTCCAGCTGCAGCCCAGTACTAAGTAGAAACATCCATACACTCTTGCATTCACACCCACACATACACTACAGCCAATATAGCTTATTCAATTCACCTGTACCGCAGGTCTTTGGATTGTGGGGGAAACTGGAGCACTCAGAGGAAACCCACACGAACACAGGAACATGCAAACTCCACACAGAAATGCCAACTGACCCAGAGGGGGCTCGAACCAACAACCTTCCTGCTGTGAGGTGACAGCGTTACCCACTGTGCCACCATGTCACCAAACTCTTAATAATCTGCTTATTATTACAGCATTTATTAAGGTAGCAGTTGGGTTTAGATATTAGGTAGGATTAGGGAAGAAGAATAAGATCTTGCAGAAAAAGAATATATTTATTAGTGAGTTGCTAGTGAGAATTGATGCTGAAGCTATTATCAAAAGTTTAAATTATATATATTTTTTATTCTTCTTACATTTTCAGGTGTGTGTTCTACAAGATAAAAAGCCCTGCATTTTTCAACCTAATATTTCTAAGCACTGCTTGAAATCATAGTCTGTAGCAATAAGGAGCATTTTCCACTCCTTATAATGAATATTCCATGCTCGCCCAGTCAGATCCCTTTATTATTTCCCATGCCCACTTCTGAATAAGACCTGATCCTTGCTGGAAACTGTCAGGAGATCAATAGAGAACAGAGGTTATATTTTACCTCAAACAAGCGGCGGTAATGAATGAATGATCACAGTGGCTTCCTGTTACAGCGAGCCCCCTAAAGCACTTTACAATTACTAGACTTAGACTGAGCCTGTACTTTAAACATCACAAGGCCATCAGTTCATCTAAACTTTAAAAACACACACACACACACACACACACACACAGTATGATAATTAATAAAATGCAGTGAAGTCAAATGGATGATCATCTGCAGTCTCGATAGAGTGAGATATGTTGCAAAAGTGAGCCAACAAGAAGCAAAAGACACTCTTTGGTGCAAGATAAAGTTTAAAAATAGCAGACGGCTCAAGTTTGTTCATCTACATGCTCACTGAGCTTGCATTCACAACTGTCTTTTTGTTACTGCTGCTGTTTTTCTGTCAGGACTTTTTAAACAAGCACCAAAACCCCACAGGGGTAAGCTGACAAAGGCAGATAAACTTTCTCTGAACGCAGATAGTCTCTCTCTCTCTCTTTCTCTCTCCCTCTTTTTCTCTCTCTCTCTCTCTCTCCTCTTTGGGCACTGCCCCACTCCTGTCAGAAAATTCCTGAGGACGTTCCTCTCTGAGTCCTTTATGTTTACATCATCAGATTACTAATCACATTACCAGCACTGTCATTCTGAGGAGAACTGCATGTTTGCACTCTATTCAACTTGTTTGTTCAATCTTTACATGTCATGATCTGTGACGCAGCTTGTCCAGGGAGATGATGATCCACAAATCACACAGTCGGTCAGAGAGGTCAGTGTCAGGGTGGCTGGTAATCATTGGATGTGGCAGGGAATGTAACAGGGAGAAGGCATCTTTTTTTTTTCTCTCTGAAATGACCTGATGACTCAAAACAAAGCATTATATGGCAGAACGGCCACAGAAAAATTTCCAAATGCTTTTAATACCGAGGCAGCGGAGCTTTAATAAAATATTCATTTTGTTTGGGTTGCATCGCATTTAAGGTGCACAGAAGGCACTTATATAAAACTTCTGTCATTATTTACTCAACCTCAAGTCTTTTTAAAGCTGGAAACATGGAAAAAAAACTGTTCAACATGCGCACATTTTAAAACAAGACAACACAGAAATGAGAATGTGTACTATATTTGTGACATCTGTTTAACTAAAATGAGTAAACAATTAGTAAACAACCTAATTACTAAAAGTTAAAAACATAATTAGTAAAAAACTAATTCAAACTACTGATACAAAGTGGCTCCTCAATATTAAAACATTGATTTTCTGTAATGACTTTCAGCCTGATGCGTTTATAGCCCATTCCAGTCCATTTATTTAGCTTTTAACTTCACTTTAATTCAGTTCTAGTATTATACTTTTATTAACAAGTGAATTAGTACTTAAACTTATTGAATAGTTTTTTATTTAAAGCCAAAAACAAGACGAGCAAAACAGTTTGTTTAGGTTTTCAGCCAACCCAAGCTCATTCTGGCTACGTACCCCTATATACATTTCTGGAGAGTGCCAAATACGTCCCAGGAGGTACGTTTTTTTTTTTTTTTTTTGCAGTATTTGTTTTCACGAATCCACCAGAAGTCGCTGTGAATGCTTCTTCATATATCAAATTTTTCTCGTGAGTGCCATTTGCGCCTGCTGTTCTCACGTAAATCCACCAGAAGCCGCCGTCGACTGTTTGACTGACCAACCGACCGATACCCCCCCCCTCCTAAATACAACCAATGGTGTTTTAAAAAGCACCGTTCGACCCCCCCACATCCTTCCCTAAACCCAACACTGAACACTGCTGTCACAGTCAACTCCCCTCTGCATCTGAAGTCCACCAATGTACATGTCGAGCTACCGGACAAACTGGTAACAGTGGAAAAGCCGTCCACATGGAGGTAAGCGGTCAGCTGCTATGCAAGAAAAGGAACGGCATCATACTGCCTCGTAGCTTTTGTTTTAAAGTCGAAATGCAGCCATACGTAGATCTCGCTACATAATTTGCAATCTCCAGAAATGTATATAGGGCTATGCTTCAGAATGAGCCTATATTAATTTCAACTGTTTCAGACAATATTCATTTGTTAATTTAATTGTTTTTAATTCATTTTAATAATATGTTTTACTTAATAATAACAGTCTCATTTTTAGGTAACGATAAAAGTACTACTCTGTTTTTCAGACAAAGCTACAGTATTGTATGCCTCCAAAAGACTTTTATAATGCTTTTATGGTGCTATTTAGTTTCACTTCTTTGCATTCTGCAAAGGACAGTAAGTCATGTGCGTTTATAATGAAACAATGATGAATTAAATATGACAGAATATTTATTTTACTATCCTTTTAAGCAGCAGTTAAGAATAAGAGTTGAGCGAGAGACTAAAAAAGCTATAGAGTAGAACTGCATTATGGAAATGGCTTTTAATTACTTCCAAAAGAAGCCAAATAATTAACATTACAGCTTTACATCAATTGTCTTACACAATTTTTCATTGTCATTTTTCCTTAGCTTGCATTCATTTATTCAGCAGCCAGAGAACACGCACACACACACTGAGCTTAAATCAGATTATGTATACAGCAGCTCTGGGCAGGGCCTGGGTGTTGTAACGGATGGATGTTCTGCCCTGTGGTTTGTACTGTGTCCATTTGCACTGCAGAAAAAAAAGCTGCAAATGTCACAACCTAACTTATTAAAACCACCAAAGTAGACGCCGTATTTAATGGACTTCAAAAACAAACGTTGTTCGCTCTTTCATCCCATGGCAAAGCAGGTTCTGGGAGAAACGCAACCAGCCTGAGTTAAGTGCTCCTACTTCATTTTGATTGGCTGCCAGCAAACAGTACAGAGTTACTGGCACTTGTTATACTTCAGCAGACAAACGGCACTCCTGGGAGATGTCAATCAAGACCGCTTGAAACTGTGACGTAACACCCAGAGCTACTGAACCTGAAACCACACAATGCTTTACACACACTGACGTACATAAAACACTGCACGTCAACCGATATACACCAATATACATTTACATTTATCCAACGCAACATACACTAGTGAAGATACAATTCGGAACAGTGGGCTGCCAAGGGTGAAGTTGGGAGTTTTGTACCTTGCTCAAAGAAGAGAGTAATTATTTTGTTAGAGAGTAAAGTAATTTACTGTACTTCCTAAGGCTTGAACCTGTAACCTTTGGATGACAAGTCCATGGCTGCCCACCATAGCAGACTTTGACTGTGATCACACTCTAGAAAATACACAAACTTGTGAAGAAAAACTTCACAAGATCCAATGAAAATCCTGATAGTCACATTCAGTACTGTGTCTTTTATTGGCCTGTTTTATTGTCCTCTTTTCATCAACAAAATTATATTAGCTGCTGTCTCAGCCATTTAACTTTTCTCCTGCTTCTCCGAAACACAAATGGACTATTATGGTTTTTTATTACAACCTTTATCTCAACTGATGAAAGGTAGTCTTAATTTGTAAAAAAAAAAGATAAATATCGTTGCCATGGGTAAATTCCTAATTTATTTATTAATATTTAAGAATGACTAAAAACATTACTATATATTTACTAATACAGTATTTGTTTTACATTTTATACTGAACTTATTACATTTATTCATTCATTCATTGTTTTTCGGCTTAGTCCCTTTATTAATCAGGGGTCGCCACAGTGGAATGAACTGCCAACTTATCCAGCATATGTTTTTACGCAGCGGATGCCCTTCCAGCCGCAACCCATCTCTGGGAAACATCCAAACACACTCATTCACACACATACACTACGGACAATTTTAGCCTACCCAATTCACCTATACCACGTCTTTGGACTTGTGGGGGGAAACGGAGCACCCGGAGGAAACCCACGCAAACACGGGGAGAACATGCAAACTCCACACAGAAATGCCAACTGACCCAGCAGGGGCTCGAACCATGACGCCCACCATGACGCCCAAACTTATAACAGTAAAAACAAAACAATCTCATTTATAACAGAATTACACTAGTTTTTGCATTGACTTCTGCATAGTTTTTCATAGATTCATTTACAAGATTTAATTAATAAATTTAAGTTTACTTATTTTGTAGTTCAGCAATAAAACCAGCAAATTAAACCTGGAAGCAGCGATGAAAGGGACCTCGTACTAACAAAATGTTACATCAAATTAGAAATGACTAATCTCTGTGTTAAAGGCATTTACCCCAACCCTCCCCATCATTCTCACTATCTTCTAAGTTAGGATGGTGGGCCAAATTAAAGGTTACAATGGGCCAACTTTGGCCCGCAGACCCTACTTTGGGCATCTCTGCCCTAGATTCAGGCTTCTTGGAATTTCCTGAGGAAAAACAAACTTGCTAATCTTACATGTGTCTCCACAAGAGATTCAGATTTCAACACATTGTCATGAGTCGTGCTATAAGATGAGTAAATTAGAAAAAATATATCTAGAAATTCAAGAAATTCTTATGAGGCAAATTATCTGAACAATGATATTTAAAATACTTTTTAGTGCTCTGTTTTATGACTACTCAGTCAGGATACTTCCAATGAAGCAGGTGGCATGTTTTGCAAAAATAATAATAATAACAATTTTCATTTGATATAAGAAAAAAAAAAAAACAAACACTGCCATAAAAAATATATTAAGCCAACAATGAAATGAAACAAAAACAAAAAACAAAAAGAGTTTTGGGGCACAGATGTTAAGAGAATCTCAAAACCAAAGTAAAAAAATCAATTAAAAACTCCCAACTGAACAAAATCCGGCCCTTAAATAAATGGAACTGCACCAGACATGAAAGAGGGGTCGTTTACATACAAATAACAACAAATAAATGAGTATAAATTTACATATAATTCCAAACAATTAAATAAAGTACTAGGGGCAACACAGGGGCGCAGTGGGTAGTGCTGTCGCCTCACAGCAAGAAGGTCACTGGTTCAAGCCCCGGCTGGGTCAGTTGGCATTTCTGTGTGGAGTTTGCATGTTCTCCCCATTTCGTCCATGTGCTCCGGTTTCCTCCACAGTGCAGAGACATGTGCTATAGGTGAATTGGGTAAGCTAAATTGGCTGTAGTGTATGTGTGTGAATGTAACTGTGTATGGGTGTTTCCCAGTGCTGGGTTGCAGCTGGAAAGGCATAATAACATATGCTGGATAAGTTGGTGGTTCATTCCGCTGTGGCGACCCCTAATTAATAAAGGGACTATGCCAAAAAGAAAATGAATGAATGTAATCAAGTATTATACGTGTTATGGTCATGTATACATAAATCATGTCAAATAAGCAATAAAACTCTTGCTTGTAGTTCTACGCTATTCACTTGCATACACTCAAGTGAATAGACAATTAGGAGCTACCTGCTCTCTCCTTCTGCAGCCAGCCAAAACACAATAAACTATATAACTTAGTGCAAAGCTAACAAATAAACAAAAAAATTACACATTTACAATAAATAAATAAAAATACATAGAAAAACATGCATCAAAACAAATAAGCAAACACTTTAATTTAGTCCCTTTATTCATCAGGGGTCGCCACAGCGGAATGAACCGCCAACTTATCTAGCATAGGTTTTACACAGTGGATGCCCTTCCAGCTACAACCCAGTACTGGGAAACATCCATACACACTAATTCACACACATACACTATGGCCAATTTAGCTCATTCAGTTCACTTATAGCGCAAGTCTTTGGACTGTGGGGAAAAACTGGAGCACCCAGAGGAAACCCACGCAAACACAAAGAGAACATGCAAACTCGCTATGAGGTGACAGTGATAACCACTGAGCCACTGTGTCACTCAAATAAGCAGACTAACTCGTCAAATACACATTTAAACCCTTTAATTTCAATTACTTCATATAAAATATTAATTATGTGTGACCTCTGTTCACACATATAGTACATAGTCAGTTTTACAAAATTTTTATTTTTATCAACTTATTTTAGTTGAATCTGTGAGCAAGGTAATACATAAGATCATAAGAACTCAATTCATTCTTGAGTTATTTAAATAACGACACTTTCCATTAAAAAAGCATCTATTTAATATCCTTATCGATTCTCGATTATGCAATAAAAAGAGAGCAATAGAGTCTTTTTGGTTAGCTCTCCTGGTTCACGGCATTCTCGAAATCTCTCGACAAAAGGATGCTAATAATCTCACTCATTATTTTCCATCAGAGTCAGGAGACTCTGTCGGAAAAATTATTGAACGAATGAAACTGCCAGAGACTCACTATTCTCACCCCTACAGTCATTGTGTGAGAATCGTATTTCTTCCTACTGGAGTTTACACAAATTGAAAAAAATATTACGTGACTTTAAACTCAATTCCAAGAGAGTAAAGTGGGAAAATGCGGTTTGCTTTGTTCAGACAAATCAGAGCGAAAACAGAGATGGAGCAGCTTTGTGTACACAGCTCAGCCCTGCCACATCTGTCTTAATACAGCCATGTGTTCAACATTTGATTTCCTCTGCTAGACACAGAAAAAACAACCAAAAAACTGGCAAAAGTTTTCATGAACTTTCCTAAGGACAAGTCTAAACAGCCAAAGTGTCACCATTGACCGGCCCTCTATTGACTTTGTGGCTCATTTTCCGCTGGCTGCCCACTCTCTGTGTACTCATCAGCCTTGATTGACAGGGCGTCTGGTTCACCTCTCAGCCAATCAGCATCTGCGGCGGAGCAGATGTTTTGTCTGATCAGACAGAACCTGAGGGTGAGCTGATGTCAGACACGCGCTCAGACTAAAAAACAGTTTAGGATGTGCTGTTCTAATGCTAACTATTGCATGTCATGTTACCTCATAACATTTTAAAAAACATTTATTATTTACAATTATGTATAGTATTATGAAATTTGCACAATTTATATAAAAAAACAAGCTCTCCAAATACGCCTAACCATTTAATTTAGTCTTATTTGATTTATTTCGGCAAGAATAAAAGCAGTTTTAAATTTTTTATGAACCATTTTAAGGTCAAAATTATTAGCCCTTTTAAGTTATTTTTTTTTTCAACTGTCTTCAGAACAAACCATTGTTATACAATAACTTGCCTAATTACCCTAACCTGCCTAGTTAACCTAATTAACCTAGTTAAGCCTTTAAATCTCACTTTAAGCTGTATAGTTTACTGTCATCATGGCAAAGATAAAATAAATCAGTTATTAGAGATATCAAAACTATTATGTTTAGAAATGTGTTGAAATAATCTGCTTTTCGTTAAACAGAAATTGGGGAAAAAATAAACAGGGGGGGCTAATAATTCAGGGTGGCTATTAATTCTGACATCAACTGTACATGTTCATACTGTAGTATATGCAAATTAGGGTGTTTTCTAGTTGTATTAGTAGTGCAATCTCACTAGCTCCAATTGAACAATGTCATCTACATTGAGACTCACTCTTTTTTGTGCCAGATAAATACTGTTCTGATTGCAAAAAAAAAGCGATTTATTTTTGGCTTAACCCTTTCACGCATGAGTTTTGAATACTCCAGCTGACCCTCCTACGCGAGTTTTTTTTTGTGACCGTTACTTAGAATCTATTGCATTCTAAAGTTCCAATGTCGATGCATCGTTTATCAGTCCATTCATTTATTCATTTATTTTTCGGCTTAGTCCCTTTATTAATCAGGGGTCGCCAAAAGCGGAATGAACCGCCAACTTATCCAGCATATGTTTTACACAGCGGATGCCCTTCCAGCCGCAACCCATCAATGGAAAACATCCATACACACTAATTCACACACATACACTATGGGCAATTTAGCTTACCCAATTCACCTATACCACATGTCTTTGGACTGTGGGGGAAACCGGAGCACCCGGAGGAAACCCACGCAGTCATGGGGAGAACATGCCAAACTCCACACAGAAATGCCAGCTGACCCAGCCGAGGATCGAACCAGCTACCTTCTTGCTGTGAGATGATCGTACTACTCACTGCGCCACTGTGACGCCCTTAACGAGAATTATTTATATTATTTTATTAAAATAGGCATTAATTGTATTTTATTAGTGTCTACCCCTACCACAACCTCGTACCCTCATGGTAATGTAAAATATTAGTTGCTGTACAGTGTCACAAAAATTATGCTATAGTGACATGAGTATCCTCAGCTGTATTACATCTACACTTCACCCTCACCTGCAGCATGGTGAAGTCTAGATGGGATACAGCTGTGGATACTCATGTCACTATAGCATAATTTTTGAGACACTGCACAACTAATAATATTTTTACATTACCGTCAAGGTAGGGTTTAGAGTTGAGGTAGGGATGGTGCTAATAAAATACAATTATTGGGTAATTTAATAAATAATATAAATAGTTCTTGTTTAACTTTTGATCACAGCTAAATCCCTTCTAGCAACAACCCTAGGAGAGGTCCAAGCTGCTTGTTTTACGCCATGTTTATTCATAATTTTCTTCCGTAATACATGAAGGTAAGGAAATGTTTATCTGGGAGAGGAATAGAGAAAATATTCTAGTAACATAAACAGTGTATCTTATGTAAAATATTTTTTATTGCCATCCTCCATAAATATCTATGTGTATATAGCAAACCTCAAATGGTATGTTTTGCATGTAGTTATTTGTATGTGAAAGTCTAAATTACAACTAAAATAAATGTTATTTATTAACAAATAGCTGTGCACCTCTTTCTGCACCATCAGATTTGAATTTTAGCAGTTGATGTGCGCTCTGAACGTTCTCATCACACAGCGTGTGATCGTACGCTTCAGGTACCAGCCAAGGCTGATCACACTGTTGTGATCATACACGTGAAAGAGGTAAATAAGTGCTAACCAAGGGTGCATTTTTTAATACAGAAAAAATATTAATAAAATAAATAATTTAATTAATAAATAAATGTTTATTTAATATATGCTAAAATTACAGAACTGAATTTCAATTACAAAAAAAAGTAAAAAAAAACACTGATTGTCAATCATTTACTTGTTAACTTGTTCATTGTTTGTTTGTTCATTTGCTTGTTGGTTCTTTCATTTGTTCGTTCATTCATTTGTTAATTCGTTCCTTCCTTCCGTCATTTATTCATTCATTTAAGTCATGATGTTTTGTCAGGTTTTGTTCATGAATAACATTTACAATTCACTATTACTTTTAATAAAATAGTTGAACTGTTTTAATACAAGAAGCTTGCAACCTAACTAGACCTGCTGTTACATACAGTAGAACCAGATCCTGTCTGACATGAAACTTAATCCCAAGAACGCTGAGCATGAAACTAGAAAAATGACAGTGTTCATGTTTCCCAAAAGCAGATCCTCCTATTCCAGACCTACTTCATAATTAACCTATAAAAATAATATTTTTTCATTGCAGCCTGGTGTTTTACCGCAGTCTAATTGGACTAGAATCAACACAGTCGATACCACGTAATATTAAAAATAGCCTGACCTTTAAAAAGATGAAAAAGGCCTTTATGTTATCTTATTAAGACTTCTTTAAAATCGTCAGTATTGCAAAAATGCATCTGGAAATGTCTACGCTCAGATGGCTGTGAAATATGGCGATCTGACATCTCATAAAATGCATCGAATCAAAGGTCTGCTGCAAACGGCCCCCTCTGGCATTCAACGTGAGGGCATGGGCGAAATATAACATTTAGTAACAGTAAATTAAAGTGCTTATATAAGGCAGTGTGAGCCATCTGTGATCCGCACTGCTGAAGGAGGGAAGTGTAACTGGGTCAGCCGCCCCGTCCTGTCCTCTATCTCACTTTAGCCCGCGGCTCAGAGCCAACGTAACTTTAGTATACAGGTGAAACCGAAAAGATTTCTGTATGCGTTAAAGTCAGCGTGAAACATACCTGAGTGAAACAGCTTCTCCAACAAGAAACAAAAAATGTAGGACAAGACGAACTGACTGGAACGACATTTTGATACCACCCTCATGCCAGTACATGCCATCATTGACAAGCGAGGGAAGACATTATAAGGGCACATACATTTAACTAATGATATGCACAGTTAAATAATTTATTAAAAATACGGAAATAGTCCATTAAAATATGAATGTTTGATATCTTGGTTTGATTTTCCTGGTAACCTTTTAACATTGGTAACATTTTAAACTTGTCGTTCAACCATCAAAAAAAAGAGAGAGAGAGACAGAGAGACAGAGAGAGAGAGAGAGGAGAAGAGAGAAGAGAGAGAGAGAGAGAGAGAGAGAGAGAGAGAGAGAGAGAGAGAGAGAGAGCAAGCTAATACTTGATATCATCTGTTGGGAATTGATAGGATTATTGTTGTTTGATATTGGCTGATCTAATTTGAAACATTACATTAGTAAACATGTAAACAAAGAACAGATGAGAGGTTAAAAATATTTTTGAATATTATTTTCATTGGTATGTATTTAGCTTGTTGTGAAAGCTAAAGTTCAGGAATGTTTTAAAAACCAAAATAATTGTAATGAATCAATTCCCATGCAATTCCAATGCCCATGATCTTCATTGGTGTCATGAGTCTGGTGTGTCTGTGTTGTGTTCATGTAGTTGTTATGTCATGTGATGTCCCATGTGTTTGTTCCATGTGCTTCTGTTTATGTCATGTGATTCCTTTGTTCTGTATTCCCGCTTGTTAATGTTCATTAGTTCCACCTATGTCACACCCCTGTATGTATTCAGTTTAATCATGTCTTGTGTATTAATACCCCTAAGTTCAGTTTATTTATTGTCCAGTCTGTTGTGAGTGTTTTTGTAAATAAATACATGTGGGGTTTTTTTTTTATAAACCCTGAGATCTGTTCATTTGTGAGTGACAAATAGGTCACCATGACAAATGGTTGCCTGTGAACAACGCCTACATTGACCCTACTCAAACACTGCTCACTTCAGTATAAGATTTAGTCTAATTGTGCAGAGCCAATTTTACCCCCTTTATCTTAGATTTAAAGCATTTTTGTTTATTTTGTTGACATTATTTCTAAAAGGCTCTGGTTTATTTTTGACCCAATGGACATAAATGTTAATTCTGATGTAGGCATTTTGTTTCTAACATGCACTGTAAGCAATATACCAATCAAAACAGAATAAGAGCAGAATAAGCTCTTAGAAAAGAGCTGTTTTGTAACAAAGCATCATTCAGAGTTGGATCCATTAGCAGGTTTTTATTAGAATGATGGTCAAAACACCATTCTGGCAAACTATATAAAGGTTTAAGCGCAACTGATGACAGTAAATAGTTTGTAGGTCAGGGCTGGCGGCAGTATAACAATAGTACATAGTAGTATAATAGTAACAGTATAACAATAGTTTAACAATAGTAGAGCAAGCTGCTTATATGGGAGGGCAAATTGCTAACAACTGTGCAAAGCAATCAGTACCAGATGTATGTGAGTGTATGTGAAGTGAAGGCCTTTTGTTGTAAAAGACCTTCAACACAGCATTTTAAAAAATGTCAATAATTGACTTCATGGTGAATCACATATGCTATAGACCATTGTGGTCGTGTCACTGGCCCGTGAACATTTCCTGCTTGTTATCAAACTATTTCATAACTGTAACAAGAGGCAATTCAATCATAACTTAATGTTAAAACAGCTATCATAACATTATTTATCAATATGTGGCTCTTTTGGATTCTTAGAAGCTTTAGAAATAAAAATAAAAAACAGGAAGTACATTGGGATCATTGTTTTTGTTTACGTTCCTCAAAATGGTCTATAGAGTTCGACCGACGTCATGATCAGCCTGATTTTTACCGGCCGATAATCTGACTAATTCCAGCCAGTCCATATTATTAACAGCTGATGAAAAACCTTGACGTCATATGGTTGCTCACACTCACAGCCGCATGAAAACATTGCTATGGAAGTTTTTCAGTGTGTAAACGCACATTTGTTTTAAACTATTTTCTATTTAATTATTAATTTAAAGAAAATGTATAATATATTAGTATTATAGTTCTTAGAAAGAAAATCAGCATGTCAAATTTAACAAAAAATCTGAATTGGCCAATAAAAAGTGCAATAGGTGCATCTCTACTTACAGGCTTTTGAACTTGGACTAAAATTGCCTTCAGCACTTTAACCTTAGTAATTGACTACTAATACTAAAAAAGGTCCAATTAATAACACATGGAAACAAGTTGTCGTTATGTTGAAATGGTAAGTCCAATATCAGTTTCATTACCCTTTAGTGTTTTTTTTTTTGTGTTCATTCGCTTAATTCACATCAAAAGGAAGAATAGAACACAGCAAAAGTTGCTGACCTACTTTCACTCCTCCAAAGTTTCCAATCCCCCTATAGAGAGGGCCGCGGAACGGCATGTTGGTAAAGCTCTCTCTGCATGGGAACAGAGGAGGAGCGCCAGGCTCAAGCTGTTCTTTAAGAGCTGTGCTCCACAGAGAGGCTTCACCTGCTCACACACAGACATCAGATCCCCGGCCTCCCCAAAACACCCAATCACCCTCCACCAACACACACACACACACATAATCATCTCTAGTCAGATTGTTGTCACTCCTGGGAAGGAGATAGTGGGGTGAGATGGAAAAAGGGATCTGTTTCGAAATCTTGTAAGCAGTCTTCGTAGGCAGCACTTTAGGCATTATAAACATGATTAAGATCCAAAATCAGTTCTAAATGGTAGGTAGCGAAATTATGCTGCCTTCTATCTTCATTTCAGTCACATTTCCTTGACAGAGAAAACAATTCTATGATACATTTCATTGGGTAAAAGAGGTGCTCTTTAACAATTAATCACAATAATTGCATACAAAATAACAAAAATAACATTTGTGTGCATGCTGTATATTTATTATGTAAATATAACTTGGGCTGGATGATATTGCAAAAAAGAAATTTATCACGATATCATGTTTCATAATATCCAATATTTTTTAACAATACATTTAGGAATATTATGATTTTTTTGGTCATTTAACCACTTTTTTTAATTTACCAACATTACTAAGGTCAAAAACTAAAATATGTAAACAAAACATCTGATCTCTTCATAATAAAATAAACATAAGTGTTAAAGAGACTTAATAAATAAACTTGATAAATGAAATGTTACAAATGTGTGCAGTGGTAAAGCATAAATGCTGAACAATCAAAGCAACCTTTAAGGTGTGTAAACCAAATTGTGTCAAGAACACAAATTATGATGATCAATCTGAGCTTTCAAGTAAAGGAACTAACCATCATTATTTAAATACATACTGCAACATTACAAATTGTGAGGTTGACTATATTACTCCCTATGCTAAAAATCTTTCAGATGGGGCTAGTGGCTGGGATGCACAAGAAAAGGAACCAAAAGCCACTCTGGTGACATCCTTACATCCTTTTTTTATTTACAATCTCCTCACTGCAGCTATATGGCACTCATTTTCCCATGTGTTGTTATTATGACCTAAAGTAATAGACAATGGATATTGTGCACGGGCTCCCCTGGTGTCTCTCGTAATTAGGTGACCATCAAGTTTATGGAGAAAAGTAAAAACCGCTGCAGTGTTTGGGTGCGCTGTGTTTGTCTCAGGTAATTAGTCTGTCGTTATTACTGAAATGTGTATATTCTATACAAAGTGTGAAGCAAATGCACAACATGCACTACACGCATATGGGAGAGAGGCGCACAAGTCGCATGCCTCCATTGGAAATGACAAACTTACACCCCAAACTTATTGGCACTGCTTCCAAGCCACAAGCCTTAGCAGCCACATTTTAATAAAACTATAGTGCGTCATACCGAATAATTTTTTATCGATACTGACAATAGTGCTCGGTCAAAAAAAAAAAAAATATATATATATTCATATACAATTTTATTAAATGATAAATACTTTATATAAACTATATATAAACATTTTATATATATATATATATATATATATATATATATATATATATAGATATATATATATATATAATATATATATAATATATATATATATATATATTATATATATAAAACACCTAACATGGATCTCTATTTATATATAAATAATAAATATACACAACACACACACACAATTATGTAAATGCTAACTATTTAAAAAAATATATTTGTTAAATAGCTTTGTTAAATGGATTTGTTGAGGCTAAATAAATGTTAAACTATTATAGCTGTGTATAAAACTAATTATAGCTGTAAAATATAGTTAATTAATTAAGTGTATAATTATATACTGGTGAAATATACAGAATAGTTCAAATGTTTGGGGTCATTATGATTTTTATAATCGGATGCTTACCAACAGTTTTCAATGTATATTTTAAAAGCAATTTATTTATTTGATGGCAAACTTTTCAGCAAAACATCACTTGTCAGTGTCACATGATCCTTCAGAAATAGCTTGATATTCTGCTAACGTGCAAACAAATCATGAATTATGAATTGAGCCTTTGGTGTGCTTTGAGGCTTTTTGCCTATGTAGAATGTTCACAATGCTTACTTATTAGAGTCCATTTTCAGTAAGATGCTTCCCCAAAAGTAGCGCTCTCAATTTTGGAAATGAGCCAGAAAAGCAGAAGATGAACGGCAATGTTGACATAAATAAAACAGTTTAATATGTTTAAAAACCTTATAAATGGTCCACGATTATATTAATATTGCATTATAATTATGCATTAGAAAGCAGCTGTTTATGCAAGCAGTAGGGAGCAAGGCAGCACACTAGGAACTGGAACAGAGCCAGAGACATGGCAGATGAGAGAGAACAGAAAGAGAAGAGAGTGAGAGAGGGTACATGTGTCCATGTGCACTAATGAACATTGTCTTGGATGAGGCTGGCAGACGGAGCTGAACAGACAACATTGCTTCTCATGACTAAAGGATCTGACAACGGCCCTGTGCTACACGCTCAGCTCCCTGGAATGCTGTGTTAGCAGAGAGATTATCGCAGATGCTCTGCACAGCCCTAAATGATAGCGTGATGCAGGAGAGGGATGGGAAATGGGGGAGAAAACGGCCTCCTGATTGCAAATCAAAGAAATGAGAGTCAGATATTTTATAGCCCAAACAGCCTGAAGAGATCTACCCCCACTTTTACAGCTTTCTGCTTCTTTCCCGCTGCCCCACTGGCATCTGAAACTCGCTTTCTAATGTATGTTGATAGGTACAAGAACTTGCGGTACAACAACCATGGAGACCCACCCTGACCTCGCACAGAAGTTTTGGCCGTGGCGTTGGACACTTCTGTCTCACTGAGCAGTCCTGGCTTATGTGAGCTGGCAGAAACAACATCCACAACAACAGGCACAACAACAGGAGACAGAGCCAGCCTGCATCAACTCCATGACAAGAAACCTCCACACAAGCAACGCAATTAAAGGTGAACTTCTAAAGGGACACGTCCAGCGCTGTGCAATGTAATGCTTCAGACACTGGCCAAGGGGGCGGTGAGTCACACGGGCACCACGCAGTCAGCAGTCAGCGTGCATGTACATGACACAGATCAGGGATCAGTTAAGATGTTGCAGCTACAGTAATGTGCAAACACTGAGGTGTCTTGGGGGTCAGGCTATCAAAGGATATGGAATAAAATATTCTTATAAATTTCAGACTATAAAATAAAATGGCAATAAAATGGCAGCTTAGAACTCAGTAAACACTGTGTTAAATACTTATGCTCCATACCTGCAAACACTCCCGTTTTTCCCGGTAGTTTCCCGTATTTCAGACCCATCTCCCGTATTGTTTTGTCTCCCGGAAAACTCCCGGAATTCCACTTAGAATAAGCACAACCCTGTTAGACCGTCCTTATTTTTCCGTCCTTAAAAAAGTGGATTCAGACACACCCTTAATGCTTTTGCGCCATGGCTTTAGACTTTGTGCCTAGATCATTAAAATAGAGCCCTTGTGTCTCTTTGTATGGTGAATTCAAAAGCACATTTCACAAAACATATGACTCACAGCTGAATCGAAAACAAATAGTTTATTTGGAGTCAATATAATTTATTATTACAAATTGATGAATCTTAAAAAAATGATATAATAAGATTTTCAACAAATGGCTCTTATGAACTGGTCAATTTTAGTGAATCTAAATACCTTGCAACCAGAATTAGGGATGCAATGATTAAGCAATTTCACTATTAACCGTGCTTTAATTCGTCACGATTAATTAATCGTAAAGGCTTCTCAACACAGAGTTTCTGCACAGAACAAAACTGCTGCAACTAAAAGTTATGCCAACTGTGCACTACATGTAGTTTAAAGTTCTGAGCTTGTACACCGAGGGTAATACGCATGCACACTGGATTAACTATGGCTGAGGCTATTAACTAAGGGCCGTTCATATATCGCATCTTTTGCGTGCGCAAGTTCGGCTTGCACACATATTGGGAGCACAAAGCACTTCCTCGTTGAAAACATCTCAACTATTCATAATGTCATGAGTGAACCGCGAGCCATGTAACAAGAACTGACCAAACATTTCCTTCTTCTTTTTCCTCTTGTTTTATTGGCGGTTTGCTTTCAGACTATTAACTACCGCCATCTACTGTTGGGATTGGGTCAGAGACTCATATACCTTTACCTCTGGATTCTTTAAGATGCGAGCTTTCGATATTGCTGCGTGTTCAGCTGAGTGTGTTGTGAGAAATGCAGCACGTTTATTAATGTTTGTGTTGTGGAAAAATGCAGCACGTTTTTTTTATGTGTCTGCATTGTTAGGATTTGCAGCATGTGTTCTGTCAAACGGATTAAAATCTATTCTTAATTAGCTGGTGTTTTTTTGGAACTGCATGTGTTTTCTTGAATTGCAGCAAATATAGCTCTCTTGGCCACCATATCATATTCTGTATGGAATATACACATTTTACTCTGATTAAAAAAAAATACAAACTGACAATACCAAACAATTTTGTAATAGTTGATCAAAAGTGCCTTTCAGACAGAGGTTCAGCAGCTTTTCACTACATTTGTTCTTTTAAAAGGGAAATACTTAGCTAATATGTAGCTTCGAGTTACATTAGATAAATACTGTTTTTCTTTTTTAAATTTAGTTATTTATTATTTATATTACTTATGTTAAAATGCCAAAAACTCGAAAAGAGAAAGTCGAAAGAGAAATTGACTATTGTTTGTTTTTATTATTATTTTGTGCTGTATCATTTGGTTACTGAGCAGCAATAAATAACACTTTAAAATAGAAAGAGTTTTCATGTGATTTTCTAAACTAATAGTGTTTTGAAATGAATGAATGCATAATAATTGTGATAACCATAGGGGTGTCAAAATTAATCCTTTTTTCGGTGCACCGCAATGCAGATGGGGACAATTCGATATCGGTTCAGTAATAGATCATAACCGGTTATTACGCACTGACGTCATTTATCCCCTATGTGCCATGTCGCAGTAGAATACTATGGCGAACAAGGCGAGGGTGAGTAGGCTAAATAAAACACTCCTACTACTTAAAAAGCAGCTCTTTCACTGACACTGAGGAATGGTAAAGCACGAGCTGCTATTTCTCTACTAGGTAGAAATGCTGTAAAACTCTAACTCTTTCTCTCTCTCTCTCTCTCTCTCTCTCTCTCCCACCCACACACACACACACACACACACTTTGGGCTTTTGACCCGCTGGCATGTTCGTGAGGTAAATTTCCCTCCTCTCGGCTGTTTGTAGATCGAGACACAAGCGTGCCTGTGGTGCGAGTTTATTGTATTGTATTTATTCTATTACGGATCACCTGATAACCGCGTATTATGCACATATAGACTGACCCGCGGCTGTTTTTCCCGCGTCACTCATGGGTGAACAGTGCTTTCGTTTCTAAAGCCAATCGCAGCCCTTTCTGTTGAGCGGGTGAAGACAATGACCAATCATAGTGGTGTAAGATCCTGCCAGCGCTCAAAAAGCAATAATATTTACATTAGTTTATTTGCTATGAAACTGTTATGAATTGCTCGTGCTGTCTTCTGTGCATGTATTGGAGTTTTCATTCACAAAGAGTGTTTTTTTTGACCAGGTAAAATTAAAGGTACAGTTCATGTATCTGACTGCTTGTATTAAAGGACAAAATTGTTTTACAAGTAATATATAAATATAAACATATTTATAGATTTTAATACAATTTTTTTTCTTGTGTTGTAAAAAAAAATCCAATTATGTATGGAAAGCATCGTCAATGCACCGTGATTCACCGAGATATCGAATTGAACCGAATCGATGGCATGATAATCGTAACCGTACCGAACCGAACCGTGAGACCAGTGTAGGTTCACACCCCTAGATAACCATAATTATTCCTCAGACTATAATCGTACAACCAAAATCTATAATCATTGCATCCCTAAACAGAATAGTCCTACTCATTAACAAAGGACTCATAAGAACTGGTAACTTTTCAGTGTAATCAAAAAACATACGGCACAGAGTAATATCCCAAAAATAATATCACAAATAATGAATCAGTCCATGTATAAGATCCTTTCACAAGCACATTTATTGTACTTAATTTTAATACTCGGTAGATTTAATTATAAAAATTTATTGCGGTAACCACAATCTTGTACTTAGAGCATCTGAGTAATTATTTTGGGGTAATACTTTGAGGCAATGAATTTACAAACATAATCAGTTAGGTGAAAGGCAATCTGCTGGTCATAGAGTAGGTGAAACCAGAACAGTCATGTCAGGCAAAGAGAAGTGTTGGGTTGGTTCACAGACAAGGCCTTCTAGGGCACTTTACCCTGCCCCTCAGCAAGTCCCCTGCTTTCAGTGCTGTCAAATGTGTTAAAGTGTGTGGGAATGTGTGCATATGTGTTTGTCAGCTATACAGCAATCAAAACTAGCCTTGAATGCAACTCACATACAGCCTGACTCGAGCTTAGAGAGACAGAGAAAATATGAATCAGTCAGAGATTTGACACACAATTTTTTCAGTCAATCTTACACACCTGTTCCTGTGGTTTTTACCTCATTAGTGCATATTGTTTACCCTGCCAAATGCCTCTTTCCCTTCAACCACCACAATTCTCCTTGAGTCGGGGCCTTTGTAAAGCCATCAAAATGTGGCTTCTTCTCTCTTCTTCCTACACACACATCCACACGGGTCCCTCACCAGGACCCTTTCAAACACACTCCACTTGTGTTTGAACCCTTTTAAAATGATAAATATGATATCGACCAAGTCTCGCTTAAAAGCCTGAATTTCTCAAGAACTCCTCAGGATTTGTTCAAGAATCCTTTCATTTGACAGCACAGCATCCTGTATGACTGGGTAGGGTGATGGTAAGTGACAGAGCTTCCTATAAACAGGAAAGCAAACAGACTGGAGGTCCAGAGTGGGTTGATTATTAGAGTGGGGAGCTGTACCTCGCAGGGGCCAAGCTGAAGCCTCTGAGACAGCAGCACTAAATAAAGAAGCCACTGCCTCGGAGATCCTCCGTTCCCCAGGATTGTGTCATATGTCAAATTATATTGTGAAGAGAAAGGTGTGTGACGTCATTTTCCCACATGTTTCTCTACCCTTGTCTGTTCTTCAAGAATACAGTATGGCTTCTTTCTCTGAAGCTTATTTGGAGGTTGTTTTCTTGCAAAGGAGTATCTTAAGCTTAAGCTAGCGCACTCTTAAAAATAAAGCTTCCAAAAGTGTTTTTGCCATTGAGTTAAACATTTTTATCCCACAAAGTACTTTTCAGTAGCCTTTTCTGGTTTTAACAGAACTATGATTTTCTTAGACTGGTTTATATTTAGACTAGAACCTTAAAAATCTAAATCTTTCCTCTAGAAATCATTCCTTTAGTTGAATGGAAAGGTTCCATGTATGTTTGGGTTTGCCATGAAACCATCAATGGTAACATTTTTAATAGTGTGGTTTGAAACACTTGCGGCTAGAAGGGCATCTGCTGGATAAAACATATGCTAAAGTAATTGTGGTTTCATTCCCCTGTGGCAACCCCCTGATAAATCAGGGACTAAGCCGAATGATAGGATAGGATAGGATAGGATAGGATAGGATAGGATAGGATAGGATAGGATAGGATAGGATAGGATAGGATAGGATAGGATAGGATAGGGAAACACAGTCAGCAAATAACCATTTTAGATCAGCTAACAGCCACATTAGACAAGTTATTGGCATCTTAGTCCGTCTAATGTCCATCTCTGACAAAACAGTGGCAATCCTAGACCAGCTAGTGACACTTTAGACAAGCAAATGTTCATCTCAGGTCAGGTAATGACCATCCAAGAATGACTAACAACAATTTTAGACAAGTTAATGATCTTAATCAAATAAAAATCCTCAAAACCAGATAATGACCATCAGAGACTAGCTAGCAACAACTTTAGACAAGTTAATGAATCATTGACCGACTTATACAAGTTAATGATTTTGGACCAGGCAATGTAAATCTTGCTATCTTGGACTGCTTATGCATAAGCTATATAACAAGTCTAAATTGAAAAAGAATAACAGATTACTTCTTGTTCATCTGCTAGTTCTTAAGATGCAATCTAATGCAAAGGCTAAGTTTGTGCATCTGGCCCCAACTAATAATAAACATTTGAGATCAGATAATGTCCACATTGGGCCAGATAATACCATACATTGATCAATTTAGAGGTTAATGTTTAAGACAGCTAGTGGATATCTAAGACCAACTAAGACCTTAGTCAAACTAGTCAAGCTTAGTCTATTTAGTCAAGCTAATGACAACCTTGGAACAAATAATTTAAATCTGATTTTTCTAAAACCAGCCAATAAACAAGTTAAATAAACAACAGCAAATACACATCTAAAACCAACTAAATGCCCTATCGACTACTAATATCATTAACCAGACAGCTAGCAAACATCCAAGAACAGCCAGAAATCAGTTACCCAACAGAAAATCAATTAGGGCTGCAACTAACGATTATTTTAATAATCGAATAATCTGATGATTTTTTTTTAATTCCGATTAATCAATGAATCGAATAAAAAAAAATAAGTAAAAGCATATATTTCCAACCCTTTATTCAAAAACAGAACTAAAATCGTTAGAAAGTGCACAAACATGCTGTCCTTAAACATCCCTGAGCTGTTATAATAAAAATAATAAAATTTAAAAAACGAACTTAGTAGTTTTGTCCTGTTTTCAATCCAAATATGTAAAAAAAATCTTACAGAAAAGATACAGTACTTGCTAGACACATAAAATAGCATAAGAAATTATGTCTTGTTTTCTGAAAAAAAACCACCTCAAAATTAAGTGACTGTTTGTTTAAAACAAGCGAAATTATTTGCCAGTGGGGTCAGAAAAATAATCTTAATGAGATTTCAAACAGAAGTTTTAAGCATCACTTCATTTTCTCATGCCATTTTTCTTGTCTAGTCTTCATTTAAGATTTTTTAGATATTTGGACTGAAAACGAGACAAAATTATTAAGTAAGAAAAGCTTTTTTTGCAGTGTAGCTAAGCTATACATGACAACAGATGCGAGTGAATAAAAATGTGTCTTTAGTCTTGCAATGCAAAGTACAAAGTAACTATACCACGGCTGCTTTACTTCTGTTATCAACTCTTTCGCTGGTGAGTTCACCCTTAATGTTTCCATGGCGACGTGTCATGTTTGTCACGTGACACACAGCAGCCACAATATCGCTGTATGACAGATGTATACCTTTTATTATGCGTTTCTGTTTTAATACAAAATATTGCTCATCATGTCATCAACTACCTGATATTCCAATTCACAAAAGCGTGTAAGTGAGTGTTTTTGTTGTTTAAAAGACGTATACATGATTGTGATCGTGATCTATAACTTGAGATGGGCATCGCCATGATAAATTCATCAGTTACTCCCAAAATGCATGCAAGCAAGTGGCTGGCCAGCTGGGAGAAGAATAGATTGAACTTTATTGTTACTTTTTCTACGTGTATCTGATATGAATAATACACATTGGCAAATTATATTTGAATGGATTGTTAGACTTCCATAGACTTTCTTGTGTGTTTTACAAACTCTACATGTATTGCTTTATTAGTACTTGTGTGTATTTACATGTCTAAAACATAAAATAAGCATTGGGTGGTTAAAAACACTGCATAATTGTGATAATATGACACGTCTTTCTCTGGCACAGTGCCAGCCAACGTGCCAAAGCTCAGTTTGAATTTTTCACGTCATGCTTGTCAAGCTGGAAACAAGTAAACACCAGCACCAGGGACATTACGTTCCTCATTTCACAACGGAACAAAAGTAGGATTTTGTAGTGATTTATCCTGCTGCTGCTCCCTTCCTCCTCATCAAAGACTCCAACATGTTTGCGTTTCAGGTGCTTGATCATTGCCATGGTGCTCCAGTCATATTTGGCCGTTAACACACTTTTATTTGTTTATTTAGTGTGACATGTTCCCACACCTTGGATGACTAGGGTTGCACATATTACTCTGCCTCCGCCATGTATCTTTCCTCTAACTTTGCCTCTGCTCGTTTTTTTTTTTTTTTTTGCTCCGTCTATGAGGCGCTGATCTCTGCTGGTATCAGTGCGCGAGAGAGGCAGAGTGTGTTCACTCTGCTCTGCGCTCAACTAAAGTTTTTTTTAATAATCAAACGTCTCCGCATCACGATAAATCGATTATGTAATTTGCTGCCAACGCTTTTAGTAATTGATTTTAATCTATTTAATTGATTCGTTGTTGCAGCCCTAAAATCAATCTTACTTCTTAAAGTAAATTTCGGGCAGTCATGGCCTAATGGTTGGACAGTTAGTCTTGTAATCCAAAGGTGGCAGATTCTAGTCTTAGGTCTAGGAGAGATTGTAGGTGGTGGGAGTGAATGACCAGTATTCTCACCACTCTCAACACCACAACTGAAATGGGACCCTTGACAAAGACATCAAGCCCCAATCTGCACTCTTAGTGCATTATGGTCACCATACTTGTCCACATGTCACTTGACATTTTGAGTTTATGTAATTTAATTTAGTATAATATAATTTAATATAATTTACTGTTTAAATAATATAACAAGGCCCAATCCCAATTCTACCCCTTAGCCCTTCCCCTTACCCCTACCCCTCGTTTTGCGCGTGCCCGCCAAGGGGTAGGGGTGTCCCAATTCTCTTTAGCTTGAAGGCGTAGGGCTAAGGGCAAGGGGTATACACCCCTTCGAACGAAGATTTTTCAGGAGCACACTTGAAACGGAGGGGTAAGAATATTTCCCAGAATACACCTGCCACAATGGCAGTATTGCTGAACCCGGAAGTAAGGAGATCCACAAATTAGTATTTTTTGTCATTATTACGAATTTTTACGACAAACAAACATATGTTTTATTATATTCATAACCGCGTTCATGTTTTACCGTCATGCTTTTTAAAAAAAACGAAAAAAAAAAAAACGCTAAATTTCGCGATCTATAATCCCTAATCATAACTCCTGTACAGCAGCCCTACAACATTCTGTCACTCGATAACACTCGAATACCCTGTCAGAAAAGTCTAGTGGCTGAAAATGAGTTTTTTACAGTGTCTGCTATAATGTTAATGTTGTTTTCGTGTGTTTACATAGATGACTATGGCCACTGTGTAAATACACAGTACAGTTACGATCTTATTGCCACATTAGATCGTTATGATAACATAATATATGCCTTCAGTGATTTCCTGAAGATAAACACCACAAAATAACACTACTGGAATAACTACAGCAGTCGCGATTGTCTGATCTCATATGAAGCAAGAGATCGTGATGACATATGATGACGTGTTCAGGTGTTGAAGTGCTGTCCCAATTCTTAGGGGTAAGTTTTGAAGCCCTTCCCCTTAACCCTCGGTTGTAAGGGCCAAGGGGAAAGGGAAGGGGAAGGGGTAGGGGTACAAAAATAGAATTGGGATTGGGCCCAAATGTATGCAACTAGCCACAGCTTAAAACCATTTTTGACTAATTAAAATCTACCTTTAAGTTAACACAAGCAAACAACCATCTCACACTAATAAACATACCGGACTAGCTAATGACTACCTTAAGTCCTTTTATGTACAAGTGTGAGAGAAACTGGTAGGGTATAAGTTTCAATTAGAAAAAAAAATAACTTACACTATATCCAGTAGATCTCAATGGACTGTAGGCAGCACCCCAGGAGATTTGCTCCAATAGAGATTTACCAACAAATAGACACCGGGGATCAGGGTAATTACCAGGTGAAAGCTTATGAAAGATTTCTAAAGTGACTGCACACACACACACACACAGACACACACACAGACACACACACACACACACACACACCCACACACACACACACACACACACACACACACACACACACACACACACACACACACACACACACACACACACACACACACACACACACACATCGATCAATAAAAACAGCAGCTCACAGCCAGGGGAAGTGTCTCACACTGACAGATGATAAAAAGTGACTCAATTCTACTCCAATTCAACTTTACATTTAAGTTCATAATTCACATCCACACTAACATTCACGACCACTTAGATTCACACTTAATACAGCAGCGGTTTGCTCATACAGTAATAATGCTGGTAAAATGAATCTAAAAAGCAATGAGTCATGTTTACGGTGCTGTGGATTCAACACACCACCTGAGACTTTCTCTGAGGGGTCTAAAAGACTTGCACCACAATGAATCACACCTTCCTGAACACCTGTCCTATTCCCACCTACTGTAGGTATTTAACAGAGCCATTGGGATTTTTTTAAAGAAATGAAAGCACTCTTCCACCACAAAAGGTATTAGAACCAAAACAAAAACGAATCTTTTCTTTCTTTCTCTGTGTTTTGTTTTTTCCAGAATATTATTTTTAAGGATGTACCCAAGATTACAGTGGATGTGCATGAGGAGAAGAAGGGAAAGAGTTTTGGGACTTGGTAAATTGCAGATCAATGCGATTTGCTGAAGGGAAGCAGGTGGGCACAAAGTTCGGACTTGGATGGGAGAGATTCTTCTGGCTTTATCTTACAGAGCATCCGGCCGATGCTGCACAGCTCGCTGCATCTTCCAATTACAGTTTCAGCCCAGCGATCACTGCAAACCCCTGTGTGATTTGATGTTCGCATCTCTCTGGCAGTTCCTTCCAGTTGGGGCCAGCTCATTTGCACCAAAGCTTTCTGGGACGATGCAAAGGACTTGGCTTTGTAAGAGAGGGAGGAAATCTCAGGACCCCAAACACGTACATATGATATCGAAAGTGCTCGAGCCACAATATTGTATTTACTCAGCGAGCGAGATGATCACTTTATCACAACAACGTTGATCCAATTAAAATATCGCTTTCATCAGCCTCATGCAGCAAATGGATAGAGTGTCTGCTTGTAAGCTGATTTTCACCAGCTAGTTGCTTTCCAGACCTGACAGCAGCTGCACACCTCGAAAGCTCTATGAAGTTAGTGTATTTTTCAGTATTTCCAACTGAATTGACGATAATCAAGGGTCATTTTTTTAGGAAACCTACAGTATGTAATAAGCTTAAATATTTTCTCTAATAACATTGAAACAACATACAACATATATGTAAATGCTGTTTATTCATTAAAAATAAAAATAAAGTTCACATTCACTCAGACATGTAGAACATGCACATTATATTTAAATAGATTTTTTATTTGGAGTTTGATATTCACAAACAGCAGCCAATATTGTGTGATTACATGTAGAGCACAACTTTTTTATTTATTTACACAAAAAATTACCAACTTCTCTGACATTTTTGCACTGAGAAAATCATAGGCCCCTCACACAATAAAAAATAAAAAGGTTGTCAAACAGTTCAGACTAAATTAATTACATCATATAGAAAATTATTTCACTATTTTTGTACTTTCAAAATTAAGACAACTCTTTTAAGATTAAGCCTAAAATGTTTTAAGGCGTATTGAAGTTACCCAGCAGGCACACAACATCATATGACATTTATCTTTAGATCTATTTTCGTTGTGACGTCAGGTGACCAAAATTTAATGTCATTCTGCTGTCTGATACCGATGTCAACTGACATCTAATACCGAAGTCATCTGGAGTTGATTTTTTGTTGGTTTTAGGTTGTGTCATTAACTAACTGAAATCCAACATCATTTAACATCATGATATGACATCCATACAGTGTCAAAATCTAACATCAGTAGACGTTTATCTTTAGTTGGTTTTCTGTTGTGTAGTTATGTAACTAAAGTTCAACATCACTTTAATGTTGTACTGTTATGTCCATACAATATAAAAAGCTAATATCATTAGCCTTTGCTCTTTGGTTGATTTTATGTTGTGTTGTGAACAGAGTTGGGTGTAATGCGTTCCTCAGTAATTTTTGAATTTGTGTAATTTGATTACAGTTATTAAAGTCAATGTAATTGCGTCATATACTGTATGTTACAAATATAGTTTTTAAAAATGCTTCTTTGCAACATTAGTTAATAAGCATGCGCTTTTAATCTGCTAAAGAACACAAGCTGAAATGGCTGCTGACGAGAGTGGTTGCTTCTTCAAGTAGAAAAACAGACAATACTTTAATTTCATTGAGCGTAAAAACAAAAATATTGCTGTGAAATGCAGTCTATGTCCAGTCTCTAAAGAACTTTCGACTGCTTTTAACTTGACCAGAAACATGTTTAAGCACTTGAATAGAAAGAATTCTAGGACAATACTTGTCACCAAGGAAGACACCGGCGCCCCAAGGTGAAGTTATCTTCTGAATGTGAAGAGAAGCGTAGCTACTTATGGGGCTGTCACATATCGCTTCTTTTGCACGCACAAGTTCATTAATTCCAATCGAGGCACACGGCTTGCGTGCATATTTGGAGCGCATATTGCACGTACTCGCATTTAACTTGTGCACCCAGTTGAAAACCGTTAGTCACGTGACAAAAACTGACAGGTCAGTTTCATGCTTTGTATGAAATATACACATTTCAGTAGACTAATTACCTCAGACAAACACAGAACACCCAAACACTGCATTGCCTTTTCATACTATGGATGTGAATGGCTACAGGTATCTAGTTTTCTTCTAAATGTCTTCTTTTGTGTAAAAAAAAAAATACAAACGGGTTTGGAACAAGTGAATGAGAATTTTTTAAGTTTTGGGTGAACTCTTTAAGTCTTTTAAATATGCTGTGATCAACCCATTGTATCTTAGTATCTTACCCACGTTTCTTAATGAATATTAAATCACTAAAAGAGATGCATTTTTTGTATTTTTATAGGTATATTTTATGTGTTTTAAAAGTAACTTCAAAGTAAAGTAATTAATAATCTGATTACTTTTTACATTACGCAATTAGCAATGTAATCAGATTACAATACTCCAGTAGTAATCAGATATTTGTAATCTATCACTTTTTTAAAGTAACTTATCCAACACTGGTCATGAACTAACTAAAATTCATCTTGATGTTGAAGTCTGACGTCAAACTGACGATTTTTATATACAACCAAAATTCAATGTTAGTCTGACGTTGGAGTCCAGCATCAATTTTACGTCTGAGTGACGACTGGTGCCTGCTGGGTAGTTTGTTCATTATAATTCCTAAATAATGCACTTCTTAAATGTTTGTTGCAATTACAGGTGTCTTTGTCCATTCAGCATTTAATTTTTTGATTCAGTAGTTTTATGTTTAAACATTTTTGTGATTACCTGACAAAACATTTTAACAACGTACGCAAGCCCAGAACTGCTTTGTGGACTGGCGGCCCTGTGAGTTCGCACCCCTGCCATGGTGTAAATCAATAGTGAAGGAGAGCGAAAGAGTCGTAACTGAGCCGTAATCCCGTTCCCACAGGACTGTTAGAGTGCCATGCTCTATAAAGCACAAGCCATTGCACAAAGCTGTATCTGCCATGTGCGGCTGGGATCGGGTTTACAGCTTACCTGGCCTCCCTGTGTCCGTCCCATGGGTAGCGTGAACAGATTTTCTGACAGTCCTCCAAGCAGCCTATAATGGTTGGTTAAGCGAGATTTGATTTCACAGTTCGGCGAATTTGCGCAATCTGTGATCAATGGTGACAAAATGAGTGGGTGTGTTCATTTATACGATTCCTGCTTGTTAGATTGTAGTAATAATAGTAATAATGTCACACATATTCACATTCAGACAGGCATAAAACCGTTCAGTGGGTTCATACGAGATATCTACATTCAGGTGAATGAGAAGCGTAAGAAATTATAGGCACGCTACAATCAAAACAAACCTCATTCCTTCTTTAATTCCCGAATGAATCTTCTTACAGCTGTCGCTGAATTGTATCTCCGCTACTGTGAACAGCTGCATCTGTTAAGGCCTGCACAGGGCTGAAATTCTCTTTCAGGGGGTTTGATCTGATGCATTTCTATTTCCAGTCCTCTCCCTTCACAAACCCTTGTGATGGCATGCCTAATTTATCTTCGCTCACCTCCCTCTGAAAATTCAATCACGCAGGATCGATTTTAGGTTTGCCAGCAAGGATCTAAAAACAGCTCTCTCTCTTCTGCCACTGACAGATCAGTCCCTGAGGGAGTCCCGGTCTAGACCGCACATCCACTGCATTGTCTTTCTCTCCTCGCTCAAGCACTAGGACAATGTCCCTTTATCTTTTCATTAAGCTAAGCCATCTTGTGACGTACTCTTTGCTCAAAACTTTGTTAGAATGAGAGGGGTTCTTGTTTCTCTCTGGTCTTGCACCGGTCTACATTCTCCAAATGTATACAAGACAAGATTTTGAACTCAGTCAGTACAGTTGTAAGCAGTGATTTTTGATTACCTTAATTCGATTAAAGTCATAATTGAACTCAATAGAAATCGAATTAAGACATGTGGAGTATTAGTATTTTAGTCGCATTATTGAAGTGCAGTACAGACATGTAAACAAATCAAACTATTTCCGTTTTGCAGTACTTTTCACTACATTTTGGACAGGATGCACACGGCAGTTGTCAAACACTTGACGACAAACAAATGAGAATAGCTTCAAGCAAAGCAAGAGAGCACATTTTTAGTGTGACTGTGCTCTCATCCAGTACCTCTGAGTTTGTCGTAGGGGCATGATGAAAAGTTAACGAATGAAACCCAATAGTATCTGACTGCAAAGGTGGCCTGTTGCTTGACAATTTGTATATGACATCGTCTATTTGCACGCAGAGTGTGGAAAATGAACTACAGTTAAACATAGCGCAAAATTAAAAAAGAAACAGCCAAAATCACGTATGGTGCGGTGACTAACACAAACTGTTGTTGTGTGAAACAGGAAGAAACTAATGTAGGATGGTGATGTAATGACATTAATCGAACTATAATATGTGAACTGAATTATGACATGTAAAACGAAAACATTAAAGGAACATTCAAAAAGCAACTCATGCAAACACTTTAAATATACTGTATTACCCAGCAAACAATTTTGTGTTTAATAGACGTCTAATGCCTAGATCACACTACAGGATTTTAAGCCTGATTTGAGACTGATTTGGAAGTTAACGAGTTCGCCGACAGATCGGGCTGTGATTGGGGAAAAATCTGCGGGTGCACGGCACTCGGCAGTCTTTATGTGTGAACTACTGAACAACGCGTCAAAGAGGCTCGCTGAAGCGTCGCCGACACCTCGCAGACGGAAATTCAATATTTAGCATGCTGAATATTCCAGAGCAGTCGGCCGACTCGACCCCACGTGTGGTCAGATGTAGTAACGAGCTGCAGCCAATAAGAGAGCATATCAGCATGAGCTGAATGGCTGTGTGTTCAGGAGCTGAACAGAAACGTCTGTGATTGGCCAGAATGGACTGTGATTGGCCAGAATCCATGCACTTGCTTCATTCTGTGTTAACACGGACACGAAAGTAGGCTATATTAGCAATGGAACTAGAATTTTGTAACTTAAAATTACCATAATGGTCATTCTGACCTTTCTCACATCATATTTACATTCAAAACTTCTAGAGATATTAAAGATATTAAAATTAAGCTTTGAATGTCTGTCATCATATTTTATGACAGCATTACCCTAAAAATATTATCTTTTTCGGTAATACAGCCTTCAAATATGTAGTTAAGATACTAGAACATGCAAAGGTCTGAGCCTCGCTTTCATTTTCACTTTCAAACAGGAGCTATTTCGCGGCACAAAATATGCTGTTTTGAAATATGTATCTGAAGTAAATTTATGTTTTTGCTATCAGAAAGTTTTGTTTATTTTAGCAGGAAGTTGCGAGGTAAAGAAATACATGCATATATAAAGTCACAGCAAAAAAAATTGACCAATATGGTAATTAAAGGTAGACATGTTCAGTTCTGTACTGTTTTGTAATTTAAAAAATAACAATGTTAGAAAGACATAAACAGATATTTAGGAAACGTCAGAGTGTTATAGATATGTTAGTTTTATTTCAAAAAGTTATAAAATTACAAAAATTAAAAACATTCTGTGTATCTTTCCACTTGAACCTTGCAGATGAGTGATTGATCCGCTGATGCATCAGCTGATTGACGATGTTTTTAAATGCTCCCTTGAAAGCTTGAAACGCTGTCAGTGATGTAATCAGCACACAAGCAGCCAATAGTGTTCAGCTTTTTCTGACGACTCCTCCCTCAAAATTTCATTGGCTGTGGTTTGGTAGCTTGACTGAACTGTTGGCGAACAAGTTGTTGTCAGATCATGTAGTGTGTGACCCCCCCATCTTGTGGATCATTTACGTAGTGTCGCGTAGTGTGAACACCATAGTGATTAAAAGACACAAAATCAAGTCATGTAGTGTGAACTGCTCAGCGATCTGCCGATGCTTAAAATCCTGTAGCGTGAACTAGGCTTAATAGACATTTAAACGTAAACAGCTTGGCTAAAACAAGGCTAAACTTGGGCTGTCGGTGAAAATCCAATAGACATCTAAGAAAAGCCCAATATTAGACTAGTAATCAAATAGACAGATTAGACAGACTTTTATAAACTTTCACTTGAGCAGGAAGTGACATGAAAACACAGAATTTAAACATGCAAAAACAGAAACCAGGATGTTACAGATGTGTTCAAGTACCAAATGCGATTGTTTTTGCTGTGGATAAAATTGAACGTAGCTTAAAATCTCCATAGACCCAAGTCTTGAACATAAATGCGATTCAAAGAGGTAACCGATCTTCACCATTTCTTGATATAGCCAATCAAACAGCTTGGGTAAACACTGCAAAATAAGGACATTAAAGTACCAAAAGCAAGTCCGTGTGTATTTTTTAAGCTGATTAAAAAAATAAAAAAACATGGTTGTGCATTTATTTGCACATTACATTATCTGTCACGGTTATATTACGTTTGGAATGTATAGCATTTACAGTATTTACAACAAATCTAACTAATAGGTAGAACTGAAAGGCCTCTCTTGTCTCTTGCTTATCAAAAATATACAGTATATAAACCAACTAACTGATAAACAGATCAATGACAAGAGACATAATCAAAACAATTCCAGAAGGAAGCAGACCCAGCACAACAGGGTTTGTGCACACATGCCTGCTGCTGTAGAACATACAGTACTCTGGCCTAGATTTTCAGATGTACCACTGCACACTTTGTTTATAACAAGAAATACATCAGGAACATGAATGCTCAAGCATAGTCAGATGATCAAACATTTGCATCCCGTACATTTCCATTTGAAATGACAGTAAAGAAATCTCCTTGAGCGATCATTGTGGTCTCACTCACATGATTGTACGCATTTCAGAAAGTCTTTTAACACGATTGGGTTTAAAGGACTTTAGAAATACAGTAATACGTTTGAGTTTCTTTCCTTGCTGCTCTGTGAAATGGAATGCCTTGTAGTGAATTAAAGAATAGAGCTACCTTTTACTATAAAAGTCTCAGCACTTTCCTTGACATCCTGTTTGTTTGTGGACTGTTTGCTCAATGCAAAGGCTGCAATAAAAGCTCACCCCACCCCCACCCTAAAGCGTGCCCGTCTCTCCACTAGGCCCTTGGGTTCCTATTCTTCCACAAGGCTGCCTCGCAACGCAAGGCTGACTGCGCTACAGCTTGCCTTTTTATTTTAGCCTGCAGGCTCTTTATAATTTCCCAAAACTTGGCTACTAATGAGTTGTTTCTATATTTCATGCTTTTTATGGCTCACAGTAAACAGGGAAAAAAAATATCAAAGTTATGAAGACGAGGCATTCCAACATTATCATCTGAGGCCCTGTGTGCTCAAATAAGGTCAATCGTTCAGAGTGAGCAAACCTCATCATATGAGATATGACAGCCTGTGACAACAATCAACATCAGAAAAACGCATCCACCCACGGATCCTTCGCTCTGTTTGGGAAGGGTTACAGGAAGTAGTGTTGAGGCTGACAGGAAGAAAATATGGTACATGGATGCATACACTGATTTTGACAGGCCACACTGATGATGCTATTTACATGTCACACAGAAGGGCTATGCCGAATCACACATATTATGACTGACATGGTCACTAAGTGTCTGACCTTACAAAAAAAAAAAATTGTTAAAATGTTTTAAAACAAAGAGCATTAGATACTGTACTAATACTGTAGATACTTTCTAGGTAATTCACAGTTTTCACTGTCCTCTTAAAAAGGCTAAACATTTGCAGGACAATCATATAGAAATAGAAATAGTTTATAATACACAAGTTTGTCATATTGCATCATATGTGCTGGATGCAAATTCTTATATTTCATTTTCATATTAGTTTCATAATGTCAGCAACGTTTTAAATTACATAAATACATAAATAATGTTTAAATAAAAATGTATATTAAATAATTTTAATAATAATACACAAAACAATGACAACAATAATATTGTCATATTGTATCGTGTAAGATATAAATGTTTAATTTATAAAAACAAAAAAATACTAAATTAAAACAAATATATGTATTTTAACTATATTCAAAAAATATTATTTAAACTATAATAGTTGTCACGGAGGGAGACGATGACAATGGAGTTGCGAATCCAAATGCAGGATTTATTACACAGAGAATGGTCAGGCAGACAATGTTCACAATCAGGGTCAAACGGTAACATACAGGTAAATCCAGTAGAGTGGTCAATAACAGGCGAGTGGTCGATATGGGCGACAAACAACATAATCATAACAAACATCATAATCGCATTGTAATGTTCACTTGACACTAGACACAAGACTCAGCAACATGTGTGTGTTTGAGAGGTGTATAAATAGTCTGTGTAATTAGTCCTAAAACAGCTTAAACTGTGTCTGTTTGCAATCATGGGGGATCTAGGGCAGGTGTATGAGTGAAGTGCATGATGGGATTTGTAGTGCACTTGAATGTGCGTGTTGTCCAGTAGCCTTTATAATAATAATAATAATAATAATAATAATAATTATTATTATTATTATTATTATTATTATTATTATTATTATTATTATTATTATTATTATTATTATTATTATTATTGGTGACACGGTGGCGCAGTAAGTAGTGCTGTCGCCTCACAGCAAGCTGGTTCGAGCCTCGAGTGGGTCAGTTGGTGTTTCTGTGTGGAGTTTGCATGTTTACCCTGCATTCGTGTGGGTTTCCTCCGGGTGCTCCGGTTTCCCCCACAGTCCAAAGACATGCGGTACAGGTGAATTGGGTAGGCTAAATTGTCCATAGTGTATGAGTGTGAATGATTGTGTATGGATGTTTCCCTGAGATGGGTTGCAGCTGGAAGGGCATCCGCTGCGTTAAACATGTGCTGGATAAGTTGGTGGTTCATTCCACTGTGGCGACCCAGATTAATAAAGGGACTAAGCTGAAAATAAAATGAATGAAGAATTATTATCATCATTATTATTATTATTATTATTATTATTATTATTATTATTATTGTAATAATTTTAATGAATTAAATTTGAATTCTCCAAGTCATTATTTATTTGTATTTATTTTTCATTGTTGTTTAAAATGAATACTTCTTTAAAATATTATTTTATTATTATCATTATTATTATCATTATTAATATATACAGTTAGGATATAGATTATGTTACTGTAGATCACTTATTTGATTAAAAATACTGATTATTTTTCACAGTATGTCGTATTATATTTTTCTTCAGGAGAACTTCTTATTTCTACAGATCAAACCACTGTTTGCAAGTCCAATGACACACCTAATTAACCAAACTTGTATAGTTAACCTAATTAACGAATTAAGTCTTTAAATGAATAGGCTACTAGTATCTTGCAAAAAATAGTCAAATATTATGTACTGTCATCTTGGCAAAGACAAAAGTAATTAGGCATTGGAAATAAGTTATTAAAACTGTTATGTCTTATAATTAAATTAAATATTTCACCGAAGGATTGCTAATTTTGTCTTCAACTGTGTGTATCTGTGTGTGCGTGTGTGTATAAATATTATTTCCCACATTACTTCATACATCAGCTTCCATTAACCTTACATTTTCCATTTCTCACAGCATAACTCTGCAGCACTTTCACAAAAAGAAACTGCTCGTTGCACTGAATGATATCAATGTCACGAACACACAATCGCCACCACTGCATTATGACTCTGTGCCATGCGCAGAGCACAGTAAGATGCACAGCGAATGCAGCGGGTGCCCATGCCAGCCCTTTTAACGGCAAGTGTTGAATACATTTTTCATGAACAAGCCTTTTTTTATAGACACACCAGTGAGCAGCAGAGGCAGTAGCACACCCACTGGTCCCTCTAGAGCGGACAGGCGCTGGCACTATATGTATACGCAATGTTTCCTTAAATATTTATGGGTGATCTTAATCCTTCCCATTGAGTGGCTGCTGACCACTGATCGGCTGGGTGACCAAATCTCATTTCATGGTCGTTAACTGCAACAGGCTAATTGGAATGAAGCCTAGGCCCCCAGGCAGGGCAGCGTGGGGCGATAGGGGGGCGAGCTCATTACTGCGCATTTATAGAAACTGAGGGTGAATGCCTTTGACTCGACACACTCAGAATTTTCTTCCAAAGTGGGCCACGAACGATGGGTCGAGAGCAGATCTGCCAGTGACACGCACCTACATACAATAAACTCAAGCTAAAAGTCGCAATCACGCGAAACTGACGACCGATTTTTTACCTGTAGATAAATATGTGCTCAATCTTTCTGACCTCCTTTTCTTACTTCCTCCTTCCTCTCTGCTTCAGAGTGCTATTTCTGACTCGCTCAGTCATGTGCTTCCTTTAAGCAGGACAAGGGCGATGAAGATGACCACTTGCTATAGAACTGAAACTGTCCTTGCAATGAGCTTGTGAATTCCTGCATTTGGGGCTGTCAGTTATGCATTGCTAAGTGCAGTGATTAATTAGTCTAGCTCTGGCTAATAAAGACGAGGCTCCTCTATGGTCAAGGTACAGCAATCATTAACCTTGCATGTTGCCGTATTGCTCCTCGAGCATGACTGAAAGGGCAAAAAACAGCTGTAATTGCACTAAGTGGGTGAAAATGTGTTTGCAGAGGGTATATTAAGCAAAATGCTGCAACACTGGGAAGCCTGTCCGAATTGGAAGGGATCGTCATTGATGTGCATATCTGCTGTGAATCAGATTTAAAAAGTACACTGAATAAAATCTAAGTGCAGGGAGAGCTTTCTTAAATAATGGAAGAAAGGACTAGGGCATTCAAACTGTAATGTCTGGAAGCGCATCAAAGAGATGCGGCAGAGCTTTGGCGTAGGTTCTGTGATGATGAATTGGGCCATTCGAAAAGGGGATTCTGTTATTAATAATAGACTGTGATCTTCTGAATTACACACAAAACCAATGCATTTATTATACTTTTATACAATGGCTCCAGGGGTGCGGGTTTGGCCGGTTAGCACAGTCCCATTAGCCTTTGCTGATTGAAACTGGGTTTCTTAAATTATGACCACTTTCAGTTGTGAAGCTTTAATATTTATATATGTTTCTTTATTTAACCAGATAAAAAAAACATTGAGATCAAGATCTCATTTACAAGGGTGACCTGGCCTAAAGGTCCGCAACACAAGACTTATGAAAAAAAAAAAAAAATTATAATAATAAATAAAAAGTAAAGATAAATTAATAATACAGTGTAGTTATTCAGCTATACCACATTACAATATGTTAAAAACACATACGTTGAGAAATAGACTGTTGTTGTTTTTTATAAATGATAGAGTGAAATGATTTAATTGGGATGAGCTCAGACATTTTTAGTTCAGACTGAAGAGTATTTCCAGGATGAGGGGCGGCATGACTAAAGGCTCGCTTCCCTTTTATGATGAAAAGAAAGTCGTAAAGGTGACATAAAAAGTGTAATGTCTTGAAGATGATCACAGCATTTAGGTAGTCTCACTCTCAGGCCCAATCCTAATTCTATTTTTGTACCCCTACCCCTTCCCCTTGGTGTGAAGGGGAAGGGCTTCAAATTTACCCTTAAGAAATGGGACACTACTACAACACCTGCACACGTCATCATATGTCATTGCGATCTCTTACTCCATATGAGATTGACGATGGTCACTGCTGTAGTTATTTCAGTTGTGTTATTCTTTTGGTCTTTGTCTTCAGGAAATCATAGAATGCAACGATGTCATGTTATTATAACGATATAGTGTGGCAATGAGCTCATAACTGTACTGTATATTTACACTGTGGCCATATTCATCTATATAAACAAATGAAAACAACATTAACATTATACCAGACACTGCAAAAATATCATTCCCGATCACCAAACTTTCCTGACAAGATATTCGAGTGTCATCAAGTGTCAGATGTGAAGTATGTTGTGGGACTGCTATACAGGAGTTATTATTAGGGATTATAGATAGCGAAATTTAGCGTTTTTTTTTTTTAGCTTCTTTTTTCTTTTTTTAACGGTAACTGTAAAACACAAACACGGTTATGAATATATTAAAACATGCTTGTTTGTTGTAAAAATTCTTAATAGTGCTAAAAATACTAATTTGCGCTGAATCTGACTTTCATGTGCAGCCATGCTGCCGTTGTAGATGGTGTATTCTGGGAAATTTTCGTACCCCTTGGTTTTGAGTGTGCGCCTGGAAAATCTCTGTTTCAAGGGCTATCTAGCCCTTCCCTTTAGCCCTACGCCTTCAAGCTAAAGAGAATTGAGACACCACTACCCCTTCACGTGAACGCACAAAATGAGGGGGAAGGGGAAGGGCTAAGGGATAGAATTGGGATTGGGCCTCAGTCTTCATTGCAGCATTCATTGGCTGAGGATGTGTCTGACTGACAATGACACTGAATGTAAAGCAACCAATCCCCCCTTTAGTGGATTGTCATTATAACCACTATTATTCACACAATGGTATACTACTCCCATGTATTATATGTTCTGTTATATATGGGTTTTGACAATGACACTTGTGTCCCTATCATACACCCATCGCAATGCGGCGCAAGGAGCGACGCAAATGTTGTTTGCTAGTTTCAGCTTGACGCAAGGGTCGTTTTTACGTTTTTCACCACGCTGTTTAAATAGCAAATGCATTTGCATTTTTGAACAAAAATAGACCAGCTAAGAGGAGGTCTAACCGCAGAGCGCGTTAGCCTCTCTTAAACATTGCTTAAAACACACATGATGTACAGCAAAAAGTAAATATCTTAACAAATGAAAAAGAATTAAAGGATTAAAATATTACAAAAATTATTACTTTCTACATAAATATAAAAACCACTGCTTTCATGCCTTCTTCATCTCGGAGGGCTTTTTCAGTTTATTCATGACAATTTGCTTTTGTATAATGTTATTATGGGCAACGCAGTGGCGCAGTAGGTAGTGCTGTTGCCTCACAGCAAGAACGTCGCTGGGTCGCAGGTTCGAACCTCGGCTGGGCTGGGTCAGTTGGCGTTTCTGTGTGGAGTTTGCATGTTCTCCCTGCGTTCGCGTGGGTTTCCTCCGGGTGCTCCGGTTTCCCCCACAGTCCAAAGACATGCAGTACAGGTGAATTGGGTAAGCTAAATTGTCCATAGTGTATGAGTGTGAATGTGTGTGTGGAAGTTCCCAGAGATGGGTTGCGGCTGGAAGGGCATCCGCTGCGTAAAATCGTGCTGGATAAGTTGGCGGTTCTTTCCGCTGTGGCGACCCCGCAAGGGACAAAGCCGACAAGAAAATGAATGAATGAATAATGTTATTATTATTAGCAGTATTATTTATTATGCATATTTATATTTGTTTTATTAAAAACATGCTTAGATTTGCCCACCTGTCAGGTTTTAGACCATATGGGGCATAGCATGTACTTGGAAATAACTCCGTTTTTTGACCACACTTCGTTATTACTGTTCATTTATTCGTTTGCTGGAAATTAGAACTGAATTTAGAAATAGTTTTGAAACAAATCTTTGCGCTTAACAAACAAAATTAATTATGTAGGCTAATGGATGTCTGTGGTACAACACGTTTCCTTATCCACGGAAGAGAGTGAAAGTGAAAGTAAAGAATGAGGAGGCTCATTCTCATGCTGCAGATGGTCTGTTGTCTCGCTAGTGAAGCGCTCAGTTATTGCACTTACAAAGTCTGCTATGTAAATAGTTTATTCTCAAAACACGCCTATAACTCATTAAGAGAATAAACTCAACCCTGTTAGACCATGCGCTGCGGCGCAAAGTGGAATTTTCCATCCTTAAAATAGCAAAAGTGGATTCTAACACGCCCTTAATGTTTTTGCGCCCTGTGCTTTGGACTTTGCGCCTAGATGGTTAAAATAGGGCCCTTGGACTTTGGTAACCAGGTACTCTCTCATTGGTGACAGTTGTTTGTAATGTAAACAATTTAATAAATAATAAATCAATATTCTTTGCTCAGTTCAAATTATATATAGATTATTATATTTAAAAATGACAAATCCACATCAAATGCAAAAGCATGAATAAAAGCAAAAAGGTCAGTGTTAACGTGACCTTCATTTGTCAAAACAAAAAAAGAGTCAGTTTTGATTTATATTGCTGAAATCTACAATTTATTTAACATAGCTGCGTTAGGTTATTAAAATATGAGAGACATCTCTAATGTTATTAAAAAATCTACTTTGAATAAATAACAGCAACAATATTAACACTTTTTAACAATGAAAATAATAACAAATGTTTCAGGCTCCAAATCCACATACTATAAGCAACTGTATATGTATAAAAAACATAAAACAGTTTTTTTAATTATAATAACATTTATAATATTGTTCTTTTCGCATTTCTTTTCATTAAAATAAATGCAGCGATACATAAATGTATGCATGTGTGTGTTATTTGTGCGCATGTTTTTTTTCCCAAAAAGCAACTGCCATTAAATTGAATAAATGGAGAGGTTTTCGTCAAGTATTACAGATCTCCTTGCAATTAAAAAATATAGCTGCACAGATACCTGTTACTGTGACTATAAAAATGAATCAGGGACATCTTATCCATCTAAAGTAATTCATAGTGCCTTTAATATGGCAGTATTTTCTTTTTAAAAAATGAATTGTCTTTTTAAAACCATTTGTACTGTTTTTATGACTACAATGATGTCTTATCGAATAACCGTTATCTTTTTTTCTATTTGCCCCAGTTAAATGACCGTAAAGGAAGGGAACAAAAATAACACAAATATCGTTTTATATCAGTCCAGCTTCAGAAAGAGCAGATACAAAGCACGCTGGAAACAAAAACACATACTAAAACATGTAATAAATGTGTTCTGCTCAGACCCGTTTGTTCTTACATATCCAAAGCATGTTCAAACAAACTGCCGTTATCTGAAACAAATCTGGTCTGATAATAAAACCGGCCCTTGTGGCATGGATTAGAGTCCCAAAGATTTTTCAATACCTTCGCAGATCTACTGCATCAGGAGCTCTTCACACCAACACAGGCTCTTTTTGTTCTCAGATAAAATCTCACAGGCTTGAGGGCCTTCTCTTATCGTATCGCAAATCAATTTCCATGTCGTAAAAGCGTGAAATACATGTGATGTATAGCATTTGGCTTTAACTATGGGAATCACACACAACCCAATGTCTAATCACTGTCTAGCACAACTGTAGACCCACACTTCTACAAATCAGAGCTCTTTTCAAACGCACAGCTTATGACAGAATACTCCATATGATAATGTGAGTGAACACAGGAACTCGACACATGTACTCTACAAAGATTCATCCTTGTTCTGTCTGTGCACATTTTTATTGCTCACTTTGAACCTGTTTAAAGTTGAGTTGTGAAAATCTATTAATGCGCAGCTCGCACATGCGCTTGAATTTATTTTGCACTGCTTAGCTTGTTCATAAGGTGTCAATGCTAATATGCTTTTGCTTCACAATCAGAAAAGAAACTAACTGCGAGGAATGTCAAAAATAATAGGCATTAAACTTTGTACAAGCAATAAACAATATCCACAAAGGCTTAATGAGTTAGTTCACTCAAAAATGAAAATTCTGTAATTTATTATTTCTTGATGGAACACAAATTAAGATAATTTAGATTAAATCTGAAAGCTCCCTTATCCTTCATAGACAGCAATGGTCTCGAGACATTTAAAGTTTACAAAAGGAATCAAAAGCACTCTCAAACAATTCCATTGCACTTCTGTGTGTTCAACTGTAATCATAAAAAGGTCCAAAAACCCTTTTAAATATTTTTTTACTCTTTAAATATTTTACTCTTTTGCCTTTATTAGGGTTTTAGTTTTAAACTAGGGCTGGAAAAAAAGATTAATCACATCCAAAATAAAAGTTTGTTTTGACATAAGAAATGTGTGTTCATTATATTTATTATGTATATGTAATACACACAAAAAACTAAAATATACAAAATGTTTAGTTTTTTTGCATAGATATTTAATTATTAAACGTATTTATAACTGTATCATACATACATCTAAATATAAATAAACATTTTCTCAATGTACATATATACATGCATGTGTGTATTTATATATACACTCACCGGCCACTTTATTAGGTACACCTTAATAATAATTTTTTTTACCATTTTGCCTTCAAAATTGCCTTAATCCTTTATGGCATAGATTCAACAAGGTACTGGAAATATTTCTCAGAGATTTTGGTAAATATTGACATGATAGCATTACGCAGTTGATGCAGATTTGTCGGCTGCACACCCATGATGCAAATCTCCCGTTCCACCACATCCCAAAGGTGCTCTATTGGATTGAGATCTAGTGACTGTGGAGGCCATTTGAAACCAGTCTGAGATGAGTCACGCTTTATGACAGTGCACGTTATCCTGCTGGAAGTAGCCATCAGAAGATGCATACACTGAGGTTATAAAGGGATGGACATGGTCAGCAACAATACTCAGGCAGGCTGTGGCATTGACACGATGCTCAATCGGTACTAATGGGCCTAAAGTGTGGCAAGAAAATATCCCCCACACCATAACACCACCAACAACAACCTGAACCGTTGATACAAGGCAGAATGGATCCATGCATCTTTGTTGTTGATGCTAAATTGACCTTACCATCCGAATGTTGCAGCAAAATTTGAGAAATCATCAGACCAGGCAACATATTTTGAATCTTCTATGGTCCAATTTTGGTGAGCCTGTGCGAATTGTGCAGATTCCTGTTCTTAGCTGTCAGGAGTGGCTCCCGGTGTGGTCTTCTGCTGCTGTAGCCCATCCGCCTCAAGGTTAGATGTGTTGTACGTTCAGAAATGCTCTTCTGCATACCTCGGTTATAACAAGTGGTTATTTGAGTTACTGTTGCCTTTCTATCAGCTGGAACCAGTCTGGCCATTCTCCTCTGACCTCTGATATCAACAAGGCATTTGCGCCCACAGAACTGACGCTCACTGGATATTTTCACTTTTTCGGACCACAATCCTAGAGATGGTTGTGCTTGAAAATCCCAGTAGATCAGCAGTTTCTGAAATACTCAGACCAGCCCATCTGGCACCAACAACCATGCCATGTTCAAAGTCACTTAAATCACCTTTCTTCCCAATTCTGATGCTCAGTATAAACTGCAGTAGATTATCTTGACCATGTCTACATGCCTAAATGCATTGAGTTGCTGCCATTTGATTGGCTGATTAGAAATTTCCGTTAATGAGCAGTTAGACAGGTGTACCTAATAAAGTGGCATAAAGTGAGTGTACATAAAAACAAAACTATACAAAACTTTTTTTGCATAGATATTTAAATGTATATGTAATTTGCATCCTATACATTTTATCTAAATATAAATAAATATTTTCTCATTATATATACATGCATGTCTGCATTAAATAATCTGTACACACACTGTAAAAAATGCAGGGTTCCACAAAATTCAATAATGTTGTCCCAACACAAATTGATTGTTAACTTAACACTTTTAACAAATTTATGTGGATTGAACATAAAAAAAAATTAAGTTGTCCCAATGAAATCTCAAGAATTGTGTTGTTTTAGCTCATTTTAATTAAGTAGTTTGAACAAGTAAAAACATATTTTTTTTGAGTGCACACATATATTATGTTTTTATTTTGGATGTAATCAATCGCAATTTATCTTTCCTCAGCACTAGTTATAACATATAAATCTATCTAACATTAAAAACCTTTAAATATTTTGTTTGATTACTTATTGATTGTGTGGAGCTGGTTGAAGTTTAAACGCAAAAAGGTAGAAATAAAGAACAATAAATCTAAAAAAGAACCAACTCTTGAAGATAATATGGTTCTCAATAGAACTGTTACACTGCGCATAAAGAACCTTCTCTTTTTAGAGTCCAGACAATGTTTGTTTTAATGGCCGCATTTGATGCTTTAGTAAATGTGTGCCTCTGAAAGGAGCCCAGATGCCGCCGCCTCGCTCCCTGTGCCGGGGTGGACATATGCGGGCTGCCTTTGGCACGGCTGTCACAAGCTCCAGCGCTTCCCTGAGCTAATGTGCCAGGGCCAGTCACCATTAGCAAAAACACAAACACACACACATACACGATGGCGCCTGGTGTGGACTGCCAGTGTTCAACCAGCTCCAAATATCCACCGACGTTACCTTGAGCATGTGTGCAGAGGAATGCATGAAAACACAAACAATATGCAAACACACTCACACACACCTCAGAACCCTGAGCTGTGGGCTGTTTGAGCAGAAGTGTGTGCATCAGCAGTAAGGCGTCCTCATTTCAGTCCTGTGGGCTGATTCACCCCCTCCTCATCCAGCCAGTCAGAGAAAGAGAGAGCGAGAGAGAAGGAGGACGACGATAGGGAAAGTGAGTGATGAAAGAAGAAGAAGAGACAGACTTGCGTGAGGTTACTTGGATAAGTGGGCCACTGCTGCAGCGTAAGACATCAGCATTCAGACGGCATAGCGGAGCAGGGTTTGACTCTCTCGCGCACACACTGCATAGCACAGGCAGACCTGCTCGCTCATGGCTGCTGATTGTCTTTCTTATACACACACACAGACAGAGCTCAGCTACACTGATCAGGAGCAGCGATACCGGGAAAAAGAGAGAGAGAGAGAGAGAGAGAGAGAGAGAGAGAGAGAGAGAGAGAGAGAGAGAGAGAGAGAGAGAGAGAGAGAGAGAAAGGCAGGCCCTCTGCTGGTCAAACAGAAGCACTGCAAATGTTACAGCTCTATTGCAGAAATAACAAATCATGTCTAATACTTTAAAGATATGGTGATGTTCAATGTGTAACGCAACAAATAGCAGCTTTTTGCTAAGTATGGACAGGGCTTCCCACAGGTTTAAAATATACTTGCGGTGGTAGCCGGATTGTAACACATCTTTTACCCACAGCACATATTAAGTTAACTTTAAGCGACAAAACAACACATAACTAGATTTTTAACACGATTTTTATTATTATGTTTTTCATTTTTTCTTTTTTAATGGGTTAAAGTAAAAAACTTTAAAAATCAATAATTTCTCTTTTATGCTATTCAGGAGCCATATGCACCCACTGACAGGTCAAATCTGCTTCTCTCTATCTCTCATTCAAGTTCAGGTTGCTTTATTGGCATGACATTTTGAAAAGTATTGCCAAAGCATTTAATAAGTCTAAAATATGTAATATATTGACATCATTAAATTAATAAAATTTACAGCAAATGAGAAATAGCCTAAATGAATAAAAACAATCTCTAAAAATTATAATAATTACAAGAATAAAACTTGCAGGTTATATAAATGAGAAAAATGAGTTGATTACCCATGTCTAAAGGTGTACAAATTTTCTGCAGTCAAATTAGATGTCATTTCGTCCTCACCGAGTATTTAGTAAAGTTTTTCTAAATCGTTTAGGTTTAAGAACTAATTATTTAATGTTTCTCAGATCTCGTGGCTATGCGCCAAGGTTATAATAGTTTGGGATTTTTCATTAGTTTTAGTTTTTTTTTCGTTTTAACTTTTTGTTTTCAAATTCAGTTACTTTTAAATAGTTTTTAGAGGCAGATTTACTAGTTTTCATTAGTTTCTATATTTTTTAATTGCTTAGTTTTAGTTTAGTTTTTATTAGTTTCAGTATTTGTTTTAATTTTTTAAAAAATAAATTAGAATATTTGTTAGGTGGAAGATACAAAAATCATCAGAATATTGTATAATAACTCAACTAAAGATATATGGTAACACTTTAGTTTAGGTCACAATTCACAGTATTAACAAATCATTAACTAACACTACTGGCTTAATAAACTACTAACTAGCTGTTTATTAATAGTTAATAAGGTAGAACTTGGGTTTAGATTTTGGGTAGTATTAGGGATGCAGAATAAGATCATACTTTATAAATACTAATGGACAATTAATATCTTAATAATAGGCAGGTAATAAGCCAGTAGCTAATAGCATGAATTGTGACCTAAACTAAAGTGTTACCAGATATATTTTGGAAACCTGTACATGGACACATGAATACTACGCATTATTATGAGTTCACCCGTTCTCAAATCCGATCTCTGTGTACTGTTCTAATAACGGAATAACTCAGGAAATTGGTTTATTTCGAGTCAGAGAGGGCATCAGGTCCCCCCCCTTGCTAAAAAAGTCTTTGTGGATAAGTGCTTACTGGAGACGTGAATCATTTCAAATGATTCAGTTTGATTTGGTGAACTAGTTCAACCGGTTCACTTAGAAGATTCAGTTAAAAAGAAAGATTTGTTCGCAATCAGGATCACTAATCCATTATTGCACCCAAATGTGTTAAATTAATACTTTTAAGTGTCTGCTTGGCTAGTATTTAATTTTATGCTGTCATTTTATGCTGTCATATTTATATGTAATGCTGTCACTGTGTTGCTGTCATGTCCAGCCATTGTTTGTGTCGCAGGAGCAACAATAAGTACTGACTGGAGGAGGACCGACTTGATCTGGCCAATGACAGCAGGATTACAGACTCTGATGTGCCATACGGCTCAAATACCAGGTGTAAAACTGGCATCGCAAAGTAAATAAATGTACTTCTTAAAGGCTTATGTATTAAATACATTTACAAAGACGAAAACGAAGGACGTTTTTGCTATAATTTTAGTTAGTTTTAGTTAGTTTTGTATGAACACAATACAGTTTCAGTTAGTTTGTATTTTAATTTCAGTTAACGAAAACGTTTTTATTCAATTCTAGTTTTTTTGCTTTTCGTTTGTTTTCGTAAACTATAATAACCTTGCTGTGCGCATAAAATTAAAGACAGCTTAGAAAACGAAAGCAAAACCAAATCGCAGACATTTTAGTGGAATTATAAACCCCAGCCGGACACAAAAAGATGCTGGTCTCTGTAGGTCTGCAGAGCATGTGAGACAGTGGGAGTGTCGACAGTTCTCGCGTACACAGAACGAGCAGTATGATACAGGTAAAGGAGAGAAGATTTTCCACTACTTAATCGCTCACGTATGTTTGGTTATATTGAGCAGATACAAAAAAAAGTGTAAAAAGATGATAATAATAATAGTAAAAAAAAAATGTGTCACTTAATATAATTGGGCGGCCGTTAATATACCTGGGCGGCCCACCCAAGTAAAGTCTATGTGTGAAAACAACTGATGGACAAACAATGATAATGATCCTATTTACAAAGCTGTATTCTGTTCTAACTAGTAACTACACAAAATGTGTTTCCCATAATGCCTTGCAAATGCTGTTTCATGTAGCAAATATTTAGTTTGAAAGCTGATATATATTTATGTACTTAAACAATATGGTCAAAGTAACAAGTAATTATATAAGGAATATTTTAACTAATACTGTATCTGTTGTTTAATGTCTAATTGATATTAGATAAATATTGTATTATTAATATTATTTTGTGTGCGTAAATGTTTATGAATATTTTTATTTTATTTTATTACTTTATTTTTATTTCCATTACTGATTAAACTACAATTTTAAATGTGTAATAACTAAATATGTAATACTAAAATCACAATGACATGAATAATTAAATTATCTAAATTAAATTAATATGACAATTATATTAGTAAAATGATGTTAAAATATTGGTGAAATGTAATAGTAAAATAACATCAAATACATAACATTAAAGAATTTAAACTGTTTTAAACATAGTGTATATATAAAAACAATTGTTTTTGGTCCTGTTTTATTTATAATGTATTGATTATGGCTGTATTATTTTATGTCATGCTAATTAATTTTTTTTATAAAATAAAAAATATTTAAATCTAATAAAAGTAGCTTTATACTGTTTTTTCTGTCGCTTATTTTTATAACATGCATGCCTAAACATACTCTTAAGATTTTTCTCACTTACGTAGCAAAGCTGCACCCCATAAGACTCACTTAAACAGTCTCAATTAAATCCTCTCTGTTCCTTTTAAAACCTGATTTGTTTTCAAGTGTGAAAACGGGCATCATTTTCTTCAGACAACATCCAGACTTATTGACTCCAAGTCAATGCATCAATTCCAACATGAGGTCTGGCATGAAAGACTATAGATCTGCCTCTCCGCGTCAGGGGACTGATAGTGCTCAGCTCATATTGGATTTGATTGGATTTGTTGCTCATTTATGTCAGTGGTGTCAGCCGCACTGTAACAGCAATCCTCTGATTATTGTGCCTCGCTGCATGCCAGATGACCAGAGAGAACATCAATCAGGGCTTTGTAATTGAAACATTCTCCTCAGGAGCTCCTGTGAGCTGAAGAACGATGCAGATCCACCACCTCTCCCACTGAGCTTAGAAGAAAACCCTGGGGGGTTGTGTTTGTCATCTCTTGTGCAACATGCAATGTTAAAGTTAAATAAGTTGCTTTTCACTTTATTTTGGATTCTTCCCTTTGGCTATTGTGTTGACTGTTCTGTAACTTTGCACCTACAGTATACTATATATCTCACTGTGCACACAATTTACAATTTTATACTCTAAAGAAAGTGGCAAAGTTACTTATAATCCACAATTATGTCCATTTAAGTGTTCTCTCTAGTAAGGGTGGGATAGAGGTGGTTAGCAAAGAATGTTTCTAGAATGATTCTGGAAATCATTGATGCAAAAATAACAATTATATTGATTAAAAAACTTACTTATAGTCCACACAATATTTAAACAAGCTAAATTAAATTAAAACAACACCTAATTGTATGTTAACATTAATATTAAACATAATAACTGCTAATTGAATGTATTGTATAATTTTTTTCTACAAGGATACATAAAATATTGAAACAACATCAGTTATCTACTGACATGAATGCCTAGAAATAATTAAACATTTTTTACATTTTTAATAATAATTTAATATTGAAATCAAGTGGTAAAATATTTAATGTTAATAAAATAAAAATACAACTTATGGCTAATATCATGTTAAATATGTAGGGGGAAAGTTGATTCTATATTGTCAAAATCACCAGCGATCTAGTGTTTGCTGATTACTGGAGAACTACACACATGCCACCACATAAACTACAATTACCAGGATGCTTTGTGCAAATGAACTCCCACTACAGCTGACAACAATGCGAACACTCACGCGCGCACACACAGCTGAAACAAATGTTCAATGATTACCTGGACTATAAACACAACACACCCAAACTTCTGGGCTGAGTCTAGCTATAAGCTGCACGTGGATTCCCAATCCGTTGTAACCTGGCTTCCTATATATATATATATATATATATATATATATATATATATATATATATATATATAAATTTTGCATATTTTATATAATAATTTTAGTTCTATTAGTTACTTCTTTCTTACTTTAGTAAATGGTCATTTTTAAATTATTTAAAAATAGTTATTGTTTCATTAGTTTATTATTAGTTCATTAGTAGTCATTGCTTAGATGTATTATAGCATTCACCCCTGAACAACACTTTTTTTTTCTTGTTAAAGGGTCATGAAACACATTTTTTGAGATGTTGACAGACATATACTGTACGTGTCCCATGCTGCTAAAAACACTATTAGGACACATATATTTCACTAAAAAGTGAAAGTTGGTTGTTGTTGAGAGCAAATTCGTTCTTCCAGTTTAAAAAGAATTTTTGAAGCAACATCACATCGATGAGATCATTGTCTAAATTCCAGCGTGGAGATTGCCTGTCTGTACCGGCCGGTACAAAGCAACGTCATTGAGTTTTCAGTACATCTGTTCATTAATTCATGAGAAAGACTTGATTCAAACCAATTAGGGTTCTTTATTGTGAACGAGACAGTGCAGCTTCATTACTATGCATGATTTAGTTTCGAAGACTGTTTTTACCTGTAAAAATATTTAGTGAGACGCCACGTTGTGTTGCAACCATAATTCAAACAAGTAGAAGAAGAAGAATTTTTCAGAGACATGTCAGTGTTGCATTTATAAATGTGCCGCAACGAAGGTTTTGTTTCCATTTCCCCCATGATGAGAGCACAGCTCGCGTGTGGACGCACATCTGTGGATTACAGTGGTCTGCTAACACGCAACCAAAATATTTTTGTAGGGAACATTTTTTACCCAAGAGCTTTAAGAATCTGGAAATGGTGAAATTTGGATTTGCCACTTGTCTTCTTGTAGAAAAGACTTGGTTCCAGTTTGTGTTGATTGTCCTGTCTCTACAGATTTGGTAAGTGTGCGATCAATGTTCTTAGTTTTTGTTTATTCAGATGGCAAAGTTAGTATCGTCAGCAGTACTGTTTCAGTTTTTAAAGACATACCTTAGTCAAAATTATTTTTTGTTACTAAGTTTACATTAATTTCACTACAATATTATGGACTGAAAATCCTCCACTTTCACACAGCTCTCAGATCCGCTGTAAATGCTGCTCTCCGAATCACTGTCTATCTCCCATGTGTTTGTGTTGCTGGTGTGAAAATCAGCTGTAGTGCATGTACTAAAACTCCCCTTTTCATGCAAACCCTACACTCTTTCGACACTCGACACTCCCACCTAAACAAAGCTGGACTCACCCACTTTCCTGACTTCAAATTAGAGGTGTGAAAACACAGTGGGGGTTTCATGGCCCTTTAACATGGCAGAAGAGATAGACTTGAAGGGATAGTACATTTAAAAAGAACATTTTGTCATTTTTTACTCACCCTCCACTTGAACACAAAAAAAAGGTTTTAATAACTCTTCTTGATTTAAAGTTTTCCTCTCGGTCACTTGAACTTGCACTGCTCAGGTTGTCAGGGTGTATCTGATTATTCATGCAAGCATGCTGAAATTGGTAGCTAAAGGAGAATCTGACCGATGTTTCTGTGGTGACCCTGGCGGATCAAGTCTAGAGTGTTTAATTAATACCATCATTTTAAATTCAAATTGGCCAATTAACAGAGCCACTTGGACAGGAAATAGAGAAGCCCTGTCCTCCAAGTATCAGCATTAGAGCAGTAGAACTTGTCTTGACCTATAGGGACATCATTAGTACAACATAAAACCCTGAACTCTCTGCATGCCACAGAGCTGGCACGAAGTTGCAAACAGGCAAGATGTCGACATCTTGTCACGATTGCAGGTTTGTGCGCTATCCGGAGACTCTGTTTGGTCACGTGGGTTTTGTTTTGTTTTGTCGTTCACGTGTGTTTGTTATGTCACATGTCATGACGCGACTCAGCTGTTCTGATTTCCTGCCAGCTGAGTCTCATTATCTCGCCTATATATGGTCTACGTTTCCATGTTTCCCTTGTCAGTTCGTTATTCGTTAATGTGTCTCTGTGTGCTCTCAGGACTACTAGGAGAGACTGCTCTGTTGGACTCTGGTTTCCGCCTGTCTGTTTCCCGTCCGTCCTCGCCTGGTTCCCTGTGTTGTTGTCACTTCCTTAATATAGTTTATTTTGACTGCGTCTAAATAAACTTTCTTTCACTTGCATTTGGATCTATCCTTGAATCTTATTACATCATAACAGAACGAACTGACCTTATCATGGATCCAGCGAGTGTCTCCCAGCAGATATCCGAGTTTGTCACGCTCAGCAACTCCAGAATTGACCAACAGGATGAGGCACTGGCTACCACTGCTCAGGCCATTCAGACTTTGGTCGGCCAGGTTTCCTTGCTCACCAACCAGGTTCAACAGCTGGCTACTAGAGCGGTGCAGGGAGAGGCCGCACCAGCTCCAGCAGTGTTGCCTGCACCGGTGGTTGTTAGCCGCCCCGCTGAGCCTCGCCTTCCTCCACCGACCGGTTATGCCGGTGAACCTCACTTGTGTCGGGCCTTTTTATCCAAGTGTTCCCTGTACATGACGTTGCAACCATCATTGTTTCCCACAGAGCAGTCTAAGGTTGCCTTTGTAATCACACTCCTTTCCGGAAAGGCAGCTCTGTGGGGGACTACAGCTTGGGAACAAAAGTTGCCTTGCTGTTCTACGTTTGAACTGTTCTCCAAGGAACTCAAGAAAGTTTTTGATCGGGCCGCTTCTGGGAGAGAGGCCGCTCGAGTCCTTGCAGAACTCCGTCAGGGAGATCGTAGCGTGGCAGACTACTCCATCGAGTTCCGTACCTTGGCTGCTGAATGTGGCTGGAACGCGGAGGCACAGTGGGACATGTTTCTGCATGGGTTGTCGGATCGTCTTCAGGATGAGGTGTACACATTGGACCTTCCTAAATCTCTGGACGAGTTGGTCGATCTGGCGATTCGAGTGGACGCCAGACTTCTTCGCAGAGCGAACCGCACACAGCAGAGAGGATATTCTGATCCAGTTCCTGATCTTCCTGCGTTGGCTATGGCGGCGGAAGTAGAGAGCGTTGACCCGGAACCGATGCAGGTGGGCAGATCCCGTCTGTCCGTGCAGGAGAAGCGTCGTCGGAGAAACGAGGGACTCTGCCTGTACTGCGGTGGCGCGGGACATCGCGTAAATTCTTGCCCGGTAAAAGACAACACCCATCAGTAGGTAAGAGGTTACTGATGGGTGAAATCACTCAAGAGAAACCCTCTGTGGCGGCTACCTTGCTGTCCGTTACTCTGACATGGGGTTCCGGAACCCAAAACACCCACGCCCTTATTGATTCCGGGGCAGAGGGGAATTTCATCGACTCTAGTTTCGCTTTCAGTTGTAAACTTCCGGTTATCGCTCTTTCTCAACCCATTGCAGTACGCGCCCTTAGCGGTCTTTCTCTTCCCACCATCACTCACTCCACTAAGCCCATAAAACTTATTACGTCTGGAAATCACATTGAACACATATCATTTTTTTTAACAGACTGTTCTAACACACCAGTAGTTTTAGGTCATCCTTGGTTGGTTCTCCACAAACCTCATATAAATTGGGGTCTCAGCACAATATTTTCGTGGAGTGAGAAATGTCATGAGTCTTGTCTTTTGTCTGCTCGTTCTGCTGTGTCTTGTTCTGTGTTTCAGGAGGAGCGCATGGACCTGTCAAACGTGCCCAGTGAGTACCTCGACCTGAAGAGAGTGTTCAGTAAGTCTCGAGCTGCTTCTCTCCCTCCTCATCGTCCCTATGACTGTGCTATAGATTTACTGCCAGGGACGTCTCCGCCTAAAGGCAAGTTATACTCTCTTTCCATTCCTGAGAGGGAGGCCATGGAGAAATATATTTCTGATTCTTTAGCGGCCAAGATCATCCGCCCCTCTTCTTCACCGGCGGGGGCGGGGTTTTTTTTCGTGAAAAAGAAGGATGGCTCTCTTAGACCTTGCATAGATTATCGAGGGCTGAACAACATCACGGTGAAGAATACGTATCCCTTGCCGTTGATGTCTTCAGCGTTCGAGCGTCTGCAAGGGGCATCCTGTTTCACGAAATTAGACCTACGCAACGCTTATCATTTGGTCCGCATAAGGGGGGGGGACGAGTGGAAAACGGCTTTTAATACCCCCAGGGGGCATTTTGAGTATTGCGTTCTTCCCTTTGGACTTTCCAACGCCCCCGCAGTTTTCCAAGCACTCGTTAATGATGTGTTGCGAGACATGATAGATCAGTTTATTTATGTTTACCTGGATGACATTCTGATTTTTTCCCGTTCTCTCCAGGAACATGTGCAACACGTCAGGCGAGTGCTTCAGCGGCTGCTAGAGAATGGGCTTTTTGTCAAGGCGGAGAAATGCGTGTTCCATGCACAGTCTGTTCCCTTTCTAGGACACATTGTGTCGGTCGAGGGGGTGCGCATGGATTCAGAGAAGATTAAGGCTGTGGTAGATTGGCCAATTCCGGAGTCTCGTAAGGCCCTGCAGAGATTTCTGGGCTTCGCTAATTTTTACCGGCGTTTTATTCGCAATTTCAGCCAACTCGCCGCCCCTCTGACGTCATTAACCTCCTCCAAGACTCCCTTCAGGTGGTCGAGTGCTGCTCAAGCAGCATTCACAAAACTAAAGGGCAGCTTTGTTTCAGCCCCCATTCTGGTGACTCCTGATCCATCCCGGCAGTTTGTGGTGGAGGTTGATGCGTCAGAGGTGGGGGTGGGCGCTATCCTGTCCCAGCGCGCAGCTTCGGACGACAGAATTCATCCTTGCGCGTTTTTTTCACACCGATTATCTCCCGCAGAACGTAATTATGACATTGGTAATAGGGAATTGCTGGCTGTCAAACTCGCTTTGGAGGAGTGGCGTCATTGGTTGGAGGGTTCGGGGGTTCCCTTTATCGTTTGGACCGATCATAAGAACCTCGAATACATCCAGTCCGCCAAACGACTTAGCTCCAGGCAGGCTCGGTGGGCATTATTTTTCGGACGTTTCGACTTTACCATCTCTTACCGACCGGGTTCCAAAAACATCAAACCCGATGCGTTATCCCGCCTTTTCGATTTTTCCGAGCGCAATACGTCTCTTGAGCCCATCGTTCCTCAGAGGATTTGTATTTCTGCTGTGACATGGGAGATCGAGAGCAAGGTTCGCACTGCCTTGGAGGGGGTAACGCCCCCGCCCGGAAGCCCACCCAGCCGTTTATTTGTGCCGGAGGAGATTCGGTCTGACGTCATTCGATGGGGACACTCTTCCAAAGTGGCTTGTCATCCGGGGGTGAGTCGTACCTTATTTTTGGTTAAACAGCGATTTTGGTGGCCAGCTATGGCACGGGACATACGTGAGTTTGTTTTGGCCTGTTCTGTTTGTGCAGTTTCTAAGACGTCCAATCGTCCCCCCGCTGGGCTCCTCCAGCCTCTGTCAGTGCCTTCGAGACCCTGGTCGCACATTTCGCTAGATTTTGTCACAGGTCTCCCGCCATCTGGTGGCAATACGGCTGTTTTGACCGTTGTGGACCGGTTTTCGAAGGCTACTCATTTTATTCCTCTGCCCAAATTACCGTCAGCCAGAGAGACAGCGGTTGCTGTCATCAATCACGTCTTTCGCATTCATGGCCTCCCGACAGACGTGGTTTCTGACAGGGGGCCTCAGTTTGTCTCTAAATTTTGGAGAGAATTCTGTCATTTATTGGGGCGACTGTAAGTCTTTCTTCTGGTTTTCACCCTCAGAGTAACGGACAAACAGAGAGGGCCAACCAAGATCTCGAACGTGTGTTACGTTGTTTGGTTTCCCAGAATCCCGCCTCTTGGAGTCAGCAGCTCCCATGGGTGGAGTACGCACACAATTCATTACCAGTGTCTGCCACGGGCCTTTCTCCGTTCCAGTGTAGTTTAGGTTACCAGCCACCAGTTTTTCCCAGTCTGGAATCTGAAAGCGCGGTTCCCTCTGCTCACGCCTTTGTCCAGAGGTGTCGACGCACTTGGAACAGGGCCAGACAGACCCTCCTCCAAGTGGGTGCGCGCACCAAGGCGAAAGCCGATCGCCACCGGTCTAAGCCTCCCGTTTACGTCGTCGGTCAAAAAGTGTGGCTTTCAACCAAGAATATTCCTTTGCGCTCCGTATGTAATAAACTTGCACCTAAATTTATTGGCCCATTCACTGTCATCAAGATCATTAGTCCGGTGGCAGTCCGCCTCAAACTTCCTCCAACGTACAGGAGAATACATCCCGTGTTTCATGTTTCCAAATTAAAGCCCGTTTTTCATGCGGCCATTAATCCGCCCATGCCGGTTCCCCCCCCGCCGCGTCTCGTAGATGGGGAGACTACCTATTCGGTTAAACGCATCCTGGACTCGAGACGGAGGGGGCGAGGATTCCAGTATTTGGTGGACTGGGAGGGTTACGGTCCAGAGGAGAGAAGTTGGGTTCCTGCTGGGGACATATTGGATCACGCTCTTATCGATGATTACAATCGCCAGGCAGGTTCTTCAGGGAGCACCAGGAGGTGCTCCTAGGAGAGGGGGTACTGTCACGATTGCAGGTTTGTGCGCTATCCGGAGACTCTGTTTGGTCACGTGGGTTTTGTTTTGTTTTGTCGTTCACGTGTGTTTGTTATGTCACATGTCATGACGCGACTCAGCTGTTCTGATTTCCTGCCAGCTGAGTCTCATTATCTCGCCTATATATGGTCTACGTTTCCATGTTTCCCTTGTCAGTTCGTTATTCGTTAATGTGTCTCTGTGTGCTCTCAGGACTACTAGGAGAGACTGCTCTGTTGGACTCTGGTTTCCGCCTGTCTGTTTCCCGTCCGTCCTCGCCTGGTTCCCTGTGTTGTTGTCACTTCCTTAATATAGTTTATTTTGACTGCGTCTAAATAAACTTTCTTTCACTTGCATTTGGATCTATCCTTGAATCTTATTACATCATAACACATCTGTGTCGCTAACACCACATGCCACCTGCATGGTGCTTTCTATGCCAAGGTTGTGGGATTCAATCCATGGGATGACAAATTCGATGGACTGAAATAGACTTTAATTTGCTATGCATATAAAAATGTAATACGTTTTAAACATTAACATCATAAAATATACCCCAATGAATTTGGACTTGTAGAGAGGGTCAAGATGATCTGCTGAAGATCAACTGAACACCAGAATGGGGCAGAACAGTCATTTTAGTCATTTCAAAATGGCTATTCTGAGTATTTCAGAAACTGCTGATCTACAGGGATTTTCATGCACAGCCATGTCTGGTTTTGAAGAGAATGACTTGAAAATGAGAAAATGCTGCATTGTGAAAATTTTCATCTCAAGGTGTGTCTGGGGAAAAGGAGTGAATTTCAAAAGGTGCCTTTCCAAAAGGTGCAATTTGGTTGTTTTTAGGTACTAATATGTACCTTTAGAGTACAATGTGGACACTTTAAGCACTAATATGTACTTTTAATGACCCCTGTGATAGATGGCAGAAGCGAACTGGTACATGTCCAGATCAGCTGACCGTCAGGAAAAAAAGATGCAAAATGTGAAAGGTCCATAATGGTTTAAATCTGATGCAGTTTTACAAAAATAACATTTAGAAATTCAATAAAAAATGTATTGTGTTGTGTGCGAGTACGTGTTTTTGTGACATATCAGGACACAAATCTGTATAATGACATAGGTATGACACAGGTATTACAAAAAGAAGGTGAAATATGAGGACATTGGTGACGTCCTCACTTCTCAAAAAGCTTTTAAATCACACAGGATGAGTTTTTTCAGAGAGTAAAGCTGTACACTGTCTCCTGTGATGGTTGGGTTTAGGGGTAGGGTGGGGTGAGGGCAATATAATATACGGTTTGATCTGTATAAAATGAATGGAAGCCTATGTAATGTACCCACTTTTCGCAAAAGTGTGTGTGTGTGTGTGTGTGTGTGTGTGTGTGTGTGTGTGTGTGTGTGTGTGTGTGTGTGTGTGTGTGTGTGTGTGCGTGCGTGCGTGCGTGCGTGCGTGCGTGCGTGCGTGCGTGCGTGCGTGCGTGCGTGCGTGTGTGAATTTAGGAACAGCATAATCTACAATGTATGTAATTTTTTTAGGATGACTATATTTTTATGTGGTTTATTTTTAAAGTGTCTAAGTTTTGTTATAAATATGTTTTTGACTAGTTCAAGTTATTTGAACTGAACTGAATCCAACTGAATTTTGAGATTTGCAAAAGATTACATCTTACAATTTTATTACAATATTCATTCATTCTTTCATTTATTTTATTTTCGGATTAGTCCCTTATTAATCTGGGGTCGCCACAGCGAAATGAACTGCCAACTTATCCAGCATATGTTTTATGCAGCGGATTCCCTTCCAGTCACAACCCATCACTGGAATACACATACACACTCATTCACACTCTATACACTATGGTCAATTTTAGCATACCCAATTCACCTGTACCACATGTCTTTGGACTTGTGGGAGAAACCAGAGCTATTACAATATTTGTGTTATAAAATATAACCTTTAAATGAACATTATAGATTTAGTTTATTCAAGGTTTAATTCAGATTATGTGGTTGGTGTCAGAAAAAAATATTTGGTGTCATTAGGATTTTTTTTCGTTTTTGTTTTTTAAGAAGAAAAAAACGAGTTAGTTAAATGTATAAAAATGTTGTAAAATCATTTCTTTTACTATAAAAAGTCAATGGGTCCCAGCATCCAGCTATCTTCTTTTATGTTTAAGTGAAGAGTGTGTAAATGATGATGACCTAATTTTTGTTTTTGGGTTAATTATCCCTCTAAGGAATGTATCAAAAGTGACAGTAAGTTATCTACAGTAGTAGTCAGTATATACATCTTAAGTCTCACAAAATTGGGCAAATCCATTTGTAAAATTGCTGTTTTTGGCTTTGGGTGTAATTTGCTGCCCAAAACATGCCGCTTTATATTACAAAACACTTTTCCTGCCATATTATTTTAATATATAATCTTAATTATAAAAACGCCGGTTTGTAGAGCCAACAGTTTCACAGTTTACTGCACTTTTGATACTCTTCTTGTTATTTCCCCACAGTGTCCATTGAATCAGATACTGTATTCACAGTAAACAGTTTACTCTCATGTTGAATAATAAAGTGCATAGACTGGCACCAAAATATCACGCATCGCTAGTGTCAATTTTCTGTTTCAATGAGTTTACAGCATATTAATACAGCATAGGTAAAACAGTGCAGGTTCTTGTAAGATGTACAACTGTCTGATCAGAGGCTGAGCTTCCATCACAAAAACAAAACCCTTGAATGATCATGGTATCTCTCTCTTTTTGCTTGCATCAATCCTCCTGTTACGGTTATCCCGGAGGGAGAAATGAAATTGGCTCATGTTGTCAGAAAGAAAAAAGCTAACAGAAGCTAAACAAAAATAAAAACAAATCAATAGACAACATGATTTAATGAGATGGACTTTTGTTCCCCTGGTGGTAGGGAGTCCTAATAGATACCGCTTGCACTTTCTGAAATTTCACTTGGACAGAGTTCAGAAATCCCGTCCCAGCGCAGAAAACTAAAATGAAGAGTGTCATTTTAAAAGGGCCCATGCATCTCCAGGAAAAAGAGAACAATGACTAATTGAGATAGTTATTAAAGTGTTCTGATGCCAAGGGCTCAGCGAGCAGTCTGCAGACTTTCAAACTGATCTTTTTATAGCATGTTCTCCATTTACGAATCAAACGTCAATGCAGCAAACATGCTAAAAATGGCTGCGAGTTGAAGAGTGCAGAAGTATCAAAGCCCTTGCGCGTGTTTACACAGATGTAATACAATCCCTCGACTCTTTCTTTCAGCTGAGCATGTAGGTAAGGAGCAAAACTCCAACTGTTCTCAATGAGATCACAGCACAACACATATGCATGAGGTGAATTATTTAGCAGGCAAGAATTGAAAAAAATAAAGCAAGTCAGCAAAACGGCGCTCTGACTTTCAATACAATGAGGGATGGGATGATCACCTAGCGAAAGAGTGAAATATGTTGGGAAAAAAGAGTAAAGACAGCAGACAAAGAGGATGGAGGTTGATCCAGCTGTGTTGATAATGGATGAAAAGTAGCAGCTGGAAGTGGTTATCGCCCCGCACTGAGTCCCAGATGAGATCCATCACTCACGCACACACATGCACACATGCATCGGCCCCTGACAAACACATTATCAAGGTTATTCTCTCACATTAGCAGCCAGTGGAAGCTACCAATAAATGCTCAAAAATCATCAGGGGCTGCGCAGTGCATGAGCAAATCAAAAGAGAATGGGAGAGAAAGAGGTGCAGAGAGAATGAAAATCTAGCATGGCTTTGTTTCTAAACAAAGGCAACAGTAAGAGAGAGGTACATTGAATAAATAAAGAGAGAGAGAGAGAGGAGTGGTGAGAAAACAATACATGGAAAGTCAGTCAAAACACAGCTGGGAGAGAAAGAGAGAGAGAGAGAGAGAGAGAGAGAGATGGGGTGGGCAGCAACTGCACTGCAGCAAGCCACACACAACTTCTCCTGCTCAGGTTATTCAACTAGACATGGGAATGTGGGAATGGGGAAGTAGGAGATGCGGCAGAAAGCATGAGGCTAGCACAGAATTCTACTCGGGTTCCGATTACATTCATTTTTTTTTTTTTTTTTCATTTGCAGATGTCTGATGTCAAATGATGTGATCATTTCAGACTTCTACATATGATTATACTGTACATGGCGAATGTATGGAGATTTACCATACTGGAAGAGACAATGGATATATAACCTCAGATCTAAAGAATTAAGGGTGCTTTCACATATGTGGTTCGGTTCATTTGGTCCGGACCAAAGGCAACAAATGATACATTGTAGCATTTTTCTGCCGTTTTGGGTCCCTCTCACACCACACTGATTGCTTTGGTCCAAACCAGTTGAAACGAACCAAAATGCAGTCATGTGACAAAATCTACATCACTCACTGGCCAGATGTTATTGAACGCATTTCCTAAACTGCTTTTCAATTGGTCAGAATTCACGTGGAACTACCGCAAATAAACAAACCGGCAGACACACAATGTTGCTGCGCTGGCTGACGCAGTATCCCTGGTCATAGTACACTATGTAGTTTGTATGCATCACTTTAGACAAACTATACATTTCGAGAATGAAGGGCGGCTGGGGCTGGAAAACAATGTTTTAATGCATTGCAATCGGCGAAAGCATTAGGAGAAGGCGTGAAATAATTTAGCTAAACTGCGACATGGTCATCTTTCGGAAATATCACCAATGATCCATCAGGTAATGTTTCTCCCTCCCTCCCCCCCTCTCTCTCTCCCTCTCTCTCTCTTTCTGTTTAAAACTGTTGGTAAAGCGCTGTCAACAAATATTTTTCCTCCAAACCCCATAAGATAGACAGCGCATCGCACTACGGCAGCTGGATTAGTCCAAAAAGGCGCAGTACTTTTTGCGGTTGGGTCTGTTTTGCATAATATGTTTGAAACACAGTCCCTCCCCTGCCATCCAAAGCCACGCCTCCTGAATTCACGAACTCGCGCATTAAAGATGACAGAGACCCACTGGATCATGTCATTCGCCAGTTAGAAATCTTTATAGTTTAGATCACGTTCTCACCACAAACGAACCGCTCCAGGGTTCGTTTGAAAGCGTACCGAGACCACCTCTTCAAGCAGGTCTCGGTACGCTTTTTTGGTGCGCTTTTGGTGCGCACCCGAGTGCGATTGCTATGTTCTCACCTGCCCAAACGAACCGCACCAAGAGGGAAAACGAACTCTAGTGCGATTCAGCCGAACTAAATAAGGCAGGTGTGAAAGCACCCTAAATGTGCAGTAGGTGATCTGCCTAAATACTAACCGGTCAGCATAATATGTTTGAAACACAGTCCCTCCCCTGCCATCCAAAGCCACGCCTCCTGAATTCACGAACTCGCGCATTAAAGATGACAGAGACCCACTGGATCATGTCATTCGCCAGTTAGAAAACTTTATAGTACTTTTATAATACTACAATTCTGAATGAAAAACTGTAATATATCTAGCACGTTTTCAGTTGTGCAGCAAGCAAAACTTGTCATAATGTGCGATATTTCATGCATGCAAGGATCGCTGGTCTCACTCTCTTACGCACTTTGTCCTAAAGCGACTGTATGCTTAGTGGTTGGCCGTCAGGGTGCAGGAATTACACTTATTACTAAGCCATACTTACGTGCTATTTCAGACCGAATATTCAAAGTAGCATGGTAAATAATATAGGGAGCACGTCATAGGTTATCATTGTTTAAAAATGAACCAATGTAAATATAAAACCAACTTCACCTCAGTAAAGCAGGTGGAATAATAATATAGCATGAACAGACGTGCGCAGTTGTACAAGTCTACATTTGTTGACAGTTTGGGATACTTATCAGAATTATGGGAATTGTCGGCCTGACAAAATTTAATTGGATGAGCATTTTTTAGTGTGATGCTTTACCCAGAATATAAAAATACATATAAATACATTTAGATCACAGATTACTTTAATCATTACCATTGGAATGCGAAGAGACTTTCAACCAGCACAACAAAAAATGTTTCTGAAGACAATCACCTACTACACCTTTAATTGAAATCAAAAAAGCCTATGAACTAATGTATTTTACTCTATTCTCAAATCTGTAGTGTATTTTACTCCCTTCTTAAAACTGTTGATGCAAATTATGCAAATGCAGTGTGCTAGTAACAGCTCTGTTTTGATTGGCTGTGGTTTTTGACTTCATTTGCATCTTGTTGTTGAACAACATCCTAAAAACCACCAAACTGATGCAGTTTCCTTCTGAAAAACAAAAACACAGGATTTTGATGAATGAATCATTTGATCCAATATTAACTGAAATTAGCTAGCTTGATTGAATCATTCACTAATCATAGGTGATTGTCCCAAAACCACTTCTAGCATTGTTAGCATCGTTACCAACATAGTTCAATAATTCATAATTTCCTGAAACAATAGTTGAAAAAAAAAAACATTTGCAAAGAGCTTTAAGATGTGATTACAAACAAAAACGGAAATCCCTACTAGGAACTAAAATTCTTAAGTGTTTTCCTTAAGAGAGTATAAGCAAATTTATCAAATAAAGCAGAATGAAAGAGGGTGAAATAATGAATGATTCCTCTGATTACATTATCATTATCTGCAATAATAATCTGACATTTATTTGATATTTAAAGCTATTAATTAAAAGATGCTATCATTACATCTCTTGTGTAATGCCATTAATTACATTTCTGTATTGTTAAATCAATATGGTTAAAATTGCAAACCTGAAACTGTTCAGGAAAAATATTGAGACTACATTTTAATTTCTTCAATACTGCTTCAATACCATGGCAGTGGTATCTACACTGCTGTACAGCGGCATCTACATTACTGTACAAAAAATGTCTAATTCATTTCTTGAATTTAACCCACTCACTCAATGATTTGGCAGCTCACTGGAAAAAATTAAAAGTGAATAATTATTTTTGTCATTATGCTTTTGTATGGATTCAGTGGATTCGTAATTGTTTTCATATGGCACTTGCAGACACTTTGCTTTTTAGACATTTAAAATGTCTAGCTCTTTACATTGTATTTTCATGGAAAATTAAGAGCAACACAAAACTTTAAGTTTCACCAAATTTTAATGCATTTTAATTTGGTTAAACTGCCCTTTAACACAACTCACTGGTGTGTATGTGTGTGTGGGTTCATGCATGCGTGTCTACGTGCATGCATGTGTGTATGCTTGTTCTAACTACTTATTTAAAATTAACTGAATCAACACAATTCTTGAGGTGTAAAAACAATTAAGTTAACCTAATCGATTTGAGTTGGGACAACATGAAGGAATTGTGTAGAACCCAGAATTTTTTTACAGTGTACTTTCTATATAAGGTTTGATGTATGTTTTCCGAAATCCCCTCAGATACAAAGTGGCTAAATAAATCAATAACAGCATCGATTTCAAGGGCAAACATGCACATGTCCATAAATAATAAAACCCCATTGGCGGCGGGTGGCCTGGTGCTGTCCGTGGTCCTGAAAACAGCTCCCTATAGGAAACACAGGGCTCCATCAGTCTCAATGGGGGTAATAGGGGGAGAATGATCAATACTACTTATCAGTCACCTGGCTATAACTAGACCTGGGACCCGGAGCCTATTCTCCCAAGCTGTGACTGATTAAGCTCTAAGAACAACGGTACAGTCCAATGTTCCTTTTACAGCTGAACTGTGTTGCATGCATAAATAACAGTTTGCCTCCCGCTGAACAAAAGCCCTGCTGGTGCAGAGAGCCAGCGAGAAGCATCAAAGCACTGGAAAAGAAGGCTTTGTTGTACCGTGTGAATGAGGTCCATGTTCTGGAACGTGTTAAAACTCTCCACAGGGGTATGGTGAATCTCTAGAAGTTCCTGTTCTAACAGTGTCTGAATTTTCCTTTGCTTGCGGAGATAAACTTTGCAGAGCGCAGCGTTAATCAACTGTTTGACAGTATGGCGCTGTCAACAAGTACTACCTCCCGCTTTCTTCAACCTTTTTTTGTTTTGTTTGTCATCTCCTCTGCACATCCTATAATGTACAACTACAATAGGGAGAATGCTGGCAATTCAAATGTAATAGACTAATGGGATCTGAACATCACTTCAAATTCCATGACCAGCTCTAAATTCGTACCCATCATATTTAGGACAGCTTGCCACTCATTAAAGACCCAGTCTGGTCAACCGGTGAATGAGATATGAGAGATGGAAAAGAAATTAAAAACTGCACTGCTGACATACAGACCTCCATGTATAATATATCATGATTTCTGTGAAATGTGTAAACTATATACCAATTGATCCCTGCTTAAATGTCAAGCCTTGAGTATTGTTGCTGACCATGTTTATTCCATCAATTTGAATCTTCTGATGGCTACTTAACATGCCATATCACAAATCATTATCAGAAACTGGTTTCTTGAACATGACATTTATTTCACTAAAATGGTCAGCAGATCTCAATCCGACAGAACATGTTTAGAATGTGCTAAAAAATCTGCAGCAACAGAATATTTTAAGAAGGTTTTGTTTTTTATACAAGGGATGACAAAACATCTCTCATTTTCAAAATATCTTGTTTTGAGTTACATACAGTAGAAAAGTATGCAATTTCGGGTTGTCCTTTTTAGATCACCTCTTTCCTTTCAACTACTTGGCACTATTACTGCCTTCATCCAATCAACAGTAGGATTCTGGAAGTAAAACTTCCACTCATATGTAAACAAAATGTTTGTTTTTTAATGATAAAAAGCTTGTGGTTATAAATTCATTCATTCATTTTCCTTCAGCTTAGTTCCTTTAACATCTATACACATTCATTCACACACATACACTAATGTTTAGTTAATTCAATTCACCTATATCGCATGCCTTTGGACTTGTGGGGGAAACAGGAGCACCTGGAGGAAACCCATGCCAACACGAGAAGAACATGCAAACTCCACACAGAAATGCCAACTGACCCAGCCGGAACTCAAACCAGTGACCTTCTTGCTGTGAGGCGACAGTGCTAACCACTGAACCACAGTGTCGCCTCCTTGTGGTTATACATTTGCACTGCAAATTACATAAATACCTAAATTTGTATTTGTATCAAATATACATCAGTGAACAGTGTTGGTAGATTCATAATCAATTAATATAAAATCAACAGTTTTATACTGTACACTGTGATTATTTGTAAGGTTTAGAACTCTTTACCAAAGAGTTTTCTAAAACCTTAGGGAAACTGCAGAAATACTGCCAAAACCACTGCTGGGGAAATGAAAAAATACAATAAACAAATATTTTTGTTTACTTAAAATAGAATGATCTTCACTAAAAACAAACATAGATATACTGTCTGTACACTACCTGACAAAAGTCTTGTCGCCTATCCAAGTTTTAGGAACAATATCTTGACTTCTAGTTGATCATTTGGTATCAGAAGTGGCAAGCGGCAAAGGCTTCTAGATTACACTTATTTTACCAAAATAAAATATGCCATGGCTTGATTTTTAATTAATTAATTAGGACAGTAAGGTCTGACTTTGCTGAGACAAAAGTCTTGTCACTTAACAGAAATAATGTACAGTATAGAATATAAAGTCATGGTGCAGTGGAAAGAATTAATATTGTGTATGACGCCTATGAACTTGGATGACTGCATCCATACATCTCTGCAGTGACTCTAATAACTTATTAATAAAGTCATCTGGAATGACAAAGAAAGCGTTCTAGCAGGACTCCCAGAGTTCATCATAATTCTTTGGATTCATCTTCAATGCCTCCTCCTTCATCTTACCCCAGTCTGGGGACTGGGCTGGCCAATCCTGGAGCACCTTTACCTTCTTTGCTTTCAGGAACTTTGATGTTGAGGCTGAAGTATGAGAAGGATCCTGCGCTATCCTGTTGAAGAATTTACCCTCTCCTGTGGTTTGTAATGTAATGGGCATCACAAATGTCTTGATACCTCAGGCTATTGATGCTGCCATCCACTCTGCAGATCTCTCACACACCTCCATACTGAATGTAGCCCCAAACCATGATTTTTCCTTCACCAAACTTGACTGATATCTGTGAGAATCTTGGGTCCATGTAGGTTCCAATAGGTCTTCTGCAGTATTTGTGATGATTGGGATACATGATGATAGTCTACCTTCTGCCACTTTTCTAAATGATCAACTAGTCAAGTCAAGTTATTATTTATTGCTCTTACAACTGGGATCATGACAAGACTTTTGTCAGGTAGTGTAGTTATTGTATACAATTATTTAATTTCAGCTATGTGCCAAGAAAAATAATCACTGGCATTATCATTTACTTTAAACGAAACAATCAAATGTCTAAAACCTTAACTAAACTTGAAGTAAACAGTAAATCTTAAAATAAAAATTGCTCTAAAAGGTATTGATGTCTAGAGTTTCTCCTCTTTTTCTTTTTTAGCTGACCACACCCTCTGCCCTAGCATACTTCATGTCTAGCCAGCATTTTACACCCCTGCTGTTTGCACTGACTAAGCTGTGTATCTCTCTCCATTCATTAACAGCTACACAACAGCATTCCTGCTGAACATCACAAACACGCACACACAAGCAAAAACTTGGCCGTTCACCTCATCAAACAGCAACATTCTCTCATCCTAACATTCAATTAGCCCCATAATAGGATTCACTTTGACCTGCATGTATACCAGCAACTGCAAGGCTTAATAAGATATTATGAGGTTGTTGATTTAGCATTATCTATATTAAAGCGCATTTGTCCAAACGCTGTCTGCCAGGAAACCTAAATCCAAAATCTGCCAATAGACTATTTCTCCCACCAAGCACCTCGCTGATGAATAAATTACCCCCTGATCCTTCATTGATTCTCTTTAAAATGACAAACTGCCCGTTGATGTCCTCCATAGTCCCCTACAAAGAGAGTTGGAGACTGAGTTTGCTCTTACAGTAGATCTGCAAGGGTTTTGGTGAGATTATAAAACTGGATGGGAGTATTTTTGGTGCAGAGAGCACAACTTGCTCTTCTTCTTGCTCCATTTTAAGTTAGTCAGGGGTGACGTACATGCAGTCACAGGGGTTTAGTGAGGTTTCACACTCTCACCTTCAAGAATGTGCGATTTTGTTCTCAATAATGGGCTAAAAGCTTGCGTTGCAGTCTAATAGTGCTAATTGTTTGCTAATAACACTGATTTATAGAACTCAATATATGGATATATTCAAAGACTATAAAATACACAAGATGTGACACTTGTATAGCTTTGAATACTTAATATTCATTGGTTGGATGACTTCTGATCGCGTCCTCCAAAACCAGCCATAAAGGTTAGTGTTGTAAAATCATTGCCTTCGGGTGTGCTAAATTTACAGTAAAACAGATGAAACCGATAATGTTAATACCAACTCATTAAAGTACAGTACTACAAAAATGGCCCACTAAAAACAACAGGTGGTAAAGGAAAAAAACACAGGACAAATCACACGTTTCATTAAGCTAAGGTCACAGACTGTAGACTTTTAATGATTATAAATGACACAATAAAAACAGCAGTTAGTAATGTAATCTAGATTGCAAGTGATCATTAAAGATAATGTAACCTTTTGGATTACTTTCTGATACTTGTCTAAAACGCGTATGAACACGAACTTGTCTATAACACGCACAAAACACAGATAAAAAGAATTAGTAAAAACCAGTTAATTAATTGATGGCCACTGTGCTAATATGTAATCTTGTAATCCATAAAAAACTATAATCTCATTATAAGCATTTTAAAATATAATATGATCTAATTACAATCACATAATATCTCAAATCTGCCTACCTAAATTAGATTGGCATGTAATGAGTTATTAGCCCAGCACTGGCTAAGGTAATACTAATAAATTGACACAAAACACATGGTGTCACACATGAAATCTTAATAATTATTTTACAACAACATTTAACAGACTTATACATGCATGATTTTGTGTGAAAGACCAAAAACTACTCAAACTCAAAGGTCAATACAGTATATTCAGTATGAGGACACAAGAAATTTGCCTCCAGAGCTGCTCTGAGGGTTATTTCACTTTTTTTTTTTTTTTTCCATCAAATACACACTCTAACTGAATCGTAAAGGTTATGGTAAACCGATTTAACTTGAAGGACTTACCACAAATTACATTACTACTGTATACTAAAATGTAATTCTTAGCATAATGATAATAAAATAACTTGTTTTTTCATACACAAATCCACATTTTTGAAAAATTGATACATTTCTGTTGGGCAACATCTTGATCAAAAATAAAACAAATATATTTAATTTATTTAGTTACTTGCATTTTTAATTTATTCATTTACTGCAACTCATAAAAAAACAAACTTTATATTTTATTTATTTAGCTTTTTTAATTAATTTACTTGATTTAATTAGACACATATGATGATACATTTGTATCAAATTATAAAACATAGACTTACAACATACAGTGCTTGGCATTAATAAGTACACCCCTGCAGAAATCCATCTTTTAAATTCATATTTTAAAAGGAAGCTATACAATATTATATTTGTGCATATACATTAGATTAGTCAGTAATGAAGCCAAATCTGGAGCTAATCTAACAAAATTTCTAATGGTCCAAAAACTAGTACACCCAAATTTATATGTTATAGAAAAATATTAAATAAAAATTTTAAAAATGATTTTAAAAATCAAGAGAAGAAAAAAAAAGAAAAATTTAGTTGAAATTAAATTTAGTTGAAATAACATTTTAATAAATAGATTTGTTTAAGAAATCTTTTTTATTCAAATGAACATGGAAATGAAAAAACATGGAGAATTTAAGAAAAATTAAATGTGATTTTCATAATGTCCCTAAATGAACTAATTTTACAGCTTAATCTGTGGCGTTTGACTGTGAACAAACAAGTTAATTCATTCTCAGGATTTTACAAAAGTGGAATGTATTTCTATCTCCATTAATGATAAATGAATATTGTGATAAATATCAATATGTTATGATATGGGGGAAAAACAATGTGATAATACTTATGGCCATAAATCTCTTCTGTATATAGCAAGGACACTTACTGTTAACCAACTAACAGGTTAATTTTCTGATCATAGTAGAGTTTTACTTTTAAGATTTGTATTAGTTTTACATTGTAACTCATTGAAGTAAAATGTGATTAAAATAAATAAATGTAAATGACAAAAAAATATTTAACCACCCTCATGTGGTCTTTTCTTCAGACAAATCTATCATGTGGATTCAGAAGAATTAGAATAAATCACATGAGTCATTTAGTCCACTTTAATGGAACTATTATAGTGATTTTTGTCACCATTAAGCTTAAAATCTCCAGCTCTCATTCACTTTCATAATGCACAAAACAGTGTGCAGCATATTAATAAAAATAAAATCACCTTGATCTGTTAAAGCAAGAAAGTGTTTGTATCAACGTGAGTCCAAACTGTCCCTTTCCATTAAGCAAGGGCTACAAATCTTCATTATTAAAATAATTAACTTTATTAAAAAGTGTGAGTAATGCAATATTCATTTCTCGACTTCCCACCTAAGGCCTTGGGGATAATTGCAAAAATATGCCACATTTTTTAGAGGAACTGCTAAATTATAGATCTATCAGAGAGCCCAAATTATGTATTTAAAAATTGATGGTTTTCGCAAGTAGGATGGAGAGGTTTGTATGGCAAATTGCAGGTAAATTAATCATAAATATCAGTGATGTGTTCAGCTGAGTACAAATAGGAGCACTAAGATCTCTAGCATCTCTACCCTCTGGCTGATATCAGAATTTAGCGTTCAGCACGATGGATCAGCAATAATAAAATGCGATTTTGTGAAGATTACATATGATCTTGATTGCACCCTGGGCAGCCCTGTTGGTGATGTCTGCATCTGATTGTGCTGAAAGACTGTAATGAGAAGTCAAATCTCAGCACATGGTGATTATTGGATACAGGAGAAGGAAGGCTGGCTGGCAGTGAGTCTGCTTGTCCAGCACCTTGTATGGGCTGGAAAGATACGAGAGGAACAAGTCATTTAGACAGTGCCAATGTGCGCTTGGGGACTATGACATTTCTCTCCACAAAGACTATCTGGAAAACAGATATATAATTGTAACTTCACAATGTGCTACAGTAAGAGAAATGAGATGCTAAGTCTTAATTGCTGGAACAAAACAGACTACAAATGGGTATATTCTACTGCTTTGTCATACACAATGTACTCAGATATTCCATATGTACTCGGATATAAAACAAAGACACTTATATATTTATATATTTTAAAAAGAAAAAATATATATGGCATGCTATTTAAATAATAATAATAATAATAATAATAATAATAAATAATAATTCATTCATTTATTTTCCTTCAGCTTAGTCCCTTTATTAATCAGAGGTCACCACAGCGGAATGAACCGCCAACTTATCCAGCATATGTTTTACACAGCGGATGCCCTTCCAGCTGCAACCCAGTACTGGGAAACACCCATACACACTCATTTACACACACATACACTAGTCAATGTAGCTTATTCATTTCACCTACAGTGCATGTCTTTGGACTGTGGGGGAAACCAGCACTCGGAGGAAACACACGAGAACACAGGGAGAACATGCAAACTCCACACAGAAATGCCAACTGGCCCAGCCGGGACTAAAACCAGCAACCTTCTTGCTGTGAGGTAACAGTGCTAACCACTTAGCCACTGTGTTGCCAGAAATAATAATAATTGAATTAATTAAATTCAATTAATAATAATAATAATTTAAAAATTTGATAAATGCTTATTTTAAATACTGACAAACTTTTGCTGCTAGATAATAAATAAAGATCAGATTATGAGATTAATAATAATAATAATAATAATAATAATAATAATAATAATAATAATAATAATAATAATAATAATAAATTATAATTATAATAATTGTTATAATTTTTGACAAATCTTTGTTTCAAGCTATTAAAACTGCCAAAACCACATGTGCTCAGTCATGATACAATATTTTATCTGACAACAACAACAACAGCAACATCAATGCAATATTAATAATATTTTCTACATTTTATTTTTTGCATAGACACAAGGAATTCATACAAACACCAGACAGAATATTTTTAAGCACTATGTCAGTGGTTCCCAACCTTTTTTTGCCTGAGACCCTTTTTCCCCTGGAAAATATTGTAAGGCCCCCCTTCACATTTAATGATATTATGGCTCATAAGTTTGCTGTAAGGATGACAAAAAATGTTGTTTTCAAACAAACGGTATGTTTATTACTATATCTAGATATGTTTATGCACAAATAATACCCTAATGTAAATATAAAAGCAAAACATCAGTAGGCCATTTGTAATTGAAAAACGTAATCCTTTGGCTTTTAAATTTGCCCTATTTGAAATTCAATAACAAAAACAGCAGTATTCACACTTGTGTGTAGGGAAAAAAGTAATATAGCCTATTACAATTTAATACTTGCATGTTATTTGCTATACTCTATCAATTAGTGTGAGGATTGCTGCGAGGCGAATCAGTGAGACTGTCTTTTTTGTGGAGAACGGATTACAAATTTGTCCATTTTTGGTCAGCTATAGGGCAGTGGTCCTCAACCTTTTTATCACCGTGGACAATTGACAATTTTACTGCGGACCTGGGGGGTGGGGGGTTTTCATAGGTTGGAGGTTGCTAGGCAACCATCAACCATTTTCCCAGAGGACGACAAGCCAACAAAACATTGCTGTCACTCTGATACAAGTTTTATTTATGGAGAATATTACAAAGCACTGCAGTGTTTGTGTGTTCTGTGTTTGTCTGAGAAAACTAATCTTACCGAAATATGAATATTCTATACAAGCTGAAACTGATCAGTCAATTCTTGTCACGTGACTCGCGGTGAGCTACCGGGAGTCATTGTGGCGAGCGCACAAGCCGCGCACCTTCATTGGAAATAACAAACTTGTGCAAACTCAAGAAATACACGATATGTGAACGCTCCTTAAAAGGTCGCCATTGTTTGCGATCTCCATCAGTTGATCTTCTTGCAGAGCCATGCTGGATTTACCTGATTTGTTGACAACTGGGTTGCAAATCCATACCTTGGCAGTTCGTGGGTCGTTCACTGGGTCTTTTCCCCTTAGCAAAAACCCTTTCCAAAGATGTCTGTTTCTAACTCATTTTGCTACTTGTGGGTTAAATTTGGGCGCTCAAGTGACCGAGACGTAAGCGAGAGAATACAGTCATTTTTTTAAATAAAAGACTTTTCAAAATAAAAGTTCATTCAGACTAGGATAATAAATAAATAAAATGGAAATAATTCATGATTTCTTGTGGGGCCCGGTACCAATTAATCCACGGACCGGTGGTTGAGGACCACTGAGCTAGGGGATAAGATGAACTAAGGCAACATGGTCATTCTCCTAATTGTCCACTGCTAAGAAATGTTTAAAACATGACGCAACCCCCCACGGAGCCCATGGGACGGGATCCCCCTGTTGGGAACCGCTGCACTATGTGATAACCTTTGATTAATTTAGAAGAGTAGACTTCTAGGGCTCTATTTTAACGATCTAGGCACAAAGTCTAAAGCGCATGACGCAAAAGCATTAATTGCATTTGCTATTCACATGGCAGACTTTGTTGAAAAACTGAATGCTTTATTAGCGCGAAAACAGTTAAACAGACCATCTGAGCTAGGATAAATAACAAGCCTCCTCCATTCGGCCTCTTTACTTTCTCTTTACTTTACTTTTACTCTTTACTCCTTTACTTTAGTGGATAATGAAACTGTGTTGCACGCACTCCACTTAAGACATCCATTAGCCTACATATTTAATTTAGTTTGTTAAGCGCAAAGATTTGTTTCAAAACTATTTCTAAATTCAGTTCTAATTTCCACAAACAAATTAATGAACAATAATAATGAAATGTGTCAAAAAACGGAGTTATATCCAAACACACGTCCTATTCTTATGGAGATGCAGATGTCTCCAAAACCCAACAGGTGGACAAATCTAAACTTGTTTTTATTAACGCAAATATAAATATGCATAAATTAAATAATGCTGCTAATAATAATAACAACAGTATACAAATGCAAATTGTCATAAATAAACTGAAAAAGCCCCCTGAGATGAGGTATGGAGGCAGTGGTTTTTATATTTACTGTATGTAAAAAAATAATAATTTTGTAACATTTTAATCCTTCCATTTTTTTTATATGTAAAGATATTTGTTTATTGCTGTACATCCTGTGTGTATTAAGCAATGTGTAAGCGTTTGAACAAGCATACTGTAGGTGCATAACTAACATACTGTAGGTGCATAACTAACATAAGCTCTGTGCTGGACTTTAGACCAGCTTTTAGTTGGTCAATGGTGCAGTCTATTTCAGTTCTTCAAAATAGCAATGCGCCAACAATGCGCCTTAACACACCTCATTTTTAAAATGGAAATGGATTCAAATGGATTTGCTATTTAAACAATGTGGTGCAAAACATGAAAATTAGGGTTGCGCTGGTCTGAAAACAGCAACAAATCGCATGTTTTGCGCCTTATTGGTGTATGATAAGGTCCATATTGTTTGTCATTTATTTATATTTAATATTTATTTACTATTGTTTTGTGTCTCATGAATAAGAGAAATAAATTCCAAATTGCACCAAAATGACTGGATTTGTTTATTTGTTTGTTTGTTTTTGTTTTGAACAATACATCAAAAACCCCAGTGCCTCTCTTCAGTCATTTTAGCAGGAGGAGCCATAAAATGAACAAAAGCTTCTAAAGCTTTTTAACACCGATACACCAACGGCAGGACGCACTGTGGTAGTTTAATCCTGCTGCAGCCCTACACACCCGTGGCTAAAAACAGCTCTGAATGAACATATAAGCTACATTTTCCCTCATTATTAGTCAAGGCCACGACTGCACATTTCTCCCTCTCCCGGTCACACGCACAAAACAGAAAGAGATTATGGATACCACTGCCACATCAGCTTCTTTTCCTCCTTCATAAATTCACACACTTTTATTCCCTCATTGTGTCCAGAGAGAGAGAGAGCCAGTCAGCTAAAGTCAGCTATAAGCAGCAAAAAAAGGGTTACGGGTACAGCAAGAATTCATACAAACAGCCCTTCCTAAAGGACCGTGTCTATGCGTCTAGAGATATAAATCTTCCACCAGCACAACCCTCTTTTTCTCCTCCTCTTAATCTTGTCATCCTGGATATGACCACGGGACAGAATAAGATCATTTTTATAATTTAAAAGTGCAAGGCTTATAATTAGTTTCAAAGGAGAGGAATATGTGACCCAGTTCATCTTAAGATTAAAGTGCACCGGACAGTTTATGATGCAGAAAGGGGAGTGGGAAATCGCTGTATTAATCAGGCAAAGTGCAGCACTGAAGCATGTCAGTCTCCAAGTCCTGCATTTGCTTGTCTGGAGATGTTCCAGCGGCTTCAGAGAAATACGGGGGCTCTTGTTTATTTATTTACAGCCTCGCATATATGAGAGCGATTTAGCCGCTCTTGTGCCGTGGATGTGAGCGTAATGTTAAAAGTCAATATGAGGGAGGCTATGATTTATACTCCCAGAGCCCATTACCTGAGTCCCCTGGCAGTGTTTTACAGCGACAGTGACGTCCTTTAAACACCATTTACACTGGCCCCCCAAAAAACGTGTGCAAAGCAGTCCCTACGGTACACAGATGCTTCCTACCCATCATCAGAGGTTTGCTGGAAGACATGGAGATTAATTATAAAAGGGATCCTGTGCAAAAGAATGCCATCAGCATTCTGAACAACTAACCTTGTGTACCTTTTCTGAGGCATGGCTTTGTTTTAATCAATGGTGCCGTCACAAGACTTGGAAGCTGGAAAATATATGAACAGCCATCTATTTATTACCATCAATAGTGCATTTAATGATGTTTCTGGACTGGTTAAAGGTGACCTAAAAACTACGGGGTTATCTGTGTGTAATTTATCACTCTAATAGTTCACAGTTTCTCTCAAAGTGGGAAGTCTGATAAGAGTAATGCTTACATATATTTTCAAGAAAGTCTTCCATCTAAATGTTGGAGGTTATAGGGCTGAATAAAAATGAAGGTATTACTAGTTCAATTGATATGGAATCTCTAAATCCCAAGACTGATCTTTATTCTTTTGAACATCCAAATATCCAACTTTTTTTTTCTATGTCAATGCCAGTCATGTACATTTGGCGGTATCGGTACTGACTAAAAGATTCTTAAATTCAGCAAAATTCAGTTATGTTGTTTCATTTTAATTTAACACTTTTTTGTGGCTGTGATGGTGACAGGGTTTGACCACGGCAATGATAAAGGAGTCGACCACAGTGTCGCACTGTTTGGCAGAGTGGGGCCTTCCTCCATCCACCAGTTTTCATACACATTTTGGGATATATCATTATTAAAAAAGCTTTATGTTAATGGCAAAATTCACATAAAATACTTGCACTTCATTTATGAAATATATGTAAAAGGTCATCATTAACATGAATTAATGATCACACATCAGTCGTATCCACCCCTAAACTTATGATTGTGTAACAGATTTAGAATTGTTTCAATTTCTGCTATAAAACATCTCTTTGTTGTTTACTCATGGATGTCTGACCTCTGTGGTCTGAACAAAAAAAATGCAGGCAGAGCCTCAGGACCACATCTACCAACATAATCACCACAGACCAATGGTTGTTGGCAGCTGAAACAATTTTTCCTTTGGAAAGCTCTGACAATCTCCTGAAATGGGGGGGCCACTTGTACTTTTAGGGGGCACACTTTAACATACATCACAAAATACTTAAACAATTATTCAAAGTCATTGTTTTCATGTATCTTCATGTATCAGTCATCATAAACAAGCTAATTAAATAACTTAAACTCAAGATAATCTTCCATGATAATATTTTTTGACAAGTAACTTTGTATTGTAGCAGGATAACACATTTTTTAACATTCAAGTACATCAAGGCACATTTTTGCACCTGTAAACTATAACCTCCTAGGGCCTGAGTGTCCACATATGTGGACAGCACATTTTTAGCTCTTAAGTGGCTTTTTAAAATACTTTGAATGTTTTTTATTTTGTTACAGACATACAGTGTCATCCTGCAACTGTTTTGCAGCATATGAAATGTCCCAAACACTATTTTTAACTGTCCAAAATTGAAAAAATGTTGTTTTTACTCTCTGATAGTCAAAGCAAGTTAAAAAAAAATTCTATGTTAAATATGCATAAAAGAAAATTTGGAAAAAAGTGTTTTATGTAAATTGGGACAACGAGTCCACATATATGGACATCATTTTTCTCTAAAAGTACATCATTTCAAAAGATGATACTTAGATTTTTATTCTAATTAGGTTCCAATGAAAAAATAGCAAAGAGAAATAAAAAAAATGCATGTTAAAAAAACACTTTTCACAGTATTTCCTATAAAACAAACAAAACAAAAAAATTCTGGAGTCATAAGTCTTATTTCTTTAGTTTATTTCTTGAATAAAAGCAGTTTTTAATTTTTTAAAAACAATTTTAAGGTCAGTATTATTAGCCTCCTTAAGAAATATTTACTGTATATTTTTTGACTGTCTATACAACAAACCAGTTATACAATAACTTGACTAATTATTCCAACTTTCCTAGTTAACAAGTCTTTAAATTACACTTTAATCTGAATTAAAGACTACAGAATACTTAAAGGGACTTTGTCTGAATACAACTTGCAAAATCTTGCAAAATCACTAAAATATTTTGCACTGACTGTCACCATGGGAGAGCTATTAGAAATTAAACTATTATGTTTAAAAACGTGTTTTAAATAATCATGTGTTTGAAGACTCGTGCTTGATGTCACAACTGAAAACAAAAATGAATGAAGGCAAAACTAAACTAGTTGAATATTATACCTTTACATGAGCGTGACTGAAAACTAAATTTAATCATTGTGTTACATCTGTTCTCCAGTACTTTCAGACTGTTTGTATATTCAAGACTGCATTTCCTAATGTAAAACTATGTACAGTCAATTTCCGATTATAGCCTCTGCATAGCCGAGGACTTCCTCTATTAAAAGTGTTAAAATCCCTATTGAAAAACAGAAGTCTACTATAATCAACAGTGGACATTTTGATAGTGTTTCACAACATGAACATGACTGAATCTTTTTATTACCTGTGTCAATTTGGGGGTTAACTTTTGACGAATGCGGGGAACTGATGCAAGCAGCACTGACAGAGAGAGCGAGTGCACGCGACACAGAGAGCGTAGCAGTTTTGACTTCGATTGCATGCATGTATGTGCATTTCGGCGGGTTTTGGATAGTTTTTGGGCTGGAATCAGTCAGCTATATCTGGCAACACTGGCCTCAGTCATATCTCCGCAGTCTGCCACTGACGGCTGATCTTGCTTTTCTGTGGTGTTTTGACACAAAAATACGCGTGATATTATTGAAATTTAGAACCGCCACTGCTAATCACAAAACAAATTACTCTTAGAAGCCAGTTATTTTTAGTGAATCAAAAATACATACCATGGACTTTCCTGGCTCAGAATAAGGTGGAGGTGGTATTCTCATCATGGAATGAAACAAATGAAGTTTTATAAACTAATTTCAAGAGAAGCACGTGATATAATTGATCGTGGCTGGTCACGCATCAATAATCATTGCAAGTCCAATCAGATATCATTGCTAGACCAATCAGATAAATTCTAGTCTCCAATTAATAAGCCCATTCGTTCTACCTTCCTTATCTTCGTTTTGAAGAAACGCCCCATCCACCCAATCTCTCCCTTTTCCTCCTTTACCAGGGGGAGCTCTCGAGACCTACCTGATCTCGGACCCCCTGTCATGCTGCATGCCAAATCTGCAAATTATATTAAGGAATAACTAAAGCTGCGGTCACACGAGAGTTTGTACGTGAGAAATTCTGTACTACAGCACTGCAAAAAGGGCGGGATTAAACAAAATAATTAGACATTTAAAAAAGCAAACGGTTGGTCTATAATTTTAATTTCTGTCCAGAGAGGTCATGTTTTGATCCTCAATTGGTCTCACGCAGTCAAGGGATGCGATTTCGCAGGTCAGAGTTTACCAAGTTTGAACTTTGCAACGCAGTGAACTACGAAACTTGTCGCAGGAGCTTGTGTTTCCGGTCTGCCACATTCGCGTGCATATAAATGGGGAGAAAAGTTCAGTGTGACCGCAGCTTAAGTGTGAACTTGAAACTCATTTTGCATTATTCTTATCTCATCAAGTCAATTATCTTATTTAAAAGGGCTAATACTAAATGTAATTAAATACATGACTAGTGCATGAACATCACTTGGTTACTGTCAGGACTGCCTGCCTGATTTTGGTAGGTGGTATAAACTTTAATGAAGACGACCACCTCATAATTCTTTTTGCAGGGAAAACCTGCCATACTTTGATCAGTGTTGTGTGATTCACAAACAAATGTCTCCTGTGAGATGACTCTTTAAAGTAAAACAAAACATTGTGCCCAGTTTAGATGACTTTGCTCAAACAAAATTAATAGATGTTGATAGAAATCATAGTTGCCATCCATTTCCTATTCATTTGTTTTTTTTCTCAAGTTACATGTGTTCATTCATTTAATAACACGTCCTACCGAGGGCACCCACGAAAGTGATGTAGAGCTTGACAAAATAAGACAGAAGGGAATGTAATCAGAAAGAAATCAAGAGGTTTTCACTCAGAATCAAATTGAATCAAGAAATCTATATAGACACCCCACTCCTAAAAGCCTGTGTAGGTGATTTATAAATACAGTACCTAGCGGGTTTAGAAGGTCTAATGCAGGTGGTATCTGGGTGGGCTGGCAGTCTCTGCTCTTTAGACTGAAGCCCAGGCTAACAGGATCTGTCAGAGATGTCAGAGTAGGAGTAATGGACATGCTGTTTTCACAAGGTCGGCCATACCATGAGGGCAGACAACCTTGAAGATAAGAACAAATCCTTTAGCAACGAACAGCCACCCTCCCATCAAACAGGAGCTATATGGTACAATACAAAGAGAATCGATACCAGGTAAGAGATGGAGTAATGACTCTCCCAGGGCATGGACCAAATCGGCACCAAACCTCTAAACAGCAAAAAGACAAAGGGGGGAAAAGACAGAAAGCAATATTGCAGAGGTCTTCTAAATGGCTCATTTAGCAGCGTTGGCTGGATGCTTCCACAATAGTCTATGAAACGCCGGGCAGGAGTCCACCATCCGCTTCTCGTCTGTGCTCTCCAGTCATTCATACCCATCCTTCAATTCCCACAATCCCTCCCCTCATTTCTCTCATCTGCTCCCCATACGCACCACAGCCTTTATCTTGACTACGCCACCATCTCAATGAAGCAGGAGGGCTGCCTGCAAAATCAGCCTGGCACCCTTGAATGACTCTTCTGGCGTATCATTGATTTTGTAATTCTCATGGTTTCCCTGGCAAAGCTCCCAGTTTAAAGCAATCATCACTGGCTTTTAGTGAGGGAACCTAGGAGGAGGTACAGAGCCGTGCGGCTTAGCGTGCTTTACTGCAGTGACTAATGATTTAGGAAAAGCACAGGCCTCTGAATATCCCGAACCCGCAGAGGACATCAGACAGACAGACACTTTTGAAAAGCCTGCAGGCAGACTCGGGTGATGCAAGTGGATGTATGGCTTCGATGTCTTCCAGAGAAAGAGGGTGGCATGCGTGCTGACATTTCAATGGATAGAAATGTGTGAGGGAGTTGTGATGTGTGTGTGCAAGACATTTTTGCCACTTAAAATGGAACAGCTCACCCAAAAATGAAAGCTGTGTCATCATTTATACAGCATCATCTTGTTCTAAACCTGTTTTATCTTTACAAAAAAATTGGTTTTGGAAAAGCATGGCACTGTTCAGAATTATTCCTGCTAACCTACTTCCACCCGATTTATTCAGTTAAAGTATGGTTCCATACACTTTTAATTTAATAGGCTGACATGTTAAAGGTCCTGTGAAATTAAAAATGTTTTTTTAGACGTTTCTTAAGGATTTCTATAATTTTGTGTGCTCCAATACAGTTGCACAATTCACATTGTCACTTCCGCCTAAATGACAATATTTTTGATGTCATCTCATAATCCAGTATCTCATCAAATCTTCTGACCAATCAAATGCTCTATAGCAGTGGTCTCCAACCTTTCTATCATCGCAGAGCAGTCAACAGTTGACAATTTTTCTGCGCCCCAGGTGTTTGTGGGGGATTGTGGTGTACATAGATTGCTAGGACACCATCAACCATTTTCTCAGAGGATGAAGCTGAAAAATCATTGCTCCAACTCTGATACAAGTTTTATTTATGGAAAAAATAAAAAAGCACTGCAGTGTTTGGGTGTTGTGTGTATGTCTGAGAGTCTGAGATAATTAGTCTACCGAAATGTGTATATTCCATACAAAGTATTATGCTGATTGGTCAGTTCTTGTCACGTGACTCATGGTGCACTCGGAACATTCTGAAAAGTTTAGATGTTTTCAATATGGGCGTGCCAGGAAAACGCGAGCGCCTCCAATGGAAATAGTGAACTTGCGCATGGAAAAGATGCGATATGTGAACAAGGCCGTCATTTGCATTCTCCAGCAATTCTTCTTCATTCACAGACATGCTAGATTCACCTGGTTTGTTGACAAATGGGTTGCAGATCTATTCCTTGGAAGTTCGTGGGTCCTTCACTGGGCTTTTACCCTTCACAAAGAAACATTCCAAAGATGTCTGTTTTGTACTAATTTTGCTAGCTTGTGGGTTAAATTTTGGCACTCAAGAGACCAGGATGTAACCAAGAAAATTTGGTAATTTTTCAAAATAAAAGATCATTCAGACTCAGATAATAAATAAAATGGAAGTAATTAATGATTTATTGTGTGGCATATTACCAATTGATCCACGGACCGGTACCAGACCTCAGCCCAGGGGTTGGGGACTACTCTATAGTATCTGACATGGACCACCTGACATGTTTAAAGCACTTCATGGGACCTTTACCGGTTTAGTCTTGAAAGTGTTCTAATAAAACCTAGTTTTGCTTTGCCCAATGTGGTTAATCTTAAATGGACTGTTATTTGTTTGCTGTTAGGTGCTTGCTCTGAAAGAGTTAGGAGATTTGATACATATTTATCCTTCAGATATTTGAGACAGTAATTTTGTACAACATACACTGTACTCAATTATAGCTGTACTTGTAAACTTGAACATTCAAAAAATGTTTGGGCTGATTCAGGACAGGACTGTTTTTTATATTTTATAATATTTTAAAATTTATTTTATTGGACTGTCAAAGGTTAATTTTCAGTAGCCATCACTTTCAAACCTTTTTTGTGTGACATGGTTCTTCAGAAATCATTTTAATATGCTGATTTGGTGTTCAAGAAACAACATTAATAATTTAAAAGCTGAACTTGTTAAAATGTTAAAAATAGTTAGTGTTGTGGAAAACAAGGTTAACTTTTTCCGTATGGTTCATTTCTGAATAAGTGTTCATTTAAATAAAAAATAATAATCATACAGGCCAAAAACTTGCAATGATAGAGTATATTAACGTGCATAATTAACATATACTACATTAATAATGCTATTAAGGTTCTTTTTTAGTCATTGTTTTACCTTGACGGCTCCATTTCCTTTCATAAATTCAGAAACAAATTCAGGTTTGAAGCAACATGAGAGTGTTTTAATTTTTGGGTGAACTATACCTAAAATGAATAACATGTGGGTGTGTAATCAAATCAGCTGACAGATGCTGAAGAGACAGCCGGTTGACAGAGCAGAGGAGGACAAAGAACTCCCTCAGGGCTGAGAACATGAGTCTCTCAGTACCTCAGCGGGGTCAGTCAGTGAAGTGTCACAGCCCAATACACCAGCACGATCACTTTATGAGACAAGAGAGAGCTTTACGTCGCCCTGATGGAGCCATTAAGCAGCCTCCTTTAAATCCTGCAGAGCAACACACACACACACACACACAGTCATCCTATTGACCCTCTCTACCTGCCAGACGGCCCTAGTAGCAGCCACTCTAGTTTAAGAGCCCCGGGTCCGCCCATATTCCGAGCCAGAGAGGAGAGGGAAGCTGGCACTGTCCAAGAACTATTAATAATTACGCAGTATAAGAGGGAGAAGGAGCCCACAGGGCACACACACACTCCAAAACACACACACACACACACACACACACACAGATAAACCATGGCACTCCACTTTATACACACCCCCTCGCAAACTCACAAAACACGCATGCCGCCTCACAGCCTGCGAGCGACAGATAGAGTCTCCTCCATTCATCACTGAGCCAGGCAGAGGCTGCACACTTTACTGGATGGGTGAGGTGATTTTTTTTCACTTGGGCCAGAGGAGAGAAAACATCATTCTCGTCATTTGCGTCACCTCCAAAACAACTGGCAGACTCTTTCGCCACAGATACCGACTTTCACCTGCAGATAAAAGCATGAGAAGCATGATAACAAGATTGAAAGAGCTGCTGCATCGTTTCAAACACCCCCATAATCTGTTCTGAATGCTGAGGTCCTCTGTACTGTACAGAACATACGAGACAAGTCAGATGAAGAGAGCAGGACCTGTCCTTGATAAGTTTTCAATGGCTGTGTGGTGCCAGAATAACAATGCAGAGCTTACTGTGCATAAAAAGCTTCCGCAAGCCTTAATAAATAGCTATTCAGGTTGTTATAAAGTGACGATTACTGCATGATGTGAAAGTGCTGAGGTGAAAAGGTCAAGGCTTGGCTGGCTAGAACAGCTTTCTCCTGTTGGTGAATGCTGCAATTACACTCTAACATCATTGAGAATTTAGATTTTAAATAAATACAATTAACAGCACTGAGAAAAAATATCATGCTCAGTACTGTAACTTTTATAGATTCTGTCTTTCATGTTTAAACAAAAAAGAAAAATCATTAGATTGTAGTTATTTACAGTTTATTTACAGTTACAGACCTATTAAATGTTATGGATGGATGGATGGATGGATGGATGGATGGATGGATGGATGGATGGATGGATGGATGGATGGATGGATGGATGGATGGATGGATGGATGGATGGATGGATGGATGGATGGATGGATGGATGGATGGATGGACGGACGGATGGATGGATGGATGGATGGATGGATGGATGGATAGATGAATGGATGGATGGATGGATGGATGGATGGATGGATGGATGGATGGATGGATGGACGGACGAACGTATAATACTAGCTGGACGGATGGATGGACGGATGGATGGATGGATGGATGGATGGATGGATGGATGGATGGATGGATGGATGGATGGATGGATGGACATATAATATATACATAACTAGGATGGATGAATAAATGGATGGACAGATGTATAATATATACATAACTAACCGAATGGATGTATGGATGGATGGACGAACGTATAATACTAGCTGGATGGATGTAAGGATGGATGGATGGATGGATGTATAATATATACATAACTAGGATGGATGTATAAATGGATGGACGGATGTATAATATATACATAGCTAGCCAGATGGATGTATGGATGGATGGACGAACGTATAATATATACATAACTAGACAGATGGATGTATGGATGGATGGACGAACGTATAATATATACATAACTAGACAGATGGATGTATGGATGGATGGATGAAAGCATAATATACTGTATACATAACTAGACAGATGGATGTATGGATGGATGGATGGATGGATGGATGGATGGATGGATGGATGGATGGATGGATGGATGGATGGATGGATGGATGGATGGATGGATGGATGAACGAACATAAAATATACACAACTAGACAGATGGATGTATGGATAGATGAACGGACGTATAATATATACATAACTAGATGGCTGGAAGGACATATAATATATACATTACTGTCACGGTTGTGGATCTATCTGTTCTTCTTGCATGTGTGTGTGTGGAAAGTGGGTGTGTTTGTTTGGGTTCTTCACCGCGTGGTGTGTGTGTGTGTTTACATTCATCAGCTGGGTTGTCACGTGTCTTGTTACCACTCATCTCACTCAGCTGTTTTCTATCAACCTCAGCTGTTGCGCATTACCGCGCGCCTTTATTTGTTCAGTGTTTTTTATGTTCAAGTCTGTTTTATTTGGACCTTTTGCACGTCTCCGTTTCATTGATGTTGTTGCAACCGCCTGCACTGCTGACAACTATATCAGTGAGAGACTTCATCCTGAATCCGCTACTCTGATGAACTATTACCGCTGGTAAGCGTGTCGATTTCCTTGGGAGTTGCTCCATAGCGCTAACCTCCCCTTCTCTCGATATCCGGTGAGATTTCAGTGAGAGACTTCCCTTCGGATCTGTTTCTCGGATTAACTTTTACCGCTGGTTAGCGTGTTGAATTCCTGGTGTGAGCACCCTTGCTCCACAATATATTTGGTGAGATTAATACCAGTTGTGACTCTTGTTACTCCTTTAATAAATCATCTTGCATTCACTTGCATCTGGGTCTCCTGTGTTTATCATTGTGACACATTACTAGCTGGATGTATGGATGGATGGACAGATATATGATATATACATAACTGGATGGATAAATGGATGCAGTGTTTCCTCTAGGATGTTTTCCAGCTGTGGTGGCAGGACTGGTAGACACAGATCTACGAACTACCTATGGCGAAAATTCCGTTCTTTCAATGACAATTGTCATAAGCGCAGTATTACAAGTCGAGATTGCATTCATGTAAACCAGCATGCGAATCTCTTTGCTTGTGCGCCGATTGCCTCTGTTCGTGCACAAATCTTCTTGCACGCCCTCAAATATAATCTGCTCAAGTGCAGATTTTCTTGTGCATGCTCAAATAAACGCTGCTGAAGTGCGATTTAGTGCGTTTATGTAACAAGTATGTCTCCAACATTTATTAGATTTGCTAGGAACATTTATAATTGCGTCCAATAGACCTACAGAGCGGCATTAATGCGTCCTGAAGTAAAGTGAAACGGCTATAAACTCCAGCAAGATAGTCATTGTATGCAAAGCCATGGGCTATAAAGTATAATTATGGAAACTGTCTTCATCTTAACTGAAAACTACATCGTGTTTGCTGGCCTCACACATCACGCACCTGTCAGTCAGTTTGTTAGCATGTCACTTTAAAGGGTTAAACAAATAACGCACAGCCCTACGATTACAGAAAAGTTTGCGCTGTTTTAATTCACTTACCTTTTAATATGTTTTGGTGCGATTATAACCCGCTATTAAAAGAAACGACTGAATATTTTTGAATGAGAAGCTGTTATGTAGCCGTGGCGGGATGAATTTTGGTGTGGCGCCCCGCCATGGAAGAATGAATGTAGCGGAAACCATGGGATGCATGGACAGACGTATAATATATACATAACTGGATGGATGGATGGATGGATGGATGGATGGATGGATGGATGGATGGATGGATGGATGGATGGATGGATGGATGGATGGATGGATGGATGGATGGATGGATGGATGGATGGATGGATGGATGGATGGATGGATGGATGGATGGATGGATGGATGGATGGATGGATGTGTAATATATACATTACTAGCTGGATGGATGGATGGATGGATGGATGGATGGATGGATGGATGGATGGATGGATGGATGGATGGATGGATGGATGGATGGATGGATGGATGGATGGATGGATGGATGGATGGATGGATGGGATGGATGGATGGACAGATGTATAATATATACATAACTGGATGGATGGATGGATGGATGGATGGATGGATGGATGGATGGATGGATGGATGGATGGATGGATGGATGGATGGATGGATAGATGGATGGATGGATGAATGGATGGACGGACGGAGGGACTTATAATATATGCATAACTAGCCGGATTGATGTATGGATGGATGCACGGACGTATAATATATACATAACCAGCCGAATGGATGTATGGATAGATGGATGGATGGATGGATGGATGGACAGACGTATAATATATACATAATTAGTCGGATGGACATATGGATAGATGCACGAACGTATAATATATATATAACTAGAAAGATGGATGTATGGATAGATGGACGGACGTATAATATATACATAACCAGCCGAATGGATGTATGGATAGATGAATGGATGGATGGATGGATGGATGGATGGACAGACGTATAATATATACATAATTAGCCGGATGGACATATGGATGGATGCATGAACGTATAATAAATATATAACTAGAAAGATGGATGTATGGATGGATGGACGGACGTATAATATATACATAACTGGATGGATGGATGGATGGATGGATGGATGGATGGATGGATGGATGGATGGATGGATGGATGGATGGATGGATGGATGGATGGATGGATGGATGGATGGATGGACGAACGGACGTATAATATATGCATAACTACAGTAGCTGGATGGATGTATGGAAGGATGGACAGACGTATAATACTGTATATACATAACTGGATGAATAAATGGACGGACGTATAATATATAAATGGATAGACGGATGGATGGATGTATAATATATACATAACTGGATGGATGGATGAAGATTTTACATAATCTTTTACAAATTCATTCATTCATTAATTTTACTTCTGCTTAATGCCTTTATTCATCAGGGGTGGCTACAGCGGAATGAACCGCTAGCTTGTCCAGCATATGTTTTACACAGCGGATACCTTTCCAGCTGCAACCCAGTACTGGGAAACACCCATACACACTCATTCACACCTACACTAAGGCCAATTTAGTTTATTAAATTCACCTATACCACATGTCTTAGGAAGCCCATGCCAACACGGGGTGAACATGCAAACTCCTCACAGAAATGCCAACTGCCCTAGGCAGGACTCAAACCAGCAACCTTCTTGCTGTGCTAACCACTGAGCCACCATGTCGCATTCTTTCAAAAATCATTTACATGTATAAATGATAATTAAAAAGTATTTATTATTTAAAACATACACTTCTATTTAATTTATACACTACCACAGGATATGCAGACAAAATGTCATAAAATAATATATGTTTATATATGTATTATATATGTATAAATATGTGTATTTAACATGTATTAATATATTAAAACCTGTTCAATTGTATTAATATTTCACAAAATTATATGTACTCTACATTAAAAGTCCATAATTCAATCCAATTCAATTCAACCAGCTGCAGTTGAAATGAATTGGAATGCTAATTGAAAATGTTCCCCAGGTATTCTAGACCTCTTGTGGCAGAACCTCTCCTTGCATGAGGTCTAACAGAATCAAGTCTTTATGTAAAAAAAAGAGCTCTTACTTTCATCAGGAGGCAAAGCTTGTCTTTTCCAGAAAGCTTCACCCAAAACAGAGCATGACTTGTGACTCAGCTGTGAATGTTCGTCAGAAGCAGACACACAGAGAACAATCTATTCCCAGCCGTCAGATGCATCTGGAGGTGTGTTGACCTCACTCATAATTAATCTGCCAGGAACGGCTGGTTTACGCTGGCTAATGTTGGGGAACCATGAGGGAGATTCACACACACACACACACACACACACACACACAATATCAATGAGGCCGCCTCATTGTCTCATTGAACAAGAAGTGAAGCACACCCACAATAAGCCAATCAGGTCACTGGAAACAAATGGAACACAGATGAGTAATGACTTGTAGCCGATGAAACTAAGCTCAGGTGACTGGATTCATCCAGTTGGAAACATCTCCTGCTGGATAAAAGTCATAATGGGCCTACTTCAGGAACATTACTTAAAGACTATGATAGGATGAAGACAAGCAAATATCACAGGTAGCATATGATATGACAAAAAAAAGCAGAATAAATGATTAGGTTGAAATTGTTGGCTGATGAAAACAACATTCCCAGCACAGACTGTGCTCTTTGGGTCTCGCTCTTTATAATGACAATCAAATTAAATTGTGGAGTATGGATTTCCCGGTGGTACTGGATCGATGCATGGTCTGGTCACCATGACAAACCCATTCAAATGCCAAATGTCTGATGGTGGCACACATGCTAGCAGACCAGCAGGTCAGTACGGTCACAGCAAAACTGCATAAATACCTTAAAGGATACCTCCATCTTAATGTGTTCATGTTTGTGCTCCTGTCTAAGTATATCAGTCAAATGTTTATTTTAGTGAAGTCACCAAATGTACAAAATAGCATGTAAAAACATCACACATTTAAATTGCAATAATCAATAAGAAATAATTGAACTAATCAATCATTTTAAAAACAAAATGATCTTATGATTAAAGAGCCGCTATTATGCATTATAAAAGGTCATCTTTTGGTTTAAGGGGTCTCCGACAACAGGCTGACATGCACGCAAGGTCAAAAAACACTTTCATTGTCTTATAATATGCATTAATTTTTACCTTATTATCCCAACGACTCCCATAAGATTTGTTCAGTGGTTCATTTTTTCTAAACCCCTGCTTTGCATGATGCTAATCTGCAGTGATTGGTCCAATGACCCAGTCTGTTTGGGTCGACTGCATTCAGCTTGAGATGGAAAGAAACGCCCACCACAGCTTATCAACATTGTTGAAGTTGCCAGAGTACAGATGTGTGAGCACAATGAAGGAATGCATTAAAGCAATGCAGTTAAACACCAGCATATTGCTCTAATCATAATCCCAAGTAATAACAACAACATATACATTCAGCATTAATCCACACAGTGGCAAAAGTTGAATTATTTTTCAAATTGACAGTGCCAAGGCTGTGTAAGAACTTGTGAGGAATTATGAGCTCCAAAGCACATATAAATCGGTAAAGGAAACAGCATGCATTACGTTTTCCACATGGTTTAGAAGTGATTTATGAATAACCCATAAAGATTTAACCAGAGAGATACATTAGAAGCCGCGCAGAGCCATTACATGTTACAAAATACAGTTAGATACATAATTTGCAAGCTATAGAAAACAAGGAAGCAACCATTTAATCCATATGAACTGTGTACTGACAAAGTCTAATGCATATTATACTTATTCTGCTATTGTTCGAAGGGAAGGGCGACTTCAAGTTTTACTAGATCTGGAACCTTATATGGAAATGTTTCGTGTCAATGTCAGTAAAGTTTTGAACTCAAGGCGATTCATATAATCGACTCTAGGTATTTTTTTATATATATGTGAATCAATAGTTTTAAACAAGGTGCACTTTTAGATTTAAATAACCCAGGCTCATTCTGAAAACATACGGCTATATACATTTCTGGAGAGCACCAAATACGTCCAGGAGGTAAATTTTTTGCAGTTTTTGTTTTTGCTAATTTACCAGTGGCCGCTGTGTATGCTTTTTGAGATCTCAAATTTCTCTTGCGAATGCCATTCACGTCTGCTGTTCTTGTCTAAATCCACCAAAGGCCGCTGTTGACTGACTGACTGACCCACCCTCCTCCTTCCCTAAACCCGAGCGACAGTTTGCAATACAGAATAAGAAAAGTCCTTGCCTAATTTTTACCACATTTTCAGATTTTACCACATTCTCACCCTGTTATTAACTTGTTTAATTTTATTTGTTGGCTTCGCCGGACTCGAACTCTGTCGTTGTGGTAAAATCCTCTCTGCGTCTCAAGCCCACCAATGTACATGGCAAGCTAACTGGACAAACTGGTAACTGGTAACAGCGGTAAAGTCGTTCATACGGAGGTAAGCGGCCAGCTGGCACACACACAGCAATGAAGGTCATTTTCAATTTTCATTTTAATTATACAAACTTAAATGTAAAAAATAGATTGACACAAAACTTTTACTTAACATTTTGTAGTTTTTATTGACATTATTTACATTATCTAAAGCCTAAAGAATGGTAATTAATGATAGGTTTCAATCAGTTTTTAAATCAATAATAGATGTCCAAAACTAAAATAGGCACAAATAAATTTAAATGAAGTTACACTTGCAAATAAATGTAAATTTGTTTATTATTATTATTATTATTATTATTATTATTATTATTATTATTATTATTATTTTAGCCTATTGACTGCTGTAAACAAATGGCCATTAGTGTAAATTCTAAAATAGGAAAATATACACCTTTAACCAAGCTACGCACAAAGACTTTTAAGGCTGGTGTTGAGTCTAGCAGGTGTTGGAGTGCTCACCTCTGTCACATGTGTGTGAGGAACACACTCAGCCAGCCACAGTCATCAATCAAACTCTGAAATCTCCAGGCCTGTCTGCAAAAAGCGTCAGTTCACATTGCAGAAAAAAATACAATAAAAATGAGTCTGTTCAATGAAAGGTAGCAAATGTTAGTGCTCTTATATCAATATGCTCAGCCAGGCTGCAAAGCTGACTATTTCTGAATGCATTATGCAGCAAAGTTTCAAAGGGACCATAAGTCGATTCCTCACACCAGGCTTTCTGATTACAGCCTGTAACAGAAGCAAATGAAATCCTCTGAGAGCTACAATAACCACATTTCATTTTGTTTACAATGAAGCACTTATTCCAGATACCTCCACGCAACTGCCATCAATGAACAAATGCAGACTGCTTATGAGCATGACAAAAGAGAGGCTCGGAGCAGCGCCCTACAAATGTCTTTAGAAGAAATCTATCAAGTGTTTCTTCACAATGACTTGCCAATTCACTTTGTATTGCTCTCTAAACTGAATTACATCCAGTACAATCATTTGATGGACTGTTTTATTTTAAGCACGTGCTTACATGGTGTCACATCAGCACTGCTTTCACATCTTACCATCTCTGCACTCTTAAAAAGGAAAATTTTTAAGGATACGATTAAGGAACCATCCATTGAAGCTTACTATTGCATAAAATATTCTTCATGATTAACACTCTGGTAGTCTTCTGTCATTTTAGACTGAAAAAAAAAATGTGTTTTTTAAATTTTTAAAAATTACAGAATCATCGAAATGGTCTAAAATTCCTTGTTTTTGCTTTTGAATGGCAGCGTCCCTATTTTACCTGCAAATACAATACTGCAATAATTAAAAAATAAAAATTACAAAAATTACATTTTCAGTAGGGAGAAAATGGATGGAAATGGAAAACCTCTTAAAATGTCAAATTAAATAGAAAAAATATTATTTAACAATTTACTGAAAAAAAACACCTGAGGGTACTTTACAGGCATTTGTCTCTTTTTGATCATGAAGACCACAAGTATGATTTACAAATAAGAATTACCCTCACTATAGAGGGTTAATGCAACATTTTAAGACCACATGACAGCATTTGTGGCATTGCTGCAAAAACCCATTTTTGAGTCTCTATGTTTTAAACCAAGCTAAATGTTCTTTTTTCTTGAATCCACTATAATGCATTGAGAACATCATAGATCAGAGCTTGCCACCTAGACATTTCAACTCGGTCCAGTAATGAGGGACCTCGTCAAAGCTAAATTGGGGTCATGTGATGGAGTCCGGCTACTTTTACACTGTACTACATTTCCAAGCAGATCTGTTACACCTTGCTTTCACATAGCAATTACAGCAAAGTTCAGCATGCATTCTGAATGAAGAACTGATCTTTTTCCCCTCATGTGGTAATGTCTGCAGGTTATCTGTGATGACACGAGTCAGCCAGCAAGAGATAACCTCTTCTTCTCCTCCTCTTCCTGGCTTCCTCTATTTTTTCTGTCATTGTTGATGGATTCTCTGGTCTAATCACCAGTGCAGGTTGCCAGAGAGTGATTGACATGCTAGAGGCAGCGAGGAGCTAAGGAATCCAAACAGGTCCGTGTGTTGGACAAAGAGATAAGAGAGAGTGTGTTGAAAGGCGCAGGGGGTCCCCTGGGGGAAACTCGATGAGCTGCCACAGGGGAGGAGAACATCTGACAAAGTCAGACAGAGAGAGCGGAGATACCGGGGGGAGCTAAGAATTCACTTACTGTTTTTAACCAAAGAGGATCTGGGATTGAAATCAACCTAGGATCTGTGCCAGCTTCATAGAAACCATTGCCTTCTGTATTATGCATCACAGATATATGGATTTTCGATGTGTAGTATTTTGAAATGTGCATACTTGATTACGTAGTTTGCAGAAGCAATGCAATTAGCAATGCAGTAAGCAATGAATTGCTACTAATGGGACTGTTATATCTGTTATTATTTTCAAACCTGTATGACTTTCTTTCTCTGAACATAAGATCGACTTGCCACTCTTTTCTATGCAGTTACAATAAATGATGACTGGAGCTTTCAGATTTCATAAAGGATGCAAAAACAACAATTAAAGAGCTTCATGCTTATTGATTCACCAAAATAAACTCATATTCAATGTACAGGAAGAAAGACATATTTATGTTCTTATTCAAGTTATCTTCATTATTCAGTGCTTGAATCAGTGTCTTGTTATAACCATTTAAACAATGGTTATAATAAAATGAGTTTATTATAACCATTGTTTAAATGTAACAGGTAAATGTTAAACAAGTGTGCCTCACACATCCTGAAAAGTGAAGCCAAAATCTTTCAACTGCCTCCTGGTGGCTGGCTGCAGTATAACTCACTAACAAAACAACTAATTTTAAATTATTCCTTGATGTATGTTTCAAAGTGTTTGTTTTTCTAAAATAGCTGCTTTTGTTTTATCATTCGATGCTGTATAGTTTAATGATTGTGTGTTTGATGTTGGGTCTGCAGGTGTTTGTGTGGGACTTTGATCCTGCTTCTTACCAATTCTGCACAAACTCAGGCTTCAAATCCAATGGATTACAGTGGCCTGACTTTTGGCCTCATTAGAATGAAGTGGAGACGCATCATTCATCCACCCATCCATAAATATTGTTAAATGTAGATAGCAGATAAATACATAATTATGTTATATAAAAGCTAATATAAAAATCTGATAACTTGGCAAATGCCATTTATTTTTTAATTTGTCAATTCTTTCATTATTCAGTTTTAGTTTGGTTGGCAAAATGACCATCATGACACTGACATGACACAAACACAAAAAAGTAGACCGATTATGTAGAAAAGTAGAATTATGTGTCTAAAGCAATAGAGTCGAAAGTAGATTATGAAGAAGCACTAATGTATTATTCTATTATGATGTCATTAGCCTGTAAACACATTGGACTTCTTTGGCAGCCTTAGAGACATGTGTGTCAAACATGCAGACATAGAACGATGTATGTAAAAACATGCCTACACAAAAAGGCTCTGCTGAATTGGCTAAATCTGATATTATATTGTCAGTATACTGTACAGTTGAAGTCAAAATTATTAGCCCGCCTTTGAATTTTTGTTCTTTTTTAAATATTTCCCAAATGATGTTTAACAGAGCAAGGAATTTTTCACAGTATGTCTGATAATATTTTTTCTTCTGGAAAAAAGTCTTATTTGTTTTATTTCGACTAGAATACAAGCAGTTATTAATTTTTTAAACACCATTTTAAGGACAAAATTATTAGCCCCTTTAAGCTAATTTTTTTCGATAATCTACTGAACAAACCTTCGTTATACAATAACTTGCCTAATTTCCCTAAACTACTTAACCAAGTTAAGCGTTTAAATGTCACTTTAAGCTGTATAGAAGTGTCTTGAAAAATATCTAGTAAAATATTATTTACTGTCATCATGGCAAAGATAAAATAAAACAGTTATTAGAAATGAGTTACTAAAACTATTATGTTTAGTAATGTGTTGAAAAACTATTCTCTCCATTAAACACAAATTGGGGGAAAAAATAAACAGGGGGGGCTCCAATTTAAATTATTTAAAAGTTTTGTTTTGCAATTACATCTAATAGAAGCTTATATTTAACAGTTTTTAATACTGAAAAATGTTTACAGTTATTCATATAATACATGCAAAAATTAGTTTTATTTTATTACAATTTTACATGAAACAATTTATAATTAATAATAATAATAATAATAATAATAATATGATCCACTATATGTCCTTCTAAATGGTATGTCCTCTCCCTATGCATGTGTGACACACATATGACTCACTAGCTGCCTATGAAGCGCTTAAGGTTAGAGCAAATGTGTTCACAGGCTAATGACATGTCATAATGGCATCACGCTAAGCTGTGCTGCTACATATATAGAAAGAAGTCTCTAATTCTTACTACGACTTCATTTGTTTGATCCAAAATATTGTAAAAACTGAAATAATGTTTAAAAAATCTCAGTGGAACAATGATAATTTTCTATTGCAATGAATTTTAAATTTGTCATTAATATTCTTGTGACGTCAAAGCTGAACATCCAGAAGCCATTACTCAAGTCTTCAGTGTTACAGCATGTTTTTGGAAACATAATACATTTCATGCACTTGCTAATAAAATTATATACATTTAGTATTGCATGTGAGTATTTACTATTGATTATTACCTGATACTATTACATTAGTACTTTTAGCTACAATGCAACTCTTTTCATGCATTTGGGGTTGTGTAAAGTGAATAAATGACCTTGGTGAAGCAATAAGTTGCATTTTCTCCTCCAAATCTGCTGCATTAATATTATGAACAGGTTTTTGAACACAGATGCCACATGACCACGAGGGGCAGCCGTTGACTGGCTAAAGGCAATGTCACAAGAAGTTTAATTAAAGAGCTTAGGTCACATGACCACAGGCAGCGATTTGGTGATGCTATTGACCTTACAGACACACACCTCAAACCCTGCTCTGCCCGCAACACATACACAAAGTACAAATCAAAACTGGTCTGACTGAGCTACGACAGCTGTCTGCGCGGTGCAAAACTCAGCTGGAGTAGAAGATTTCACAGCTTCACCCTTGGGCCACTTTTCTATGCACCAAATTCCAGTAAAGACTTCAGCCCTTTGGGGCAAAACACATGCTTCAAATTGACTTCTGAGGAGTTCAATATGCTCCGTCCTGGCAATAATCACAGACACTTCCGAGTGAAACTGTGTCAAAGAGAGATCTCGGCAGCACATCTGCTATTTCGAATCTCAATTTAGACATAAAATGGGGCACACGAGTACCTCTTTCCTCCGTAATGCAACAAATCTCTACTGAAAATCTGATATTTTACAGTTAAGCGTTCCTTTATCATTCACCTCCTGTGAAGGTAATTGGTTTTGAACCTGTGTTTGTTAAGTCCTCTGGTGCGTTTGGACTGCCTCCAGCTTGATGCTGAAAATACGCCACCTGGTTAAGGTAACGCTGGCTTTTCAAAGCGTGTCTACACCCACCCTTTGATATGGTTTTATTGACTGTGTTTCTGAGCAGACTGAGGACTCACAATACGCCCAAACATTTCTGTTAACATGCTTTACAATGACTTCTAAGCCAAGTTTTTGAGCATTTATGATCATTCTATTCTAAACATTTTTGTTCATTCGAAACTATATCTGATCATTTTGTTCATGACAACACTAATAATTGAGTTTATATTGTTTCTGTCAATACAAATTCAAATACAAATCAAGTTAAATGTGCCATATAATGCATTGTTTGAGAAGTTAAATTGTTCTCTGATATCTACATAGTAGGATTTTGGCTTCAGTAAGTTCAAAAAAATCTCCAGAAATGGCTTTATAAGCTCATTTATTATGCCCTAAAATATTCACAGAATCAGAAGATCCATGATTGACCATATATGGCTCGTGTCATGAATATTAATAAGCTCTGCTCTGACGTGCTGCTCTTACACTTAGAGCATGATGTATGCTGAACAGGGACAAACATATCACAGTAGGGTTAACCTATTTTGCTCACCAGATCTGTTGTAGATAAAGGCTAAATTATAATTAAACTTGACAAAAGAGAGTGATAGAGATGTATGGCGCTGTATTTTGAAGCTACAGTCAAAGAAAACACAGCCAGGAATTAATATCAACCTTTGCATGAACAGATGACATTTGAGCAGAGTGATCTGACACGATTCAGCAGTCTACATGTGTTTGTTGAAACACACGCATCACATTTCACAATAAACACGATAAATTACCAAAAGATGTAACTAAACACACCTTATGCCTCTTTAGAGTGGAGATGAATAAACGTGTAATCTGTAAATCTTGCATTTTGAGTCCTGAGGCGAGTTTGAAACATGTCTTGTGCTGCGGTTTTCAAAATAAAAGTCCCACATACGTAGTAAGTGAAATACATGCTTAAAAATAATAAGGTAGGAAAATGATCATTGTTGTCTCACCAGAAAATGTTGTTGCCTATCAACCGCAGCATGAGGCGTGCATATTAATGATCTCAGAGCTTTTTTTATGATCTCAGAGCTTGATGACATGGTTGCTCATCAGGTCCGGATGAACAACTCAAATTAGGCATACATGCAAATGCAGAGGGCAAGGCCCGTGAGTCTCATCACAGTTTGTTTTGTCTTCTGATTGGCCTGTTGTCCACTGGAGTTTTACACTCGTGAAATTTACATGAGCACGAGAAAACAAGGGTGTCTGAGGCTCACAGTATGTCTATTTCCATATACTGATCTTTTATTATTCTACTATGCCTTGGTATACCCAGACTTTCATTATAGGCACCTTTAATCGAATACTTGCTGAAAGAAACTCACTGAAAAAAATCTGTTGCTTTTAAAATGTGTTGATTTCAAAATATGCTTACGTTGAACCGAGTCATTTTAATTTACATCAATAGGGTGAATGCAGAAGTATGCAGAAGGACTTTTAATTTTTCAGTAACCTGGGTCAAGCGCTTCCAGTGAACTGTATGCTGTTACAAAATCGGTGCGTTTAAGGTCTGTTTTCTTTAAAAATCAACAATCTCCACTGCCTGATTGATATCCGATATTAAGTTTGTCTCAGAATGTACAAGAAGCATTGCATTCAATTACATTTTTCTGCTCCATGTCTTTAAAATATGAACATTTATTTTACCCCCAGTATTTTCAAGCCTGCTAATCTTGACTGGCACATGTGAGTAAACGGCTTTTCATCTCGTTTTACACTTGAACAACTAAATGAACGCTTAAGTCTATTTAACTGATTATATTTTAATTATATTACAACATCGATGCTGTAAAAGGAACCGTATAAAATTGAAAAAAGTCACATTAACCATTCTTAAACATCATGACTTAAAACATCAAGATTAAATATGTCTAACTTAAAAAAATAAGTTGAAACCTGATTAGCTTTCTAAATTAAAGTAACGTAAAAACACATGTTGTCATGACTTTATGTAATTTTTTAGAGTGCTGTTTTCTAAAAAATATTATATATCACCATTTGCTGTTGACCACAACTAAATAATTTAAAACAATAACTAACTTTAAAAACACTTGTGACTTAACGATGTCAGTGCAAAATTTATTTCTAAATAAATATCAATTTTTAATGCTACATTTCATGGTGATATAATGGCTAATTTTTTTTATTCTACTTTTCCCTAGGATAATTTTGTATATTTATTTATTCATTCCGATCTGAATGAATCTTTCCATAACGTGACATGATACGTAGCACATCCTGTAAGTACAGTCAATTTTTCATGCATTTGACCTACATTGAGGTAAATCTCAAGTGTGAAGCTCATCTTTCCACCTCAGAAACTGAGTAATGCGGGAAGCCTCTATTTATCAGCAACATAATCACTCTTTTCAGCTACATTGAACAAGCTCCTTCTTTAAAATCCTTTCACGCGTCGCACTGTAGCACCTTCCAATGTTTCCTATGACTGCCGAACATTGTCACCTTACCGATGAAATAAAGCCTTTGACATTTTCCCCCCAATGTTCTGTACATCTTCAAGGCCACTTTATAAACCAGAACGCCTCTACACTTTTCTTTATAAGGAGGGCTGTCACGACTCAGCGCTGAAAGTCTTTGGTTTTTGTTGAGCACAAAAAGAAGTCAAGGTTTCAGGAACAAGAATTTCATCAAATCTAAACCTCAGCCTGATGTTTATCCCAACATCCCTGACAACGAATTACAGCTATGTACATTTACATCAGCAAATAGCACTATTTCAAGACCTCGACTGCTGCCTCCAGCATAACTAAAACGCATTTCCCTCCACCTCCTGAGATTAGCGACCTAACTGTGGAAGTCTCTGGAGCTCCGAAAGTCCGCTGCCTCATTTGTCAAAGCTGACCCTGAAAAACTCAGCTGTTTTGTCATTTATCTTTGCTACCTTTGGACCTATTTTTACGGCTTGTCCATGTATTGAGAACGAAGGAACATGGGAAGAAGTAGAACAAAAACTAGTTTACTCTCAAGGCGTGAGACGATTTTAGAAAAGATCATGGCTTCAGGAGGGGGAAAAAAAGAATGAAGAGCGCACATTGGTGGTCACTGTCCTGAATTTGACCGTGGTATGAGTCTATGATGACAGATTTATTCAGCTTTGGCGAATATTTTAGCTTTTCCATGACATGGATAAATTACATTTAGACCTGTAACAATCTGGAAGTTTGTGCTGATAATTTATTGCCAAACAAATAATTGTGATGAACTATTTAAAATTATGTTCAACTCTTGGCATTTAAAGTTTACAGCTTACTGTATAAATTAGCACTGTTATTATATTTTACTTCGAAGAATATTACATCAATATAAAATAATATAATATACTGTTATATTAATATATATAATACACTAATATAATATATTGTTGATGCCAGATGGGCTGGTCTGAGTATTTCAGAAACTGCTGATCTACTGGGATTTTCACGCACAACTATTTCTAGAGTTTACAGAGAATGGTCCGAAAAAGAGAAAATATCCAGTCAGTGGCAGTTCTGTGGCTGCAAATGCCTTGTTGATGCCAGAGGTCAGAGGAAAACAGCCAGACAGGTTTGAGCTGATAGAAAAGTAACAGTAACTTAAATAACCACTCGTTACAACCGAGGTATGCAGAAGAGCATCTCTGAACACACAACACGTCCAACATTGAGGTGGATGAGCTTCAGCAGCAGAAGACCACACCAGGTGTCACTCCTGTCAACTAAGAACAGGAAACTGAGGCTACAATTCACACAAGCTCACCAAAATTAGACAATAAAAGATTGGAAAAATGCTGCCTGGTCTGATGAGTCTCAATTTCTGCTCCGACATACGGGTGGTAGGGTCAGAATTTGGCGTCAACAACATGAAAGCATGGATCCATCCTGCCTTGTATCAACGGTTCAGGCTCGTGGTGGTGTAATTAATACCAATTGAGCATCGTGTCAACACCACAACCTACCTGAGTATTGTTGCTGACCATGTCCATCCCTTTATGACCACAGTGTATCCATCTTCTGATAGCTACTTCCAGCAGAATAACACACCATGTCATAAAGTGCGAATCATCTCAGACTGGTTTCTTGAACATGACAATGAGTTCACTGTACTCAAATGGCCTCCACAGTCACAAGATCAAAAAGCACCTTTGGGATGTGGTGGAACGGGAGATTTGCATCATGGATGTGCAGCCAACAAATCTGCAGCAACTGCTTTATGCTATTATGTCAATATTGACCAAAATCTCTGAGGAATATTTCCAGTACCTTGTTGAATCTATGCCATGAAGAATTAAGGCAGTTCTGAAGGCAAAAGGGGGACCAACCTGGTACTAGTAAGGTGTACCTAATAAAGTGGCCGGTGAGTGTAATATAATATAATATAATATAATATAATATTCATTCATTCATTTTCTTGTCGGCTTAGTCCCTTTATTAATCCGGGGTCGCCACAGCGGAATGAACTGCCAACTTATCCAGCACGATTTTACGCAGCGGATGCCCTTCCAGCCGCAACCCATCTCTGGGAACATCCACACACTCATTCACACACATACACTACGGACAATTTAGCCTACCCAATTCACCTGTACCGCATGTCTTTGGACTGTGGGGGAAACCGGAGCACCCGGAGGAAACCCACGCGAATTTACCCACGCGTTTAATAATAAATTTTATTAAAAATTTGTATTAATTAAAAAAAAGATGACTGACAATGCCTGATGATGACTTTCTGGCATTCTTCAGCAAATAAAAAATGAACTTAAAGCACTTCAGGCAACTCAAAATTAAGCACAGAGAACCTCTCACGGAGCCCAAAACAGGTCAATATCTTACCATCGATTAAGATGTTAAGTCTCTGTTAATCAATTATCTGATCAAAATCCTCCTGCAGATGCTTTTGTAATACATTTTGCAATAATGCTGTCTAGATAACCTCTAAATTAAATTCAGCCTCTATAGCGCCTTGAGCAAATGCAGCTCAATGAGAAAAGGATTGCGCGTGATGTTCATGAATGAAATGCTTTCTGCCAAAATCATTCTCTGCTATCTTATTTGGTCTGAAAAGTCACCTTGAACGGTTCTTTCATTAACACAATTTAGCAAAGCCACCATTGCCTTGGTCTAGTACAGCATGTACATTTGATTGTTCTTCTGAACCGGTAAATCTTTTAGAAAGCAAGTTCTTAGCGACATCATTAACATGAACAGAGCTCTGCAGAGGGAGAACAGTAGCACTCAATGCTGTTCCTACCCAGGGATACGCCTTTCGATTCTTCTCAAGACTACGCCTTTGCTTTTGTGAGCAATTAACAATCTTGTAACTTCCGCTGGGCCATCGAACATAAAAAAAGTGTTTCTAGTGAATGCATGCAGCACAAAAGCAATATATATATATATTTAATTCAAGCCATCTTACTTCCATTTTCTGTCTTTGAACACACTTCACTGCTTCTGACAAGGAATCGTACCAATACGGAGGAGTGTATTCTGATGTAATTGTGTTCGCTGCATGAGCACTGCAGTGCATCTCTCATCTCGCCTCTACTGAGGACAAGCAAGTCTAGAGGAAAGCTTTATTCATTTTGCAGTCACATGAAAGCTAAACAATGTGCTGTGAAGATGCTGCTTAATATACAGCACGAGACACTAAAAGCTTGATGCAAAGCTAAGATACAAAGCATATATAAATCTCTGGCACTCAGTAATGACGAAGTCTGAATGCATGTCACATGTTTGGAGGCATTTCAGGACATGGGTTATTGATATTCTGCTTAGCACTCCACTATGGCAATTCTGTTATATACTTTAAATAGTTCACAGTTCACTCAAAAATGTGAAACATCATTCACATTCACTTCAACATAATGACAGTGAATGAGAAAATGTAAAGACTAAATAGTAAATGAGTAAATTTGACAAATCTTCTGATGTCATGCAATAGTTTAAGTGCAAATTAAGACATCAATTGAGAAACTTGATATCTCCACTAGCTCTCCTTGGCATATTCATGTCTGATTTGTGAATGAATCATTCTTTTGAGTCTGAACCTTCTGATCTAGTTCAATATCAGGTCTGGGGTGCGTTTCCAAAAACCATCGTTAGCCAACTAAGGTTGCAAGTTCCGTTGTTACAAAAATAGTTTGTTGATTTGGCATTTCCCAAACCCAATGTTTCAACAAACATTTGCAAACTGCGTTGCAAACTTGTACACTTGCAACTACACATCTAGAGCTGTAGTTAGAAGCATAGTTCCTGGCTGCGTTTTATTCCGTTATCCTGCCTATACCCTATTCCTTTCGAACGTTCCAAACTTGGAATGTTTAAAAATAATAAAACATTAAAGTCATATCTCTTAGGTGTAATTTGCTTTCAAAGTATTTTTACAGTTCAGTTTTAGCAATCTTCATATTGTCTATTGCGTTCCCTTCGCAGTGCACTTTGAAAATATTTATGCCATTTTGAACACAACAGTGGCTCATGACGAAAGCTATAGGTGACCTATTATTTAAAACCGCAGTAAAAAACAAAAAAAATATAGCATACGTTACTGGTTTTAACTTACAGTAGGTTATTTATTAACCACTGCAGTGGTTTGAATGTGTCAAATTGTAAAAGTAGACTTTGCAAAAAAGAAAAAAAAAAAAACCTACTTATATATTTATATGATTTAAATATGACATTAGAATACGTGTTTTATGTTTTAGAATAGAATATGGAATATTCTCGATAATAATTGTAAAGAAAATATGCCCTGTATATGCCGTTTACATATATTTTAATTAAAATAGAAAAGGAGTGCATGTTTTTACCAAAAAATAATATATATTTTTTTAAATACATGTGCGTGTAAAAACATATGGGGATTTTCTCTAAAGAAGTAGTTACTCCACCCTGTTTAGAGCATCAGTATGGACATTTTACGTTATAACTAACGTAACTCGTCTCTATATCGTTCTTTTTCCAAATGATGCATTGTACTCTGATAGTTCAGCCGCGAGTTACATCGTTGTTTGGGAAACGCACCCCTGAATGGCTATTTTAACATGCACCAATTTTTGTCAATCCAAATGAATTGAAACCCTTCACATATCTGTTTACATGTAGTCTAAAAATTGTAATCTGGTTAAAAAATCTATTTATTTTATTTACATTCTCCTTGCAACTTTTGCACTTAAGAAAGTTGAGGTCTAACATATTTATGAAACATTTACAGTTTTTGATTTTTATTAGGTTATACATAATATCTGAATATAGAAATATTATTTTTAATTTTGAATTAAATTTTAAAATATTCTTCTGTCTCTTTTTTGACATTAGATACTTCTTTTTTTGTCATTGCTTCATTATGATAATTTCTTTCGAGATTTTCTTCAATCATTTTTTTTATTTTAATTTCTAATATTTTACTTTTACTGTATTTATTTGATTTTAATAATTTTATTTTTAGGGATGATTTAAATGTACATTTAATTTACAGCACATTTCTAAAATAAAGTGCAGCCTAATAAAAATATACAGCCAGCAGTTTCACATGCTTTATCATACATTTTTGTAAAATTTGCCTTTAGACATTACACTGCTCCAGAAACTTCGGAAAATAATTGAAAACGTACAGGTAAATTCCTTGCTGTTGGATTGGATTAGAAAAGGACTAAACCACACCTTCCAATCTGAGCTCAGTCAGACAAAGGTGATTAAGCTGTTTAGATGAACGTTTTTTAATCTGACTGATTCATCATTCCGATTACAAACGATTATATGATTCATTCTCAAATTGGGCTATTCTAGTAGCAACTTAACAGCTTTAGAAGACTGAAAGTGAATCAGGAAATAAAACAACTTGAATAAAGAAAAAGAAAATTTTGATAAATGTAAAAATATATAACTACAGTACAATGTGCAATTAATAATATGCACTGCTACTACTTCGATCGATGATATTTAATAAAACTAGGATTTTTCTTACTTAAAATCTCTGGTTTTGATTCATGCTGTTTGCATAAAAATGAGCAACTAATTAATTATTTAAAACCTCTGGATGTGGTTTAGAAAAAAAAGAGAAGTGTTTCACATGTTTGACATGTGATTTTAACGTAAAGCTCATTGTGCACATGTGGTTTTTCTGTAAGGTAAAAAAGACACTAACAAAAGAGAAAAGAAGAGGGGTTTAAGTGATAATAAGTATCAGGAATGTTTTTTTTTCTTTTAAGATAACTATATAAGAGTGTAAGCAACTGTAATGCAGTTGCAGTAAAAAGTAACATTGCGTGCATTTAACCAGGCCAAACACGAACACTGCAGCAGCCAGAAAAACATCTGCCTCACGCCTCACCCTTCACAGCTGCACTGACCTGTCTTTAATTAATGAGCCAAGCTCCATAACGCACTGAATTCATTGTCATTTTCAAGCTCGCCCTGTACTTTCAGCCTGCCTTACATAAGATTACAGTTTGGCTGTTAAGGTCCGCTGTTAGCAAGTAGCCCAATGTGTGATTACACCCTCCAATGGATTTGCCCTTACATAAGAGAGCATATAGCTGTGGGGTCAATCTCTCAGCTAGACCTTTGTTGTCTAATAAATGTCAGAGGCTTCATTTAGCTCATAATTGATGGTAAATAATTTGCAGCATTTAGCATACGAAACAACACAAAAGCTAGCCTGTGACCCTATAGATGCTCTGGTGCAAACTACCTTGTCTTTATAGCATCCTTCATTAATAGTGACATCAGCGAGTCTGAACTGCAGTGTTTCCAGGGGTCAATGGCACATTTCCAGCTCAGATTGTGGCTTGCAGCTGCTTGGGAATCAAGGACTGCGGTAAACTAGCTCACTCCTGTTTACCTTCTATCAATTTATAGACTTTGCTGAATCACAGACCACAATGACAGCTTAAATTCAAGCACTTAACTACATAACCATTTCAATGATCAGCCTTAGATTTAAACGATTATTTTACAAAATAAAAATCCAGTCATTTACTCACACTATAGCTATTTACTGGCCATAAACCCCTGCAGCCCAAGACCGGTTACTCACTGAAGCTAAGCAGGGCTGAGTCTGGTCAGTACCTGGATGGGAGACTACAAGGGAAAACTAGGTTGCTGTTGGAAGTGGTGTTAGTGAGGCCAGCAGGGGGCGCTCAACCTGCAGTCTGTGAGGGTCCTAATGCTCCAGTAAAGTGAAAGGACACCAGATCCTGACTCTCTGTGGTCATTAAAAATGCCATGGCACTTCTCGTAAAGAGTAGGGGTGTAACCCTAGTGTCCTGGCCAAATTCCCTCCCTCTGCCCTTACCCATCATGACCTCCCAATCATCCCCATCCATGACTTTATCACTGTCTCTCCACTCCACCAATAACTGAGGCTGCCGTCGCATCATCCAAGTGGATGTTGCACACCGGTGGTGGTGTGGAGAGACCCCCTCTCATGATTGTGAAGCGCTTTGGGTATATGGCCATACACGATAAATGCGCGATATACTGTAAATACACATTACATTTTACTATTGATCCAAACCCACATATCTTTTGTTCATCATCAAAACACAAATTAATATATTCCTAAACAAAATCTGAGTGATTTCTATCTGAATAAAACAAATCCTTTAAATAACATATTGGACAAATAGATAACCCCCCAAATTTCATGCCACTGGTTGTGCCACTGTTGCTGCATCAACCAATAAACCTCTTACTAACAGCTGTCTCTGCATGTTAATACTGAAGAAACACACCTTTAAGTAACATTTGCAGCATGCTATTTCCCAGAGAATACATCTCCATTTCTGAAATGTTATATTAGTAGAATTAATTGAAGCCTGTGTTCAAAATCGTTCCAAATAACAACTGTTTATGTGCCTCCAGGAGGGAATAAATGAAAATGTGGCATTAATCTATGAAACTGTGGCTGATTGTTTTTCCGTTCGATTCAATTCAGTCAAGTGCTTCCTGGCAGATTTCACATGCTTTAATTTGCAACAAAAACCTCACTTGGACTCAAATTATTGCCAGGCTGAGCCCTGCGAGCATAAAAAATTAGCTTTACAATTACTTTAAATGGAAAAGGCAGGATTAAATGCTGAATTTTTAATAGGCTGGTAATCCACTCCTCCTAGTATATTCTGAACACCAACCTTATATACATCATAAACAGACCATAAACTAACAGTCACATGGTGCAGACTGAACGATATAAACACATAGAACAGAAAATGTGTTTTGAGGAAAAATACTCCACTATACAGAATTTTTAGAGTAAATGTGATATCAGTTAACACTAAAGCAAATGAAAATGTTGTTGCTCAGAGTTTGTTCATAGCCCAGCAAACAACTTTGGTTTAATAGACATCTAAACGCAGACAGCTTGACTAAAACAAGGCTAAACTTGGGCTGTCAGTGAAAATGTAATAGACATCTAAGTATAGCCCAAAATTAAACTAGTCATTAAATATACAGATTAGACGGACTTTACATGTGTGGTCATTCATTTCTGTTTATTTGATGACTAGTCTAGTTTTGGCCTATTCTTAAACATCTATTAGATTTTCACTGACAGCCTAAATTTAGCTTTGTTTTAGCCAAGATGACTATGTTTAGACGTCTATTAGACATCTATTAGACATCTTTTAAAAACAAAAAAAATGCTTGCTGGGAGCTTGGAAGACCTAATAAGAGCTCTCAATTATGTTACATTAGAAACTCAAGAAGGCATCACGGTGGCGCAGTGGGTAGCATGATCACTTCACAGCAAGAAGGTTGTTAGTTTGAGTCTCGGCTGGGTCAGTTGGCATTTCTGTGTGGACTTTGCATGTTCTTCCCGTGTTCGCGTGGGTTTCCTCCACTTGTGGGTTTCCTCCAAAAGTCCAAAGACATGTGCTATAGGTGAATTGGGTAGGCTAAATTGTCCGTAGTGTATGTGTGTGAATGAGAGTGTATAGGTGTTTCCCAGTGATGAGTTGCAGCTGGAAGGGCATCCGCTGCGTGAAACATATGCTGGATAAGTTGGCGGTTCATTCCGCTGTGGTGACCCCTGATTAATAAAGGGACTAAGCCGAAAAGAAAATGAATGATTGAATGAATAAAAACTCATGAATTACAATTACAATTTATTTAGTTCTGCATCACTTTGAAGGGAAATGTTTGTGTTCTATTATCGTAAACTTTTATTATTATTAACTTTTGCCATTACAAGATTCAATGTGATGCCTCTATGAGCTCTTACCCCCAAAATCCTTCCATGATCAGCTACAACTAAATTCTCCATTCACTTTTTATAGTAATTATTTTTCCGATTATAAAGAGTTTTCATTTAGATTTTCCTACTGAAAAAAGTGCTTCCCTTCATCATTACTCTCACGCACCGCTGCGCAAAGCCTCATTGCCTAGAAAATAGCAGTTAGCAAATTAAATTATTTTCCGTGCTGTCCTGTCCACAGGAGCCAGGAACACAAGAAAGCACCGCTATAATGAAGAGAATTTCGTAACGCTTATCCCGCAGACATGTGCTGTGATCTGATGAGTTCTGCACCCCATGTGCAATCCACCAGCTCTGGGATCCTGCTAAAGAATGATAACAGGCAGCCATGTTTAAGTCCTCTGAGGTAACAGCCAGCGACAGTGTGCTGGACATTCAGCATCTGTGTGAGGTTTAGAGAACATTTAGAGGTGTCCCATCTGTGGTACGGCAGAAGGGAGCAGATATGCACGTCCCTCAATGTTAGGTGTGTGATAATATGTCTGCAAATAATATTTGATAAAGCTCAGAGGACCAGGATATTAGCATTTCAAAAGATTTTTGCAATCTCTGCTGTATTGCTTTACAATAGTACAATTATTTTGTACAGGAGAGCCAACTGGGGCGTTTCAATGGACACCTGCAAATTGTGTGCATGAGTCTAGATTAGCACTCAGTGAAATCACAAATAGAACAGTGCTAAACACAAGATGATGCACAAAGGCATCTTTTTAGAGACTGATAATATTGTGGAAAACCAATATATCAGTCTTGAGAAAAGGCCAACAAAGGCTGATTGAAAATACGTGCTTCAACAAATAATTTTGTGGAACTGCAAAAATGCACTTATTTGACTGTAATTTTTAGGTAAATGGAGACTATGGGGCATTATGACGCCAAAAATGTTTTGTTCCTTTTCACACTAATGGCATGGACATACTATCGACATTCATTCATTCTTTTTCTTTTCGGCTTAGTCCCTTTATTAATCTGGGGTCGCCACAGTGGAGTGAACCGCCAACTTATCCAGCACGTTTTTACGCAGTGCATGCCCTTCCAGCTGCAACCCATCTCTGGGAAACATCCATACACACTCATTTACACTCCTACACTACGGACAATTTAGCCTACCCAACTCACCTGTACCGTATGTCTTTGGACTGTGGGGGAAACCGGAGCACCCGGAGGAAACCCACGCGAATGCAGGGAGAACATGCAAACTCAAACTGACAGACACGCCAACTGACCCAGCCGAGGCTTGAACCTGCAACCTTCTTGCTGTGAGGCGACAGAACTACCTACTGCGCCACTGCGTCGCCCATATTATCGACAAATAAAGTTTTTTTGTGTGCAATTATTGGTGAAGTTTTTTCCTCGCCGCTGTCGCCAATGGCTTGCATGGTTCGGGATCTGTAGAGCTGCACATCAATGAATTTGCTCTTCAGTGTTTGGACTCTCAGTAGTGATTATTAGACCACACTGAACTGAGCTAAACTGAACTGAAACTGTTTCAGTTTACTATAATCTTCTATGTGAAGCTGCTTCGACACAATGTACATTGTAAAAGTGTTATAGAAATAAAGGTGAATTGAATTGAATCCTTTGCACAACACCAAATAAATACCATGAAGCGCCTTAACAATGTCTATGATTTGTAATGGAATATGTTTGCGTCACCTATCCTAACTTTTCTAGTATGGTCAGTTTGCTTTGGTAGCTCACTTTGTGTTTCACTTGGGATGAAGAATTACTGGGTTCAAGTTCAGGGAAGATGGTTTCACAAAAAAATTAAAGGCTATTTTAAGTCAAAGTAAAATCAAAGTCCCTTTAAAACAAGTCATTTTACTCGGCGGCCATCTTTGAAATGCCTCTCGGGCAGTATGCTCGGGCATTATGTCAGAATAGGGAAAGATCAAATTCTCCAAATCTGTTTGCCAAGCTTACGATTACATTACATATTTGGAATCACTAATAAAATTAAACAACAACTGTTTCATAAGTTGCGTTTCTAAACATCCGAATCAAACAAAATTTTAATTTTTCAGGTTGATCGAGCTAATGCGCATGCGCACTCAAAGGAAAGAGATCACGACACTAAACTTATTTATAGCTGATATACACATTATTATCCTCTAGCTAATGCTTCGCCTGATTGCGTTGGTCTTCTGAAGTAATCCACAACTTGATTTTGATGGCGAGTCTCCTCCAGAAATGAAGGTGACTCTTTGTTTACAAGTTTGTGGGCGTTTGAGTAGTTGCTGTTATGTGATGTGCGTTTGACAGGACAGACTGTACCTCGCGGTTGTTTCATGCAGATTACAAAACCGAACAAACTTTTGTTATCAAGTGCACTTGGTTCATTTAAAAGTACAGATTTCAAGCTTTATCTGAATATATTTCTTATGTCTGTGAAGCAGGTATTCACTGAGATTCTAGTGTGTTGGTTGACCACCAAACTGTCATAAAAGCACACATCTGATCCATTTTTAGCATCAGAAATGTGCAGCAAACCTTACCCAGAGCAATGTATTTCACATTTTGCAAAAATGTAGGCTGCGGCACATATTTTAATGAGCCGGAGCTGGAAAAAGCTGTGACATCACATTGGCCCATTTGTAGTTAATTAATAATTTCATTTAAAATCTCCACCCTGTGGTTGTTCCCTCATCTACATCAACAGCAGGTTATTAGTTGTAAGATGGCAGCAAGTTAATTACATTTTATAATTCGCATGTTCATAAACGTTCTCTTATTAGTGAACTGTAAACACAAGTGCTGTTCTTGTTCACAGCATGTTTTCGTTAATGAATTTTCATAGAAATAACATAAAGCACTTAATGATTGCGGTATGATTCATGGTATCCAATCCAGAAGCATTATAAGAGCAGTAAAATGTAAAAAGTTTTCATAGTTACCATCAAAAGGATGCCATAGGGTCACCATATGCTTGTTGATGCCATAACTACCAATCTGTTCCAGAAAAAAAAGCATCTTTGCCCAGCCATTAAAATGCAGTTGTATGTTCTTATCTGTAGTTGTATATTTCATATAAACAACATGAATATCAAAAAGAAATATATTTACACAATTGTTTAAATATTTAAGACCAGTAAGAACAAAAGAATGAATACTTTTATTTAGCAAGGATGAATTAAATTGGCCAAAAGTTCATTCAAATCATTTAATGCTGCATGTGTAGTTCTGGTAAGTTTGTCTACATTCTGTAATAATGCGCTGCTTTCAATTCACACACACATATCACTAAAGCACAGTTTGAAGATTCCACTTCGCACACAGAGAAAAAAAATCAGAAGCACAGGTCCCTGTCAGTGCTGCCCTGCGACTTTCAATTCATAAAATAACGATACTGAAATGCTGCATCACTATAAATTTCAGCAAATAGATCACTGAAGTAAATAAACTGTCTCCGAAATAATTCATTCAAATAATGATATAATTCATTTAACTAAATGTGATCTTACAGCACAAGTTCATCTCTTTGTCTGACTTGAAGTGGACAGAATGCAAGACCTAACTAACCAAAACTTCTGGTCTAGTATTGCACTGTAAAATATCATTAAGAGCTTTAACATCAATTCTGGAAAATGACCATGGTATAAGCAGTATAATCTATGGTTAGACTGCAGACTGCTGTGTTGCAGGTGTTTTTAGCTTTAAATTGTCTATTAAAATAGTTTAATGGCCATGCAGCTGGTTGTGGGTAATCCATTACTTATGAGAACATTGTGAAAATTTGTTAATAAAACAAAATAAGTTTAAATAAGTTAAATAATAATAGCAATGATAATGATTATTGTTAAAAAATGTAAAACCTAATGTAACAATTATTGTTTTGTGCTGTATTTCTAATCAAATAAATGAGGCTCTGAAAGTTTTTTTAAAAACTTGATTTTTCATTGACCCCAATAATTAAATGGTAGTTAAATAAAAATATTTACTGATATACAAAAATTTTTGCTCGTTATCTTTTTTTTTTTTTTTCAAAAAATAAAGCTAATGTCTAATGGAACAGAATGTTTACCTTGTATATATAAAACAGGGCCAGGATGTCTCCACTCCTATGCAAACATTTACCTCAAAACAAAGAGCCAATGCTGTTAAAAGGTTTAATTACTCTGTATTTTGTGTCAGCTTACAAAAAGTAGTTTGTCTAGAGCGTTATACCCGAGTGCTGGCTAAAATAAGCCAGCTTTCTCAAGGTAAGGAGAAATGGGATTGAAGTAAAACTACCAATTATACTTCAGGATCAACCTATATCACGGTGTACCTTTGCATGCATTTCATGCTCCTCTAAGCTGAAGTCCCTAAAATGAGCACTTAAAAGCTACTGGCATATCTCATCTGAAACGCTAAGTTCATGAACAACCCTCTGCATGCCTTAATTGAGGTCACAATACGAGTAATGGAGCCTACTGCTATAAAATGAAAGACTCACCAACACATTTCCGTGATCATGAGGAGAACATTCTGAGATTGTGATCTCCCAGCTAGCTATTTTCACAGCACAAACACCTGCATTGTTGATATCAGGCATACTGAAGTAGCTCTGTAAAAGCCCAGTTTTAAAACCTTTTTAAGTGAAGCTGTTGATTGACAGGTGAGGACAAATCATGTCAGATTAGCGTTTACACTACAAATGCAATGTGGTCACATGCATTTCCGACTACCTCAGAGTGGCTGAACATCGGACAGGATCTTTAAAATAAAGCCAAAGATAGCAAAGGCTGTAGTTTGAGCCACATGCTGAATCTAGTGGGAGAATATAAATGGATAAGCATACAAATTTATATATCCACACCAGCAAGGCAGATCATGCATTTCCCTGTCAGTGATGGAGGAGAGAAAGAATGAAATTGCCTAAATAGCCAACTCTATTGTATGTTGCCTCTCTTGGTATCTGCGTATATTAAATGACAATCATGTGTCTAAAATCAATTGCTTTGGACTGAAGATATATGGAAAGGCAACTTAAAAACATCAATAAGACAGTCGGATGATCTTTGGCCGTAACTAGCCATGAGCGTGCCTCCGCATTGGCTGCATTCAGTTGATAGCAGCAATTTAGATATAAAACAAAGCATTCCCTGACACATGCCAATGATCCCTGTGTTTATTGGGCTCAAATCCTGCTGGATGGGCACTAAATGAAGTAAGACCTGCTCAGCAGCCCAACATTAATTACCATGTGTATGCTTTCCTGTCTCCTGACGAATAAAAAAGCCATGAACTACCTTTGATTTAGCATAACCAGACTCTTCTAACCAGTAATGGTTCTGGGAATCAAATCACATGACCCCTATTTCATTCATTCATTCATTCATTTTCTTGTCGGCTTTGTCCCTTGCGGGGTCGCCACAGCGGAATGAACCGCCAACTTATCCAGCACGATTTTACGCAGCGGATGCCCTTCCAGCCGCAACCCATCCCTGGGAACTTCCACACACACATTCACACTCATACACTATGGACAATTTTAGCTTACCCAATTCACCTGTACTGCATGTCTTTGGACTGTGGGGGAAACCGGAGCACCCGGAGGAAACCCACGCAAACCCAGGGAGAACATGCAAACTCCACACAGAAACGCCACCCCTATTTTGATATAACACTAATATAAATCATTTAAGACAATACACTACAAAGACAATGTTTGTTCTACATTTAAAAGAATAGCAAGTCCTCATCACAACTACATGGCACAGAGGAACCAAATCTCTTTCAAAACCAGTTTTTTAGCTGAAGGACGATAAAACCACTTATAGCATGTTGGTATGAGACTATGAATGCTAATATAGTTTTTGTTTTTGGTGTAAACAAACCTTTATAGGCCAATTAACTTGCAATCAACATTATAAATAATAAAGCCCATTTGAAGAGCATATAGGGATTTTTCAACATGTTGCCATGACGCACAAACCATTCAAAGTTCACGACAACATGTCACTGGTAGTATTTCCTCACATCTTGGTGATTTACAGTTTAAAATTTATGCACATGATGTATTATTCAACAAAAGAAGACACAAAGGTTCCTGTGAGTTAAAACAGTGCCGACATTTATCTCCTTGAGGATCAACATGGAGTGCTTTAGAATGGCTTAATGTAGTGCTGAGGAAATTCTCCTGAGAATAAGCTTTCAAAACGTTGCTTCATTTGATACAGCGACTTCCCGAGATGAAAAGTGAGTAAACACATTTAAATGCAGCAGCGAGTGCTCAAGAGAAACAGGATTATTATATAAACTCAATGCAAGTCTGCAACGGGCATCTCAGCGAAGGGATTTGGGGCAATTCAGATGTGCAGTTAGTGGTCGGTAATGAAAATGGAACAAAGTCAACAGAGTGGCAAATTATCACTTCTCATGGTTTACCTGCTTAAACTGAAGCCTAAACTGATCTCAGATCTGATTTTGCACATATTCTCCTCCTAATTTGCTCTCCAGCTGAAGTGAGTGTTGCATGAAGACAGCTGTGATTGAAATTATGATGGTTCAGTATAAAGAGATATTTGTTATCGGGTTCAGTAAAGTGATTACTCCAGCTTTTTTGACGGAGCATATGTTGTGAAATAACTCCATATGGTAATTTGTCACGGGAACAGTTAAGGCACTATTGCATGTTGCACTAATAACATTATTTTACGTCATTGTCATTACCAAACCACATTAAGGGCGCATATTTTTACCAGCTGAACTCATTTTGTGAATAATATTTCCCGCTCATCTTTTCGAGCAGTTCAGTTGAGCTGATGCTTGGAATACTACTGACCTTATCCGCCATGATCATGGATGAGCCACCATGGATCCCCAGGATGGGTATCAAAGTCTGAGAGGAAATAAAATCCAAAATCTGGGCAATGGCTTCCTGGTCTGTGCCGTCTCCGAACACCACCCCGTGGATTTTAGTCCCGGACATGAGGTCACACACATGGGTAATGATGCTTTTGGGGTCTGTTTCATTCACCAGCAGGGTCACCACATTGACATCAATGGGATCATCTTTGCTCCACAGAGCCCGTATATCTCTGTCAGAGATGTAGCGAGTTTGACCCAGGATCACAGCAATGTTAAGTATGGGCACTTTCTCTGCCGCATGTGAGATGCTGATGAGGTTAAGGAGAGCTGGAAGAGTCAGAAGAACCAACCTGGAAAACCCCATAGTGCTCGACTTCATTCCCTGCGAAACAAATGCACACACACAACAGAGGCCGTTTGAGATATAATGCATTTATAAATCATATAATACATATATATTTCACAGATATAATACATTCATAGTTTCTTCTCAAAGAGGAGACATGAAATGACTTCAGACATCTAAAGTATATGCAACATTGCTTAATGCTCCTTACTGCATTAGCAAACAGACTGATTTAATAACTTCATACGTTTTCAATGGCATCCAGTAGAGTTACACAACAATGGTAAGGAGCGCTACATTTCTTTTTTAAATTTCATTTTAGAATTTAAGCAATGAATAACTAGCAATGAGCAAATGATGAATATTACATGTGACACTGAATCTGAGCAGCAAGCAGGGCAGAAGAGAGTGGAGCTGACATCATCACATGAAGACTCTTGGAGTGACTGAGCGGAGGAAGCTCACAGGCCTGACGCTATACTGTGGCCAGCATGTATACGCAAACAGATGCATTGTAAAGCAAGGCATAAAACTGCAGAGAAACAACATATGGTGCAGAGGCTGTTCTCGGGAAGAATAATGCATCATGTCGCTGTTATGAAAGACAAATGAATGAGCAAGCTGAATTTATCACATATTCTGCTTATAATCATTCAGCAGGGGAAGTAATGAATGGTTGATTTGTTTCAATGCACATGTGAAGGCATTGGTTTATGTTTTTTTTTTTTTCATTTTTGTGATTTAAACTAGTTTTTTAGAGGCTAATGTTAATGATTTTATATTTTTTTGCATTTTAAATGGGTACTTAACATTACAGACATGTTAACATTTTATACAGATAGTATAAAAATAAAATGTATAAATATAAACAGACTATCGTTGTTTTTGTGTCTTGCAGTAAGTCATAAGACAGGGTGCAATTTTGTAAAACACAGATACTGTGACAGACATTCATGTTCAAAACAATTGCTGCAAAAATGTTCAAGCTCTGAACATATGGAAAATTAAATTAATCATCAAATGAGTATATTCATGAACCATGTGTCAAAACTAATGAATGCAGAGCTGAGAGACTTTAGCTGGAGGCCAGGTCTTTTGACAATTGCATATTATATTTATTTATATTTTATATAAATGTAATTAATTAGAGAGGGAGAAAGAGAGATGTGGAGATTAATAAACAATAATTAATGGTTTACTGAATAAAATTAGCCTGATTTGTTATTTTTGGCAAATGCGATATCAGTGTTCTAACAACGTGACAGAGATCTTAACATGGGAATATATCTAGATGAATATTCCTTCTGATACCTCATTAATTTGCTCAAAACGACCATTATGCAAGCGCGCCCCCTATTGACGCTTCTCGCTTTGCGTTCTCAGCTGGAACCACAGTACGCTATAGGACAGCATTATATTAGGAAATTAACGCGTCAGAAATGTACAACAGAAACATCTTATAAGGTTGATAGCATCCATTATTCTGACAAAAAGGAAGATGAATTAACAATCTCCGTTTTAATGAAAAGAGAATCGTTATGTTTTATGCAGAAAAGTATGCAAGCCTATTCGAAGTTGGATCAACAACTCGACCAAAATCCGCATTCATCTGTTACATATCAGAAGGAAGCATGGACAAGTGTTCTTATCCCGTAAAACCCCTTTAAATGCCACATTCATCTCTTTTCTGCTGTTTGTTTAGAATTTTGCCTCGTTCATCAGGAAAACATCTCGTTTTGTCCAGCAAAAGCGAAGCGCACTCCTGAGGGAAAATCCTCAGATGTGCTCACATGATCATGACACGAGTTTTCTGTCAGGTAAAACAAGAGCATGTTCTTGAACATAACTCGACAAAACATTCTTACTGTTTAAAAATCCCACATCCTATCATTATAAACTAACAAATCCCTCTTTTTTCCCCTTTCGTCCCTATTTTTAGGATCGCGCATCCCTAATGATGCAGGAAAGCCGCGTTTTCCTGCATCAAATTAATTTCAGTGTTGCTGGATGGCGGGACTGGATTTTAAAACGTTTCTGCTCGTTTTCTAGTGTCCTTTAGAGAATAAACCGCAATGGACCACGCGAATTTTAACAAAAGAGAGAGAAACAATGATACTCACAGCATCCCTCTTCCACAAAGCTCCAGAGATGTTGAATGGGATGACATTGCAACAGTCCTCCTCTCACCAGCCAGGTTGAAAATATGGATAATTATTCCCACCGACGAATCCTTGAAGTTCAACCACAGAACCATGCGAATCAAATTAATCCAGTGGTTTGCATGTCTATGAATTATCCATGACTCTTCCTCGATGAGAAGAACCGCGAGACTCGAACGGTTGGAAACTGAATCCGCAAGAAAATGGGACTGAATCTGCAAGCAGGACCACAGGACAGTCTCACAGTCCTCTTTCCCCACAGCCTCTCTGGAACTGAGGGATGCCGTCAGTAACACATCCTTAAGGTGAAAATGAGAATTACACCCTGTTTTAGAGCAAGGCACCCCTAAGAAGAAAACATTTCTCTGTTGTCAAATCTTGAGCGCTGGTCAACAGTTTCAAACATCCGAGCGTTTAAACACCATGCCAACCGTCGCAACTTAGGCTTGACACAAATTGTAAAAGTTATAACAGACAAAATATTTACAAACTCTCTAAGACTTTAATTCGGGTTGTTATAGCCTATTACCTCGGTTGTGGAGCTTTAACCCGTCGCGGCGTGGTTCTTCTGCTTTTTTCAGTGATCTAAATGATTTCGGCGAGGATTGCCTCTCGGTGACGTATGAGCGTTTGAAATTCCAGAGCCAAACTTCACTGCGGAAACCACTGAGCTCGTCATTGCCATGTACAGTGAGCGGGGCTCGAACAGCGCAGATGCTACTCTCCCTCACACACCTCACATTATTCTCATCTGACTGTTCATTATGCTCGATTCGATGCGTTTTTTTCTGCATTCGTTCACCAGTACTTTTCTATGAGACGAGGAAACATATTGAGCCTTTTATTTGTGCACGTTCTTACATTATAATGGCTTACCGATCATAGTGGTTTAGCTTCGGCATTTTTTCTCTCACGTTTTCATTTCTGCGTAAATCACGAACAAATCTTATGTAAAATGCAGTGACAGTGTTTCATGTATTTATAGATTATAACCTTGAATGTAATTTACTGATATGATGTTTATAGCTAGACAACATAAAACTTGAACAGATAAAACACATAATATAGACTATTTAACTCATACAAATAATAAATAACATTTTGCATGATTTTAGAAGAAAACGCTGCACATTAATATTGTTTTGTAGACAATGTGTTTAGCTAGTTTAACAATCGAAGGAACAGTTCACTGAAATGGAAATCTGAACTGTTTTTTTACACTCAGAACATTAAAGAATGCAAAAAAAAAAAGTTCAAGTCAATGGCTGTCAGCACTCTTGAGAGTAAATGAGAACATACACTGCCTGTGCAAAAAAAAAATCACACACTCTAAAATTTCATTTGACTGTCTTTAGTTTTAATTACTGCACACAATCGCCTTGAAATATGTTTTAGCCATATCACAACATTTATTCCATCCAGAGTTGTATGAATCTTTTGCCAAGATCTTGCATTGTTGATAAAATAGGACTTCTGCACAATGTTTGCTCCAGCAAATCCCAAAGATTCATAATAGAGTTAAGATCTGGACTCTGTGGTGGCCAATTCATAAATGTTCTTACTTTCTCTAAACATGACTTTAAAATCTGTTGTTGTTTTTTATGATTTGATTTAACCAGATTTTTAAGTGATCGCCGATTTTTCCAACCACATTTACTCCTCAAAGATGATCCCAGCAGGCACAGGACTTCAACATGATGTCAGATTGACGTTGTTCCCCAACATCGTAGAACGTTGCAATTTGTTTGTAAAAGTAAATTGGGTTGACATCAAACCCCAATATCAGGCCGATGTCAATGTCCGACGTCAACCTAAAATCAACCAAATATCAACATCTAATGATGTTACAGCTTGACATTACTTGACGTTACTACTATGACATCTATAAGATGTTGGATTTTGGTTGCTTTACCTGATGAATAAATGTCAGTATTTGACGTCAGTATGACGTTAGATTAAGATGTTGGCTCCACGTTGGATTTTAGTCACCTTCCAACAAAACCTAAAATCAACCAAATATCAACTCATTTGACATCATTATTGGATATCAAAATAACGTTGCCCTTAGACGCTGGCTGGACATTGAATTTTGGTCACCTGACATTACAACCTAAATCTATAATATTATTAACTTTTGATGTTGTATGCCTGCTGAGATGCTTCCAGTTTTTAATAGCATAGTTCCCCACTATGCTTCCAGTTCTTAACCCAACTTTAGTAGTTTCAGTAATATTTTTAGACAATTCTTTGCTTGATACATGCCAATAATTTGATTTTTCTGAAACAGTTTAACTTATCTTTTAACTGACCACAAGATGTGTCTTGTCTTCCAACATGGTTTAATGCAAGACATTCTGGTCCTCGGCACCACCAGCCCAGCACATTTTGTATGTCTCTCTCATTTGACACACAAGGATCAGTTCATGGATCTCCCTGTTAACGAGCTGATGATTTGAATCAGGTGTGTTAAGTTAGGAAAACACACAACATGTGAAGGGGGGTTGCAGGTAGGTCCCCAAAGACCCGAATTGAGAACTACTGAACCACTTTAATGAATAAGAAGATACTCTACATCAGGGGGATAAATAATTTGTTATCAGCTGAAACATATTCACCAATGCAGTAATTATCCAATTGGAAGCTCCTATCTAGTTGTTTAGTTAAATCCAGTGTATTTATTTACTTATTTCAATGGGCAGCAATAGGCTACCCATGGCTCGACAATGCTTCCCCTTTTCCACTGTAAAAAAAAAAAAACAGCATCATTCGTGTGAGTTTGTATCAGAACAAAAAACTTACACTCAACACCATCATGAATGTACTGTTTTACTGAAAAGATTGTTTTAATCAAAGATCTAAAATGTGGTAATAATGTTAATTTTCTTGCACAGACCAACTGTTTAGTTTCATAATACCTCAATGTTTAAATTTACCTCAAGTCTTCCAAAATGTAAGTATCACAAACAAAACCTCAACATTTTATTAAAGATTCCATTCTTTATTAACTTGTTTACTGTATTGCATATGTAACCCCGCCCGTCCTACACCACCCAACCCGCTCTGAGCTGGGATCAAACCGGCGACCTTCCGCATGGGACTCAGTTGCTCTAACAAGGAGGCTAAAGACCATGGCCTCTATGTCTGTTGCTAGAGCACCTTAGAGGTCAGAGGAGTGACGATTACCTGCACAGCATTTCACTAGCTGGCCTTTGCTATACACTCCCCCTTATAAACCTCACTCCCATCCGGGTCACAGCTGGGATCGAACTGGCAACCTTCCACATGGGAGTCGGTTGCTCTAACAAGGAAGCCAAAGACCATGGCCTCTAGCGTCTGTCGCTAGAGCACCTTTAAGAGGTCAGAGGAGAGAAGTTTACCTGCACAGCACTTCACTAGCTGGCCTCTGCTACACATACTGTAGTCTATTGTAGATCAGCTTTACATTTTCATGCCCCTAAATATGTCGCCAAACAAAACAATCTGTGAATAAAAGCTCTGATTAATCGAGAATATTGTTCATTACTAATAATAGGTTATAATTCTTGATTGTTTTATCCCCTAACAAGCTCCCCTCAGGAACTGCAATCAAACAGCACTATATGATGATGTTTCCTCCCTATTTTCAAAACTCTCTATGAGTCATTTCAGCAAATATGACTTGCACTACAGTATATTCAAACTGCATTCAAAACACAGGCATGACTCACAGGAAAGCATATTCTGCAGTGTCTCCAGCTTTTGTAGGAAGAACTCAAACTCATGGAAAATTGTTAGAGTCTAAGCACTTCCCAGCCCCCAACTCCCATTACCTACTTGGACAGAAGCAAATGGCCATTTTCTCATTTTCTGCAATTGAAATGAACATGATACTCATAAGCGGACTGCTCTGAAAGGTGCAGAGCATGACTGACGCCATTACATCTCGAAAGAGAACATGTTCATCTTGTCTTCAAAGCTCTGATATATGTCGTTTTAAAGCACATCTGCAATTTACTCTGCAAGTCAAAGCACAATAAAGACGGTAACAACTCAAACAAGAGTTTCTTTTCTCTTATTTTGGTATGTACTGCAGCCAACAAATTGGTCTTTTTTCTTTTCTTTTTCTGTCACCACTCTTACTTAAATTGAGTTTTAAAAAATACTTTAAAAGAAATAAAAAATAAGAATCAAGTTATTGCTCAGGCTCAAACTGCAGCTCTCAGTTTTCCCTGGGGGTTTTTGTATTTCAGCCTAATACTATATCTACTGTGGCACTGGGTATAAAGTCACGCGTGAATGCAGGGAAGCGGTATCATGTCTGTTTGAGAAGTAATGCAAAGTGAATGCCCCTGCAAAACAAAGAAAATGTGAACAGTTAAATCAAGACTGTGCAACCAAAGATTAGATAACAAAGCTCAGATGAAGCCTGTTGGAGAAATGCACAGGACGCTCTCTAAACTTGCATAAACATATACACAACCCTCAAATGTCTTTACCAAAGAAATCACTATGATAGTCTAAATGCCAGAGTTCAACCAAACATTCAATACTGAGGGAAATCAAAAGTAAAATATGTTTTGTTGCTGAAAACCCTGTTCCATTCCACAAAGACCCTGTTCCATTCCACAAAAGGTTCTTGATTTAAACACTATGCTTATCTTATAATTTTAGATTATTCTAACAGATGATTGAAAGGTTTTTTGAAAAAAAACATGGTTCATAGGCATCACTGCTAAACAGCAGCCCACCGCAGCATCTAGTACAGCCCTGCTTGTACCATTAGCATAATATACGCTTCTGTAGGGTGTCCAACAACACACAACCATTAAAAAGAAATATTATACTTTGCTGCACAGTGGCATAGCAGCATAATAATTTGCAGCACCTCACTGAAAGGATGTGTGGGAAATGCTAATGCCTGTAGGACCCTAGGGTGCACCTGGGCCATAACATTTTATATCTCAATCACAGATGCGGTAAATTGGGTATTTTTAGAAAGGGAAACATTTCATTATACTTCTGCGCGGTACAATGTATTTTACGTAATTTCTCCAATAGTATCTGGATGCAGCCTTGATGATGCAAGCTGAGACTGCATATCTCAGTGATGCAATGTCAGACACAATGCACTTAATTGAGCTAGTGATGTCACTGTACGGGTAGGGTTAGGTGAGCATATTAAAAAGCATTGGATGCAGCTCAGATTGCACTGCACAGGTCTGGGTCTACATCCAGACTCCTCTCGTGGCACAGACGCGTCTGCAAAAATCTCCAACCGCTGGGTGGCGCTTTATCGTCGAGGGGCTAATGTGTTTGCTTGATGTCGTTTTTGGAAAGTGCGTGGGCCAACAGTTTTTTTGTTTGTGTGTGTATGAGTGTGTGTGTCACAAAACTAAGGACACTATAACAAAGTTTTTATTAAAATGGTTCCGCCAAGCTTTAATTTAAAAAAGAGGGATTTTTCTCTAGACTAAACTCAATAGTCTGAATGGGTGAATTACTACATAAACAAACATGGAAGCAAAAATGGCAAAAACGAAGATTGTGGGAGCACTGAGCTGATCATCTCCCAGTCTGACCATATTGGTAGTGATTGAAGGTCAGCGTTCATTTGAACAGTTTGTTTCAAAGAGCCGGTTCAGATAATTTTATAATTCTTAATTAATAAGTGAATTTCAGCCAGAATACATTTCAGGGTTAAATTGTACTTGGATATATTATGTTAAATCGTATTTAACCTATGTAAAATAGTAGCCTTGTCCATTTGTCATTAAAAGGATGTCCTGTAGCCATAACTTGATTTTAAATTAGAATTAAAACATAATTTAGAAAGACGTTCTAAAATAAAAAACTAAAATTTTCTTTCGCTCCATCAGATAAATAACAGTTACATGATCAAACACTCCCTACTACTGGATCAATAGACTAATATTAGTATACTGAACATGAACTGAACATGTCAAATTGAAGTCTGTGTGTTCAATCGGGTCTGTGTGAACTGTTGACTCTCGAACCATTCCTGCAAGAACCGATTCCACCAGTTCATTGAAAAGATTCGACTCAGATGAACGACTCGTCATTTATGAAGCAGTTGCTGCTTACCCCAGAACCTCTCGTGGACGGACTTATTTTTTTAAGGAAGCCCAATACCGGAGGAAATCCCCGCAGTGTTAACACACACTAAGCTGTTCACCTACGACCAATTCGTCATTCTGTTTAAATTAGAGATTCGCCAGGTGGGTTGTTTTTGAGATTGTTTTGCAAGGACAATGCACACGGTATTCGCGGGCTTTATTTGGAGTTTGTTACGCTCGTTGTATGGCAAGCGCTAAAACCATGCTGTCCCAAAACACGTTGTTAATGCACGTGTTGCTAAATAGAAAGCTTTATTTATGACGGCCAGCTGATTTACTGAGCATTTGAATTCTGCCACGGTTGGACTTTGCGTCTTTTTCACTGAATCAGAATAGCAAAGTAAATCTTAGCATCAGCGTTAGCTGCGGTTGTCAGTAGTAACCGTAGCGTGTGGTTCGTCATCGCTGAATGTAGTACGTTGTGCGTCTCTGAGCAAGGATTTAGCATTCATGTAGCTATAAATGTCGGTAGAGCTTTTGACCAGATATACTTCTGCCATTTCCGTTAATCACTTCCGGGTTATATACTCAGAGCCCTTTACTCATGTTCAACTATGAAAAGTGGGTGTGCTGTAAGAACAATTTTAGTAAGTTATTAGTAAAGATAAATTATATGTCTATTATTCAATATTTGCATTCTATTAATGTAAAACAAATCGCTGATGGTTGCATTTACGATCCTACGACGTAACGTTATATCTAATTTGTTATGTATTAATATGTAACTCCTGATCAAACGAAATAAAGCGAGATTTGCATCTCTTCACACCCCAGGTATGAAAAGGAGCAGATATGAAGATGATTCTGGAACGTTACAGTTGGCTCCAGGCAGTGGCCAGAAATCGAGCAAGCTCCCCCGATCTGAGGCAAGTAATGGTATAATGAAAAGATGACAAACGACTCATTTTTTTTAAATGAGAAAACGGAGTATTTTGTTCGTTAGACTTGGTTTTTTTTTTTTTTTGTGCAAAATTCAGACCTCCTTCAGTTCATGAAGTTGGGATTAAAGTTAGTTGTCAACTATTTTTACAGTGTAGTTTCTTGGCTGCAGCTTGCACATAGTTGTAAGTTTAAATGGTTGAACTTTAACTCCCTGTCTAAAATGTAGATTTTCTGCAAACAAATAGGCAATTAATTTGACAGTAATTGTCTTAGTGGCGAAATACTAAAATTAATTTTCATACATAAAAATAATAAGTCACATACTTTTTTTTTACTTTCTGTACTTTATAGTCTGTAATTCTGTGAAGACACACTATCTAAGGATCACAGTTTAGTTTTTAGTTTTAGAAGTTTATTGTCATTTGCATGTGCAACAATTTACAAGTGTCAACCAAAGTGCAGCAGTCATACATGCATTTAAATTTTTTTTTAAAAGTATTATTTAGTGTTGTAATGGCAAATTATTTTCCTCCTGTTCACAAGGAATACATTTTAATGTGAAGACTGAAATTGAATAAAGTCAGACACAGTTTGCCTTTTCATTGCTTTAATTCTCCAGCGAATGATCAGTTTACACACAATCAGCCTCTGTGAGCAAAAAGATCCCATGCATGGGCTCACAGCTGTTTTTAAAGACAAATTTCAATGTTTTAGATAAGAATTTCTCTACAGCTCCTTAACTTCTAAACAACCTGTAGATTGCACATGGCTGTAATAGCCCAATGATTACAATGCATTTGATCTTTACTTTAGCAAAGCCTTAATTTATAATATTAATATAGAATTATCAATCATCAATACAGGGAGTGCAGAATTATTAGGCAAGTTGTATTTTTGAGGATTAATTTTATTATTGAACAACAACCATGTTCTCAATGAACCCAAAAAATTCATTAATATCAAAGCTGAATATTTTTGGACGTAGTTTTTAGTTTTAGCTATTTTAGGAGGATATCTGTGTGTGCAGGTGACTTTTACTGTGCATGATTATTAGGCAACTTAACAAAAAACAAATATATACCCATTTCAATTATTTATTTTCACCAGTGAAACCAATATAACATCTCAACATTCACAAATGTACATTTCTGACATTCAAAAACAAAACAAAAACAAATCAGTGACCAATATAGCCACCTTTCTTTGCAAGGACACTCAAAAGCCTGCCATCCATGGATTTTGTCAGTGTTTTGATCTGTTCACCATCAACATTGCGTGCAGCAGCAACCACAGCCTCCCAGACACTGTTCAGAGAGGTGTACTGTTTTCCCTCTTTGTAAATCTCACATTTGATGATGGACCACAGGTTCTCTATGGGTTTCAGTTCATAAAACCTTAGAAAAATCAGTCTTGAGATATTTCTTGGCCCAGTCTTGACGTTTCAGCTTGTGTGACTTGTTCAGTGGTGTTCGTTTTTCAGCCTTTCTTACCTTGGCCATGTCTCTGAGTATTGCACACCTTGTGCTTTTGGGCACTCCAGTGATGTTGCAGCTCTGAAATATGGCAAAACTGGTGGCAAGTGGCATCTTGGCAGCTGTACGCTTGACTTTTCTCAGTTCATGGTTCTCAGTTTATTTTGCGCCTTGGTTTTTCCACACTCTTCTTGCGACCCTGTTGACCATTTTGAATGAAACGCTTGATTGTTCGATGATCACGCTTCAGAAGCTTGGCAATTTTATAAGGTGCTGCATCCCTCTGCAAGATATCTCACTATTTTTGACTTTTCGGAGCCTGTCAAGTCCTTCTTTTGACCCATTTTGCCAAAGAAAAGGACGTTACCTAATAATTATGCACACCTGATATAGGGTGTTGATGTCATTAGACCACACCCTTTCTCATTACAGAGATGCACATCACCTAATATGCTTAATTGGTAGTAGGCTTTCGAGCCTATACAGCTTGGAGTAAGACAACATGCATAAAGAGGATGATGTGGTCAAAATACTCATTTGCCTAATAATTCTGCACTCCCTGTATGTGATGATCAATATTACAAATTTCCATCACGGTATATAAGAAAATATCTAAAATATAAATATGTCTGTCTATTTGTCTCATGAATACAGTTGCTGTGGCCCAATTTGCATACTTATACTGCGCCCTAGAAGTATGTACTTTTTTGTAAAGGAAAAACATACTTTTGAGTGTGTAACAGAAGAGTATGCAAGCGTTGGGACATACTACTTCCTCTTTAACAGATCTTTGTGTTGCTTAGTTTTGAGCCCTGTCAATCATCCACACATCATCCACATGTCTTTCATATTTAATTTCCTACCTTATTGGAGAAGCAGCAGCAGGTTAATCTCCCATTCATGCAGAGAAATCTCCTCATGTCTTTAGATAATTCTGCATTCAGACGTTAATGTAAAAAAAACACGTCTTTATATAAGTTCGGTATTGTTGTTGTAGAAGAAATATAACACAGACAACGCTATTTAAATATTTTTCAGTTGGCTAGATATTAATTAACAGTCATACAAACATCTTCACCAAAGCCTCTCTACTTGACAGTTGGTCTCATGCGTCTATCATGTTTATAGTTTATTTACACTTTTCACCCGTGTTTGTAGTTCTAATCGAATTCACGTCCAACACGCAATGTACTGTGGGTAATATCAGCAGCTAGAGTATGTGGGCGGTTCTACACTTAATACATGGAAATAGTAAACCAACCGGGAACCTTTGGCATACTCTTTTCAACATACTTTTCAACATTTTTAAGCCAGCGTAGAAAATTTCTATGTTGGCGCCGACGAAGATGGCTGCCTCCGTGTCGTGCTCTGCAGTTGTCTTTGTGTTTTTGTTAGTTTGTCCTGTTTTCAGTCATATTCCTACAATTAGTTTCACCAGAGACGAATTGTTGGACATTTGGACGCATACACCACCAAATATTTTTCCAGACTTGGACTTATGTGATGTTTTGTTGGACATTGTAGTCGGCGGAGCCGCGCTGCTGCTCAAACGCAAGGCACGCAGACGAGGGAAGCGTGCAGGCGCGCTTGTGAAACTCAGAAAGCGCGGTTTACGAACCGCGTTGCCTAGCATCCATCTGGCAAATCTTCGCTCTCTACCCAACAAAATAGACTAACTCATTCTGCTCTCCCAGACAAACAGGGATTTCTCGCATTCAGCTGCTCTGTGTTTCACGGACACCTGGCTGAACGACACCATACCGGACAATGCGCTTCACCTACCGGGCTATCAGCTGTTCAGAGCGGATCGCGACGAAGAATCGACGCGGAAATCGCGTGGTGGCGGGACGTGCTTTTACATCAACGAAAGGTGGTGTACAGATGCAACAGTTTTAAAGAAGATGTGCTGTGCAGATCTAGAAGCACTGTTTATTAACTGTAAGCCTTTCTACTGCCCGCGCGAGTTCTGCTCATTCATCCTCGTCAGTGTTTACATTCCTCCGCACGCGCATGCGTGCCTGGCGATACAGAAACTAGCTGATCAGATCACGGTGATAGAGCAACAACACCCGGACTCTGTTTTAATCATTCTCGGGGATTTTAACAAAGCAAAACTATCCCGTGAACTGCCAAAATATAGACAGCATGTTACATTTCCCACAAGAGACATTAACATATTGGATCACTGCTATACCACAATAAAGGATGCATACCGCTCTTTCCAACGAGCAGCTTTGGGGCACTCTGACCACTGTTTGATTCATCTCATACCAACCTACAGGCAGAAACTGAAAACAGCCAAACCTGTATTAAGATCTGTGAAAAGATGGACTAACGAAACAGAGCGGGATCTACAAGCCTGTTTCGATTTCACAGATTGGAGTGTCTTTGAAGCTGCTGCAAACGATTTGGATGAGCTCACAGAGACTGTAACATCTTATATCAGTTTCTGTGAAGATGTGTGCATTCCTACCAGGACTCAACTCACGTTCAACAATGACAAACCATGGTTTACTGTAAACTCAAGACAGCTACGCCAGGCCAAGGAGGCTGCTTACAGGAATGGGGAGAGGGCCTTGTATAAGCAGGCCAAATACACACTGGAGAAGGAGATTAGAGTCGCAAAAAGGAACTATTCTGAGAAACTAAGGAGTCAGTTTTCTTCCAGCGACTCAGCATCTGTGTGGAAAAGTTTGAACACCATTACAGACTATAAAACACCATCCCCCAGCACTGTAGACAACCAACGACTTGCAAACGACCTGAATGAGTTTTACTGCCGGTTTGAAAAAACCCCCCACACCCACTCTGAACTGCTGTTTACATCACCATTATCACCTCCACCACCACCCGCCTCCCCCATACCTGCACTTCAGTTCAGTGAAGATGATGTGCGCCAGGTCTTCCGGAAACAGAAGAGGAAAAAAGCTCCAGGCCCAGATCTTATAACACCAGCCTGTTTAAAATCATGTGCTGACCAACTGGCCCCCATCTTCACCCTGATCTTCAACAGATCACTGGAGCTGTGTGAAGTGCCCTCCTGCTTCAAACGCTCCTTCATCATTCCCATACCAAAGAAACCCAAACTCACAGGACTAAATGACTACAGACCGGTGACGCTGACATCTGTGGTCATGAAGTCTTTTGAAAAACTGGTGCTGGCCCACCTGAAGGACATCACTGAACCCTCACTGGACTCTCTTGAGTTTGCCTACAGAGCAAACAGGTCTGTGGATGATGCAGTCAATATGGGACTGCATTTTGTTCTGCAACACCTAGACAGACCGGGGACCTATGTGAGGATCTTGTTTGTTGACTTCAGCTCAGCTTTTAACACTATCATCCCAAAACTTCTCCTGCCCAAATTAACTCAGCTCTCCGTGCCCACCTCTGTCTGTCAGTGGATCAACAGCTTCCTAACGGATAGGCAGCAGCTGGTGAAGCTGGGAAAATTCTCATCCAGTACCCGCACAATCAGCACTGGCGCCCCCCAGGGGTGTGTCCTCTCCCCACTGCTCTTCTCACTGTACACGAATGACTGCACTTCGAAAGACTCCTCTGTCAAGCTCCTAAAGTTTGCAGACGACACCACATTTATCGGCCTCATTCAGGACGGTGACGAGTCTGCTTACAGACAGGAGGTTAAGGAGTTGGCTGTCTGGTGCAGTCACAACAACCTGGAGCTGAACACGCTCAAAACAGTGGAGATGATAGTGGACTTCAGGAGAAACCCCCCTGCTCTCCCCCCACTGAGCATCATGGACAGCATTGTGGCAGCAGTGAAGTCATTCAGGTTCCTGGGCACCACCATCTCTCAGGACCTGAAGTGGGACACTCACATTGACTCCATTGTCAAAAAAGCTCAACAGAGGCTGTACTTTCTTCGTCAGCTGAGGAAGTTCAACCTCCCAAAGGAGCTGCTGAAACAGTTCTACACCTCCATCATTGAATCAGTCATCTGCACATCAATAACTGTCTGGTTTAGCTCAGCTACCAAATCCGACCTCCGAAGACTACGTCGAATAGTTCGGACTGCTGAGCGAATCATTGGTACAACCCTCCCTACTCTCCAAGAATTGTACTTATCCAGAGCGAGCAGAAGGGCTGCCAAAATCACTCTGGACCCCTCACACCCAGCACACTGCCTGTTTGAACTTTTACCTTCTGGTCGAAGCTACAGAGCACTGCGCACCAAAACAGCCCGACACAGAAACAGTTTCTTCCCTCAGGCAATCCATCTCATGAACACTTGATGATAATAATTGTGGAACCAACATCACTACCTGCTATACACTTTTTTTTTAGACACACATACACTTATTTAACAACACACTTTACATGCCAATTTGCACATAACAGCTGCACATATTATGTTGTATATAGTAATATTGCTGTACATACACTTGTCAATTTGTATATTTGCATTCACTTTTTAAAATATATTTATTGTCTGTTTTTTAGTCCTGTCTGTAATTCTGTTGCACTGTAGAAGCTCTGTCACGAAAACAAATTCCTCGTATGTGTGAACATACCTGGCAATAAAGCTCTTTCTGATTCTGATACTACAATTTGGGACATACTAATTCTATTTTCAAATGCTATTTAGGACTGATAGTATGTAAATTGGGACGCAGCAAGTGTTTTAGCATCTTGTTTAGCACATTAATTAACTGTAATTGTTATACTTTAAACTGTACTACTATTTTTCAAACCAAGGTTTAATCATTTAAAATGTACTATGCTTAGTATAGTTATTTATTCTTTTATATATTTAATGAACAGGGCAGAATGTTTAATTTTTTTATTTTTACAGTTGCAGTTAATTGTGATGGAAGATTTTCACCCATATTTTGTCATTTTATTAAACTTTTTTTTTCAATACATTAATTTCATTTTAACATGCTTTCTATGTATATAAAATAACTATTTTTATTTGATGCAGACACCAAAATGGGATGTCTCACTTTTGACCTTAACATTATATTTAGAAATATCAGATATTTCTTACTTCAAATCAATTTCATTTCCAACTGTTGTGCAAACCTGCTTTTCAATGTTTTAGCAAGCATTTCATCTCATCATTTGTTGCCTGTTCTCTGATAGGTTGAAAAGATTATTTCAGATAAGGTTGGGACTGCAGTCGAGCAGTCTGACTACAAGATGAAGAATCTGATGGAGAGGATCAGTGAGGTGAATGGTGAACCCAGATATGATGCCAGAATCAAGAGTCTAGAAGTAAGTGGCCAGATTTCCTTCTTTTTAGTCCTCTCTTGTTCTATCTATAATGAAAGAAAAGTGTGTATTAAAATTTCCATGTTGGCGGCGCAGTGGGTAGCACTGTCGCCTTACAGCAAGAAGGTCACTGGTTCGAGCCTCAGCTGGGTCAGTTGGCATTTCTGTGTGGAGTTTGCATGTTCTTCCCGTGTTCGCGTGGGTTTCCTCTGGGTGCTCCGGTTTCCCCCACAAGTCCAAAGACATGCACTATAGGTGAATTGGGTAGGCTAAATTGTCCGTAGTGTGTGTGAATGGGAGTGTATGAGTGTTTCCCAGTGATGGGTTGCAGCTGGAAGGGTATTCAATGCGTAAAACATAGGCTGGATAAGTTGGCGGTTCATTCTGCTTTGGCAACTCCTGATTAATAAAGGGACTAAGCCGAAAAGAAAATGAAATTAATTTCCATGTTATTATAACATCCTGCAGGGCCAGTATGCCATTGCTACCACCCTTCTCTTTGCTTTTAGGCCCATGTAAGGAAGATAAAACGAAGAGGAGATGCTGTATTTGCATATATCAGAAAATGCAGGTCCCTGGGGATTTCTCATAGTCAGGTATGAACTGAGATTTGATTGTTAAAAGACTGAATTGCATTTTTGTGTGTGTAACTCATCACTCTTGTGTTGTTTTTATCTTCGTAACAGTTTCTTCCTTCTTTAAGCCCTCCTTCTGGACAGCCACCGCGATGCATTTCTCCAGCTGAATCGCTAATCAATACGTCCAGGTATTCTGCAATATTTTATACATGTTACAGACTTAATTCATAAAACATCAGTGGATAAAATATAGCCCATAAAGGATTTTTGCTTTTCTGTTTTAGTTTAGATGCATGTACTGCATAGGCTTTAATGCTGCAGTCTGATGCCTTTCCATTTCTGTTTAGGAAATGGTGCAGAGGCAGTGTGCCTGCTGTTTGAATGACAATAGCTAAAATATTCCATTTACTGTTTAATCAGAACATATTCTAATAGAGTGATCAAAGTGAAATCATCTCCGTGCTCCCCTGTGGATCTTTTTCTTTTCAGTCGGTTGTTTTTTAATTCAGTAATGATTCAAGGCTGCAGTCTTGGCACCTTTCCATTTCTTTTCTTTCCCCGAGGTGCTGCATGCCGAGTGGCGTTCCTTCACTTTCATGTGTGGCTGTTGCAGTTCTTATAAACTAGTGTGCTTCACTGGAAAGGCGTTCATTGCAGCTTAATGTTTGTGTTCCAAGGCCGACAAAGCAGACTCATTCAACCCATTGATTACAGCTATTTGTTTTCCTAGCCATCTGCTTAATTGGTGAATTACTGCAGTCACGATTCACTGTAAGAACTGAAGTGTGATGGACAGAAACTGGGAATGTCTGACTGCCTTGCAGTGATTTAAATGTAACAAAAATAATCATTTTACATAATATAAGAAAAGGCTATTGCACAAAAATCATAAGCATTGAAAATGATGAAAGAACTGTAAAAAAGGCATTGTTTTTTGTGTGGTTTTGCTAGAGATGCAGCAGTACTTTAGTTTTTTTGTGGGACAATTATGAATGTATTGTTTATTGTGTTGAGTTCATTTTGTGGGTGAATGTGTTGGCCTATTATAGTTTATAGCAACAAAAAATATGTATATTGAATTTATATTGTAATATCACTGTCTAACTTTATAAGCACTTAATTTACAATTAATGGTGGTCAATACAGTAAAGTCATGGACACTCCTAAAAGTGTATGATGTCATACGAAGAGTATGGATAGTGAATGAAATGAATTTGAGCATCTCAAAATAAAAAAATATATACAGTGCAATATGTATATTATATTAGAGTTTAGTGGTTTATTAAGAGATTTAAGAGGTCAATTTTTAAGTGAGTGTTGGGTAACCAATTCGTTCCCTCTATTATTTATTTTTAACAGAGGTTCAGTCAACGGAGGATCTATTAGTGACAATGCTTCGGTGTCATCAGCAGGTCATGTTTCTATTACCATCATAGTATTTTAGCTGCTAAAACATTTGTGTTATAACTTAATGTAACTAAAGTGATTGATTTTACATAAATAGACAATGATGGTGATGTGTCACTGAGAAGACCAAAGGAAGGCTTCTGGCAGAGTTTGGTAACTGTTTTTGTCATTGTTTTTAATCTCTTTAATAATCACTTGGTTTTTGTGTATTAATGGAGGATTTGATTAGAATGGCAATATCTATCTCATTTTATTTGGGTAGGTAGACATGATTGGTCTGTGCTGGAGAAAATAGCCTACTAATGTTTATTTATAAACCTAAAAATAGTTTTCTTTTTATTTCAGCGGTCTAAGAAAAAGATTGTTGACCTTACAGAAGAAGACAAAGGTATTTGATCTTGCTTTGTAGTCAAATTTTATTTAAAATGCTGGACTGTTGTTTTGACTATATATATATATATTGTTGTGGTTCAGGTTCATCTGCCAGATTGAATGACGAAAGACTGGTTGCCCAGACATCAGACCAGGTATGCCATCAAATTCATTTTAGAGCCATTTTCCATATACCTTATCTCTTCTTTTTTTACGATGCGATTTTTAACGCATCTCATAATTTAGAATTAATAGTTTACTTTTCCCAATGGGGCTTCTTTTCTTGGGGATTTTTTTTTTTAATTTTGAATCTCAAATTTTGAAACTGTGTTTATATTTGACTGCTGAACATTTGCATTTTATAATTGCAAGTTTACATGTCACAATTTGTACTATTTTCAATTGTGAGTTTATTTCTTACAATTGTAAGTTCACATTTTCTTTGCTATGGAATTCTGAGTGTACTTTTCACAGTGGTGAATTTTTCTGAAACTTTGTTTTTGATTGTTAGTGATTTACAATAATGGAATATTTCTATCTCTGTTCAAGCTTTTCTCATAATTGTAAGCTCATATTATGATTTGATATAAAATCATGGAAAAAGAAGTCTTGATATGTTGCACATATTATAACAATTCTGTTTCCAAATCTGTGACCTGCAGAATTTGAAACCCTCCAAAAAGTCAAAACCCTTAAGCACCCCACCACCTATGGCCATTAAAGGTATGATGAAATTGAATTAATTATAATTATGTTTATCATAGTTTCATTCTAGAAATATAATTGATGCAAGTCATAAACAGCTTTCTTACATTCCCTTTCCTAAACAGAAGAAAATCCAAGCAATACAGAGGTGGACCGTGTCACTTCTTCTGTACAGTTTGAAGAAGTATGCAAATGTTTTCTACTACACCAATGAGTTTAACATCATACATCCATTTACATGTACCTTTCATTCATAGGGGGACTGGCATTCCAAATTACATCCATTTCCAGACACTCCGTTTCCCAAAGAGCTTCCAGTTGCAGCGGCATCTCATAACTTGCCCCAGAAACCAGTACTGAAGCTAGCTCGAATTGGAAGGGCACAAGAATTGAGCATCGCGTGGAACGTTGAGCGAAAAGATCCCCACGCGGCTGAGATGAATTGCTATCACATTTACGTTTCCAATGAACACAAAAACGGCACGTTCTCTCCATGGAAGTGCCTTGGCGTGATCAAAGCCATGCCTCTTCCTATGGCCTGCAAGGTGTCTGAGTGCAAAGGAGATAAACGACTGTGTTTCATCGTTGTGGGAAAGGATATATTTGGCCGTTTTGGGCCATACAGTGACATCCGTACCGTTGCACGGGGACAGATATGATTTCGGCGACACTTCTTGAGTGCGTAGAACCCATTGTTCAAGTTTGGATTGTTCAGCAAGGATTAATGTGAATCTTTATACTGAAATATGGAGCAAATATTTTTTTTAAATGTTTGAATTTCCTAAACAACGTTGCGTTTGGTTAAAAAATAAAGTTAAAGCTGCTAGTTCACGCTTTCAGTTTTTGTATTTTTAGTTGTTTTTTCATACTCTGCATACGGGTTATGTTCGTTAAGGGGCATTTCTCTTGTATTTGAATGTCACACAGAAGTATTATGAAAGAAGCCGTTGTCTTGTGTTGTTTTTATTTGTTATAAAGCTACAAACTGATTTCGCTTGCATCTGGCTTTCGTAAAATGAGGTCTTAAGTGGTATGAGTCAACAAAGCAATCACTAGCTATAATAGACTGGAGTGGAATCTTATTGTCTAATGTAAGTGTCAGAAAAGCAATTCAGAGACGACATTTGTTTCCTGTAATGACTGCGTTTGAGGATTCTACTTCACGCTGCTGCTGAAATGACATTCAGCTCAAATGAAACACTGAGGAACTGCACATTTTGTTTGTCTTTTTCATCTGACACACCTGATTCATCTCACCAGCTCATTAGTATACCTGAATTCTGTATGGAAGACTTAAGTTGAGTGTGTGCTGGTAAGGTAGGAATGCAAATTGTACAGGTTTAAAACGTGTGTCCTGAGGTCTGTTGCACACAATAAGTTTCTCTGAGTTTGAGAGTAAGTTTTGAGTTTGACTAATCCAATGTGGTTAAGATTATGTTAAGCAGTTTCACAAAGCTTGATATAATTTTCAGGGTTTATTCCAGAGTTTGTGCTGTGGTATATGCACATAGACTTTTAATTTCAGTCAGCCAGCCAGCCAGCCCCAGGGCTTCCGGTTAATTGTCATCCCATGCAAAATCACTGCATTCAAGATCTGATTCCCTTAAAAAAAAACAAAAAAAAAAAAATGCAATCTTAGACCAGTATTAGACCAAACAAGAAGCACAGCATTATATTATACCCCCATCCCCCATCTTTAAAATATGGAAACTAATTTTACCCCAGTAGGCTATTTTCAATGGAATTTCTGCGCTAGCCTGCTGCTAATGACATCTCTTTTTACACCTTAACAACCAAATGGATACTTAAGTCTATTTAACTGCTTGTATTTGAATGACAACATCGATGCTGTAAAAGAAACCTTAAAAAAAAAAATGAAAATAGTCACATAAAACTTTCACCGGAAGTTCATCATTAGCTGAAAAACACTAGCTGTGCATTAACTGTACCACTGGAGCAGCAAACAGCCAATCATATGAGACCTGAGAGGGTTAGTTGGTTTGATTTATTTCTCTTTTGAACATTAAACGATGTTGTGAGGTAAATATAATATATTTAAAGGCACTTTCAAGGCAGATATAAACGCTCCTGAGGCAAAAAATTAAAAAAATTATTTCAAACGCTATATGCTAATGTTGACCAAATGTCGTCTGAACTAAAATGTAGCCGCATACTCTCTTGAGTAGACACTTATTTTGAGTAATTACCTCGCAAACACAAAGAAAGTTATACAATGTGTGTGTGTAGTATGAATGAAATGTAAGTTATGGTGTTATTGTCACGTGACCTACCAGCATCGGTCTTATCCAAAGGTCTTATCACTTTAACGTTAGTGCCATTCATAAATTCTGTCCCGTGGCCTCGTGGGATAGTAAAGTGTCCATTGAATGAACACAGTACCTCACCAGAAGTAGCCCATCTGGGCACTCTTTGCCCAATCGTTTATGAGCACTATAAATTCAGACATACTACTTTGGTCACGTACTGGATTTTACCTGCTAGTGGTTAAGCATGAGCCTATGTTTATTATGAAATGGGGCAACAACAGTCTCTTCAGCTAAACCTTGATAATAGAAAAAAAACTATCTACACTAATTTGAAACACTAAATCACTTTATATGTTCTTATTAAATTATTAATCACTTTGTTTAGTATACATTTAGACTTTATTTGTTAAACTAGAAAAATCAAATGAATAAAAACGGAATAAATGACTGAAAATGTCACAGAAGTGACATTTGCACCCTTGCATTTTTCCAGGCACTTACTGTATATAAAAATGCAGGGTCAAACAATTAATTTTATTACATAAAGTGTAACATTTCAAAATAATACCTTTTATTTTGTTCTTGCCTTAGGATTTGAACCATTTGTTTCCATATGAATGACTCTGCAGTATTATGGAGTGCATTGCTGTACATCAGTGTTTTGTGTTCATCAACCAAGCATAAAAAAGCCTCAAGACAGTTTTTTTTAATGTAAAATACATTTATTTGATTAAAAAAGAACAATATTGAGCCCTTGATGGGATCAGTCTCCAGAAACAGAGCAGACCTGAACAAGTCAGCAGACATTTAAAAACAAAGCTGCCATTGTGGTTTCATTTCCGATTATAAAAGCCTTCTTTAAAATTCATTAAAACCTTCAGAAAAGTGAGCATTAAACAACCATGTTCAGGCCTGTTGATATAATACTTCATTACAAAAACAATATTAACAGCAACAATGCAGTTAGTCTTAATAAATACAGCTTAACTTCACTTTCGCCTAAATGATTTTAGCTAGTTGCTTTTAATTCCATAGCAGATTTGAGGACGAAAATATAAAAGGTTTAGTTTACCCAAAAACTAAATATCTGTCATTATTTATTCTGCTGTTACTTGTTTAAAACATGCTTGAGTTTCTGTTGAACACAAATTATGTTCTTCTAAAGAATGCTGATTGATGGTACCCACTACCCATAGACTTCCATGGTAATTTATTTTCTACTATGGGATCAATGGTACCATCAGCATTTTTCAAAGTATCTTCTTTTATGTTCAACGGAAAAAAAGAAACTCAAAGGTTTAAACACACAAGAGGGAGATTATATTATGAGGTAAATAAAGTTTTTGAGTGAACTATCCCTTTAAGACAAGAAAACTGAAACCACTGGTGTGCTTCACCAACACCTTCATCTTACGGTTATTATTTGCATGAATATGACAGAAATCCCAAGTGCCCTAATCAAACACAATGCCTAAAAAAACCTACAGATCTGTACTTATGTTAATAATGATTTCATATTAAATGCTGCAAACAAATAAAAACATGCAATATAATTAATTAGTCAACACTAAAAGACTATTTTACAAGAAAACAAAAACTATACACGAGAACACATCGTGCCACTACTATCGACAATTTGTTCAGCTTCAAGTATGATATAGTGCTCTGCAAACTGGCAGCACGATATTTCATATTTTGTTGGTTTTAATGACTTCTTCCCAGGCACCAATAATGACCCGGAAATATCACAATAACATGTTATTTAATACAAACTGCCAACTCCACACCATTCACGTCGAGCCCATAGTGGTTCCATGTTATAAATATGTCCTATTATATCTGCCACTCCTGTCTTATTCTATTCCCCTCTAAATCACAGCACTTTTTTTAATGGGCATGTAGAACTAAATTATACACAAGATTATAAAAAATAAACAAAAGTGACACTATTAATAAAATCTAATTGTTTCCAGTATGTAGTGAATAATATTACAAGTTGATTTAACTTTGGCAAGTACACTACCAGTCAAGAGTTATGTTTTTTAATGTTATTTAAAAAAGTATCTTCTGCTCATCAAGGCTGCAATTATTTAATCAAAAATACTGTAAAATCTGTAAAAGATAATATAATTAAATTAACATGTAGTTTAAATGTAATTTAATCCTGCACTGTAAAGAATCTTGCTGTCTTACATTTTTTTTAAGTTGAATCAAAATAACTTTTCCAGTCATCTTAACTTACATCAATCAAACTGACAAAAATTATTAAGTTACACTTTTCACAATTAATTTTTTTTTTTAGTTGAAACCTGATTAACTTTCAGCAACATAGAAATACTTGTTGTCTTGACTTTTTGTCATAACAGTTTTTACTGTTTGTGATTGAAACTTAATTTACCTATCGTCAGTATCACGTGATCCTTTAGTAATCATTACAACAATTTGCTGTTCAATTATATTCAACTAATGTTTGATACCTAATCAGTAATAATGATTTCTATAATTATGAATGTATTTTTCCCCCACTAGTTTTGTGGAAACTGTAATATGCAGTTGAAGTCAGAATTATTATTATGTTTTTCCCCAATTTCCCCACTTCTATACAGGTTAAAGTGACATTTAAAGGCTTAACTAGGTTGATTAGGTTAAGTAGGCAGGTTAGCGTTGAAGGATTCAGATTTATACCTTCCAGTTCATCTAAGCATGGATCAACTTTTATCCTTTTTCTCATCATCCTGTTTCTCATTATTTATTTTAAATATGATTGTTTGATTAATCAAATGAGTATTTAACTTTGAAATGATTTTAACTAATAAATATGTTAACACACTGCTTTATGTAAGAATGTTCAGTGCGTTTGCCTGTCTCTTTGAAACTATTTTCAGGAGCCACCAAACTAGGTCAGAGGTCACGTAGACCTTGAGTGGAAATGAAGGGCTGAGGACCGGAAACAACTGTTTCTATTGTTTTTTCTATGAGTTACTACTATCTAAAATGTCTTGAGTGATTTTGCTAGTTAATTCTTTTAAAGTGATTCTACTTTTTATTCAAGATAGACTTGGTGTAGTGAGAATATAACTGTCTGAATGTAGATTATACCGGTTTTTAACCAGTTTTGATAAAGACGGCTGAGAGTACACTCAGCCTTGGGTAAAAAAAAAAGATTAGGTTAGAACACCTATATGTATGATGCAGTTAATGACATTATGCGAGAGTGTAATTGATGTTGATTTATGATTGTAAGCAGAGCGGCCTAGGAACTCATTGCGAGTGTTGAAGCTGGCTTCTGCTGATGAAACTTCAGTAAACTTCATTTATTTATTTAAATCCCTGACTCCGGCTCTTCTTCATCTGACAGACTGGTCATTCTTTGGGTTAAAACTGTAAATTACTCCTACAGCGTAATTAGGCAAGTTATTGTTTAATGATGGTTTGCTCTGTAGACTATCGAAAAAAATATATAGCTTAAAGTGGCTAATCATTTTGACCCCTAAAATGGTTTTTAAAAAAACTGCTTTTATTCTGGCCAAAATAAAACAAATAACAAATTTTCTTCTCCAGAAGAAAAAATATTATCAGACATACTGTGAAAATTTCTTTCACTATTGTAAAACTGAATGTGTCCTTGATGAGTAAAAGTAAATACATTATTAAAGGTACTTATGAATGGTACTGAATGTATAGTGCTGATTGCTACAGTTTCCACAAAAAAATATAAAGCAGTCCAACACTACTAATAATAATAATATATTTTTCCTGATGATCATATTATAAGGATCACTGAAAACTGAAGTAATGATACTAAAAATTCCACTTTAAATCATGGAAATAATTGACATTTTAAACTACTTTCAATAACAAAACTCTCATTTAAAATAATATTAATATTTAACATTTATTTATACATTTTTACTGTACTTTTGATCAAATAAATGCAGTCGTGTTAAGCAGAATTCTTTGAAAAAGGTAAAAAAAAAAAAACCTTATCCCAAACTTTAGATCGGTGGTGATTTTCATCTACTTTTAAAAACAAGTTTCATTAGAATTTGAGTGTCTTGGCTAAGGCTGCAGCTGGTGAGGTGGTGTGTTGCGTTTTATTTGCGTTTTCTCAGCACTAGATACATCAGGCCACTCAGCAGCGTCATTGGGAATGCGACCCAGGCCACGACGAAGGAGTAGCCATACTCTGCATTCTGAAACTCGTGGCCATTGAAGGTTGAGCGCTCTGCTGTGTAGATGGAAGCACCGGTCATCACACAGAGAGCTGCGGGTAAAGATGAAAAGATGATTTAGAGTTTTTTTTTGTTATGTCTATTATATGGATAGAGACTTAACATTCAACAAACGTTTCTCTGAAATTACAATAGTCATGTGTTTGAGTAACACAATTTTAGTTTTGTTCTGTAAACAGCTGATATTTAGTTTCATAATCATCACATAAAGCAAAATAAAGTGTTACACGTTACTTCAGAAGAGTTAGGAAATCAATATTTGATGGAATATCTGATATTAAATCACAACAAAAACATCTGTTTTTTGGGGAAAAAATGCTTTAAATGGCAGTGTTTGCAATATTCTGTTTTCACAACTGTTTCTGGCATTTATAGAATAAATCTAAATATTTTGCTCAAGCTAATACCTAATAATGGGAGAGAAATAAGTAAAAAAAAATATCCTCTTAAGGCCCAAGGTGTTTTTTTAGATGCATTTTTTATTTCTCTTTGCTATTTGGACTTATTGGAACCTAATTAGAGTAAAACCTAAGTATCATCTTTTGATATGATGTACTTTTAGAGAAAAATGATGACCATATATGTGGACTCGTGGTCTGAATTTACATAAAACATTTTTTCCTGACTGTTATTTAATGCATATATAACATATAAAATTTTTTGAACATGTTTTGACTATCACAGAGTAAAAACAAAATTTTTTTCCCATTTTGGACAGTTAAAAATAGTGTTTGGGAGATTTCATATGCTGCGAAACAGTTGCAGGATGAAACTGTATGTCTGTAACAAAATCTAAAACATTCAAAGTATTTTAAATAGCCACTTAAGAGCTAAAAATATGCTGTCCGTGTTTGTGGACACTAAGCCCCAGGAGGTTAAATATATGTACAGTTGAAGTCAGATTTATTAGCCCCCCTGTTTATTTTTTCCCCCAATTTCTGTTTAACGGAGATAAGATTTTTTTCAACACATTTCTAAACATAATAGTTTTAATTACTCATTTCTAATAACTGATTTATTTTATCTTTGCCATGATGACAGTAAATAATATTTGACTAGATATTTTTCAAGACACTTCTATACAGCTTAAAGTGACATTTAAAGGCTTAACTAGGTTAATTAGGTTAACTAGGCAGGTTTGGGTAATTACAAGTTATTGTATAACGACGGTTTGTTCTGTAGACTATCGAAAAACAATATAGCTTAAAAGGGCTAATAATTTTGAAAAAATTAAAAACTGCTTTTATTCTAAACAAATAAAACAAATAAGACTTTCTCCAGAAAAAAATATTCCTTGCATTTTTTGGGAAATATTTAAAAAAGAAACAAAATTTCAAAGAAGGGCTAAAAATTCTGACTTCAATTGTATATATCTGTATATGAAGAGTTCAGATGCAAAAACCTTCAAATGCCATCTGAAATTTTCTTTTAAAATGAGCATTTTTATCAGGCTCCTGTTTGTAGGTTCCGTAATATCACTTTCATCACAATGAATACGTCCTTTTCAGGGTCTTTAAAGTTAAATAACTCAACATAAACTGAGGAGGTTGAGAAAAATGTTCATTTTTGATGTAAATTGTAGACGCCACTTAAAACTCTTCACATATATATTAATATATATTACAACATTCTATACATTTCATGTACATATTAATAAAAAAAATTCTTATGATACTAAAATAAAGTCCATCAAAGTTGCTCCAATTTACAGACTGAAAAAATGACCACAAATAATAAACCACACTAATTCAATAAAGACTACACAAGTCTATGTGATTCTAAAATAGCACTGGTCCTCTTGACTTGACATTTGGCTTAATGACTGCTGTGCATGTGTGTGTGTGTGTGTGTGTGTGTGTGTGTGTGTGTGTGTGTGTGTGTGTGTGTGTGTGTGTGTGTGTGTGTGTGTGTGTGTGTGTGTGTGTGTGTGTGTGTGTGTGTGTGTGTGTGGACTCACCAGACAGAAGCTGAATTATGGCCGTGAAGACGAATCTCTCTCCCTGCTTTAGATGGAAGAGCTGAAGAATGAAGACAAAGAATCCCACACAGCACAAGATGGTGGCCAGTATCATGGTGGCCTGCACTGCCTGAAGATATGCTGATAACGACAAAGACAACAAACACAAGGTTTGTTAATGAAAATGACATGCAAAAATTACCAGAATGTATCTATATAGTGCAGTCGTACAAGTAGCACTTCCACAAAATACAGTTTTCTTACTGTAACATAAGATTGGCTGTTAATCAAGCATTGTTTTTTAGTCCGAGTGACATTCAGTACTCAATTCACAATAAACGGCAGTAAGTGTCTGCTTCTGGCCATTGATATGCGTAAATTGTGATGTATGGAACACAGTTAACGAGTTCAAAACTCGACTCATTTGAATTTAAAAAAAATCAATTCAATTGCCATTCATAACCACTGTTGAGTCCCACATTAAAGTTTTCACATCAAAATTGATAGTGTTTGTTACAATTTCTATATTGATTTAAAAAAAAAAAAACAATGATTTACAGTCTGCTAGTCTGAGATTAAGCATGGATATAAACATTACGATCATGATTTTTAATAATGTTTAAGCACACTATTTTGGGATCTTTTTTGGGGATATTATAAAGTATCTTACAGAGCATTCGGACCTGGAAACTGACACATGATGTCAGAATTAACAAGTGGATAAGCAACTTTAAACAATGTCATATCGACCATTTTAATATGGTGATGTCATTGGCCCATGAACATTTCATGTTTGTTATCAAACTATTTTATTACTGTAACAAGAGGCAATTCAATCATTTGGATTCTCGGAAGCTATGGAAATTAAAAATGTAAAACAGGAAATGCGTTAGGACCATTGTTTTTGTTTACATCCCTCAAAATGGTCTATAAGTCAACATTTGTATGTCATTTAGCCCTATTCAGAGTAAATAGTGTGCATTTTATTAGGACTTTATGAATATGGAGGCCTACCTGCGTCAGAAGTTGCACTTTTGGGAATATCATAGCAGGCTGTGCTGTTGCAGTTATACCAGAGATCTAGGGAGAAGTCGCCCATGATCCTCCATGCCTTAAAAAAACATTGAAAATACCAACACGTTGATTTCTTTGTCAAAATAATTGATCTTAACCCAGTTTATTGTCTATGAGTATGCAATGATTTTTTTCCATGCAACCTAATGCAAACATTAGTTTGCAAACAATGTCCACCATTAAGAGTTTCAGTGAACAGTTTCTTGTGGATTATAGTGTGTTCGTCTTGTGAATACATGCTCTATACTTGTTGTTATAGCACTAGTTAACAGACAGCAGGACTGCATTGTTTCTGGAATGTACTTTTCTTGGTAACACTTTATTTTGATGATCCATTTGAGTATTAGTAGACTGTCTGCTTAATATCTATTGATACTGCTCCTTCAACAGACATTTAACTGCAAACTTTACAAGTACATGTCAACTTACGCTAACTCTAACCCCAACTAAACAGTCTACTTATAATCTAATGAAAATTAGTTGGCATGTAGATGCAATGTAACTTAAATTCAACAAACGGACCATCAAAATAAAGTGTGACCCTTTGCTGAACTGAAAACAAGATGGATTCCTCTAAATTACTGGTCAATAAAAGTTTAATAAATATTATATTTTATTCTGTTCATTGCTGGACATAATTTAAAGAATTTATTGTAAAAATGAAATTGTTGAAATGTTGAATTTGTATTATTATTTTTTATTTATATAGTGTTTTCACAACGCCTCATCAGTTGGCCATGATAAAAAAGCAGAACGTAAACACTATTGAAACAAACAATACTTTTAGGATATATCAGCATATTTTACTGATTACTGCTGATGAAAATTATCAATTGTTGTCATGTTTTGACTGGACTAATCGATTGAATGGGGGGAAAAAAACATTTATACTATTAAAGACTGACAAAGCAAATCAAGCAGACTTAAAGTTAGTTTCTTAAAATATTGCACCTTACTCCCCTTTCCTTCTTACTAAGTCATTCACTATGTGATTTAGCAGCATCCATTTACATTTTCATGGTTTAGACAACATAAATAAGCAGAACAACATAGTAGATAACCGTGATATCCAGTGCTGGTGTTTGCATTGAGTATCCCCATCATAGCCGTGTCCTGACAAAATCGTGACAGAAGTGAAATTGTTCAACTAAAATCTTTATTTGGTTTACTTTCAATGATTAAAAAGCACCATATTATTGGTAGTCATACAGGGCAGTCTTATCTTATCAAATCTAAGTTTAGCATAAAGCATTAAAGGTTAGCAGACAGGCAGTTGACTCATTGATTAATTCATAAGCTGACAAAAGTCTTTAATCCAGAGTAGTGGAGCCCTTCCTCCATTCACACCCATTCAAAATAGTTTTAGCATTAGCACTTTTGGTTTTACGGTTAAGGTTGCAGGTTGTCATTAGATGGTTTTTATTTAACTGGTTTGACCATATGATTGCATAATTTTAACCTGATCCCACCAGATTTTGTTTCAGATTTTTGTCTCTAAACAATCCTGCATGAACTGTGTGTATGAGTGAAACACAGCAAGTTTAAGCAGTATCACAACATGGCAGTGGTGTAAAGTACTTGAGTAAATGGACTTCGTTACTTTACTTAAGTATTTTTTTGGCTACTTTTTACTTGTACTGAGTATCAAAAATAAAAGCAACTTTTAATCTTTACTTGACTACATTTTTGATTGAATATATGTACTTTTTACTCCACTACATTTGAACAGATGCTTACCGTTACTCATTACATTGTGATTTTGCACGACAAGTCGGCATCTTTATCTACCACAGCTAATTTGTTGGGCGGATGAGGCGATGAGGCGCCATCTGCAGGGTGCTAAAGGTACTGTATGCTATTTATGAGCTAAATCATGTGAACGTGAATTAGCAGCTTGCCTAATACCAGGTGTTTAATTAGCAACATGGCTGCAGCCAGTGATGAAGCCGAAGCTTGAATTTATATGTAGTTTACTAAGTTGAAAAATAACAGTGCTCCTCTTTGTTTAATTTTAATACAGAGAAAACATAATTAATCAATTGAAAAACTACTCAAAATAAAAAATATTGCCCCCCTCTGATACTGAGAGATGAATCACATCAAAGTCAGCTCTGATCTTTTTTACTACGTTTTACTACTCTTTTTTTTTTTTGATAAATTGTTTGTGTCTTTTTTGAACATTTGAGTTTGACTGAGACTTTTTGTTCTATTTTTTAAATATATTTTGTTCTGCCATTTTGAAACATTAAGGTGTTAAATTTAATTGATATATTAGGAAAATTAAACCTTTCTTGGTGTTCTTTGAGCCTACATTCAGTATGAGTAAAATACTTAAGTTCTTTTAAAATCGGATAATTTAATACTTTTACTCAAGTCTTATTGGAATTGGTGACTTGTAACTTGTAATGGAGTAATTTTTACAGTAAGGTATCTGTACTTTTACTCAAGTATGGTTTTCAGGTACTCTTTACACCTCTGCAACATGGTCTGAATATTCTGACTGCTAGAAAGTTTGTGTTCAAAACTAAATGAATTTCACCTATAAAAGTAAACTGGATTTTACTAGTAACTTAGAAACGTACCTGTGTATGACCTCACAGAAACATGAAGCAATTGCTAACAGTACCATAGATCAGTAATAATGATTAACGGAGATCGCAATCAACTCACAAAAATCTACTTACATTATTGATGGTTGCTATGAAGAGTAGTATTGCTGAGGTGATGTGGAAGAGGATGATGAAGGCCAAAATAACCAACATGGTTGATGGTGGAACAGAAAGTCAAAAGCAGAAGAATCTAGAAAAAAGAAAGAAGCGTGAACATTATAAGCATCCTGTAGAATGAATTCAAAGATACTATACACAGGAGAGCTGACAGTGTTAGTATGCGCTCCTCTGGGTTTGGTGGGAAAATCAACATGTGCACATCTGAACAGCCGCCTTTAACTCTGAATTTTGACCTTAGATGCACTTTTTCACTATTTTTCACCTTTTATTGATTTCATAATACAAATAAATAAATATTTTTGCATTATGAATTATATATTAGTATTATATATTATATAAAATGAATTATATTAAGTATTATAAAAAACTGAATGTCAATGACAAGAAATCAAAGGACACACCTTCCTAAATCTATTTGATATCTACATTAGCTTATGTGATTTAAAAATGGCAGCTACCTTTAATGCATGTATTAATTTAAGTAACTGCCAATCGCAACATACTACTGAAATTGAAACTTGTATTTGTTTTATTATATAATATTATCTAATAGACATGAGCTTACAGGGATGGGCAGTATTTATGATGCATGTATTTCCAATATGTGTTTAAATACAAAATAGTATTTTGTAGTTTGTATTTGATAGGGTTGATGAAAATGGCTTAATATTTTGTATCAAAATAGTTTAGTGTCTTGTATGTTTGTATTTTTCAAATACTGTAAAATACTTTGTAAGAAGTCTACATGATGACATAAAAATGTGGCCTTTGATTGGTGCTTTCTCAGTTATTTGCCAAGGCTTGAGATCAGACTAGAAACCTAATTAATATTGAAGAAGTTGATCAATGCTTGGAGCATAGATGGAAATTATGCAACACAAATAATAAAAAAAGTACCAGACATATAGCAGGGGTAAATTTGGGAGCAAGTCAAAATAAGACAGGAAAATAAGACAAACAACATAAAAGTCCTATAGTGGCGATACCTACAAAACTTCGTTAGCTGTTTCAAATTCCAGTAGCTGATCTGCAGGTGCTCTTTATATAGTTAATTACAAACTTTGACATAGTTAATCAGTATGAGACAAAAATATTTAATAATACTTCAATCTACAGACTGGTCAAAAACTCCCAACTCAGGTTTCGTGGCAGTAAAAACAAATAGCTAAAAAATCTTTTAGAGATGTTGTGTTTTATATTGTGTATTGAGGAGTACAATTGCAAAAAACATGATTTATGGAAATGAGAATTTAGTCGTTTTTAGAAATCATGATTTTACATTGAGTATTTAAGATTTTAATTGCAAAAAAATTTAAGACTTTTAAGAGATATAGCACTATATTCCAAGTCATTATCTGCGTTAAATGGTTTTTACAGTGATTAAAGAGATAGTCCTGAAGAGTACTTTCTGTATGAAATTTGTACAAAATATATACTAAAATCAAAGAGAAACACAAATGACATTTTTATGAATACCTCCTCATGTACAGTAGAGGTGAATGAGTCAGAAGCTGACTTAAACTTGCTCAGAGAAAAGCTCTTGTTATCAATCATTGTTTACTTCACTAAATCAGTTTAATGGTGAAGGGACTGTTCCAATAAACCTGTCAATAGAGGGTTTGTGAAAAAAAAAATTGTAAACGTATTTTGTAGTATTTTCAAAATACAAAATACACTATTTTATATTTATTTTGTAGTTTATTTTGATACACTTAAAATTGAGGTATTTGGTATTTTATTTTAAATGACATATTAATGTATTTTTGCCCAACCCTGAGCTTACATGTACTGTAGGCCTACTGAAAGTGAAAAGGTCTACTATTGATATCAAATTTTTATAATTATATGTATTGCTTATTTTAAGCTATTGTTGGTTAATTTTGTTTTGGAAATCTTGCACTGTTTATTCATTCATTTTCTTTTCGGTTTAGTCCCTTTATTAATCTGGGGTCACCACAGAATGAGCCGCCAACTTATCCAGCATATGTTTTACACAGCGGATGCCCTTCCAGCCACAACCCATGACAGGGAAACATCCATACACACTAATTCACACACATACAGTACGGACAATTTAGCTTACCCAATTCACCTATACCACATGTCTTTGGACTTGTGGGGGAAACCGGAGCACCCGGAGTACACTGTTTGTCAACAACAAAAACTTATTAATAATTATTTAAAAAATATATAGTCAAATTAAACATGTAAAACTATTCAGTCAAACCATGATACCTTATGATTTGTGTTATAGAAGCTACACTAAAATAACTGACATAAATATTTAAGTTTAATCAAATTAACTTTGCAAGTCATTTCATCTTGCATCAATTAAACTGACTTAAAGAGTCAAGTAATAAATAAAATTCAAACGTTATTAACTTATTAAAATTCAAATAACAAAATCATGTTGTCGTGAATTTTTTTTATCTTGTTTTTTTTATTTTTTACATTTATGATGCCTTTGCTGTTTGATTTTATTACAAATATTTCTGATTCTTCCTCATTTAAGCTTCTTTTTTTTTGCTGAAAAACACAGTCAGCTTCCACCTACGTCACACACGTGAGTGAACTGCTAATTTAGCTTCCCGTGATTCACTGCAGCACAGCCACATACAGACAGCCTATATATATCCCAGCCCTGCACCACAGCCGCTCCGAGCCATTTATGAATGGCCTTTTCCCCCCTTCACCTTGTATAGCGGGTGCAAGTTTATACTAGATGTGAGAAAGCCATTTTTTGCACTGAAGTGCTTTAATGCTCAGTGCTTGAGGATACAATAAATAATAAAAAAGACACCCCAAAGGGGAAAAAAAATACGCTCAACAATAACGTTGTGAAATAGATCACTTTTACAAAACCATACAGTGAACAGGGTTTCAGTTTATCAGATAACAAAATTCTTTACAAGGTTATAAATATGTTAATATACACAAGCCTTAAACTCTGAAATACAAGACATTTTCTGAAGATAAAAGATGTATGTGACTGAAGGACTTAACAGATCTTGGTTTGTAGAGCTCAGAAAAAACTGTGTATCAATGAATGTATGAAAATATATGGGTCTTTTCTTGTTATTAAAAAAGAGCACAAAAAAGGTGAAAGGAACAGTGAAAGAAAAGACTTATTCTTAAAATCAAGAATCTAGTTCTAGAATTCAAGTTTTCTAAACAAAGGTTTCAAAATGTTTTTTTTTTTTTTTTACAGTGGTGCCAAAAACAATGTTCCACAAAAGCAGTTCCCCAAAGAACCACAAAGATAGATCAAAAACTAGATAACTAGATAAATAAAGAACTTTTCATAGAATGTGAGGTACAGGAATGTAAACCTACAGCTTTCACATGTTAACTCAGTAAGAAAATTCTCCTTAATCAAGATTAAGCTGTTTTGCTCTCTGTGTATGTGGTGTTATGATCATCCAACCTGACCTGAGGTGGCGCCATTGAGCTAAGATACAAAACGCTTGCAGCATCATAAACAAGCATCAGAGGGATTATATTAGTTTATACATCTCTGTAAAAAACTAAGAGACCACTTCAAAGTTGGTTAACTTAATAATATGTTATTAATAATAATATGTTATAAACCAATATAACATGTTATAAACCACTGATAATCTTTTCAAAATTTTAAATAACTATCACTTATTTGTATAAGGTCAAAATAATTATAACATTTTTATACTTACACCACAGTATTTAAGGTCTGAAATCTTGTCATATCTATACAATATATGAAATAGTTCATAAATAAAAACCTAAACTATAATTTTACTTATAATGAAAATTATACTTATACTATCATTTTAGTCATAACATACTTATAATGGCAAATAAGGCTGACATACAGATATTTATCTTCATTCATTCATTCATTTTCTTGTCGGCTTTGTCCCTTGCGGGGTCGCCACAGCGGAATGAACCGCCAACTTATCCAGCACGATTTTACGCAGCGGATGCCCTTCCAGCCGCAACCCATCTCTGGGAACTTCCACACACACATTCACTATGGACAATTTAGCTTACCCAATTCACCTGTACTGCATGTCTTTGGACTGTGGGGGAAACCGGAGCACCCGGAGGAAACCCACGCGAACCCAGGGAGAACATGCAAACTCCACACAGAAACGCCAACTGACCCAGCCCAGCTGAGGTTCGAACCTGCGACCCAGCGACGTTCTTGCTGTGAGGCAACAGCACTACCTACTGTGCCACTGGGTTGCCAGATATTTATCTTAATATAAATTAATAATTCTCCAAAATTTAATCATCATTATCTCATCACAAACCCATGAAACCACAGAAAACGTTAAAGACAAATATTAAACAGGACTTTCAAGAAAAGAGCAAATTTCAGTCTGCTCTTTGCATAGCTTTTGCATCACTTACAAGCACAGAGGTCATATAGCCTTTAATGGAGTCATCCTTTTTAGAAGTTGACAGTTCCTGGTCGCAAAATGAATCGCCAGACATCTTTTTGTTGTAGATGATAAAAAGTCAGCAACATACACAGAAGCATAAATGCTTTCAACTTGTTTTCATTATTGAGTGAACTGTCCCTTTAAGAAAGGTGTGGCATTAAAGCAGTGCAGTCAGAGTTTAGGCGGGAAAATGGTGAACGAGTGAAGGGTTTCGCTTTTAGCTCAGTAAAAGAAAAAACTCAATTACATCTCACGATCAGAAATATTCAGCCAACATGCTCAAGAAAAAAAGCCCTGGGTTCGCCAACAGGATGTCAGCCTCAGCACAATGTGGGCAGGTATCTACAGGATGACGCTCATCCAGAAGTTTTACAATCACAAGCTTGAAAAATCTTTTCACGGTTACTCTTAAGGTCAGGGAAGGTAAATGTGAAGCAAATGAAGGGTGGGTTTTAATAAAGACGGAGAATGTTGGTCATGTAGTAGAAGTTCTCTGGAGACTTTTTTCCGCCCCAGGCTGTACATTAGCTGTCTGTCTTTGTGAAGAGTGTAAAGTGGGAGGCTGGTCTCATTAAAGCGGAGTGTATCTTCGTCTCGGTCCACATATGTTGTTCATTTTCTCTGCAGCTGCCTTCCTGTGCTCTGCTGAGGGGAGGAACCAGGGGAGGAGAACCGTGAGACCAAAAACTCAAAACACCATGCCCACAAATCTGCGATTTGAATCAGGAAATGTGTTGAGCAGATGATTCGGATGCCATGAATACATTCAAGGGATACTTAATCAGACAATATGTATGTGAATTTTTTTTCTTTCTCAGTTGAACACTAAAGAAGAATTTTAGCTGAAACTGTGATCAGTGCCACATTAGTTTTTCTTCATAGTAGAATAAGTAATAACTTCATAAAATATCATTTTATATTTAATATTTTAAAAGAATTGAGGGTTCAAATGACAAAATAATATTTGATGAATTATTCCATTTCATAGGTTCAATTAAATTATTTAACCTAACATTTTAAAGTTGGCAAGATTTTCACTATATGTGTTACAAGGATAGTTCACCTAAAAACTTGAATTCTGTTGTCATGACTTGTTTCAAACCATTTTGAGATTTTTTCTCTTCTTTTGTTGAGTACAAAAGAAGATACACTGAAAAATGTTGGAACCCACAGTTACTATTGATATTCATTGATTTTCTTTTCGGCTTAGTCCCTTATTTATCAGGGGCCGCCACAGTGGAATGAACCACCAACTTATTCAGCAAATGTTTTATGCAGCAGATGCCCTTTCAGCTGCAACCCATTACTGGGAAACACCCATACACTCTCATTCACACATGCACTACGTACAATTTAGCTAACCCAATTCACCTGTACCGCATGTCTTTGGACTTGTGGGGAAAACCGGAGCGCCCAAAGGAAACCCATGGCAACATGGGAAGAACATGCAAACTCCACACAGACATGCCAACTGACCCAGCCGAGGCCCGCACCAGCGACCTTCTTGCTGTAAGGTGACAGCGCTACTGCACCACCGCGCCACCCTTACTATTGAGATAGTATATAGCATTTGTTTTTCCTTCTATGGAACATTCTTCGAAATATCTCCATTTTCATTTTTGGGTGAACAATCTCTTTACATAAATTTATGTCATACTGTAGCTTTCATTTCATCAAACAGAAACATTTAATATGTGTTTAATGCAATCATTTGCACAACAACAGGCTGAACCTTACCTGTCATAGGTCATGTGTTATTACTGTTTTCATAGACTGTGTAAAACTAAATTGATTTTCCATGCAAGCTTGCAGTCATCTACAACCATTTTGCATGTGCACATTCATAGTTTGAAGTCTAACAGAAACAAGTCCCTGGCCTACCTTTCTTTTTTTATTCCTTTTTTATTTAATTTGACTGTTGCAGTATGTACATAACAATATTAAAGAAATAGCCTACAGTATCTCATGCTACTAGCATTTCGTTGCGAATTTGTAAAATTGTAAACTAAGAGAGACCATGGCAATTGATTCGAATCGCTGCATTTCTAAGAGTGCCTAGGAGGCGCCTGTTGATTTGCTAAAATCCATAATGCTGCAAATCTGGCATTTAACACAGAGAAGCAGTGTTTTGCTGTTTATGTCACTAGTGTCTCTGTGAATCGTGGGAAATTGAGGACAAAAATTCCTGTAGACATGAGGAAAAATGAGAGCCTTTGACTAGACAGAGGCCCACAACACAGATAATACATGAGGAAGAACATACTGAAAATTGTATGTTGGCTACACACTGGGATAATGTCTGTGCTCAGTTGCTTCAGGGCATTTAGAACAAAGGATCTACTGTAGAAGTTCACTGAAGCCAAAGGCAAACGTGCAATCAGCTTCACGGGTGATTCACTTCAGCCTTTACAGGAACTCTGTACCTGTAATCATCAAAGGCAGAAATGGACAACCACACGGCTATTCAAAGGATATACAGGGTTCAATATTTAGGTCGATCAATGAGCAAGCATTGTATTTATAACTACAAAAATAAATAAAATAAATATAACAAACTTTCTTAAAAAAGGAAAAGATATAGTTAAATATTACACTTAATATAAGTGAATGAGGCTGATTGTTCTTGTTTCAATAATACAGCCAGATAGTTGACATAATTTTGTCATAAAGAAAATGTTTACATACACATTTACTTACATAGTTATTTAAAGTTTTTATATTTAATTTATTACAAACATCCTCATCCTTACAACATAAAGTGTACAACCAAAATAAGTGTAAAATATATGATTTAAGCAGCTTTACAGTTTAAATAATGTGCTTTTGCAAATGCTTCTCTCAAAACGGTTACAATTTTGTTATTAAATCCTTCAAAAAATGGATGAAGGTAAGTAATATTAACTAAACTATAATTGCTAATGTTAAAAACATTTCTGTTCAGTAAAAAAAAAAAGATTAAACAAAAATAGTATATGAGAAACTTACAGTAAAACAAAAAGAGAAATATTAAATTTAATTCAGTTAAAGCACCGGAAAAATATAAATATTACAACTTAAAATAATATCGATGTTTATATTTCTTTTAGGCAGATGTGTGTGTATAGATTAGCAGTTCCCAAACTTTTTCTTATGAAGGGCCAAAACCAACCTTGATTGAGGCTAGTGGGCCGAAGGTAAATATAGTTGTCATCCGTAATTTCCCAATTTATTTATTAATATTTAAAAATAACTAGAAAATATTGCTTTATATTAACTAATACAGCAAAATTCTTTAACATTTTATAATAAACTTTGTACAGTAAATACAAAAACAATCTCATTTATAACAGAATGGAGTTACACTAGTTTTTGTCTTGATTTGCTCACCAATGTCTTCTGCATAGTCCTCAATTTTTTGAGTGATATTGTTTACATTTTTAAAAATCTGATTCATTTACAACATTTAATTGAAACATTTAATTTTAGTTTGTAGCTCAGCAATAAAACAAACAAAAATGTTACGTCAAATAAGAAATCTCTGTTAAAGGCATTCACCCCAACCATCTCCATCCATCTCACTCTCTTCTCAGATGGTATGGTGGGCCAAGTCAAAGGTTACAATGGGCCAACTTTGGCCTTGGGCCCTACTTTGGGCATCTCTGGTATAGATAGACAGACTGACAGTTAGACAGACAGACAGACAGACGGACGGACGGACGGACGGACGGACAGATAGATAGGTGGATGGATGGATGGATGGATGAATGGATGGATGGATGGATGGATGGATGGGTGGGTGGATGGATGGATGGATGGATGGATGGATGGATGGATGGATGGATGGATGGATGGATGGATGGATGGATGGATGGATGGACGGATGGACGGATGGATGGATGGACGGAAGGAAGGATGCATAGATAGAAAGATAGACAGACTGACAGAGAGAGACAGACAGACGGACGGACGGACGGATGGATATGGACGGACGGAGGGAAGGATGGATAGATAGAAAGATAGACAGACAGACAGACAGACAGACAGACAGCCAGACAGCCAGCCAGACAGACAGATAGATAGATAGATAGATAGATAGATAGATAGATAGATAGATAGATAGATAGATAGATAGATAGATAGATAGATAGATAGATAGATAGATAGATAGATAGATAGATAGATAGATAGATAGAAAGAAAGAACACTGGACTTATAAAACACTGGACTGCCCTTGTATTGAACCTGGTATATTTCTTTAAGTAATGTATCTGGATCATGTAGAAGCATCCATAACAACAGAGGACAGAAGTGCAACAACTGTGATTACTTAAGTACAACATAAACACCTTGTGTGGCTTTGTGAGTGTGGCTAACCATTTTAATAAATAAACATGTCACTTCTGTACATCTGATCAATCATTCAGGCTAAAGTCAAATCGCAGACATCTGTACCACAGCTGCACAGGACAAAGAGAGAGGAAAAAAAGTGGGTTGTTTGAGGCCCCGTTAAAGTTTATATAGGCTAAGACATGAAAACCTATAAGCGTTTGTCTTGGAAACTGACGGTGGAGTTTCAGTTTGCTATCCTGTGGGCGGATAATGCCGGCCATACCTCTCTAGCCTAGAGGTTTTCAGAGCACTTAAGAACCATCGTTAGCTAATTAATTGGAGTCAGCACTTTGAATAGTAGCAGATAAGCCATGTTGACATATTTTGTGTGAAGAAAGTCTCCATATATAGTGCGTGCGTGTGTGTGTAAATACTAAGGAGGCCCTGATCATTTCCCCTAAGCTTGGTGGAAAACGCTGACTTGACTTTCACTTTTAATGTCATTTTTTCATAAAAGCCACAGTCTCCAGCAGGCTTCCAAGTCGGCCACTGCTGAAAACAGACACTGCAGTCATGGAACAAATGATTGAGATGAGAAAGGAAAGATTTAATGCCACCCAGCAAAGCTTTGCGGCTTTAATCCCGTGTCTGTATACTGATTAACAATTTGCTTTAATTTTGCAATTGTGATTGAATTACATGTTGATTAATTTGGGAATACTTTTAGTAGCAATGGAAAAAAAAAACATTTGTTTCTTTAGATCTTAGTGAGTGTAGAACCATTTAAATACTGAGAGGAATGAAGCAAGACTGAGGGATGAAAGTACCGTTTGTTCAATGGATTTGAGCTGTACCTTAACAACATTGCGATTGTTTAGCTTACAATGCACCTTTCAAAAGAAACTTTAGGTGGACATAAAACAGTTATGGAAGTTATAAACTTTGAAAAAGAGATGATCTAATACTTTAATACAGTACATTCCTTTGTAAAGAATGCAGTTTATCCCTCACAGCCTCTGACTAAAATCTAATAAAAAGTTTTCATCTTAAAAGGATTGTTAAAATTGAAGGTTAATTACAGTACACATATACAGTATATTTACATTTGTTATCCTGGACAATTGTTCATTTTGACCCATACTATGTTTTTTTGCCTATTGCCAATACATTCTATGGGTCAAAGTGATTGATTTTTATTTTGATAGCAAAAATCATTAGAATGTTAAGTACGGTTTTCTGTACATTCCCAACACGCATGGGATGTCAACATGACATCAGATTGACGTTGTACCCCAATGTAGTGAGGACTTTGCATTTTGTTAGGAAATGAAAATTGGGTTGACGTCAGAACCCAATGTCAGGCTGACAGCAATGCCCAACGTCCAACCTCAAATCAATGAAATATCAACATCTAATAAGGGTTTACAGCGTGACGTTGTGTGCTTGTTAGCACTATGACTTCTAACAGATATTACATTTTGGTTGCCATAACTGACGAATAAATATCAGTATTTGACGTCAATATGACGTTGGTTTAAGATGTTGGCTCGACATTGGATTTTGGTCACTTTCTAACGCAACCTAAAATCAACTAAATATCAACGTCATTTGATGTCATTATTGAACGTCAAAATTTTATCGTCCTTAGACGCTGACTAGATATTGAATTTTGGTCACCTGACATCACGACTATTCATTCATTCATTTTCCTTTGTCCTTGTCCCTTTATTCATCAGGGGTCTCCACAGCGGAAAGAACCGCCAACTTATCCAGCATATGTTTTACACAGAAGATGGCTTTCCAGCCGCAACCCACCACTGGAAAACACCCACACACTCTTTCAAACACATACACTACGGCCATATTAGTTTATTCAATTAATCTATACCGCATGTCTTTGGACTTGTGGGGAAAATCTGAGCAACCGGAGAAAACCCACGTGAACACAGGGAGAACATGCAAACTCCACACAGACATGTCAACGGACCCAGCTGGGGCTCAAACCAGTGACCTTCTTGCTGTGAGCGACAGTGCTAACCACTGAGCCACTGTGTCGCCCATGTCATGACCTAAATCTAACCTAATATTATCATCTGATGTTTGCCTGCTGGGTTTACTGTAGATACTGTATATCAAACTAATAATCAGCTTCACTGGTACTTCAATTAAATAAATTTAAAGGCAATTTTCTCAGTATCTAGAATTTTGGAACTTTCAGATTTTCTCAAATGTTAATAGTAAATAGCCAAATATTGTCTTTTTTTGTGTTCATATTGTTATACTGACTATTACTTTTTTGGTCCAGGGTAACATTAAATCATTTGGCAGACTTGTTTATCCAAAGTGTTATGTTTTATGTTTAATAATACATCATAGAATTTTTATGATATTTTTATAGAATTTTAACATTAAATGCAGCTGTATCTGAGTTATAAATGCACTCAAACAAATGTTAAAACTTAACTTGATTTTTGTGCGGAACCTAAAAAAATCCCAACATCCTTTACTAGTGACTGTCCTGAGCTATGTTGTCAAATGCAGCAGATACCGCATAGACAACCTAACAATTACTTCCATTTCAGTGTGCGTCATTGTGTCTCCTACAGTATTTAAACAGAAGTGGCATGAACTCGCAGAAAGGAATGTTCCTTAACAACATGACGCAGTCAGACATCCATAACTCTGTTTGAGAAACAGATCTTTGTGCAAAATCCCAAGCATAGAGCATTTTTTAAATTTATGAATGCCTGATACAGATATTTTGCTCACGAAGTCCAGCTAATACAACAGCTGTTAAATAAATCAATGAATGATGAGAAAAACATGCAAATGTGAACTGCAGAACACCAAACCGCCCAGTTTGACCTAACTTGACCTTAACTAGGAGCTTTGAGCAAGAGAAAAAACCTCAAAGTAAACGAGGGATATGAGGGGGAATGTTTTAGTGTGTACGTTTGACATGGCCTGCGGTTTCAAATGTCGGCCCAAAGGTAACAAACCATTCATGGGCTGTTTCGCAGTGCTGAAACCAACTCACACTTCAACATCTGAGAGAATACAGATAACAAGGAAGAAAAAAAAGTGTGGAATGAATAATGATGATGCCCAGTATTGAATCAGCCCATGCACATCTTTCATTATATATGTCCTTTAGTATCAGGATGACAGGGAAGAGGTTAAACAGAACCTTTCTGTGAAAAAGTCGTGAAGCTGTGAAGGTTAACAGCCTTGGATAAACAACATCACCATCTCTCTGCGAGTGTGAGGCTCTCTTAAAGCTGTAAAGAATGATTTAATTAAGATCAATGCATTCTCACAGACCCATTTCCGCTGAAGCACTCATGTTTATCCTATCAGGGACAAGCGTTTGTTTTAAAATACGGTCATAAATTAAACGCAGCACCATTCTTGCTCAATAAAGTTAAAATTAAGCAGCAGAAATGTGCCTGCTGGGGCCCATCTAACTGATTTCCTAACATTGGATAGTTCACACAAAGACATCACAAAAATGCATTTTCACACATTCAGCCGCACAGCATATTTGTCAGTGGCATGTTGGGTAATCTGTAGCTAAGATCTGTAATCTTGGGTATGTGTTGCCAATCGCTGCAAGGATCATTTAAAAGACAAGCAAACATGCGAAGACCTCTGCCACACATCATTGGCTCATCTTTGGAGAATCATTTATGTCATGCATAATACTGGTCAAATACTGTTTGGCCCTTTGGGGTTTTTTTCTCCCCACAGTTCTCCAGTTTTCCAAAGAATAATATTCATTAATCATATATTTTACCATACAATAGTTCACAGAGGATAAAATAAATATATATTTCTTCTGTCAAATCTATCATCATTTACTCACCATCCTCTTGTTGTTCTAAACCCGAATGACTTTCTGTTATATAGCATAAAATAAAAGAAGATATTCTAAGTAATGTTGGGCCTCATTTACTTGTCTGCATTTAGCCGTATGACAAAAAAACAATATATATATATTTTTAACATAACTTCTGCTTTGTCTGTTTTGTTCCAGAAAAATAATTAATCCTTTATTTCTTATTCCAGAAAAAAACGTGGTTTGGAAAAACATGGTGGTAAGTAAATATTTAATTTACAAAATAAATGATTTACAAAAGAATTAAAATTATTTTTGTAAACTAATATAAAAGTATTATTTTTATATGGTTTAAAACGCATTCAAAATAATTCATCCAAAAATCAAAATGTAGTCTCATTTCCGGGTGAATTGTTTTGTCTGCTTCTTAAACCATAACAATCAACATATGAAAATTACTTTTTTAAGAATCAATTCAGCATAATTTGAGCAAGAATCACAATACTTTGGTGAATAAATTTTCCCAAAGCATCCCGACGACTGCAATTTAAGATGGCAGTCATGTCTTAATAGTCATATGTTTTGCCAGTTAACTTTATGATGCATGCACTGCTATGGCAGATCAGGAAAACAAGAACAAGAAGGATCTAAATACATGTTTCATTCATTCATTTTCTCTTCAGCTTAGTCCCTTAAATAATCTGGGATTGCCTAATACCTATTAGCTTACCTAATTCACCTATAGCGCATGTCATTGGACTTGTGGGAAAAAGCGGAACACCTGGAGGAAACCCACTGGAACATGGGGAGAACAAGCAAACTCCACACAGAAATGCCAAATAACCCAGCTGAGGCTCGAACCAGTGATCTTCTTGCTGTGAGGCGACATCGCTACCCACTGCGCCACCGTGCTGCCCTAAATACATGTTTATTATAACCAAAAAATAAAGCATAGCAAAGAAAAGCATGCCGAAGTCAAATGACAACAAAATGAGAGCAATATAAACAACATAAAAAAAAGTAGAACAGGCTAAATCTATCAACAAATTGGTAACCATGGTACCAAATGAAAAGCTGTAACAAAAGAAAACAGGAACAAAACAGGAAAACCAGGAAATCAAAAATTCACATGAAAGCAGAACTGAACTGAATCTTTAGTCATGTCTTAAAATCACAATGAAACAGGTTTTAAGTGAACTAAATGATAAGAGAAGTGGAAAAGAGATAGAGAGAGAGAGAGAGAAAATAATTTAAACATTCATGAATTGGATCATTAGGAAGTCTTTAGAAAGTGCGGTTTATTTATAAACTAATTTCAAGAGGTGCTTATGACTGAGCACGGCTGGTCTCGCATGAGCTCCGCATATTGCACACTGACTCACTATAAACAACCAAAGTTTTCCAATTCAGTCATCTTCGTCTTGAAGAATCCCCCCTTCCAACCCTACTCCTCCTGTTCTTCTGATAGGGCGGCACGGCGGCCCAGTGACACTGTTGCCTCACAGCAAGAACGCCACTAGTTTGACCCCTCACCGGGCCAGTCGGCGTTTCTGTGCGGAGTTTGCATGTTCTCCTGCTCGCGTGGGTTTTCCCCAGGTTTCCTGGTTTCCTCCCACCGTCCAAAGATATACATCATAAGTAAATTGATTACTTCAAAGTAGCATCTTAAGACAAACTCTTAGCCAGCTATATCTCACAAGCAGGGGTGTTCTCGAGACCTACCTGAGCTCAAACTCCCCTCTCGCCCTTCAAACAGGAGGGAGCCCCGGGCTCGAAAGACAGCATGCCAAACACACTTTATTATCTATCATCAGCTAAGTGTGAACTCTTGAAATAAGGTCAAACTTTTTTTCATGCTTATTTCAGTATCTAAATGATTTTTATTCAAGTTTATTCAAAATATGTAACTCAATGCAAGGCATTTTTGAGCAGCCTGTTACAAATAGCTTCTCAAATGAACAACTGCATCTTACATTTGTCACAGGAAATTAAATTAAATGAATCATCCCTGAACACATGCTGAAAATCAGATCTGTCACTGCAGTCCCTAAATATATTTCCCACACCTTCCAGCCCCTGCAGCACCACTTAGAGCTAGTGAACTACAATAGGCTTATTTGTGGAGAAAACACAAAGCCCGAATTGCAATGAACTTTATTGTACAGAAAAAACTAAGTTTGGTTTTGGGTATCGTCTATAAAGTATTTAAACCCCACCCAGTGTAAAAAAGAAAGGAAAAACCAAACAAACTCCCAGTAAGAATGACGTGTACAGTGTGTATACTACTTATGCAAAGTTTTAAGGTCCTATTACAAAACCATGAGGTTCTCCACAGATATTTTAACACCTTACTAGGCAGTTTTGGCACAAGGGACTCCTCATTTTGTAGAAGCAGTGTATTTTGGCAAAGCACATGTGTTGATGCTGTAGCCGATCTCAGGAGGAGGTTCATTCACACACTGTTGGGTCCTGCTCGAGCCTCAGTCATGGCCTGCTGGGTTGAAAGTCTGCACTGGGCGTTGATGGCCTTTCATCTCATCACTGTGGCTCTACAGCAGAGCAGAGATGCTCAGGTGCCTTAGGGCCTGTTTTCACATCACATTCCACTGATGACACGCCGCCAGCGTGAGTAACGGCTCCCACATGGATCTGTCAAAAGACACGCAGACAAAGCCCTGCGGCCACATCCAGACAACCTCCTCTCTCTGAGAATCACGACAGCTGTGTGTAATGCGTTTACACACATTGTCCAAACCCTCGGAAGCTCCTTTGATCTTTCAGCAGGGATGAAGGAAGGACTTCTGTTACTCCTAAAGAGCTTCTCGTTGTGTCCAGTGCACTTAGCAGCAGGTTTCACATTTTACGTCTGTTATGTACAAAGGAAGAATTTGAGGCCAAGGATCTTAGATAGTAAAGTCAGACTGACTGAGGTCAAAACTGTGGAACCTTAATGTTCTTTTAGTCTCTTGAGGTCATTAATGATGTATTATTGTGTAAGAAAAACAGCGAAATATGAATAATGGTTTTAGATTTTAATATACGTTCAATATTTTATACTTATTTTTAAATAATATAATTTATACTTTTGGCACCACGGTGGCTCAGTGGTTAGCACTGTCGCCTCACAGCAAGAAGATTGCTGATTCGAGTCCCGGCTGGGTTAGTTGGCATTTCTGTGGGGAGTTTGCATGTTCTCCCCATGTTCACGTGGGTTTCCTCCGGGTCCTCCGGCTTCCTCAAAGACCAAAGACATGCGGTATAGGTGAATTGAATAAAATTGGCCGTAGTGTATGTGTGTAAATGTGAGAGTGTGTGGGTGTTTCCCAGTACTGGGTTGCAGCTGGAAGGGCATCCGCTGTGTAAAACATATGCTGAATAAGTTGGGGGTTCATTCCGCTGTGGCGACCCCTGATAATTAATGGGACTAAGCCGAAGGAAAATTAATGAATGATTTATACCTTTGATGCAAGTTGAATTTCCAGTCACATTATTATCATTGTTCTTCTTTTTTTATTGTGTTTAAAAAAAAAACACTATGCATTTTATTTGTCCGGATTCTTTGATGAACAAAAAGTTAATCTTACCCCAAACCTAGGGTGAAGCAAATATACCTCTATACTTTCCCATTAAAGACAAAAGTATACATGAAAAACGTTTCACACTGATTCAGACTAATAACTAAACTGGACTGTATTTCATTGATTATTCAACAGAGCTGACTCACTAGTCGTTCTATATTGGAATCATGGTGTATTCTTACTCTATATGTCTTAAAATGCTGTTTTATGTACAGTATGCCAGTGTACTGTAGGTACATTGCATTTGCATTTAGTCATTTCTCAGACACTTTTATCTACATGAAAAAGTAATGAGCATTATTCTCAAAGTATGTCATTTTTATTTGTCTGCTTGGTGTATCTTGTCATTGGCACTACATGTGCGCAAACCTACAGTATTTTGTACAGTACATTCAGCTCACAAGTTAAACACTATTTAGCTCACAAACTAAGCAATAGTAGCCCACAATGAGTCAACCAGGCCACTGGACAAAAAAACAACAACAGAGCAACAGAGGATGAATAACAAAAACAACAACAGACTGCTACAATAAACTGCTCATATGCGGGGATTAAATATATGAGGAGTATTTAAATTAGTACAAAGACAGTTTTATAGCTTATACACTATAAAATGATTCAAAGATGATTCTTTGGATTTACTAAATTTTTTAGATAAGTGGTTGTAAACAAATTATTTGGCCTGAATTTAAAAAAATATATATAATAAGTTTAACATTACTAAATTTAATTTGTTTAAGCCTCCAGAATCTGCCCAATTTGGTGTCTGAGTACAGTGTGGCTATTTTTGTAGCCTGTGGCTTTAAAGGCAAATGAGCTGCTTCTCCCCGCCCACCTTTCCCACGTGCCTGTTTGCTTCTCCTGCGTTACATTAGATAAACAGCACTCAGTGATAGAGCAGGCTCGGATGAAGCTGAGGCCCCGTTTACACTAGTACGTTTTAGTTTTAAAACGGCGTTTTAGAATTAAAACGATCCGCGTCCACACTAGCGTTTCACCCATCGTTTCTGATCAGTTCTGCGTCTACACTAAAACGCTGAAAACGCACATCACGTGACCACACACACTCTCTGGCATGCGCTGCAGCGTGCTTAGAGGGCACACACACCCACATGAGAGCTGCGCAAGTCGGACTGTTCATCACGGATCTACCGCTGGATCTAATCTCACTATATTTGTTAAACGTGATATTTAATTCATGTTGTTGTCTATATCTGATGACATATTCCCCGACTTTGGTCTTTTGAATCTATTACTTGTTCTCAGGTAACGTGCTTTGGTTGAGCGCAAAGATAAGTTAGGTTAAATATTAATTAATATAACCGCGGACACAGATTCTGCACATCTGACTGATTGTTTGCCTTTATTTTCTCTAGTGTATAAACTTATTGTGCGTTATACTTTTATAATGGCCGTTATTGATCATTAAAACTGATATTCAGTGAAAGAGAGTGTATGTTTCGTATTTTCAATGAATATGAAAGGAGGCAGTGATGTTATAGGCTCCGTTTTGTTATAAATATGCCTGAAGATGACGCTCATATCATGCAGCTACAGGACGCCTCAACATTTTTGATGTCTGTTGTTGCTTATCAAAGTGAAAATAGACAGTTCCTCACATCATGTTTTCATTTTATTGTCAAGATAGTGAAACAGCATAGCCAGGGTGATGTAGTTAGGTCAAATATTAATATAACCGCGGACACCGATTCTGCACATCTGACTGATTGCTTGCCTTTATTTTCTCTATTGTATAAACTTATTGTGCGTTATACTTTTATAATGGCCGTCTTTGATCATTAAAACGGATATTCAGTAAAAGAGAGGGTATGTTTCGTATTTTCAATGAAAATGAAAGGAGGCAGTGATGTTATAGGCTCCGTTTTGTTATATGCCTGAAGATGACGCTCATATTATGCAGCTACGACGCCTCAACATTTTTGATGTCTGTTAAGTTGCTAATATCAAAGTGAAAATAGGCAGTTCCTCAAATCATGTTTTCATTTTATTGTTAAGAAAGTGAAACCGCGTAGCCAGGGTGATGTGAATGACTTTATACACACTCGGGAGTTTGTTTTCCAAATCAAACTTGCGAAGTCTGAACTTACACGGAGAGGATGTAAGACTGAACTGTGTGAAGGCTACTTAATATTGAGGAAAAAGCCCCAATCAGATAGGTGAATGTCTGCAGCCCCGCCTCCGTTTTCAGATGTCTCCGTTTTCCCTCATCCACACTGAGACGGAGCAGCAGCGGTTCAGAATGAAAACGGACTCTTCAGCGTTTCCAAAAAGCTCCGTTTTCGGGGCTCAAAAACTCCGGCGTAGTGTGGACGGATGGCGTAACCGTAGCAAAACGTATGCGTTTTTAAACTAAAATGTATTAGTGTAAACGGGGCCTGAAATACAGCTCATTAGTCAAAAATACTAAGTTTATTTGATGTATTTGTGATGTAGTTTATTCAAGCTTTTCCAAAATGATGAGTCTCACACAAATGCAGTTTTGTTTTATACACACACACACACACACACACACACACACACACACACACACACACACACACACACACACACACACACACACACACACACACACACACACACACACACACACACACACACACATACACACACACACACACACACACACACACACACACACACACACACACACACACACACACGCACACACACACACACACACACACACACACACACACATTAGCCTTTAACCATATGGCCATGGTGATTATAGCAGTTAAGAATTACATAGCGATTTTACTTTTATTACAAACATGCTCTGTTTTAAAAATGTTTTAAATCTATAAAAGTTATAAATATCACAGAGAGTTGTAACAAATGTTTTAATCCCAGTTTCTTTGAAAAAAATTTCTGTGGACATGTGTATACATGTTATAATGGAGTCATGGCGCCTGTCAATCAATCAGTGGGTGGGGAAAACCGCACTCCTATGTCACGTTGCGGTGGGCTTCAAAATCCATGAGTATTGGATCCTATTTTAACGTCAGGAAATTTTTAAAAAGAGACTTGTTTGGTTTCTATCACGCCAATATGACTGTGGACACACTATACCTACCAGTTCTGTCCAAACAGCTTACAAAAGTTGATTTTCACATAGGTCCCCTTTAAAATAAGCTAAAAGACAACTTTTTTGAAGACAACTTAATTGTTATTTGTTGTTTTGTAATAAGTTAATTCCTTCATGTTGTCCCAACACAAATCAATTATGTTGAACCCAGCATTTTTACAGTCTTAATAATTATTAGGCCAAGGTTTAGATTTTATTTAAAGTCAACTAATTGTTTTAAACACAACAGTTTTACTCTTTAAGTAAAATTAACTAATCGCTCCTTTTAAGGTGTATGAGAATGACGCAACAAAAACATCTTTGGCCATTGCATCCAGAAAATCAACAAACACAAATATGCATTGAAATATTTGCTAAACCATAGAGTTTTATACTTCTTTAAGGACATCTGTTTCACAAGTAGTTTCACATTTAATAAAACTTACACCATTGTACTATGAGCATTATAGAAAAGGATGATAGTAAGGGAGAAGGAGCTGTTTCTCAACTGTTTTCTTGTGTTTACACTATTGCTTCAGCAAAATAAATTAAAATCTAATCACGAAACTGAAGAAAGTATCAGATTACTGGAGTATTTTCAGCAACATAATGCTGTGAAATGAGAGAGAAGCAGTGCACTAAAGATGTTTCCATCGACTTGAGGCTTTGTAATATTTATTTGTTTTGAAGAAACTGCAGAAAAAAGACGCTGAAAGTGACTGGTGGAATCCAGGGTCACTGTTATGTCACAGACAAAGTGGTTTGGAAAATGTGTGAATCGTAAAAGCACAGCCTGAGTCTTTGAGTCTGGGACATCATGTGTTTGCATGTTTTGGGGGATTGAGACAATGAATTGCATGTGTTGCTGTGGATTTTGGAAGCCAAGTGTGCGCAGGGGTGACATTTCTGAAGCTTAAAGTCTTGTTTGTTAGCATATGAAGAACTTCTTAGCTAAAATACCAGTCTTACCAGATACCCACACCAGCTTCAAGCACAAGAACAACACAGTGTTTAGCAATAAACATGCACATTCCGTACTATTATAAGAGAGGAGAAAGAAACGATGGGGTTCACTTTTTGGCAAGAAAGAAATCTGTTGGTATGGGTGTGTCTTTGTATTGTCATACTTTAAGGGTTTTACTGTCAGTTTTCATTAATTGACCACATTTTATTGTAAATTGGAGAATCACATTTTCATTTTAATATACTGTATTTATATTAGGAAATTTACAAGATATTTTCATAGAAGATGATCTTTACTTAATATTTTAAGAATTTTTGCCCACAAAACTAATATTTAACCCATGCAGTGTATCAATGTATGAATTTATGTATTGATAAGTATAAAATAAAAATAGATAACTATTAAAAAGAACATGATCAAGAAATTCACACTTATATATAAAAATTGTTCCTTTGGCTCAACCCAAATTTGACAAATTTTGACAAAACCAACCACTGGGCTGAAACCTACTGCAAACCCAGTGTCAAATTTTGGTCAAAGTACTCAAAAATTTCATTAATGATGTAATGTTTCTTTAAATATTTCAAAACCTATTTTTTGTCTCCAGATTAAAATTAATAGTTGAGTCAAGATCATTGAATTTCAAACTGAAATATCCGAAGGATTCTGAACTGAATCAAAGGCCATGTTTACACTGTCAGGTCTTGATGCCCATTTTCAATTTCTTGCCTATATCAGATTTTTTTGCCTGTCCGTTTAGAGGTTCTTTAATCATGACCCATATCCAATTCTTGTGTTTACACTTGCCATACAATTTACGACGTCGCGCATGAGTATCTGCGTCACAATAGCCGCAATGAAAGAAACTGTCTTGCTTTTAGCTCTGCAAAATATGCAAAATTCGCCCGCCTTTTAAAATGATTTTGAGGCGGAGGCGAGGCAGAGGAGGAGGGAAAGGGCCATCATTGCAGCTTGCGCCTATGGTTTATATATGGTGTCCTCCACCATTCAGAGGAATCTGTGGGTAAGAGAGAGATCTCAGGTCTGGTGGGTGCAAATTGTAGCAGGCTTTAATGAGGAGCAGTGGGTCTGAGGTTTTAGGATGAACCCGCGTATCCGATCTAGACTTTACCCACACACATGCTCTACCTTCTACATCATTAAACCATGGAGAAGTACCACATTGTCGCAAGTTTAATGATGTTCAAAACGGAATGCCTCAATAAATCCGATTTGCCTGTTTACATGATAGTCGCATTGTCACATATCCGATTTACATCTGATTTATTTCCACATATGAAGCAGGCCTGAAACTGATCTCTGAATATTTAAATGCATGCATTTTTTTCGTGTTTATACAGTCATAGAACAGATCCGATCTGTGTCACATATGAGCAAAAAATTGGAATTGGGTCACATTTAACTAGCAGTGTAAACAGGGCCATTGGGAATTCAAATCCTATCTGAACAATTCTGTTTGGTGAACATTTAGTCAGTGAGTCAATTAAGAGTAACTATTTCAAAAGTTGTAGTTTTTTTTATACGTTCAGATATTTCATACGAAACATAAAATATATATATATACAGTACAAACAAATATACAAATATATAAATATAAAAAAGATTCACTCTTACAAAAGTTGACAGGAATACACCAACTTATAATCCATGGCAGAATCATTGTGGCTTGGTCACTTGGTCAGCTTAATGTGAATACAACACATACGCACACACACAAAGCATCTAGAGCTTAAGCTCGGCCAAAGGGAGAGGCACTTCCTGATCCAAACGTTGACAGCATAGATTCTAATAAAACATCCCATCTGCAAACAAAACCCTCCACCTATTCTCTGGAAAGCCCTGCAAGCAGCACATTTCTGAGTTGCATCAGTTCTGCTAAATCAATCAGCGACACAAAACAAAAGAGAGAGAGAGAAAACCTCCAGTTGGTCAATAAGAGACTGGAAAAATCCCTCCATTTTTTTGGCAGCAGGGAAAACTAATACATGGGGAAAAAAAGGCCATCATTTTAAAATCTAATTCATCCAAATCATCCAGATTCTCAACAGGGGTGGGGGGGGGGGGGGGGTAAAACTGACCATCACCAAACACAGTTGTACTGTGGGTGATGTATTGGTATAGGTACACAAACTGTGTGTAGGATGATAAATATGCTTCGAATAACGGTGGATATGAGTTTGCATGGAGGCCGGACAGTACATCATACTGTGTTTTAAAAGGCTTGTGCGTATATCCTTTCCTAGAGCGGTTTGGCTTTTGATAGGTCACTCTGAATTATGGCACTCGCTGCGGCTGTGTTTGTGTTGTAATAGCAGAGCAGACGGGCGTCCGGAAATCCAGTCCAGTGGAAACAACTGCACCTCATGAACACACTTCACACTCCCCACCCCCAAAACTGTCCCACAAGCAACATGCTGGAATGTGCCACCGTATAAAACATGGCAACTTTCTCTCTTTCTATTGCACACAGTGAAGTGAATGAGATAAAATGACACATATGCATAATTGATCAGCAATGCAAAACATGTTACAGTCCCACTTCATGAACAACGCATGCTTTTGTAAACCAAAGAACAACACACCCTCTATTTAATATGCATCTGTACATTTTTCATTTTGCCCACATACATTTTTCATCTTCAACATTTTTAACTGGAACACTGGAACATATTGTGTTTAGCGTTTTACAAATGTTTTCATAATTTAAGTTTGACCTTATTTAAATATTTAGTTTTGAATACATTATTGCTTATATCACGTTTTTAATAAGCAGCTAATTAGTAGTTTATTGAGTTATAGTGGTTAGGTCACACTTTATTTTGATGGTCTGTAGACTGTTAGGTTGGGGTTAGGGTTAGTGTTGGTGTAAGTTGGCATGTGCTTGCAAAGTTTCTCATAGTCAGTTAAATGTCTGTTGAAGAAGCAGTATAAGCAGATATTAAACAGACAGTCTACTAATACTCAAATGGACCATCAAAATAAAGTGTTTACTTAATATCAAATATAGAATTATTTGTTATTATTATATATTTATTTAGTATTTTACATCCTTTACCTAAACCCAACTACTGCCTTACTAACTATTAATAAGTAGCTAATTAGTAGTTTATTGAGTTATAGTAGTTATTATATAATTATTATCAAAGATATAATTATTTGTTATTATTATATATTAATTTAGTATTTTACATCCTTTACCTAAACCCAACTACTGCCTTACTAACTATTAATAAGTAGCTAATTAGTAGTTTATTGAGTTATAGTAGTTATTATATAATTATTATCAAAGATATAATTATTTGTTATTATTATATATTAATTTAGTATTTTACATCCCTGACTTAAACCAACTGCCTTACTAATTATTAATAAGCAGCTAATTAGTAGTTTATTGAGTTATAGTAGTTATTATATAATTATATAATTACTTGTTATTATTATATATTTATTTGGTATATTACATCCCTTACCTAAACCCAACTACTGTCTTACTAACTATTAACAAGCAGCTAATTAGTAGTTTAATGAGCACAATGGTACAATCTGACTTATGAAAACATCCATGTAACACTTTATCCGTCATTGAAATACTTTCACCAGGGGGCGATATGAAAAACAAAGTCGGTGGTGCTTCACTTTAAACAATTTAAGAATCCACATCCACCAGAGATGAGGACAAATAGTGAAGACTTAACTAGAGATCTAGTATTTCTTTTCTTTTCTTTGAAACATTTTTCCATTGCAAAAACACAAGTCAAACTACATTCTCCCGCTTGCTTCAAAATAGAGCTGAAAACATTCTAAGTAAACAAAACATCTGAAGTCAAGTCTACTAACAAGTATAAGCCGGTGATTCATCAGTGAAGCATCACCGCCGACGCCCCTTTCCTCACAAACTCCCTTCAGTTTTTAAAGCCTGTAAACTCTCCAACACATTCATAAAGCCTTTTAGGCGGCAATAAATCAACCGTCTGTTTACTCCAGCCAGTATTTTTAAGACTTCAAAGATCCTGTGATCCTCTCTAAGAGTTTTATCGCTCACCAAAAAAAACATTTGCATGCACAGAAAAAGTTACTAGTGACTCTCACTCACCGCTGTGGAGAAGCCTGAAGTGTCAACTATTTTATAGTTTGCAAAGGGGGCAGCCAGACGTGGAGACAAAGTGATGCAAGCGTGAGCGTGACTGCAGGGTAAACGTAGTAGTAGTGAAATGAGGAAAAAAGTGTGTGCTCCTCCTCTCCAAAATCCTGAACTGCCCAGAACTTGAGTTGGGTGTGGTCTGGAACTCAATACACGTTGTGCTGAGGAAGGGAGGAGGGGGGAAGCTTTTAGGTGTTGACATTATGTATAGACTTCTTTGTGGATGGCTTCTTTTTGAGTCTGAACAAGCTTTAAGACTCCTGAAATCTTTAGGAACATCACACGTCTCAAAATGGCCCTCTATGCTATTTTTCCCTCTCATTCTCTCACGCTCTCAGATGAGAGTGTGACGGATTTGGCTGGTGGTTTGTGTGCGTCTATATGTGGTTCTCTGTGGTGTTGAAGAAGACCAAGAGTGCAGAGGGAAAGTCTTAGCTTGTTCCTGGCGGGAACTGAGAATGAGGCCAGCGAGAGGAGATTTACTCACAGAGGAAACTGTTAAATCCAACAGCTTCGCCTCTGAATTCAGCCACTGAACGCTCAGCTATCTTCCCCCTGGTCTTCTGCTTGTATGGAAGTCCAGATGCAAATGTAATACCTATAGTTAATATGCAGATAGACAATGTGTCATCGTGTATATTTGTAGTTCCACTGTGTATATTTATTTTGCAACATGACTATATTGATATAAAGCAGCCATCTGCGGCCATCTGCAAATATTTGTTTCTGTTCATTTCCTGTGTGCTCCTCCCTTTTGCGTTACATCCACGCGATTCTGGCTCCCTGGGTTTCCTGAGCGTGTGTGTGTGTGTGTGTGTGAGAGAAAGCTAAGTTACTGGGTTGACAGAGTCTGATCTAGAGTAAGACTCCACTTTTTTTGGAAATAGGTTAATTTTACAACCCCCCCCTATAGAGTTAAAAAGTTGAGTTTTAACCTTTTGTGATTCATTCAGCGAATCTCCGGGTCTGGTGACATCTCACTTTAAACAAATTCAAAGGGGTTTTGATCATTTTTGTAGTTATATCATGTACTAAGACAGAAAATGAAAAGTTGCTATTTTCTAGGTCGATATGGCTAGGAACTATACTCTTATTTGAGCATAATAATCAAGGAATTTTGCTTTTTAGTATAATGCTGCAATGGGAACGTTCATATTATGCGATTTTATTATCATTGTGCCTGCTACAGCCATGTTACGAAAAAGTGGAGAGTTCCTTTAAAGATCTCTGCTTTCTGTAAATAGCTGTTGTTGTTGTTAAAGGATGTTTGGCTTCATAATATATAGTATAATATCATTAGTATAATATAATATATATTGTTGAAGTCAGAATTATTAGCGCCCTTTTGATTTTTTTTTTTCCTTTTTAAATATTTCACAAATGATGTTTAACAGAGCAGGAAAATTTTTACAGTATGTCTGATAATGTTTTTTCTTCTGAAAAAAAGTCTTATTTGTTTTATTTAGACTAGAATAGAAGCAGTTTTATTTTTTTTGAAAGCCATTTTAAGGACAAAATTATTAGCCCTTTTAAGCTAATTTTTTCTACAGAACAAACCATCATTTTACAATGACTTGCCTAATTACCCTAACCTGCCTAGTTAACCTAATTAACCTAGTTAAGCCTTTAAATGTCAAAATGTAAAATATTATTTACTGTCATCATGACAAAGATAAAATTAATCAGTTATTAAAAATGAGTTATTAAAACTATTATGATTAGAAAAGTGTTGAAACTCTCTCTGTTAAACAGAAATTAGGAAAAAAAAAAATAAACAGGGGTGCTAATAATTCAGGGGGGGCTAATAATTCATATATATATACATACACAGTATATATATATATATATATATATATATATATATATATATATATATATATATATATATATATATATATATATATATATATATATATATATATATATATATATATATATATATATATATAATTTAAATTATAACTACACATTTAAAAGTTTTCAGAATTAAAACATTTAAAAAGTAGTATTTATTATAAAAAATATATACATTTCTAATCCTGCACTACAGGCATGTTCACACCAAGAACAATAAATACTTTAGTGTTGACACAAATCAAATGCACTATAATATACAGTTGAAGTCAGAATTATTAGCCCGCCCATTTAATTTTTTTTCTTTTTTAAATATTTCCCAAATGATGTTTAACAGAGCAAGGAAATTTTCACAGTGTGTCTGATATTATTTTTTTCTTTTTTTTGGAGAAAGTCTTATTTGTTATATTTCGGCTAGAATAAAAGCAGTTTTACATTTTTTAAACACAATTTTAAGGACAAAATTATTAGCCCCTTTAAGTATTTTAAATAGCCACTTAAGAGCTAAAAATGTGCTGTCCACATATGTGGACACTCGGGCCCTATGAGGTTACGCTGTATAGAAGTGTCTTGAAAAATATCTAATCAAATATTATGTACTGTCATCATGGCAAAGATAAAATAAATCAGTTATTAGAAATGAGTTATCAAAACTATTATGTTTAGAAATGTGTTCAAAAAATTTCTCTCTGTTAAACAGAAATTGGGGGGAAAAATAAACAGGCGGGCTAATAATTCAGGGGGGCTAATAATTCTGACTTGAACTGTGTATATACAGTATATATATATAGGCGGATGTGTTTTTCAGATCTCAGATCTTATTTTTTCTGACACGAGTGCCATTCACGCCTGCTGTTCTCACGTAAATCCACCAGAGGCTGCTGCCGACTGACTGACCAACCGACCAATCAATCCACTCAAACCACCCACCACCTTCCCTAAACCCAACCGATAGTGTTTTTAAAAGCACCGATTGACCGCCCACCGCTTTCCATAAACCCAACCAAAAGTGTTTTCAAAAGCCTGATTTTTACCACATTTCAGATGTTGTTTATTTTATTTTTTGCCTTTTGTTTTTGTTTTACCTGTTTTCTGGAATAATTATTCCCTGGACTCGAACCTCGTCATTGTGGTCAACTTCTCTCTGCGTCTCAAGTTTGCCGACATTTGCAACGAGTAACTGGGCAAACTCGTAACAGCGGAAAAGCTGTCAACATAGAGGTGAGCGGTCAGCTGGTAGCATGAAAAGAAACGGAAGCCGTCGGAGGCGTCATACCACCCCGTAGTGTTCGTTTGAAAGACGAAATGCAGCCATACATAGCTCTGCATAATTCGCGATCTCCAGAAATGTATACGAGGGTACGTTTTCAGAATGAGCTGCATATTGTAATAAATATATCATTCATTGTTTGATCATGTTAGTAAATACATTGCCTAACATTAACTAATACAACCTTATTGTAAAGTGTTTCCACCATGAGGTTACCATGCTGTTAAAGTGAGGTAGATTTTAATTAGTTGACTGACACTACGCCAATGGTTACGTGTTCACTTTTTTTCAGTTGTAAGTACATTGCTGTCATGTAAAATAGGTCAAATATATAAGCAAATATAATCATGATATCACTTTTAAGCTTTCAAGTTTTTGCATTAAAAGATTAAAAATCCTTGAGGTAACATTTATAACAGCCCCTGACATGCCTACATCATCCATGGGGGTTTCAGAAAAATTTCTTGGATGCCTGTTTAAAACACTGTACAAAATTTGCAATGGGAAAACAAATCACAATCAATGATTCCGCTCATTTACATTTCGAAGCCTCAAGTATTTTTCACGCTTAAATTGACACTAAAATGATGAAAACCGGAATCCTGACTTACAAATCAATCCATTCTAGAAAGATGAGTTTCCAAGCGTGGAAACTCTTCCGTAGCTCTTCAGTCAATGCGTTCCTCTTTTGTCGCTCAGCTGTCATTTTGTGTATTCTGCAGTGATTACAGAGCAGGCAAACTTTGCTCATGCTATATTTACATCCACTCTGGTTTATGAAGTGCATTGTTCAATTAAAGACAGCAGAATGTTTTTTTGAAAGCCTTGCCAAGAGATTTTTTTTTTTTTTACCCAAGAGTTGTTTTTACCGACAGCCCACATTCATGCTGTACAAAACACAGAAAGATAAACAATCTTTATTTCACAAAGTCACACAGGTGAAAACTGGTTCTGCTCTGCTTGCCTTGCACATCTAATCTCTGCTTTTGGTGACACAATTACATGAGCATGGAGGGATGTAATACACAACTTTAATGCAGGAAAATGTGTATTTATTGTCAGGTCTTTTAAAAGCCTTTTAAATACTACATTTTTTGATCGGTTCGGCTGACAATGTTCCAATGTTATGTGTTCACTCTTTTCAGTGTTTAAGTATTGTTGTCAGTGCTTGTTGAACTGGTAGCACTGTGATAATGGCTGGAGCAAGAGTGAAATTAGTAACACTTTACAATAACAGTACATGAATAAGTATGTACTAATATGTAAACTAAACATTACATTATTATGAACTAGTGATGAGTTAGTCATGTGCTAATCATGAACTAGCTTTAAGTCCAACATGAGTCACGTGAGTTTATGTGTGAAAATTGGGTCCCTTAGGGTGTACTCACATTAGGCTATCCGTGTCCAGGCGCGTTTAACCCCCAGTTTCTGGTTCGTTTGAAAAGTGTGAGTGTTCCAAATCACACTTGAGCATGGTTCAGATTGGCCGACCATAGCCCGGTTGGAAGAGGTGTGCAAGAGCATAGTTCAGTTGGGCTTTAACGCAGTACGCTTGTAGTGTGAGTGCAAAGCGCACCTAAGCACGAAACTGAAGATGCGATGCCACTTTAAAGGGACTGTTTTATATGAATTTATTAATAATTCTTACTTTACAATAATTACGAACTGACATAGTTTATCAAAGATATGTTACGACCCTGGTCTAGGGTCAAGGACGTAACATATATAAAACACTCAACAAATAAATTCACTTTTATAAACCCTAGAGTCGGGTCCCTTTATTTGTCTTTTTTTTTTTTTTTTTCTCTTTCTCTTTTTTTAAACACCCAAAACGTCAAGCCAAATACCTCAGAGAGTACTGACAGAAAAATAATAAACAAAAAGTACACTATACCTAAACACCCAAATGAAACTAAATACACCTAACAAAATAACAGAAATTATAATACAAAAACTACTCCTACCTCCCTGATTACAAAGAAAAAAAACAGGAGAAAATATTTACAGAAAAGAAAAGTGTGGCGTCCAACCCCTACTGCTTCTCACAGTGTATATACAAAGTACAATATTTACAATATCAACAAACAAACCAAAAACAAAATAACAAGGGGGGAAAACACGGATGGATAAACAACAAACAAAAGTCAAGATTTACACACACACCAAAACAAAAATAACACTTAACAACTCTATAATTGTTTATCACACCAAACGCAAAATCACCAAGCCAGACAACCCGCTCTCTCGCCCCATGCCCGTTTTCCCTTTCCCTGCATAATTAGGGTGGGCCTGTGCAGATGAAAAGAGAGGGAGAGATAGACACACACACACACACACACACACACACACACACACACACACACACACACACACACACCTGCGAACTCAACAGATACAAACCCCTCACAGCACATCAGCTGCCACCGTCAGCAAACCTCCTAATATGTGCAGCACGATGACATACATGAAAATTTATCTCTATTTATTTCTCTTCTGTTATATTGAAAAAGGCAGTGTGAGTGCTGGCCAAAGGGGAGAGGGGAGGGGGGACAATTGCACCCGTGCCTAGTGTGAGTGTGAGTACACCCTTAATTACTTATTAGCAAGTGTTTGCTAATTAATGTATTAATTAACACTTTAGTTTGAGCTAAATGTAACCAATAGAACTCGTGACCTGTTAATGTATATTTATGTCATGACTTTACTTGGAGGGGCACATTATCATTACCTCATTCTTAACTACTCATGAACTCCTGTGTTTAAACTGTTCATTTAGATGTAGACAGAACACATTTCTACTGTTTTTCAGTGTAATCTTTGTGCTGGGGAGATCTCAAAAGTTAATCATTTGGAAACATTTTGTTTACCTCTCAGTAGTTACTGTGGTGCGACCTGTTTTCATCTCTCCACAAAATGTTTGATAATTGTTGCACAGTATGTGCCTGCCAGCATGGGATTGCGGGTATTGCACATAATTTTGCTGCTATTAGTAATGACTAGAAAAAAGTCTAAAGTAAAATCAGATTTTTAAAAGCATGTCAGATTTTTGAAGAACAAGTTACAACTTGCTTTGAACATACATAACATAATAAATGTTAAAAATAAAATAGCACTGCACAACTACAAATCATGGGACTGCCATCTACCACTGGTCTGTTAGTCCTGCTCCAAAACCACACCATTGGTTGAGCCAATGTTGTTGTGTTGCACTTCTCAAATACACTTTACCAAGGAAATCGACCTGCTGTATTAAAAGCTTATCTAAAAGTTGCACCTATCAACTCAATGCTTCGTTTACATTTAAAAAGCTTCTGGTTTCGATCAGACATAGCAGGTTTATGTGCTCAGACTTTGTGCTGGATGCCTGGATGCTTCTGGCTCAGTCGGTGCAGTGATGTGGAAACTCTGGAGATCCAGACAGCTGTGAAACTGCAGGCCGACTGCCAAACAGAGCAGAATAAGGTGGAGCCAAAGACTATAGAGGCCCCATCATGGCCCTATCTAACAGTGTGCATCAGATCTCTGCCTAATGACACAGGGAAAATGGAACAAGTATTCCATTTCATCAGGAATGAGGTGCACTTTTATGCGGACGATGATTGCATCAGAGCCTAGTATGCAGAATCCTTTTTATTTATTTTCTGTTAGTGTTCCATTGCACTTCAAGAATTTCAACTCAGAGTCACAGCCCTATTCTGTCTTATTTAATTTTTCTGGTCATTTGAACACATGAGCATGAGCATGCTACCTTTGGGTGTGGTTGAAATTGATCCAGCTCAAAAATGTTTTAGATCTTGTACAGATTTATCTCCAGATCATATGATTTTGGTACATTCACACTGCCGGCAATGGAATCAGTATAGGACCAAGAGGATCAGAGGTCAGAGAATTTTAAGTTGTTTAAAAATTCATGATCGCACCAGAGCCTCACATGCACATTATTTAATTTAATGAATTGCTTTTTTGACATTGCAGCGTATCAAACAAAAATACAGTCAAACAAACAAGTTAAACTGGTTGCGCACATGAGACTGCTGCAGGGTTAGGATCTCATGATAAAGGCATTTTGGCACAGTTTGTGGGATTGCAGATTTGAAAGTAAAAACATTTTACTGGTAACGCTGTGATAAAAGGTAAAGCAAGAGTGAAATCTTGAAAAGTGAAAGCTTGTGAGAGGCAAGGTGTAATATCCTTTTTTCCACATTTCAAAATGTAAACATGGAAATAGGTTTGGGAACATTATTTTTTTTAATAAAATAAAATAAGATTAAAATTAAAATAAGTTTTAAGTTAGAACATTGATCATTGTTGTGGTTCATTTCTTCACAAATAATTGCCTTCCAGCATGGGATTGTAGCTATTTCACATAATTCTGCTACCATTTGAAATGGCTAGAACAAATGCAGACCACCACAATTTCCCATGTTATCAGTTCTCTTCATATGAGTAACTTGTGTTACAGATAAGTGTTCTGAAATAATCTGGCACGCCAGTGTTCTTATTTAGATTTAGCCTAGTTTTTTCTTTCTCTTTCTTTCTTTCTTTCTTTCTTTCTTTCTTTCTTTCTTTCTTTCTTTCTTTCTTTCTTTCTTTCTTTCTTTCTTTCTTTCTTTCTTTCTTTCTTGTGTGTGTGTGGTTTGGTGGTTTACAAGGACAGATATTTGTATAAGGACATGGGTATCACCTAGTTGTACTCTATTACAGTGGTTTACAAAGACATACCTTGTGTCCTCATAATTCAAAATGCTTTAAAATCATACATTTTGCCCAAGTTTTCTGTGAGGGTTGAGTTTAGGGTTAGGGCTATGTAATAAGTGTTTTCTACTGTATAAAATAATTACGCCTATGGAAAGCTCACGTAAAACCACCAATACCAACTTTGTGTGTGAATGTGTGAGTCGCTTTGGATAAAAGCAATTGCTGAATTAAAAAATAATAATAATAAAAAGAAAATGCTCTGCCCAGGTGATCTCACACTGCCTCTAATACACTGAAAATATGTACATGAAAAAACATGAAGAAATTAGGTTATCTTATTAGTTTTTACAAATTTATGTGGATTGAACATAAAACAATTAAGTTGTCCCAAAAGACTCAAGTATTTGTTGTTTCAGCTCAGTTTAAATGAGTAGTTTGAACGAACAGCAAATGTCATTTTTGTGTGTATGCAGGTCTGGACTAGTGTGGATATATTAACTATTTCACAATAATTTGTAACTTTTTTATTTAGTGGCTAATTTGTATGAATTTGTACGCTCTAATTCGTACAATTTAGTATGATTTGCTTATCCCCCAATGATGGTTGGGTTTAGGGGCTGGGTTGGGTGCCACGCCTCCTTTTTAAAATCGAATATTTTTGAAAAACTAAACTCGAATTCGTACAAATTAGCCACTAAATGGACAAAATGTAAAATAGTTACGTTTCCTCGTGAGATCAGGCTGGATATATACACTTACAGAATGTTTGTTAATTTTCAGTGAGTGCTCCTAGAGCTCATTTGATCGTTCACATTTTGATCGTTCACATTTCCAGCATCTCTAATGAATCCTATATCACTGTGTTCGTGGATGGGTGTGTCTCACTGTGAGAGTGAAGAAGCCAAATGGCCTGAGTAATCAGGATTCTTGAGCAACCAGGGTGAAACAGTGCAGAGGAGGAAGGTCAGGAGCTGCAGGCTGTTTTGGGAGGAATGCTGTGGGTGATGACCAGGTCACAGGTGGAGAAGTACACTAGAAAGAAACCCTGGGGAGCTAACCAGGCTTGTCTCTAAACTATCATTAAAAAAAAAAAGCAATGAAAAAGCGGTTTGTTTCCATGATAAAGAATTTGTTTCCTTATGCAGATACAGTGCACCTACTTTTCCATTTATGCAAAAACTCCATATCACAACCAGCAGAATAATATGATGCAAAATTTCATAGCTAAAAGAGTTTTAGTAGGAAGATGCTGTCACCAATTGTAGACGGCAGTTGTAATTGAAAGTTGTGCTTTAAAACACTTTGATGATAAAAAATGATAGTTCTTTTCTATGTTAGAGAAAATATATGCATATTTCCATTTATTTTCAATTTTTTGTTTTTGCAAAAATATACCAACATATAATATTCATTCATTCATTTTCTTTTCAGCTTAGTCCCTTTATTATCTGGGGTCGCCACAGGGAATGAACCGACAACTTATCCAGCATATGTTTTACGCAGCGGATGCCCTTTCAGCCGCAACCCATTTCTGGGAAAACATATAATATAATATAATATAATATAATATAATATAATATAATATAATATAATATAATATAATATAATATAATATAATATAATATAATAAATTATAAAATAAATTATTTAATAAATTATAAAATAATTCAAACATATACTTGTTTTGACTTTTTATTGTTTAATTCATTGTTATGTATTATCATATTATACTTTTAATACTGCAATATCTCTTTAGAAAACTTCATTATATCATTTACAAAAAGTTTATTATATATTAATCCCCCTAACTTCTTTCCCTATACTACAGTATAACTAGGAAGGGGGTGGCATGGTGGCTCATTGGTTAGAACTGTCACCTCACAGCAAGAAGGTTGCTGGTTTGAGTCCCGGCTGGGCCAGTTGGCAAAAAATCCTGGTTGCCTTAAATTTTTAAGCTGAATCAAATTAACTTTATGAGTCCATTGAACTAATATTATGGTAAACTGACTTAAAACAGCTTGCGTAACTTATAAAATTAAGTTAGAAAATGATTAACTTATTTTAATAAGTTACAATGACCTAAAGACTAATTGATCATATAATTTTTTTACAGTGTGGAGTTTGCATGTTCTCCCCGTGTTTGCGTGGGTTTCCTCTGGGTCCAAAGTGTGTGAATGAGAGTGTATGGGTGTTTCCCAGTACTGGGTTGTGGCTGGAATAGTTGGTGGTTCATTCCTTCGTGGCAATCCCTAATAAATAAGGGACTAAGCCGAAGGAAAAATTAATAAATAAATAAATATTCTGACCTCTTTTATGATTTCTGCTGAGAACTTTGAATATATATCATACAAAATGGAGGTACTAGGCAATTTCTGTGGGAAAGTAGATAGTAGGGGAACTGTATTGTTATCATTAAAACCAGTTCTAACACTCCCTCCTACACTTTTCCCAATCGCATCAATAGCTGCGAACAACAACACATTTATTTTGCAGGGCACGTTTTCCATACAATTTGCATTTCATCTTTGGTTCATTTGCTTGAAACGTGTGGCCCACAGGAGAGCGTTTGAGCAGAGGAGTCAAGGGCTCTCCAACCTCATGACTGCAGCTCCTCTTTCACACTGACATAAGCAGAATAAATCGCTTTCTCCCTCTTCTGATTAAGCTCAAGTGCTCTCGTAAGCTCTGCGGAAGTGGAAGGAAATTAAGACAAAAGTGCTCTTTCTGATGAATATGAATGAAAGCTTCATAAAAGATCTCTAATTGTGCTCAAGCCCCCTGAACAGAGAATGTAGTTCCTGTCTGTTGCTTGAGCAGTTCTCCTGGTGCTGATTATGTGGCTTCAGGCCATTGCCTTAAGACCACACCTTCTGAATCAACAGACCTCAATGAACTTGATAAATAACGAAATACTGTAGGTTAAAAAATCTGTAGTGAATTGGAGTAAATTTAGCCCTTTTTGGATGGGTGACCACCCGGTGAGGAGCTTTCTGAATTTAAGATGTAGCTCATTTTCAGTTCACAAGTTGGAATTTGTATTTAACTGGCCATGATGAGTGATATTTAAATGGAATGACAGGAAGAGAGTTTATTCATTCATTCATTTTCTTGTCGGCTTAGTCCCTTTATTAATCCGGGGTCGCCACAGCGGAATGAACAGCGGATGCCCTTCCAGCCGCAACCCATCTCTGGGAACATCCACACACTCATTCACACACACATACACTACGGACAATTTAGCCTACCCAATTTACCTGTACCGCATGTCTTTGGACTGTGGGGGAAACCGGAGCACCCGGAGGAAACCCACGCGAATGCAGGAAGAACATGCAAACTCCACACAGAAACGCAGCCGAGGTTCGAACCTGCGACCCAGCGACGTTCTTGCTGTGAGGCAACAGCACTAGCTACTGTGCCACTGCATCGCCCTGGAAGAGAGTTTAATGAATTGCAATTCAAGGACATTGAACACTGTCGCACACATTTCATTAGTCCAACACAACAGCAAAATGGACACTTTCTGTTCTTCTGTAAAAGCCTGGGTTGCGTTTCCCAAACAACGACATAATTCTGCGACTGAACTATCATAGTACAATGCATCATTTGGGAAAAGAACGATGTAGTGATGAGTGCTTCCCAAAAAGTAGTTGCTCTGTCGCAGATCCATCGTTTGAAACACATTAGTTAACGTAAAACGTCTATAATCACACTCTAAATGGGGCGGAGTAACAACTTCTTTAAAGAAAAACCTCATACTTTTTTGTGCAAATGATATTGTTTTACACGCACACGCATTTAAAAAAATCCAATGTTAGTTTTGATAAAAATATGCACTCGCTTTCCATATTAATTGAAATATATGTAAACAGCACATATAGAACCTATGTTTCCTTTACAAAACTTATTGAGAAAATGCCATATTCTATTGTAAAACATAAAACAACTTAGCTAACACGTATTCTAATCTCATATAATAACCACATAAATTGTTAATGGTTGTAATTTACAGTAGGCTATTTATTAAATGAAAAAAATCCTACTTAATAATAATAATTATTTTAATTTTTATTATTATTAAGTATCAAGTACCTGTATTAAGAATTTTCTATTTTAAAACCATTAACGTATGCTTTATATTTTTGTTTTCACAAGCTTTGGAGACAAAACATAACCTCGATTCCACTATTAAATAATAGGTCACCTATAGGTTTCGTCATGAGCCACGGCTGCGTTCAAAATGGCATACATGTTTTCAAAGTGCACTGCGAAGGGAACGCAATAGACAATATGAATAATGCTAAAACTGAACTGTAAAAAATACTTGGAAAGCAAATGACACCTAAAGCGAGTCACACACCGGATGCGTCGCTCAGCACCGCAACAAGGTGCGCACATGACAGTTGGAAGTATCGCACACCAAACACACACATTCGAACGCTATTTAAAATGATATTATTCAGATAGCACTCTGTGGCGCGGCAGAAATATGGGCAGTGTCCTGAGTCGTAGCTGGGCACCACGGACAGCCGCCGACTTGCGGCGCGGTGTGCATACCCTGATAGAAACCTATGTGTGGAATTCTAAAATGCATGGCACTGCGTGGCACGCCGCTGCGCGTCACCAAGTAGTAAGTATCTGGTGTGCGACCCCCTTAACCTCGTAGGGCTTAGTGGCCACATACGTGGACAGCACATTTTAGCTCTTATGTTTTAGATTTTGCTACTGACATACACTGTCATCCTGCAACTGTTTTACAGCATATGAAATGTCCCAAACACTATTTTAACTGTCCAAAATAGGCAAAAAAAATTGTTTTTACTGATAGTCTAAACATGTTCAAAAAATATGTGTGTATGTGTTATTAATGCATTAAAAAAACAGTCAGGAAATAAACTGCTGTGTTCAAGGCAGAAATAAAGAGTTTTTCATTCTATTACACAAAGGTAACTTTATTGTGTTTTATGGAAATTCGGACCACGAGTCCAAATATATGGACATCATTTTTCTCTAAAAGTATATTATATTGAAAGATGATACTTAATTTTTTATTCTAATTAGGTTCCAATAAGCCCAAAAGGTTAAGACCTTAAAAGGTTAAGAAAGATGACTTTAATGTTTTTTTTAAATCATTCCAAGTTTAAATGTTGGAACGTTTGAGAGGAATAGTGCATAGGGGGGATAACAGGGAATAGAACACAACCAGGAACTATGCCTCTAGAGCTGTAGTTGCAAGCGTACAAGTTTGTGAATGTTCATTGAAACGATGGATTTGGGAAACACCAAATCAACAAACTATGTTTGTAACGATGGAACTTGCGACCTTAATTGGCTAATGATGGTTTTCGGAAACGCACTCCTGATAGTTTGTAAAATGTGTAAATCTAAAGGTAAATAGTGTAAGTATTTTCCATACTTTATCACACAATTGAATTACCAGACATCAGAACACATAATAACCCAAATAAGTTTACTGCATTCCCAGTACTGGGTTGTGGCTGAAAGGGCACCCGTTACATAAAACAAATGCCGGAATAGTTGGTGGTTCACTCCGCTGTCGCGACCCCTGATTAATAACTAAGCTGAAGTTATTAAATGAAGTTTACTGCATTTCATCTACACACTTTTAGGCTCAGATAATTATTTGCCTGTGGTCAATTTTCTTAGCGGGAACTAACAATATTTAGCTTTTTTATGGATTTTTATGCAATATGCCAATTTTGTGCAGCATAAATTTAATTTGCAACTTTGCATGACTTACAAAACTTCTCCAGAACATCTTTGTCCATTAACATCTCTGAGTGTTTACAATATATAGTTACATTACACTGCATGCACATTAAACACACCTTCAGTTAGTCAGCAATTAGCTATACCATTGACTCTGTGAAAAAAGTCTGTCATGTGTGGCAATGAAAACCCATCGGCAGAGGTCTATGGTTGCGGATATGATCTGTAAGACGGGAGTGTGTTTGCACAGCTGTTTGAGGTCATTGCAGGCAATCCTCCCCTGAGACGAAACATCTACTGCTGCCTTTTCAGTGTGACTGATGATCTAGTAGCCCAGCACACACACCCTAGCATTACAAGACTCCCTGCCAACCCTGTGCTATTCACAGAGGGAAAACATGCTGGTATTGTAAGAAAATGCATGTCTGGATCTTTCCTTTACTGGGATTGGAATAAATTTATACCGCTCGGTGTGCAATCAAAATAGAAATCTCTCTTCCTTCCTCACAACTGTCTAGTGTTTTCCTGAAGCAACTGTGTTATAAATGGTGGTTGCAGTGTCACAAGGTCAATTGGCTTGTTGGTTATAGTGACTTGCCATACGTTTGACCTCAGACACCTGACTCCTATATTGGGTCTAACCATAAAGTTTACATATATATATGGTAAGGAATGAAGCGTTAGGGATCACTTACGCAGCATTTTTCACCCATGCATGCATTCCTACATGCACTGTAAAAATGCTGGGTTCCATACAATCAATTTGTGTTGGGACAACATGAAGGAATTAAGCTAACATTAGTTTTTACAAATTTAAGTAGATTGAATTTAAAACAATTAAGTTGTCTCAAAGAAACCTCAAGAATTGTGTTGTTTCAGGTTGACAAATTAGTTTTAAATTAGACCCCATTTACACTAATACGTTTAAGTTTTAAAATAGCGTTTTAGAACAAAAACGATCCACGTCCACACTGGCCTTTCACCTAGCGTTTCTGAAATGATCTCCATGCACACTACACCGCTGAAAACGCACACATCACGTGACCACACACACACTCTGGCATGCACTGCATCGTATGCGGAGGTCTGAGCTCCAGGCAGTCAGTGGGTGCTTTGAGCACACCTCCCCAGGTGAGAGCAGCTCATGTCGGACAGTTCATCAAGGATCTACCGCTGGATCTCAACTCACTATAGTTGTTAATCGTGATATTTAATTCATCTTGTCTATATCTAATGACTCTTTGGTCTTTTGAATCTATTACTTGTTCTCAGGTAACGTGTTTTGGCTGATCGCAAAGATAAGTTATTAATTATTAAAACTGATATTCAGCAAAGGAGACAGGATATGTTTTGTATTTTTCTATGAAAATGAAAGGAGGCAGTTATGTTATAGGCTCTGTTTTGCTATAAATATGCATACAGTGAAGATGATAGTCATATAAATATGTAGCTACACGACGCCTCAACATTTTTAGTGTCTGTTAAGTTAATATCAAAACGAAAACAGCAGTTCCTTATATCATGTTTTCATTTTATTGTTAAGATAGTGAAACAATGTAGCCAGGGTGATGCGAATGAGGTTATAAAGTACACTGTTCACTTTGAAGATTTACCCGATGTCTCCTCTGGAGTTTGTTTTCCATATCAAAGTTGTGAAATCTGATCTTAAGGAAAGGATGCAAGACTGAACTTTGTGCACTTAATATTGAGAAAAAGCCCCAATCAGGTGAATGTCTGCAGCCAGGCCTCCGTTTTCAGATGTCTCCGTTTTCCCCCATCCACACTGACACGGAGCAGCAGCATTTTAAAATGATAACGGCCTTTCAGTGTTTTCAAAACGCTTGGTTTTCGGAGCTTGAAAACTCAGTCTTGCATCCTTTCCTTAAGTTCATACTTCGCAAGTTTGATATAGAAAACAAACTCCTGGGGACACGTCGGGTTAAAACTGTCTACTTTATAACGTCATTCGCATCACACTGGCTATGTTGTTCTATCTTAACAATAAAATGAAAACATGATATAAGGAACTGCTATTTTCTTTTTGATATTAACTTAACAGACACTAAAAATGTTGAGGCGTCGTGTAGCTACATATTTATATGACTATCATCTTCACTGTATGCATATTTATAGCAAAACCGAGCCTATAACTTTACTGCCTCCTGTCATTTTCATTGAAAAATATAAAATATACTTTTTCTCTTTTGCTGAATATCAGTTTTACCTGTGCATTACCTGACAAAAATCAAGAGATTCAAAAGACCATTAGATAGAGACAAGATGAATTAAATATCACGTTTAACAACTACAGTGAGATGAAATCCAGCCGAAGATCCTTGATGAACTGTCCGACGTGGGCTGCTCTCACCTGGGGAGGTGTGCTCAAAGCACCCACTGACTGCCTGGAGCTCAGACCTCTGCATACAATGCAGCGCATGCCAGAGTGTGTGTGTGGTCATGTGATGTGTGCATTTTCAGCAGTGTAGTGTGGATGGAGATCTTTTCAGAAACGCTAGGTGAAACGCCAGTGTGGGTGTGGATCGTTTTCGTTCTACAGTATAATGCAGTTTTAAAACTAAAACGTATTAGTGTAAACGGGCTGCAGTTTCAGTGCAGAAAGCACACATTTCACAGCAATACATCTGGGAGATTAAATTGAGCTCATACTATTAAGAAATGAGCTTGCTATTCTTTTCCTATTGTGTTTAAAACCAAACAAAACTCTACATGGCTGACGTTCCAGAGCTCAATCAAATGGGTGTAGTTTTCCTTTTGTAAACCAAGAATGAATGTCACCTTGCTAATGATGGAGATTCAATACAGGATCTTGAAGTTTCAATGGACGGCTCCCTGCTAGCACAACAGACGCTGTGTGTCAGTATTACTGTGCAAACAAACTGGATGAAAACACATTTATCTTCTCCAAACAGAGACGCACTTTTCTCTCAAGAATGCCGCCAAGCAAAATGAGCGGTAACAAAAACAGCAGTAGTGTGATCAGTTCAGAAAAACAGTTATTTGACTCAACATGAAGTCGAATGTGACCTTTTTATTTCCTTGCATGTCTTCTTGTGAACAATTAATTGGTGCGTGTTATTCCTAAGAAATGGTGGTTGTAATCTTTGATCAAAATGTACTAACTCGCTCTTCCTCCGAAGCTACTTTTCTAGATAGTCAAGCAGTTGGCCAAGAAAAACTATTAGGACATTGTTTTTAGCAATTCCACATTTGATCTGACTGCATTCTGGTGTGTAATGCTCATTTCTCAAGATGCTGTCAGTTGTGGGTTATTTAATGTGAATATCCATTTTATTGTGGATGTCATATAAAATAAGTTATATGATTTACAAACATTTTCAGAAGCATTAATTAGGTATACACCAATTAGCATTATGGTCAGGCTACACAGATAAAACATGATAGTCCATGATGGTACATTTTGCTATAGGTTTTAAATGCTGACACTGCTAAATTAATTTCTTCCTTGCATACTTTAAAGGGGTGGTCCAGAGTGTATTTTTAAAACTTGGTTGTGTTTATAAGATGCAAAGCAATGTGTGCTCATTTTTCATTTGTAAAAAAAAAGGGGTCTAGTTATTTGTTCATATATCTTACTTTGATTATATACAGCTACTCAACTAACATGAAAACTAAAAAAAAACAGTCAGCTTTATCAAACTAAATGAGTGTAGTTAACTCAGAATTTACTGAAAATTAATTATACTAATTTGAAAAGAGTATTGAACTCAATGTTGAAGGTAATGAGTTCATTAAATACCTCATTACATCAACTTAAATGGAGTAAGTTCACAGTACTCATATAGATTAGTTTTTTTAACTCAAATTGTTTGTAGCAATCAGTTTCCTCAAACAGTTTCAGTTACCTTAACCTTAACGTTGCTGGACCCCCTGCAGTTTGCCTATAGAGCAAACTGGTCTGTGGATGATGCAGTCAACATGGGACTGCATTATACCCTACAACATCTGGACAAACCAGGGAATTACGCAGGGATACTGTTTGTGGACTTCAGTTCTGCCTTTAACACCATCGTCCCATCACTGCTCAAGAACAAACTGACCCAGCTGTCTGTCTCTAGCTCTGTCTGTCAATGGATCACCAGCTTTCTGACAGATGGACAACAGCTAGTCAGAATGGGAAAAATCACATCCGACAGCCGCACCATCAGCACTGGTGCCCCCCAGGGATGTGTTCTCTCCCCACTGCTCTTCTCCCTGTACACCAACGACTGCACCGCAAAAGACCCCTCCATCAAGCTCTTGAAGTTTGCGGATGACACTACTGTTATCGGCCTCATCCAGAACGGCGACGAGTCTGCATACAGACAGGAGGTGGAGCGACTGGCTTTATGGTGCAGATACAACAACCTGGAGCTGAATGCACTCAAAACAGTGGAGATGATAGTGGACTTTAGGAGAAACCCCCCTGCACTCCCCCCACTCACCATCATGAACAGCACTGTGGCTGCAGTAGAGTCATTCAGGTTCCTGGGCACCACCATCTCTCAGGATCTGAAGTGGGACATTCATATAGACTCTATTGTGAAGAAAGCCCAGCAGAGACTGTACTTCCTTCGTCAGCTGAGGAAGTTCAACCTGCCACAGGAGCTGCTCGTACAGTTCTACTCAGCTGTCATCCAATCCATCCTCTGCACTTCAATCACCGTCTGGTTCAGCTCAGCTGCCAAAACTGACCTCCGTAGACTACAGCGAATAGTCCGGACTGCTGAACGAATCACTGACACTACCCTTCCTACACTTCAAGAACTGTACTCTTCCAGAGTGAGTAAAAGGGCTCACAAAATCACTCTGGACGACTCACACCCAGCACATTATCTGTTCGAACTGTTACCGTCTGGTCGGCACTACAGAGCACCAAGCATAAAAACAGCCAGACACAGGAAAAGTTTCTTTCCTCAGGCCATCTACCTCATGAACAGTTAAATATTCCCCTACTGTGCAATAAATTTGCAATACTTTCTCATACGCTCTTGTACACAGCACCTTATAACAATATACAATGCAATACTTTCTCACACGCATTTGTACACAGCACCTTACAACCTGTATATTTATAACAAATCTGTACATACAATTCAACATCCAGATCTTTTTAACTAACTGCATCTCTGTTTAATGTTTATCGCCTTTTTCTTCTCTCATATTTAATTTTGTGTTGTCACTTGTCACTTTATGTCCACTGGAAGCTTCTGTTGCCAAAACAAATTCCTTGTGTGTGTGCAGCACACTTGGCAATAAAACTGATTCTGATTCTGGTTTTGGGTTTTACAGTGTAGCCCTCAAGAGGCTCTGATTGGTCATCTAACATAATGTGCTGTGACTCGCGGATCAGCTCCACGTCACCAGGAAAAGCGCCATGCCTCTAATAGCATGCACTTTGCCTCTGCTGTGTAAATACTGTCAGTCAGAGCAGCTGTTAGCCGTATCAGTTTAAACTTGAATCAGACAGAAAATGAAAAGGACACAGCTGAACCTCATCCCTGATCTCTAAAATAAAATCTGACAAGTGTCTTTCACGTATATTCGGATTATAAGCATGTGTAAGTAATATGAAATGTTCACATATCTTTTGAGAGTTTGATATTTGAGATGTAGAATGCAGGAAAGCGGACGCATTTTTTCCGCACTTCAGTGCTGCTGAAGATTGTGGGTGTTTACAGCGGTTTGACGGATAAATATGAATTTGTAGCTAAATTGTTAGCGGTACCAAACAGCATTTCCCATTATTTACATCCTTGTTTACGTCGCCGCTACAACATACCGTTAACGCGAGAAACTGTGCATTTAATAGATCAAAAAAGTTTAAACAAAAATGTTTAGTGGCCAAATAATGGTTTAAAGTGTGACAAGCAACAAGTTTTGATCTGTTTGGAAAAGTTGTTCAAGAATTGATGAATTGAATTGTTTTTTTGCTTAAAACTGACACTTTTTAAGGAAAAGAGGAATTTTATTTTAGGAATTATTAAGGAATTATTGAATTATGTAAAGAACATGAACAGGAAGTATAGGGTCCAATGCCAAAATGTGGGCAATAACAGTTGCTCTTTATCCATGTTGGCTATCAAGGCACAACATGCAAACCCTCATGACAACTTTGCACTGAAAGAAATGCGAGTGCAAACTGAGTGCAGTGGACTCTCTGTTTCAAATACTACAGCAAGGTGAAGACAGGGAACTAAATGACAACTACTGCTTTTGATGGTCCAAATCAGGCCAGTATTTGCATGCAAAATATAGTTGTGTTTGCTTGTGAAGGGCTTGGCAGTCTTTAGGGATGTTTTGCATGTCACGCATGTGCTGCTTTGTATTGCCGTTGGAAACGGCTCTTGCATTATTGTTTGAAAAATCATTTATTAATTTCATGAAGGGCAAGCAGGCTGAGACATCTTAACAGTTGTGCAATGAGTTGATTCAGATGAAAAGAGCATTCAGAGATAAATATCCGCACCATAAAATACTATTCTTATGGTACAAATAATAGTTGCATTCAGCAAAATATATTCTTTTTGGGTACTAAATAATAAGGAAAACCATAAAAGTTGGAAGTAATTGCTAATTAAACCAAGCGTGTTAATGAGTAAACCTTAAAATAGGTATTACCTATCATTATAAGAGCAGGTTTGGCATTTAGTATAAACCAATACAGTTCCAAATGCTTAAATAACATAAAATGTCACTTGAGCACAAAAATGAGTTATGCTTAAGTATTACTAAATTTTCAGAATTAAGCAAATTGAAAATAACTCTGGGTAGATAACAGTAGCTTCCCCCGTTTCTCTCTCCAAATGGCATTTCCTAGCATGTTTTTATGGCCTCTCTCCTGCGCAATCACTGCAAAGACACAGGTGTTAGTCATTTTCCAATTGAATTACTTACGATTTGACCACACCCCTTCTGACTATATTATATTATATTATATTATATTATATTATATTATATTATATTATATTATATTATATTATATTATATTATATTATATTATATTATATTATATTATATTATATTATTCATTCATTCATTCATTTTCTTGTCGGCTTTGTCCCTTGCGGGGTCGCCACAGCGGAATGAACCGCCAACTTATCCAGCACGATTTTACGCAGCGGATGCCCTTCCAGCCGCAACCCATCTCTGGGAACTTCCACACACACATTCACACTCATACACTATGGACAATTTAGCCAATTTATTATATTATATTATATTATATTATATTATATTATATTATATTATATTATATTATATTATATTATATTATATTATATTATATTATATTATATTATATTATATTAGCATCACAGTGGGTAGCACGATCGCCTCACAGCCAGAAGGTCACTGGTTCGAGCCCCTGGCTGGGTCAGTTGGCATTTCTGTGTGGAGTTTCCATGTTCTCCCCGTGTTTGCATGGGTTTCCTCCAGGTGCTCTGGTTTCCCTGGTGCTGGAAGGGCATCCGCTGCTTAAAACATGTGCTGGATAAGTTGGCGGTTCATTCTGCTGTGGCGACCCCTGATTAATAAAGGAACTAAGCCAAAAATAAAATAAATGAATTATATTATATTATTTTATATTATATTATATTATATTATATTATATTATATTATTTTATATTATATTATATTATATTATATTATATTATATTATATTATATTATATTATATTATTCATTCATTCATTTTCTATTCGGCTTAGTCCCTTTATTAATCCGGGGTCGCCACAGCGGAATGAACCGCCAACTTATCCAGCACATGTTTTACGCAACGGATGCCCTTCCAGCTGCAACCCATCTCTGGGAAAATATTATATTATATTATATTATATTATATTATATTATATTATATTATATTATATTATATTATATTATATTATATTATATTATATTATATTATATTATATTATATTATATTATATTATATTATAAAAAGTGCCAGTATCTTGACGTTAAAAATTATGATTTAACTTTTTAAATGAAACTTTCTCTATCTGATTTCAGTAGTTTAACCACATTGAGCCAAGGTGAAAGACCCTGAGACATCTGTCATCACTAATGTTGTTTTAACACCATTTGTAGTGATCACATCCTGGGCAAATGGTGATCAGTTGCAGAACGGTAATAGATGAGGGTCAGTGAGAACAATCACAGAATATACAGATCACTATAAAGAAAAAGGAGCATTTTTATTTACGTGACTTAATCAACTGTGGATGTTTTAGGTTCATAAAAATGTTTTATTGACTCAATATGAAGTCAAACTTGGCATATTTATTTTCCTGCATGTTCCTGGTTTTATTAGTGAATGTTATTCCAAAGAAAGTGCAGGTTGCCTGGGGATCATTCCAACTCTGTTGAGTCCAAAATGCTGTATGTCACGGCTATGTTGCAATAAAAGTTTTTTTCTTTGATGTCCCTCTTTATTTTTTTTAAAAACATTATTCAAATGAATAGTTCATCCAAAAATGAACATTTCCTGATCAACCCAGGCCATCCATAATGTGTTTGACATTCTTTCTTAAGTCAAAAAGAAATAAAAGTGTTGGAGAAAAACATTCTAGGATTAGCACAAAAATGGAAACCATCTTTTGACTGTCCAAAATACACATTTAGGCAGCTTCAACATAATCTACATGACTTTTGCAAATCACTAACTACGAACTAGCTCTATGTTGCTCTGTTAATGTGACATGCATTTTTTTCAGTCGAAGAAAGTTATAGACTGCATCCAAAACTGCATAATATCACTAATGTATTAAAATTGGAAACAAAAATTGAATACCTGAGTGTCTGAATTCAGAATACACATAAAAAGAGTTCAGGTGGGACCACTTTGGAGATTCTCTGTCTATTAACTATTTGCAGAAATATACAAAAGCTTCAGCACCATTAACTTCCCAGAACAAGAAGTTGAGTGAAACAAAGATTATAAGGAACAAAAGTAATGTCTTGAATGAAACAGTGGTATGTAGACAAGGGAGTTAATTTGCAGTAGCTTTCGATGAAGACTGACAGCTAGGACTTGAAGCCTTAGTAATCAAAAGAGATGACAGCCGGATTGTACTGTACTTGAAACTTATAGATGGGATGGAGAGCGGGTAGCAAGCAGTTTGAGCATACATACTGAGCTGTATTGACACATATTCCGGCTTGTCAGCTAATATAATGTTAATGCCTGCGTGGCCTGACTGAACTATAGCTGATCGATTATTGATTAGGCAAATATATCAGCATATTTATTGTTCTGATAATATTTCAGCTGGTATGGTCGTATGCTAATCACAACATGGTACTGTAAACGCAGTGCTGTATATACAGATTGCATACCTGCTAGAAACACTTATAATACAGTATATTGAGCACACTTTTTTTTTTCAAAATAGGAGCCCACTAAAAACATTTCTATTGAGACATACAGTAGCAATACACATCTTGATTTGTTAACAAATCCTAAAGCATCTTAAGCAGTTTCTTACAAAGTTAATTTAGTAATTAATCATTTTAATTATTAGTTTAACATTATTACCACATTTCTAAATTCATTTTTTGCAGTCCCACTTTATATTAAGTGGTCTTAACTAGGTATTTACATCAAAATAATAAACACATTGTACTTACTGTGTTCATAATGTATCGAAGAAACACTTCTGGTGCTCTTGAGATGGGATACAGGGTTAGGGACAGGTTTGGTGGTATGCATAAGGGTGTGTTAAGGTGTAAGGGTGGTCAACTATCTAATTATAAATGTAATTACAAAACGAATTACAGATGTAATCACATTAATTACAGGTATTTAATCAGTCTTACGTTGCAATTAAAATGACAGATTTTTTTGTGGTAATTCCCAGAAATTTTGCGATGAAAAAAAAAAATACAGTGAAAAATAAAAAAAAATACACTGTATATGTATATATATATATACAGTTGAAGTCAGAATTATTAGCCCTCCTTAATCATTAGGCCCTCTGCTTATTTTTTCCCCAATTTCTGTTTAATGGAAAGAAGATTTTTTTCAACACATTTCTAATCATAATAGTTTTAATAACTCATCTCTAATAACTGATTTATATTATCTTTGCCATGATGACAGTAAATAATATTTGACTAGATATTTTTCAAGACACTTCTATACAGCTTAAAGTGACATTTAAAGGCTTAACTAGGTTAATTAGGTTAACTAGGCAGGTTAGGGTAATTAGACAAGTTATTGTATAACGATGGTTTGTTCTGTAGACTATCGTAAAAAAAATCTAGCTTAATAATTGGCTAATAATTCAGGGGGGCTAATAATTCAACTGTATGTTTTCATAATTTAAGGAAGCCTACTATGTTAGGTATGCAATCTGATAGAATGACAATGACACAAATCATAAAAATAAAGCTTCTTTATTTTGGTCTCTTGTCAAGACAAGATCTAAAACAGATCTAAAACAGTAGAGATTAAGCCAAAGGAAGTTCGCATAACTCTTATTTTTATGCACAATCTTACTTTCTCTCATATCAGATTTCACTTCCTGGAGCATCTTACATCATGTAATACATCATTCGTAATACACCTAAAACACGGATTGCTGTAAAACTCGTCAATGGCAGGGAAGTGTCTTCTTTCGATAACTGCAGGGAAAAAGTTAAACAAAATCATTTATCGTTTTGACGCACATAATGTCCTTCAATTCGGTCACGTCCAGAGGCCGTCATCCTTAAACCAATCTTCATCATTGTAAGCTGGTTGTTTTTCTGTCTGTTCCATTGCTCCATTTGTTAGATGTTTGCTCCAACTTTTTTTTGCAGTCTAAAGCGCGTCAAATGCACAAAATGCCCAATTCGCGCCACAAGATGTCTAATCCCATCTTTGCATTGACTTCACATGTAAATCACTCGCACTTCAACTGCACCTGCTTACTGCACAGGCTGCAAAACAATTCCGCCCCACCACCATGTAATGTAATGATTTTGAGGGCGCAGGTGATTTGTCATTTTTCGAGAGGCACTCAATCATGTACGCTGCGTATGCAACGTCTATGTAAAAAATTCATTGCAAATTGCAATAAATCTATTTTGATTATATGGTTTGGAATTGAATGCTTTATGAGTTTATTGACATTTTTTAGATTATTTTGCATTTAAACTAAGAATTTTGCAGGATCTTTTTGTTGATTTTATGTTGAATTCATCAATCACAGAATTGGGTAACTACACAAAAAGTGTATTGTAATAAAAGTTATTTTAATGTAAGTACAGAACATACTAGTTAAAACAACTCAATATAAAGTGGGACCTTTTTGTTCTTACAAATGGTAACATGGAAAGTTCAATTACTAAAAAATATCTTTTTCTAAAAAAAAAATTTAAACAATTAAAATCTTGCCTAAAAGTCAAGGATCCTGCTCTTTATTTCCCCTATGCAATGTTCAACTCATATCTGCTTCTTTGCATGTATGTCTATTGTGCAGATGGAAATGTGAATGAATCTTACACCTGGTGGGGTGCACAGGGGGGACTCTTGTGCAAGTCTGTGCAGCACTCCAGGCCTGAAAACAATGAATTGGCCTCCTGCTCTAGTGTGGCCTTGAAGTCAGTGAGCCAGCTGCCAAATTGTGTCACGTGCACTGCTCCAGCATGTTTATTATCTCATGGAAATCCCAGACACACACACACACACACACACACACACACACACACACACACACACACACACACACACACAGAATATCCATCTATCTTACTACATCAGAAGGATCTAATATTACTTCCAATCGTTGTGCCAGTGGCTCTTCTCATTTCATTCTACTTGACATGCCACTTTCTCATAATGTGCGAGGAGACATCTCCAAGCTGGCACAGGGCTCTGTTGTGGGCTCCTGTCTGACAAAATAAAAACGTGTGCATTGAGATCTGTAATATTACCAATACCAAGGCATGCAGGACTGCACAGCTGAAAGATTTCATAACAAAGAGAAGGCAGCATAAACAAAGGGTGAGAGACGGGCCAAACAATAATCGACTCTTAGGAATGTGTGTCTTTATAGATAGATGACAGCTGAGTATGTGAATGAACAAGGGCTGACCGGCGGGATTTGTGAGGAGCTAAAAATCCAAGACATACGTCAATACAAGACAACTTAATTGTATCACACGAAACAATCTCATTTGAAAAAACATTTATGCTTTAACCCTTACTAAAGTCAACCGTGGTTTCATTGAAGTGAAAATGTAGTGTTTGTGAGTCTAAATGCTTCAGTTTCAAGTAAAGCAAACCAAAAAATAAAACATTTAAAGGGCACCTGTGATGAAAATCAACTTTTGTAAGCTGTTTGGACAGAACTGTGTGTAGGTACAGTATAGTATCCACTCATATTGGAGTGATAGAAACACAAGTCGCTTTTTTTTAATTTCCTGACGTTAAAATAGGACCCAGACTTAGAGGCCCACCACAACATGACGTAGGAGTGTGGTTTTCCAAGTTTAAAACTTTTTAAAGCAGAGCATGTTTGTAATAAAGACAGTAAATAATAATAAAGACAGCATAATTATAAAAAATTAAGTCGACTTAACAGTTTCAAGTTACAATGGGTTTACTTACCTTATTTTTGTAAAGTTAACCTGTTGCTTTTAAGGCAATTGGTTTCCTCGCTTTAAGTAACTAATCACTTTTTACAGTGTAGTTTTTAGTACTCAAACCATATTGTTTCAAAACTTAAATGGTTTGACGCAATCAGTTTCCTCAAACAGTTTCAATTAACTTAACTTATCGAGTTTACAGTGTAGGTGCCCTTTAAATAAATTACCATTTGCTTGTGTGTACAATTTTCATGTACTGTAAAAAATGCAAAGTTCTACACAATTCCTTCATGTTGTCCCAACACAAATCGATTAAGTTAACTTCATCATTTTTACAAACTTAAAAGGATTGAACATAAAACATTCAAGTTGTCCCCAAAAAAACCCTCAAGAATTTTGCTTTCTCAGCTAATTTTTTAAATAAGTAGTTTAAACAAGCAGCAAAAGTCATTTTTTGAGTGTGTCATCTGGTTACTTTTTCCAAACACACATACAATAGCAAACACAACAGTTTTTCTCAGCTGAACATTCCTAATCATTATATGTGGAGTCTTTTGCATAACAACCCTACACAATGTACAGTATAAACTGCCTGATGTAATCTCAAGCACAGAGGAAATCTTATTTTAGTGTGAAAACACAACAAAAACAATCATTTCTGTACTCAGAATTAACTTGTATGATCTCATTGTTTATGTAAGGCACAATAAAACCCAATAGTCTTATCAGCGGATCCACTTAGCTCCTTTGTCCTGCTTATTACTTGGCTACTTGCCACAAAATTAAGCAATTGAACAGAAGAAAGAAACTGAAAACAGGTTTTGAACAAGTAAAGGGTGAGTAAATGATGACAGAATTAAAACGTTTGGATGAATGATTCTTTTAACAGTCAATATGATTCAAAGAACTCAGATGAGATTCTGTTATTAGTTTCAGCAGTTGTTATTTGAGAATAACGTACATTGGAATGTCATCATTGACCATAATACAGTATTCCAGAGAGCCATGTAATGTGAAGCAACAAATCAGCGCAGTTTAGTTGAGTCACATTAATCTCAAAGTAATTCTAATGAATTGAAAAACTTGAGGGTGTCACGGTGGCGCTATGTGTCACGGTGGCGCTATCGCCTCACAGCAAGAAGGTCGCTGGTTTAAGCCTCGGCTGGGTCGGTTGGCCCATACCTTGAATTGCTTAGGTCCCACAAATCACTAAGTCCGCCCCTGCATCCTGGTTCGACAACCTCACTGTTATGATTATCTATGGCTGCAGATCCCTAACGGACTACAAATCCGCTATTACATGGACTACAAGTCCAAGCCTGCACTACACACACCGGTTCCTGATCCAGATTGATTACAAACTTGCACAGCTGAAGCTGCTTAAGCACTCATTACATGGACTATTTATACACAGACTATTTATATACACACAAACAGAGACATTGCTGAGTCTTGTTGTTTCCTGTACACATTATAAAGCATTTCTCCTTGCTTTGCTCTGCCGTGTTTGACTCTTTGCCTTGTTTATTGTTTTCTGATGCTAGCCGCCTGGACCGACCTCTTTGCCTGTTTTTGACTTCTCTTTGGATTGTCCACATAATACTGTTTGCTCCTGTGATTGACCCTTGCCTGCCTGACCATTCCTTCTATATTAAAAACTTTGCAATTGGATCCTCACCTACATTGTCACATCCGTATTGTTACAGAAGACTCAGCAATGTCTGCGTGTGTGTGCTGTATAAATTGTCCATGTAATGAGTGCTTAAGCAGCTTCAGCTGTGTCAGTTTGTAATCAATCTGGATCAGGAACCGGTGTGTGTGGTGCATGCTTGGAGTTGTAGTCCATATAATGGCGGATTTGTAGTTCACTAGCGATCTGCAGCAGCTAGATTGTTGATAATCATAACACACTGGTAATATTTGAAGATGTTGGTGACTTCACTCAAAAAATTTACTTATTTATTTATCTTTCCAAAATACTTTCTGACTGTCAAAGGGCTAGTTCACCCAAAAATGAAAATCCTGTCATCATTTACTCATCGTTCACTAGTTCAATACTTATTTGAGTTTCTTTCTTTTGTTAAATACAAAAGAAGATATTTTGAGAAAGAAAATTGCTGGTTGCTGGCACCCATTGACTTCCATTTTATTTTTTTTTCATACTATAAAAATTAAAGGTTCCCAGCAACAAGCATTCTTCACAATATTTTCTTTTTTGTTCAACAGAATTAGGTAATTTTCATTTTTTGGTTGAACTATCCCTTTAAAAGTTCTCCTAACATTGACTTGCATTTTATGAGATACCAAGAACCAGAGTTTCAGCTAACAATATTTCATTTTCTACTGAAAAAAGGCACCAACATATTGTACAATTCCATCCACTTCGAATGCTATCACTCGATTGAATGGGCGTTATCAGTGGTTTTTAGCTAATTGATATGGGCCAGTAGGGGCTTTCTCCACCTACTAGTAGGCTCAGAAGCTTGTAATCATCCATCCACATAGTTAATCAGCTATACTAATAGAGAAGACTCCAGATCCAGATCTGTTTTTACATTACTGTGACGGTTGGGTTTAGGATAAACCATGTGAATGCCTTCTGAGCCTACCAGTAGGTGCAGAATGCCCCTACTGGCCCATATCTATCAGCTGATAACCACTGACAACGGCCATTCAATCGAGTGATAATATTCAAATTGGCTGACAATTCATTCATTCATTTTCTTTCCGCTTAAGCTCTATTTCAGAGGTTGCCACAGCGGAATGAACCGCCACCTATTCCGACATTTGTTTTTTGCAGCAGATGCCCTTCTAGCCACAAAAAAAAATGGGAAAATATTGTACAATAATAATGTCAAATATTATTACAATCTAAACTTACAGTTTTTATTGTAATGTGTTCAGGTATATTCCACACTTTATCCACACACACACACACACACACACACACACACACACACACACTCATGCATTTTTATTAGATTATTGGACAGTTTTGCTGAACTCTATTGGTCTGTATTGTACTTTTTTTATTATCAGTGAAGGCCAGTTCCAGCTCACTGGCGGTCCTTTCAATCTAGCAAATCTTCTGCAGGGTCTGCGGACAGAGCCCAAGAACAAATTGTGGTGGGTATGCTGTCATATTCTGCCACTCTGTTTTAGTGTGACTCAAGTGCTCCAGACGGACTATGTGGGCTGATGTTTCTGTCTGACTCTCTCTTTCTCTTTCCAGTGCTTTGAACACAAATGAGGAATGGCAAGATTAGCACATTTGTAGTGAGTGAATCCAATCATTGTGATGGCTGGTGATGCCAGCGAGCCACTCCCTCTGGGCAGCAAACTGGCACTCTGAGTCACTGCAACCATGCACATTTGCATTCTCGCTTTCCTCTTTGCTTTGCCAGCACTTTATGAAACTCACTGACCCAGGGTTTGAGATTTGTTTAATCTTGTTGATCTTTCTTTCCACTGGGAGAAATGCATCTAATTTAGTTAATTATGCATCTGCTAGTTTATTAATAAAATAATGTTGTTTTTCTTGCAGCGATAGCTGTTTTAACTGGACATTCACATGTACATACTCTATTTGGATGAATCTGATGTTCAAACAAAGACCCATTAACTATAAACTATAAAACTACATTAGCATCCACACCAGCACATGATAACATATGCTGCATAAATCTGCCATTTTGAATGCTCAAACTCTTTAAACAAAGATAGATTTGGATTGCCTGTCAGTAAAGTAATGTGTATTTTAAATAGCGCATTTTTCGTGTATGGCCATACACCCAAAGCGCTTCACAATCATGAGGGGGGTCTTTCCACACCACTACCAGTGTGCAGCATTCACTTAGATGATGCAGTGGCAGCCACAAGATAATGGTGCCAGTGTGCTCATCACACAACAGCTATTGGTTGATTGGGAGGCCATGATGGTTAAGGGGCCGAAATTTTGTCAGGACACCGGGGCTACACCCTACTCTTTACTAGAAGTGTCATGGGATTTTTAATGACCACAGGGATTCAGGACCTTGGTTTAATGTCTTATCCGAAAACAATATATACAGTATATAAAAATACTGACAGTATAGCGTTCCCTTCACTATACTGGGCATTAGGACTCACACAGACCGCAGGTTGAGCATCCCCTGCTGGGCTCTCTAACACCTCGTCCAGTATTTTTTTCAGTCATCAACTGTTAGATAAATCCACTGTATCATTATAGTTGTGATGTGGATTTTCCTATTCGTTTACATTTAGAATGATTTTAAAACTGTAATTATTTCATGTGCACTAAATTCATTTATTCACTATACTTTACACCCACAGAAAACTGACTGGAAATTTAATTTAAAAATCTTTAAATTCTGTAATATGTGTTTCTACACTCGTGTATAGGTTCCTGTCAGAGTTACTTCAAGGTCCAGTGCTTGGACCTCTTCACTTCTCCATCTACTCTGCACATCATCACTCATATCTGTCATTCAGAGACATGCATTTTTTATCACTATCAGCTATGCTGATGCCATTCAACTCCTCTCTTTCCAACCTGATGATCTGACTCTAGCTGCTTGCATCTCCACATGTCTGACAGATATTCCTTGCTACACAAAGGATCATCAACTTCAACCCTGCCAAAACTGAACAGCTTGTGATTTGGGGCAACTCAGTGCTTCATCAAAACTTCTCCATCTACAGTATGTAGGCACATCAAACATATCTACTTCCAGGACAGCCAGGAATAGGAGTTGTTGATGATCAGTTGATCAGCTGAACCTCATAGACTGCATTGCTATAATTGCCTGGTCCTGCAGATCAAGCCTATATATTGGAGCATGTTACACAACTCCTTTCACCAGGTTCTTGTTGCAGATCCAATGCTTTATTGATAAGCTTTCCAGTCAGTACAACAATATCAAACTTCTGCAACTGATCCAAAATAATAATGGGAATCATAATGGGTGGGCATATTGTTCATGATAAATTATCTGTCATAGAGAGCTCTAAAATTGCAGTTTGTTGCTTTGCACAGTGAGCAATAACTGTCCTAAACTTAGTTCTGAGATCAGTCTCAATCAACTGTATATGTAACGGACGAAACATGCTTAAAAATTGATCTTTTCTTAGTTCATTTAAGATTACTTCAAATATAAGAGACTTCAAAATGCACGACACATAATAGACATAATAGACATTATCAGACATTTGAGTTTAAGTTAAATAAAAATACAAATGTATTTAAACTTTTATTTGATAAAATCATGTTGAACCAACTCAATTGCATTTAATTGTGTAAATTGTTTATTTTATTTTATTTTCGGCTTAGTCCCTTTATTAATCCGGGGTCGCCACAGTAGAATGAACCGCCAACTTATCCAGCATGTATTTACGCAGCGAATGCCCTTCCAGCCGCAACCCATCTCTGGGAAACATCCACACACACTCTTTTCATACCAGTACTGCATATGTTTGGACTGTGGGGGAAACCGGAGCACCCGGAGGAAACCCACGCAAACGCAGGGAGAACATGCAAACTCCACACAGAAACGCCAACTGACCCAGCCGAGGCTCAAACCAGCGACCTTCTTGCTGTGAGGCGACAGCACTACCTACTGCGCCACTGCGTCTGTTTTTTTAGTTAAATTTATTAAACAAATTTATTGAATGGAAATCCTGCTCTCAATTTAATTAAGTTCATCTAATGAGTTATGTTTTTGAGTGTATATGGTGCATTCTATATCAGCATCCAAACTCATTCCTTTTTGTTCACTCTTTGCTGATATAGGCATGCATTATATAGGGATTGGTGAGTAGTTAAACACGTGAGCAGCTTCTGATACCATTGAATCTTTATAGTTAGTAATATGGTTAATGTCCTTGTTGTGAATGGGCCTAAAATGAATACTCTCTTTCCCAGTATGGTCATTGCTGTAATTAACTTTCACACACACTTAAAAGCCTACAAAACACTGAATGTACATTCAATGAAGGATAATGTGTCACAGCAAAGACTGGTTCCTCTCAAGCATTCCTCCAAATAAATTGGATTAAATAAACACTTGGCAGAAATCCTGGATCATCCGTATCACATCTACCGCTCCGCTTGGAATCATCAAGGCGCTTTATTGAACAGAAGTCAAGTTGTTCTAGTATAACAAGTGTGGGCTGTGTATGTTAGATCCACCGCTGTCCATATCACTATCTGGAAGTGCTGGAGATCAACAGGGATGTCACAAGAGGACACTTGTTAGCGAGTGTTGAACATGTCTCTGGCCCTTCAGGATGAGTATGTGTCATGAATATTGTTCTGTACATCCTCCGCTCTCCTGGAGTGCTCACCAATCGCCCTCGTGTTCATTGAAGTGGGCTCTACAATCCTTTGTCCTGGCCTTTAAGTGTGGAGTATGGCCAAGTTTTGAAGAGCAACATCTAATCCCAGAGACACGACTGCTCGCGCTAGCCTTGTAGGCTAATCTGCGCAGGAGAGCGAGTGGGCCTGAAGGAACTGAAGCAGATTTAAGTCTTTGTCCTTGGGGTCTGGAAGAAAGACCCATCACATGGGGGCTTAACTCGGTTTCTCCACTGTGAATCATAAAGGCTTCTTCTCAAAGGGCTGGGGTTGAGGAATAGCATCTTTTACATGCAGCAACTTAAATGAGATGAATTATCTGCTTAAATAAATAAATGATGTTAAATAAAGGCGACACAGTGGCTTAGCGGTTAGCACTGTCACCTCACAGCAAAAAAGTTGCTGGTTCGAGTCCCTGCTGGGTCAGTTGGCATTTCTGTGTGGAGTTTGCAAGTTCTCCCTGATAATTGATGGTGATAATTTGGGGGTTTATTCCACTGTGGTGACCCCTGATAAATAAAGGGACTAAGCCGAAGAAAAATTAATTAATTAATTAATTAATTAATTAATTAAATAAAATGTATACAGTATCTCATTCATTCATTCATTTTCCTTTAGCTTAGTCCCTTATTTATGAGGGGTCGCCACAGCGGAATTAATTGCCAACTATACCGGCAAATGTTTTATGTAGTTGAGCTGGATAATCAGGCATTTATTTATCATTTAAATTTTTTTATGTATTTTTACATATTGTGTGTTTATGTCTTATTTTAGGATGTTTTCTGTATTGTTAACTTTTGAAAAAGCTGAATAAAAGAAAATCAATACTTACTAAGAAGGGGAAGCAGGGAAGTTATTTCTAGAAACATAATTGATGTCAAAATGTGTCACTTGAACATTTGAACCTGGTCAAGGGGATAGATTTTTTTTTATGAATATAATGTAATTTAGTATAGATCGGTGTTTCTCAACCACGTTCCTGTAGGACCACCAGCTCTGCTCATTTTTTATTTCTCCTTAACCAAACTCACCTTATTCAGATCATCAGCTCATTAGCAGACACTGAAAGACCTGTAATGGGTGTAACAGACAAAGGAGACATCCAAAACATGCAGTGTTAGTGGTCCTCTAGGAACATGGTTGAGAAACAGGATTAGAGTTAGAGATGCTGGACAATGGGGATCCACGTGTAGTACTTTATTTACAAGATTAGTCAGACAGGCAATGGGGGTAAACAGATACATACAGATAATCCAGAATCGTGGTCATAAACAGGCGAATGGCCAGTATAGGCGGCAAGGGATCAAAACAAGAAAACAAGGCAAGGGTTCAAAACACGGTTAGGTTAGACAAGACAAGAGAATGCTTCGTAGTGTTACAAGACAACAAGACTCAGCAAAGTATGTGGCTGCATCTGAAAATGCCTACTCAGTAGGTACTGCATTTAAAATTTAAACGTACTCGGCCGTTAGAAAAGTATGTTCTATACAGTATGAATGTAAGCAGGATGAATGGAATTCGGACGAACTACAACCTCCATTTTGTCATGATTACGTGACCTACCCTTGTGAGTTGCGTCACTTTACTCCCATTCATGAATTCTTTCACATTGCATCATGGGATAGCACAGTGTGCACGAGATGCACACTTTAGAATCTCGCTGGAAGTAGTAAATCATTCGGGTACTTCTCGAATACTGGTATGAATTCAAACATACTACTCGTCCCACATACTGATTTTAGCATACTATATAGTATAGAAGTATGTGGTTTTGGACGCATCCTGTGTGTTTGTGTGCTGTATATATAGTCCATGTAATCAGTCTTTGAGCAGTTCCCTGCTGTGTGTGTGTGTAATCAAAGAAGAACCAGAACAGGTGTGAGTGTGTGGTGCATGACAGGATTTGTAGTACCTTCGGTGACAGGATTGTAGTCCGGGTGATAGTGAATGTTCTCCAGCAATCTATCAACGTTAGATCGCTGGTAATCATGACAGATAAAGATTAAGTCAATCATCAAATAATAAATGCATATTTCAAAGCACTTCATTTGACTTTTAAAGTGCACCAGTCACCTGTCATCTCTGACTAAAAATCAAGCTGGCGAGCACAATTAGTCTGCAATGAATTGAATGGATAACTGAAAGTATGGTATGTCTGAATTAATCAAATATTTAACGTTATATATAATCAATAAATGTGATCTATGCTTAGTTTTAAACAACATAATTTTAATGATCAAATTGAAGCAAGAACAAAATCAGAAACAATTTGCATACATTGTAGTGAATACTGTAGTTATTATACAGAAGCACAAGAAAAGACTCAGACTTTTATTCCACACACATTATTTGACATCTCAGATCAGTTACAGTTGCACCCATTCTTCATTCACTAGCATTCATCCATGAGATATGCATGACTCATGATAAGAAAAACAATTTCTTTTTTTTTTTGTTCAACCGCAAGAGATGATTCATTCCTCACCAGAGCACGATAATTGTGTCGCACAAGACAAAAACTCTATCCATCAATGAGCATCTACAAGACGTTATCTAAATAGTGTGCACAAGATCACTTTCATTGTCTTTTGGCTACTTCATAAAAGAGATATTCGGCTTTCTGTTTCTAATGTGATCATGATAGCAATAAGATAAATGTCAAGTAAAACAAAAGCACACCATTTCCAGTGAATGAGGAGTGGTGACTGCGGCTATCTAAATCTAGCCAGAAGTGACATTTAGCAGTACACGTGTCCTGGAGCTATTTGAGGTTACAGAGACACCTTTATGTGCAGACAGACAGTGACTTTCTACTGTTTATGAGTCAGTGCTTTCATCTGGATTTGCATGATCTGAGTGCAGGTCATAACAGATCAAAACAATGTGCTTATTTTACTCCTGCTTTGTGTTAGCATAATTTGTAAGTATTTTAATGAATTAATTAATTCATCATAAATACATACAAATAACGTCAAATTAAAATAAATTAATTAATTAAATATAGTGTAATGTGTGAAAATATATAATACATACACTGCTAGCTGTACAAATAGTAAGTTTTTGTGTTACTCATAAATGCATAAAAATAAATGTCTAATTAAAACGAATAATTATAATATAATATAATATAATATAATATAATATAATATAATATAATATAATATAATATAATATAATATAATATAATATAATATAATATAATATAATATAATGGTAAATAGGCATTACAGACATTTGTCTAATCAAACATACAATCAAAACTGTAATATTTTGACATATTAATTTACTCTAAAAAGCTGTTTCTTTTGTGAATATATTTAAATTATTTATTTATATGATACTCCAGTTTTGAAGATTACTTCAACATTTCAGATTATCATCAGAAAATAATCTTTTGAAAATACTTTCATTCGTTAAATTAAATCAATCAGACGTGAAGTAAATAGATTGATGTTATAAAATATTTTAATTAAAACAAAGTCTGTTATTTTGAACTTCTATTCAGCATCAACATCCATAAAAAGTAACACAAAAATATGAAGGAGAACAGTATAATTAATAAATAATATAAATGGTAAATTTATTATAATTTTTAATATATGACAATAATTAGAACCTTAATAATAACTCAGCACCAATTTTAATTATCAGTATAAATCATCATTATACGGCAAAATTTTCTTTCTTCCTTTGTCACCCCCTACAGGATAGCATAAAATAGTGCACTGGTGCGCGCATAAACTTCTGCACAAAGTTTTTTGGTTAACTCAGCGAAGGAGAAAATTCCTTAGCACACCTGAGGGATTAATAAAAGAGGTTTATATGAATGGGGGATGAAGGGAGAGCTTTCCTCCTACAATGGAAATGCTTGCCTATGGGTGTGACTCTTCATGGCCAGCTGCACTCAAGAAACATTTGTGAACAAAACAAAACAAAACAAAAGGCAGCTCATGTTACATTTCCTGTCTATAAACACTCAGGGGCGCAAAATTTGAAAAAGTGAAAAGACTACTGACCTGAGGCTACAACCGTCAAGAAGCAAACCTGCAATGTGTTACACAAAACCTCCAATAAAACTGCATTCTCATGCATGAGAAAAATGAACATGAATCAAAAATACAGCACACAGACCAGGCCTGTAGCAAGCCTGGTAAAAGGGGTGGGTTTTTTTTCTCAAAAAATGGACCTTTTTGCAGTTATTCACCTCATTTTATATTTAACTAGTAGGTTTGAATTAGGTTGCATTTTAGTAACATTTTAAGCACTATTTTTGCTGGATTAGCCTGTCGGATGGTATCATAACCACACTTTTTGATGTACCAAAAACATTTTCTAAAAATTTAGAATAAAGAAATGAGAACAATACTAATTTTTAAATACAAATTTATTACATCATATATCATTAGAAAAAATATGAATTTGCTAATTTTAAATGAAAAACTAGCCTATTGTCATTTAAATATTATTATTTTAAATAACAAACTGGCCAGCACATTCAACTTTCCTCAGTCACACTGAAGCGACAGCATTCCACTTGGTGTTAAAGCCTTCTTAAATGGGTTATTTTCACAATTTATTATGGCAAAGCAGTCAAAATTGGACAAATGAGCTTATGGGACAAATTCTGGACCTTTATCAGTGAGGGATGGGTCTTTTGAACCACCCAACCCCCCTGACTACGAGCGTGCAGACTGTCTATCGTGACTGAAGTTTTATGTTTTCTACAACATCCATGTGCAAAGATTTATAGTTTAGCCAAAGGGATAGTTTCACCCACAAAAAAAAACTAAAATTATTTTCTGTTAATTTTGCACTCACCCTCAAGTCATTACATTTCCTTCTCAGTAAAAAAAGATTTGAACTGATTTGAAACTGAGACTGAAACCTTGGTAAGTCAAAATAATAACAAATAATACCCTGGTCCTGACATTGAGGTATTAAGAAGCAATAAGTCTGTAAAAAAAAAAAAAAAAATATATATATATATATATATATATATATATATATATATATATATATATATATATATATATATATATATATATATATATATATATGTGTGTGTGTGTGTGTGTATATATATATATATATTCATTCATTTATATTCATTCATTCATTTTCTTTTCAGCTTAGTCCTTTTATTAATCCGGGGTCGCCACAGCGGAATGAACCGCCAACTTATCCAGCAACTTTTACGCAGCGGATGCCTTTTAGCCTATTTAGCCTACCCAATTCACTTGTTCTGCATGTCTTTGGACTGTGGGGGAAACCAGAGCACCCGGAGAAAACCCACGCAAACGCAGGGAGAACATGCAAACTCCACACAGAAATGCCAACTGACCCAGCCGAGGCTCGAACCAGCGATCTATATATATATATATATATATATATATATATATATATATATATATATATATATATATATATTTATATGTGTGTGTGTGTATGTGTGTGTGTGAGTGTGTGTGTGTGTGTGTGTGTGTGCGTGTGTGTGTGTGTGTGTGTGTGTGTGTGTGTGTGTGTGTGTGTGTGTGTGTTAGATATAGATATGTTCTGTACATAGACGGACACACACTCACACACACACACACACACACAACACACTGAATAAACACCAATAAATAATCTATGAATCTAATTGTTGCTTGCTATTTCTTAAATATTAGTTGGTGTTGTTAAAATGTTAATACAGCAATGAACAAATGTTAAACAATTTTAATGGAGTTTTAAATGTAATGTAATTTAAATGAACACAGTCGATTGTTTATAATAATGTTTTTGCATTGCATGCATAAAGTATGGCAATTTTTAGGCCTATGTCCAAGATTACAAAGTGACCTGTATTATGAAATATTATCAAATTCAGGAAGAATTATTTATTTGTTTCTTTGTGTTTTTCTTTTATTTTGTATTTTTTTGGCTCCTTTGGGTCTACTTTTTTTTTTCTTGTGTGATTAGAAAACATCGTTCAGAAAAATTCTGTCCAGGATTTCAGAAAAGTCTTGTGTGTTGTTTTATTGTGTAAGATAAACATTGAAATAAATCACTGCAGTCAAAATTGTAAAAAAAAACAAAAAAGCCCCAGATTTCCCAAAATCACTCTATTACTGTAAGAAGCAATAAACAATCATTCATTCATTCATTCATTCATTCATTCATTTTTCTCTAGCCTAATCCGCGATTTATCAGGGGTCGCCACAGCGGAATGAACCACCAACTACTCTGGCATATCTTTTACACAGCGGATGCCCTTCCAGCTGCAAACCATTACTGGGACAGTGATAAACAATCTATCTGTACAAAAACAAAAAACAAAAACATAAAATATTAACATTATTAACCTTATTACATACCCAGCATCTAAAATGGCGTGAGGGTGAGTAAATTAAGAAAGAAATTAACTAAAATGATTTTATTTGCAGTAAACTATTTATTTTCATTTAGTTCAAGATGTTTAAAAGCTCAAAAAAGTTGTGGATAACAAATGTGCAGGCGTCAGCCAATCACCTTGCTTTTCATGCTGCTCTCTGGCATTTGAAAAGAAACATCCATAACTGGGCAATTCAAGCACAAAGCCATCCTGTATACAGTGACACGGCCCTTGGGAGGGTCTAGGAAATTCACTGCAGTGTTGCCAGAAAGTCATATGTGCTTCCTCAAAAGCCCTGAACAAGCAATTGAGTTAACCCTTTGGTGATCTAAAGGTTCATAAATGCATTTTAGGCTCCTAATGAATAGAGAAATTGTATTTAGCTAATATGTCTTGTGTGTATTTTGATCATTCAGATCGCAAGTAAATGAGGGAGACCCATTCTTGTTTACATTTCATTAATTCTGTCTATTTACTCTGTTTGCCTGGTTTCAGCTTTCCTGATTTCTTTAAGGCTTGGGGGAGGTTGGGAAATCACAATATCTTTCAATCTAATACTGTGAAATAAGCTATAGCACTATGAAAAGTAGACAACTGAACTGGCCAGTAACTTACTGTAAATCAATTGCAGCAAAAATACTGTATATACATTTACAGCACCATTTATTTTGCTGAATGTACTTACAATATTGTATATCTTTACAGTAAAATATACAGTAATTTTCACAATTCATCTTTAAAAAACAGTAACTTAACTGTCTGGCAGTAAAATACAGTTCATATTACAGTTAAATACTGTGTAATTTACAAAGTGTAAATTCAGGCAGAGTGAAGGAACATTTATTCATTCATTCATTTTATTTTCAGCTTAGTCCCTTTATTAATCTGGGGTCGCCACAGAGGAATGAACCGACAACTTATCCAGCATATGTTTTACGCAGCCTGGATGCCCTTCCAGCTGCAACTCATCACTGGGAAACACTCATACATTCCCATTCACACACATACACTTTGGACAATTTAGCTTACCCAATTCACCTGTACCACATGTCTTTGGACTTGTGGGGGAAACCAGAGCACACGGAGGAAACCCACGCCAACACGGGGAGAACATGCAAACTCCACACAGAAATGCCAACTGACCCAGCCAAGGCTCGAACGAGTGACCTTCTTGCTGTGAGGCGAGAGCCCTACCCACTGCGCCACCATGTCGCCGTGAAGGAAGGAACATATTTTACTTTTTTTCTTTTTGCCCTCAAAACAATTTATGATTACAAACGTTAAAATGCATATTTCCCTACAACCGTACCTCAAAAATGTTATGTTTTTTGTGCTCAAGGATTGATGCAGACAACCATTTAATGGGGAGCCGCGTTTACTGTGACATGCTCTTTAAATATGTTACCGTATTCCTCACTCGCTCCAACTGGCGTTCAACATACAACACAGTACCATAATACACTGTACAAATATTAATGCCCAAACTCATAATAATCAAATTAGTTAAGTATAAGAAAATGAAGAAGATAATTGCTGGTCTTTTGTGTTTGTTCAAACAAGAAATCTGGCTTTGAGTGTTTTTAACTACCACTAAAGAAGTGATCGAAAGTGGACAAGCTCAAAACATTTACCCTTGCATTTAGTGTTGATCAGATTGACTACATTCCTTTACAGTTTGCAAAAGCATTGTTATCACTGACCTCTTGTCTGATTTGCTCAAGTAGGCAAAAGGTCAAGTTGCTCATGAAATTTGGACTTTTTAAAACCTAAAAATAGGTCACTGTGTGATTGCCATTCAAATGTTTATGGAAAACACCAAGAAATTCTCCTAATGTTCTAAAACACCTTAAGGTAAAAAAAAAAGTTCAGCAAGACTTGATAGAAAAATAGATTTAGTATGACATTATTATGCCATTTGAAGACAAATCCTATATAGATTTAAATATACATATTAAAGCATTTTTTTTCTGATAAGATTGTATCTTTTTTTGTTGTTTATTAATGATATTGTTACACAAAGCATCGGCCTACTAATTAAATTAAACTACTAATTAGATCATTAGATTTTTTTAACAGAGAATTTTTTAAGGGTTAGTTCTCCAATATTTTTCAATTTTGTTATTAATTACTCACAGTCATGTCATTCCAAATGCCTGAGACCACCTCATGAGCATGTGCAATATACTGACATTGAGTAGAAACTGTAGAATAAAGTTGTTATTTTTGTTTTATGTGTAACCCCGCTGCTCCTACTGCACCCAACCCGCTCCGAGCTGGGATCGAACCAGTGACCTTCCACATGGGAGTCGGTTGCTCTAACAAGGAGGCTAAAGATCATGGCCTCTAGTGTCTGTCGCTAGAGCACCTTTAGAGGTCAGAGGAGTGAGGATTACCTACACAGCACTTCACTAGCTGGCCTCTATTACATACAGTATGTGCACACAAAATGGTTCTAGTAATATTCCAATTGAACCACTGAAGGCATGTGATCTGTTTTGAGGATGTTTATATTTTATTTCTGGACATTGGACCAGCTGGGACTCTTTCTGTCAATAGTATCTGGCTGCAGATAGACACGAGCCAGTATAAGTTTCTGACGGTACGATAACCTTAAATAAAACACAGTTTCACAGTATCACGGTGTGATTACTGCTCTAAAATAAGTTATTTTAAAATGTCTGAGTAAAAAAGCAACAACTTTTTTCCCATTGAGCACAATATATATATTTTTAGGAAACATTTATAATATCTTGGAGCAGTAAACATGTCAGGCTAAATAATTCAAATAAATCATTATGTTGTCTTCTTCGTTGTTCAGTAACACAGATTTCCTTACAACACATAAAAAAACCCTTACATATACCTTAAAATGGTATAACAGAAAATGTTAGCAGTTTTAAAACCTTAACGCCTGTTTTTTAGTCCTGTCTGTAATTCTGTTGCACTGTAGAAGCTCTGTCATGAAAACAAATTCCTCGTATGTGTGAACATACCTGGCAATAAAGCTCTTTTTGATTCTGATTCTGCTTAACTTTTTCCAAATCACAGTAACCCTTGAAACAGGATATCATGCCTGTCTCATGCCTAGCTGCAGACTTGCACATGCAAGCTGAGACATGCAATCTCAGACACATAGACTCAATGATGTAACTGTGAGGGATTAGAAATAGGTTTAGGTGTACACATTAAAATCATTGCATGCAGTCTCAGCTTGCATGTGACATTCACCTAAATTATCTTATTTCATGTTCCGGACATAAAAAAGGTCTCAGGTGTTTGGAACGACATGAGGTAGACCCATAGCCAGGGGGGTTCGAAAGACCCACGTCCCTATGGGCAAAGTCCAGAATTTAGCCTCTATATGAGCTCAATTTTTGACAGTGGGCCATCATATATTGTGAAAATAACCAATAGATGAAGGCTTTAAGAAGAATAACCAATAGGGTATATGCACAGCTAGTGTTTCTTCCCATACCGATACACTTCCGGTGAACGGTTAATGTGACTTCTTTCAATTTTATATGGTTCTTTTTACAGCATCGATATTGTAATGTAATAAAATAGACTTCAGTATTAATTTAGTTATTCAAGTGTAAATCGAGATAAAAAGCCATTTACCTGCACGCGCCCGTCTTGATAAGCAGGCCATTGAAAATACACCATTGAAAATACGGGGTAAAATAAATGTTCATGTTTTAAAGACATGGCATGGGAAAATTAAATTTAATGCAGTGCTTCTTGTACATTCTGTGACCCACTTTATATTGGATATCAATCAGGCAGTGAAAATCACTTATTTTCAAAGAAAACAGACCATAAACCCACCAAATTTTGTAACAGCATACAGTTCACCGGAAACGCTTGACCCAGGTTACTGCAAAATTAAAAGTCCTTCTGCAAACCAATGCATATCTCCCTATAAAATAACCAATTAAATAAGGCTTTTATTATTTAAATTGACTAATTCTGACTGAGGAAAAGAGCTGGCCAGTTTGTTATTTGCACATAGGCTACAGTTTTTAATTTAAAACAAGTTTTAACAGACTGCCAATTTTTTATGATAGATGATAATAAATTTGCATTTAAAAAATAAGTATTTTTTCATATTTCTAAAATTCTAATTTCATTACAATATATATGAAACTGAAATAACTTACAGTTTAAATGCACATTTGTAAATAAACAAACATTTTTGTAAACAAAAAGTAGTATGATAAGCACTGAAAATAGGCAAACTGATAAAAATGTAGGAAGTATTTTCGTTGCCTCAAAAAGTGTGGTAATGATAACCATCCAACAAACTAATCCAGGACAAATTAGTGCTTAAAATGTCACTAAAATGCAAACCTCATAATTTGAGGCGAATAACTACAAAAAGGTCTACTATTTGAGAAAAAACACTCCTTTTAATAGGCTGGCTACGGGCCTGTGAGAGTGTAATTATTCATTCATTCATTTTCTTTTCGGCTTAGTCTCCCTATTAATCTGGGGTCGCCACAGCGGAATGAACCGTCAACTTATCCAGCACATGTTTTACTAAGTGGATGCCCTTCCCGCTGCAACCTATCACTGGGAAACACCCATACACTCTTACATTCACACAAATACACTACGGACAATTTAGCTTACCCAATTCATCTACAGCACGTCTTTGGACTGTGGGGGAAACCGGAGCACCCGGAGGAAACCCATGCGAACACGGGGAGAACATGCAAACCCCACATAGAAACTGATCCAGCCAAGGCTCAAACCAGCGACCTTCTTCCTGTGAGGCGATCATGCTACCCACTGCGCCACTGTGCAGCCAGGGTGTAATTAATAACTATTTTAATTTTGGGTGAAGTAACCCAAAGTAAAAGACTAAGCTATACAGTAATATTACTGAACGAACATTTTTATAAACATTCTGCAAAATTAATTCGCTTACTACTTGGAAGTGAGACATGATTCAGAGAGAAAGTTCTTCCTCATAAAGCATTCCAGAGCTACCTGTCAGTCAGTTTCAGTAGTCATTAAATAATACCACAAAAGTCACTTTCACTAAGACTTTCACATCACATCAATACAACACACTAAACCATAAATTACCAAAGTCTTAAATCACATGCCTTACTCTCCTAGATACCTACTCTCTCTCTCACAGGCTGGAAAATGACCAGCTAAAAACAACTTGACCAGCCTGGTTTAAGCTGGACATAGCTGGTTTTGGCTGGGCTCCCAGCCTAAGACCAGGCTGGAAATAGCTGGAAACCAGCCTTGAAATGGCCAAAACCCCTCTGAAACTAGGCTAGTTTACCAGCTAAAACCAGCCAACCATCCTGTTCTAAGCTGGATTTTTTCAGCAGGGTTCAAATTTACTTTATTGGCATGTGTTACATATGTATTGACATTTGACGTTTACATTCCTCCATCTTCCACACGCTACCCGTTATAATAATAAATTTTTAAACAATGATTTGCTTCTCAATGCTCATAAGTTTTTTATATAAATGTTTTCCTTACACATTTACATTTTGTTTAAGGTAAGTTTTACTGCCTAAGTAGCCTCATACAAATGCTAGGCTAAATCAGGCGGCCCCTGGAGGGAATTACAAATACACGTCAAATATGCTTGCGTTTAACTTTTAGCTGTCGCACAGACAGACTGCTCATCAACAGTACCTTACATAAAAACAGACCACTATGTTATTACAGTACACTATGCACCAAACCGAGTGGACCGAGCGGAACTCTTAACACTCGATTGCTATCCGGGGAAGTTTATGCTGGTTGCTTCAGTTTCAGGAAGTGCGCATGTTTTGAAAGATGGCGGATGTTCCTAACGATGCGCCAGAACGTAAGTTTTAAAAATGTATTTAAACATGCAAGTAAAGCGGGTAAATTTCACTTATTTTTTATTTCCACTTTTACATAGTTTAAATATCGCCTCGGCGAACCACACACACGCATACACCAGGTTTCGTTGTTCCACTTTGAACTTTATTTCTGTCTTGAAAACTGACGTCTGTCATTTCTGACAGTCTCACACAACAACTGGATATATCAGCTGCCTTCGCGTTTACATTACTGTGTATTTTAAAAGCCCTAAATTTAGTTACAGTTATAACGTTCTATCAAACTAAGTATAGGAACATTTTCTGTCTCTTAATAGCAGAGAGAACTTATGTTTGAGTCCATCTGTCTTTGTGTTTTTTTAATAAATTAATTTAAGGGGCTTTCTACCAGAAACCTACACTATCTGTCCCTGAAATAAAAACATAAATACATTGAATAAAACGTATTTCATCCTAAAAATGTCTAAAATGCACTGATGGTTGATTTCTGTGAGTTGTCCTGTACAGGAATGTGTCATTCATTTGATTCTCAGATTTTTTTCTTTGAAACTCTTTAAAAATGTACAAACCCGTCATTGTCCTTCTTGTCAGCCCAATTGAACATACAGCTTTTATGGTTTTGGTATGCTAAAAATATAGAAATAGCAAGTTTAGGTTGTTATCAAATATTATATTATTATATTTTTTATAAATAAATTCTACAAGTAAATACTACAAATATATTATACAAATAAATTTACAATTGTTCCTATGTTTCTGTCAGTTCTGTCACGTTTGTATTAAATTTAACATAAAATGCGTGCATTACACCTTTCAGGCTATGTCTCGAAAGTGACATCATTTGATGGAGGAGAAGCTGACAGTGATCAGGAATGCGTTTTATCATTGAATTGTATGATTTTAAATCTAATCAAATCACTCAAATAAAATAAAATCACTTTTATTGTCACATCAGCAGCAGCACGTGTGCTATGATGAGTGAAAAGCTTAGGTGCTGGCTCCAGACAGTGCAAAACACAGACAGTGCAAAGTACAACAACATACTCCCCCAAAAAACAAGACCATATACAATTGACAATGTTGACAGTAATACGTAGAAAGACAATGAATAGGTGTACACATAGTCTGACTGTTAGTAGAAAATTGTTGTATGCATTATTGTTTTAAGTACAGATTGGTTAAAGTGCAGTGCATGTTACATCTTGAAAATGCTTGTTTTGTATGATTTTTTTGAGGAAGACAAGCTTAAAGGTCATGCCCTGTCACATTTTTTTACAAGTGAAAATGTTCGTTGCTGGTAGAAAGTTCCTTAAGGACAAAAAGGAGAGTAAATGGAGACACATATACATGTGTGTTTATGTATTGCTTGTTTAAATCTGTTGTCATTTCCTTCTAGACTGTCCAGGAACAAGCAGTGATCAGGCTGGTAAATCATCAGCATGCCAGGGATGCCCAAACCAGAGTCTATGTGCTTCTGGTGCTACCAAAGCCCCTGATCCAGGTATACAGTAATATGTGTACATAGAATAAACAAAGAATATGTTATCATTATATTTACAAATCTGAAAAACAAAACACTGAGATCACTTCAGAGTTATCGGTTCTAATCCATCGGTAATAATCTGCCTATTTCTGTGGAATGATTTTGAGAGGATCTAAAAATCTATAGCGCATAAAATAAAAATTACTTAACTTTTATTTAAGGTTTACAGTCCAAGGTCAACTAGAACCAATTTTTCGTAAACAAATCTACTGTACAGCATGTCTCGTAGTACATGCACTAAAAGACAGAAAAAAATACTTTACAAACTGTATTGTACATGAATTGTCTAAACATTAGCATATTATTCAGTAATAATTCTGAAATTAATATAAAATAATTAACAATTATATAAACATGCATTTAAGTCAAGCAGTAGAAATGATGGGCTCAAAAATCGGCATATTTCTGCGGGTGTCTAATAATAATTTTATAAACTAAGTGAGAATATATGCATTACAAGCAGTGTTGGGGGTAGCACATTACAAGTAACGTGAGTTACGTAATAATATTACTATTCTAAGTAACAGGTGAAGTAACGCATTACTTTTAAAAAATAAGTAATAATATTTGAATTAAAATTAAAGTAGTCACAATGGCACACGCAGTCAATGAGAGAATGTGTTCATTATTTTGAACTCATCGAAGAAAGGGGATTGTCTCAATGGACAGTGATTTTACTTAAGACAAATTGGACTAAAGTAGCAAACACATTGCTTTAAACTTTCAATTATCTGTATATATGGGGTGTATAGCTCTGGGGTCGGGAAGTTCTCAGATAACGTTATCCTAATTTTTTAAAAAATGTTTTTTTAAAGGTAAATGTAGGTGAAGGTTATAGAGTGTGTTGTTAATTGTAGAGCTCCTCTTTTGAAAAAGGAAGGACAGAGATCAAGCCTCGGCCATGTAATAAAACTAATGGAAAAGTAGTTTAAAGTAACGTAACTCATTACCTACTATAAAAAGTATTTAAGTGACGTAACTAGTTACTTTTTTTAGGGAGTAACTAAATATTGGAATGCATTACTTTCTAAAGTAACTTTCCCCAACACTGATTACAAGTGTGTAAACTTATGAAATGTGCTAAATGATGATATTCTTTTTTCATCTTTGAAGACAAGTCATCAGCAGTTTATAAAATAAAACAAACATTTTACTTAAAACACATGCATGCTAATGGCTGTCAAATCCATGCTTGCGTGTCATACTGTTTTTTTAATTTATTAATTTATTTTTTTTATATACATTGATTAATTAATTTCTGTTTTTTCTGATTTCAGCTATAGAAGAAATCAAGCAGAAAATGACCTCGGTGAAGCACAAGATTCTAGTATTGTCTGGGAAAGGTGGTGTTGGGAAGAGCACGTTCAGCGCACATTTGTCTCATGCATTAGCAAGTGATGCCTCCAAAGAGGTAATACTTTTAATGGTTTTTATTATTTTTGTTTTGGTGTTTTAAGCAGCTTGAAGCACATTTTTATTTATTTCTAATACCGTTAAGCCAGAGATTTATATTTAGTCTTCACTAGCAGATTAATTGATGGATTTATTTCATTGTATGTTTGCTTGAGTCATTCATACATAAATTCTGGGGCACTTAAACATAAAACATCTGTGGCACTAAATTAGGGATGGGTGATTTAGGGAAAATATCAATTTGCAATATTTTTGGACAGATATTGCAATTTTATTTGTTATAAAATTTTGTAAAGTATAGATTAAGCTCAATATTGTAGTTTACACACTTTAAATAATTATACACTATAAATTATATATATATATATATATATATATATATATATATATATATATATATATATATATATATATATATATATACAGTATATATATATATAATTTAGTTTTCTTTTCAGACAACATTGTGAAGCTTGACACATTATTGAGAATTATTGCTATAACCTGTCGGCCTTCTGAATAATCACATTGTCTGTGTTCAACTGAAATTTTGTCAAAATTCTGATGTTAATCTATGTGCACTGGACTCTGAATTGCCACATAAAAAGAATGTGGTCTTACATGTGGTCTCCCTATGTGTAAAATACAGAGCTCTCAGTCAATCTGCAGGGAATCCAGTGCTTTTAAGCTATACTGTAGATCCACTGATAAAACTATGCTGTCAAGACAGAGAGAGCAAAACTCAAGTCTGTTCACTATCACCACTCCACCTTGCTCTCCGGTTTGTGTTTGTTTATAGTGTTTACCTGTGGTTTGTTTGGACACTGCCGATTGGGGAGAATAACTCTGTGCTCACGGCACGAACAGGAGAGTCATGCGTTTGCTCTCAGATGCAGGATAAATATGTTTGCATTGCATTCATAGCAGCCTTTACGATTAGCATATCACAACGTTTCAAATTAGTATTTTATTACACTAAATTCCAAACACTGCCAGACATTTATCAGGATTCATCAGCCTATGAGGTAGCCTTTTTCCAGTCTTCTGTAGTCTTTCTATCAGCTTGAACCTGCTTGGACATTCTCCTCCTTTTTTATACCATCCAATTAAGTTGCCTTCCAGAACAAGAAAAATGATGTTCGTTTCTTTTTTTAAGTTGTCAAGGAATTATAGTTTTTGAGGAAAACATTTAAGAACTTCTCTCTATATTGTGGACTTAAGTGGTGCTTGGAAGTTTGAACTTCCAAAATGCAGTTCAAATGTAGCTTCAGTGCGCTCTGAATGATCTTAGCTGTGGGAGTAATTATCTCCAAATTTTAGTTTTTGAAGTGAAAAAAATACTTTATGTGCTATTGCTTTAAATTTGTATCTACAAGTTGCTCAATAATGTTTTAAAAAATAGCAAAAATTATTTGAAGTTCAGTAATTGTGTTTTTTTTTTATTGCTATGCTTAGTTCTGTATAGAAATAAACCCATTTGAAACTGTAGAAATAAAATATATAAAAAGAAAATAAACAAAGTCTATTAAAATTATCTAATTTTAGTAATCAATTAATAATCAAGCAAGTATTAATAAATTCAAAATCAATAAGAGATTTTTAGTAAGCAAAAAATGTATTTGAATAAATATAATTAGACTAAATTATTAATATAATAGGGTATATGCGGAAGGACATTTAATTTGTCAGTAACCTGGGTCAAGCGCTTCTGGTGAACTGTATGCCCTTACAAAATCGCACGTTAAAGGTCTGTTTTCTTTAAAAATCAGAGATCTCCACTGGCTGAGTGATATCCGATATAAAGTAGGTCTCAGAATGTATAAGAAGCACTGCATTAAATTACATTTTCCCACGCCATGTCTTTAAAATATGAACATTTATTTTACCACAGTATATTCAATGGAGCTTCTGCGCTAACCTCCTAATCCTGACGGGCGCGTGCGTGTAAATGACTTTTCATCTTGTTTTACGCTTGAGCAACTAAATGAATGCCAAAGTCTATTTAACTGATTATATTTTAATTACATTAAAACATCGATGCCGTAAAGGAACCGAATAAAATTGAAAAAAGTCACATTAACCGTTCACCTGAAGTTTATCAGTATGGGAAGAAACGCTAGCTCTGCATATACACTGTTTTGCTTAAAATAAATAAAGAAATGTGAAAATTCATTCTTTTATTTTCTCTTTGGCTTATTCCCTTTATTAATCTGGGCTCGTCACAGCGGGATGAACCGCCAACTTATCCAGCATATGTTTTACGCAGCGGATGCCCTTCCAGGTGCAACCCATCACTGGGAAACACCCATACACACTCATTTACACTCATACACTACGGACAATTTAGCCTACCCATGTGTTTGGACTTGTGGGGGAAACCAGAGCACCCGGAGGAAACCCACGCCAACACGGGGAGAACATGCAAATTCCACACAGAAATGCCAGCTGACCCAGCCGAGGCTCAAACCAGTTACCCTCTTGCTATGGGGCGAACGTGCCACCATGCAGCCCTAAATGTGAAAATGAATAAATACAATACTATGAGTACTTTTTTTAGTACTTTTTAATTAGAAACTAAACATTTTTTTTAATTGCGTTTTAGAACCATTTATAATATTTATTTAAATTGGGTCTTTAAACAAAACAAAAAAAAAAAACGTAAAGATGTTTTTTTCATTTTAGGATGGGGTCCCTTGCATGAGGGTGATCTTATTAGGTATCCATGGCTTTTAAAAGTTTGAAAACTCTTCATTAATGTTATATATATATTATAGAATATATGATTCATAAACATTAAATGTAGATATGCAATAGGGCTGCACAATATATTGTTTCAGCATCAATATCGCAATGTGTGCATCCGCAATAGTAATATCGCAAAGATATGCAATGTCCAGTCTGAATTATAGTTGACCAGTAGCTACAGAATTGTATTTATTTATATGGAATTTATATGCTAATTTATATAAAATTTTTTTTGAATTTTTGTCTTGTTTCTAGCCCAAATATCTACATTTCAAATCGAAAACAAGATTATTACACTTACCCCACTGGCAGATAATTTCCTTAAAAAAAGCACAAAAAAAAAACCCTCTTCATTTTCACTTATTTCTTCTGACTGTGAAAACTAAACAATATTTTTAATTAGTCTAAGAATTTTTTTTGGATATTTGAACTAATAACTGGACAAAACAAAGTAAGAAAAGCATTGTGATTATTCAATTTCTGTACCCGAATACTGTTAGACTCCCCAGAAAACCATCAAATAGTGCTATTTAACCCATCTTCAGAATTCATATCGTAATATTCATAATAAAACATTGCAATATCAAATTTTTCCAATATCATGCAGCCCTATTATGCAATGTGCCTCTGTAAACTGCTTGAAAAGCTATTGTTTCTTATAGTGTTTTTCTTTGAATTTTTATTAGAATATAAAGTTCTCGTGTTTTACCAATGAATATTTTTCCATTAAGACTCAATTATGACCTGCCCTTTTTGATTAAAAACGTGTTTTTGCACTCATCAGAATTTAAAATGCCACAGCTAATTTAGACTCCAGACTGATTTAAACAAAAAAATCTGATTAATTTTCATCTTGTTGTTCCAGTGGATTAGTTACAGATTGTTATTGCCTTACAGCACTATGAGCATTAAATCACATTTGGTCGTTCAGAAACTTTTCAGAAATCATGTCAGACATTTTAAGCATAGTGCCTTCAGCAAGACATTATCCTATTAATCAGAATAAGAAAACCAAGCAGCCGCTGAGGGAAAACATAATACTTATGCTTTCGAACTTGAATGAATCACTACAAGAGAGCAGTGAGCAGGAAAAGCTTCTGTTTGAATTTCTGCATCCGAGCCAAGCACTTCACAATAATGTTTCTCCATCTGAGACTGCTGGATATTTTTAGTGCATTGTGGGGCTCTGCGGCAGAAAGAGCTGTGTTTACCGGGTTCATTGAGAAGAGCATGGCTGTGACTGGGACTCTTTCTGAGCCAGTGCACTAGGGAGAGCTGTATTGATCTCGTCTCAGCAAACTGCGGCCACAATAGTGCTGTCAGAGTGCAGACTGCGGCTGCAGTTTACCCTTTGGCAGCTCACTGACTGAAATAATCTTCAATCCTTCAAACAATCTAAATCGCACAGCTTGGAGACTTCCAAAATGGGGATTATTTCATTGTCAGCCGATATATAAAAAGCAGAGAGAACTCAAATCTCATGGGCTCGGCTTCCAGTAGTGTTTAAAAAAGTTCACTATGAAATGAATGGTCGTGTCTTTTCTTGAGCACATAGCCTTTTAAAGAATACTTCATTTGGTAGTGTGTGATTTAGCATCAACAAACAATAAAAAGATTTATTCTTGTCCAGATTTTTTGCTTTTTCTCTCTAAAAGTAATCCATGAAAAAACTATATACTTCTCTATACTACACTAGTTTAAAGGAGTTACTGATTTTAATCTCAGGGCTTGCAAAAAATTTTTACATACCTGGTAGCCCTCGGGCAGGCACTCTTCAGTTTTGGTAGCCCGAATATAAATTTAAGTAGGCCAAATAGAAAATACATTATCTGTTAAATTAAAACAAAAACAAAAATATGCATGTAAAAAATATCTGTTTTGTTTATGCTGCTAGAGACGCGTTAAAGTGATTTTTAATATAACACATCCGATTACTAAATTTTAAACTTGGCTCAGGCTATTTCTGTATTTGAATTTTTGTGTCAGTGCGATCTTTGTGTGAGTGACGAGTGTTTGTATGCTTCAGTGCCACGCATTTATTGAACACGGCGTTATTTAATTGGTAATTGTTTATTTTGTGCCATTTTCTCAAGTGGATTTATTGCCGCTGCAGCACAGCACTTGCATAACTATTAAATTTTTGAGTGAATGTAAAAGCATTGAAATATATATTTTACTCCCACTAGCCCTTTGGACAGGTGGGATTAAATTTTGGTAGCCTGACTGGAAAAAGAAAAGCCCCGCGACGTCAGGCTACTGGATTTTGCGAGTCCTAAATCCTCTCACACATTCACTTGTCAAAACAGATGCCTATTGGTATTGCCATCTTTGCTGTGGGCAAATATCCCACAGATCATTTATTACAGTGTGTCAACATTTACCACTTTTTAGATGTGAGCAAAAATATCCATTTTTTTACATACGAGTAGGTGAAAATCTCGAATCGTGCATTTGGAGAGACTGTTTAGGTTTTATGAGGATTATAAAAATGATATAGAAGTACATTTAGCATAATGGGTTTTCTTTTAAACCATATCCTATACTAAAATTTAACCTACAAGTAACAAGTCATATTTAATAGTGAATGTATGTTCCTTGTTCTAAAGTGCTAAACCTCATATTGACTTAGCAATCATGAAGTAAGCTTAATTTCAAATGTAGCATCGAGTACTTAGTATTTCAATTCATATACAACACTGTAACACATTCAGTAAACCAGATTTGACCATTTGTGCCTGCATCGAAACAGCTAAAGGTTCTCAACTCTAGGCATGGGCCGGTATAAGATTCTGAAGGTATCATAACTTTGCATAAAAACATCATGGTTTTACGGTATTGTGATTACTGCTATTAAATATATTATTTTTAAATGTCTAACTAAAAACTTTTTTCCCCATTCAACACAATATATTTTATTTTGAGAAACATTTAAAGTATTTTGGAACAGTAAACATGTCAGGCTAAATAAATAATTCAAATGAATCATTGACTTCTGCTGTCAACTGTGATTTTTTTTACAATTTAAAATGGCATCTTTCGATATTTTTTCTGCTGATAAAAAAAATAAAAATCTTATCATATACCGTACATATACCGTAGGAACGGTATAGCAGAAAATTTATGCAGTTTTAAAACCTTAACTATTCCAAACCACAGTATACCTTGAAAACGGTTATCGTCTCATGCCTACTCACCACTTGATGTGAAAAAATGTCCATTGGAAATAATTTGTGCTTTATATCAGCATGTTTGAAAGTTTGAGGTTTCCCACTAGGGTCGCTCCAGTGTAGGCTGAATCAGTATTTATTTCTAATGGGTTTTATTGCCTTTAGTCAATAAATGCAGGGTGTCCGTGGGCTCTTAAAAAGTATTAAAAATTGATAAATCAATTTAGAGAAATAAAAGGCACTTAAAAAGTATTTAAAAAGTCTTCAATGCTATTTTACAAGCTATTACATTTTGGTATCAGTGTGCTAAAGTTTGCCTGAATATCTTTGAATATTGGGATGCTGTGTAGTTTATGAAATCAAACAAATCCTGCTAGATTTGACATCACGCTGCTTTGTTTACTGCAGTAACCAGGAAAACACTTATTCCTGCTGTTGTAAAGGCACCACTTGCTGGATTAACATTTTTATTCAGTATATAAATACAGTTTTAGTTTAGAATTTGTTTCTTGCAATCAGTATTTAGTAAATATACTGCAAGTTAAAATGTCGGCAATGTTACTGGTTGAAACCTGAAGCGGTGATGAGGTCACAAAGAGTCTTAAAAGGTACTGAATTTCAATCTCTGATTCCTATACCCTGAAATACCACAAATACAGGTCAAACAAGCTGTGTGTACATTGTATGTTTAGTTAGAAAAATTAATCTTTCCTTGTTTTGATATAAATATAGGGCTGTTACATTTGTTTACATGTGCAGGGCTCTGTATTGCATATTGCACATGCTATTGTTATACACATCAAATCATAATACATCATTCATTCATTTACTTTTCAGCTTAGTCCCTTTATTAATCAAGGGTCGCCACAGCGAAATGAACCACCAACTTATCCATCATATGTTTTAAGCCGCGGATACCCTTTCAGCTGCAACCCATCACTGGGAAACACCCATACACTCTTGCATTCACACACATACACTACGGCCAATTTAGGTTATTTCATTCACCTGTACCGCATGTCTTTGGACTGTGGGGGAAACCGGAGCACCCGGAGGAAACCCACGCCAACACAGTTAGAACATGCAAACTGACCCAGCCGGGCTCGCACCAGCGACCTTCTTGCTGTGAGCCGATCGTGCTACCTACTGTGACGCCCCATATCGTAATTAAATAAATATAATAGCTTAAAATGTACTTGCTGCCGAAAACTACACCATGCTGTTAATGACGATTGCTCTCAGAGACAGACTATATTGAAATGCGTGGGGGAGGCTGAGCATTTGGGCAGTGTATCATCATAACTCCTTGTGGGAGGTAAAGCAACTCTGATGATCAACTCCTTTAAATGACTCTAACATTTGACACGATTCTACATTTATATGTGCTAAAATTACATTTTGAGACCTGAAATTTCAACTCCCCAGTTTTTGCTTTGTACGTAATGACAAGATTTGTGTCATGCACTTTCTGCACGCATCTTAGAATACACATAAAACTGAAGTGTATTTCTCACTCTCCACTGGCAGATTGTGGAACAGCATTTTTTTTTTGTATTGATTTTTTTTTCAGGGACTGTTATTATTTCTCAAGCACATGATGTTCGTAGTAATAGGATACTGTAGCCTTCAGAAAAATAAAACTGAGGTGGTCTTTTTTTCTCAATCTCTCTCTCTCTCTCTGAAGCTGTTGACAGTTGAAACCTTGTGTGTGTGTCCGTGATCTTCACTCAGGCCTGTGTGCTGATAGCTTCCACTTATCTGCAGTGTCAAAAGTCCCTCTTCTGAATCCGGAAGGGCTGTGAGCTCGAGTGGGAACATCCTGTTGTATGCGGTGCGTTGTGTTCACGCTTCCTGAGTACCGAACGAGTCAGGAAAGCATTGAGAGGCCCCACTATTGCAACCTGTGAGCAGATAAGAGTCATCCAACACATATTCATAGACAGTCGGAAAGTTTATGTGAGAAATAGACGTTGAAAAGTAAGAGAAAACTGGCAATCATTTTGTCATCACATTTCTGTTTAATAGTTTTGAAATGACTTTGAACTTTCAACTACAGATTAAATTAAATGTATAAGAAAAGATAAATACAATTTTTTTTTGTCTTTTTCATAGTTCTGAAAAAAGTCACGCTTGTAAAATTTTGACTTGTCACTTGCACAATTTCGAGATGCATATTTTTATTCACAATTATGTCACAATTACATTTTGTCTATTTTTCTAATTTGTAAAGAGAAACAAGCTTCCATAATCTTTTCTTTGATGCTGACTATCCCACATGTGAGACTGAAGGATGGAGTATAGTTGCCACTAAAAATACAGCTCTGCATTCACAGAAACAAACAAAATTTTAAAATATATTACATCAGCAGTGTATGAATGTATACAACTGTTATGGTTTAAAAGTCATTTAAAGATTTTAAAACCAAAGGCTTTAGACTTGTTTCCTCATATATTTTCATTCATTCATTTTCTTTTCGGCTTAGTCTTTTTATTAATCAGGGGTCGCTACAACAGAATGAACCGCCAACTTATCCAGTATATGTATTACACAGCAGATGCCCTTCCAGCTGCAACCCATCAATGGGAAACACCCATACACACTGATTTACACACACACACTATGCCCAATTTAGCTTACTCAATTCACCTATAGCGCATGTCTTTGGACTTGTGGCTGAAACCACTGTGGGACCAAACACTCAAGAACAGCAGACATAAAAGAATATTTATAATATACAGTATATGAATATATTCAACGGTCAGGATGATTTGAAGGACTCTGATGAGTCTGTGTTATTAGTTCCATTGGTTGTTATCTGATAAATTAGATATTGGAATTTGGTTGTTGACCAGTCAGAATCAAGAATTCCAGAGAGCCGTGTAACAATGCTGTATAAGGATGTCCAATCTTTGCACTAGGCTTTTTCAGTGCTAAAATACTTAAAAGTCCCATCAAATTAAAATAAATTTTTTTTGTTAGTTTCAGTCTGATAGTTTTAAGTATATCTATTAGCTAGTGTGGTCCAAAGCACTGACAAAATTCGCGTAAGCTTGCAGTTTGTCACTTACACCTAAATGGGTCAATGATTTTTTTTTACGTCAGCCCATACTGCAGTTTCTCCTCAAATCTTGACCAATCAAATGCTCTCTAGTATCTGACATGCCCCACCCCCTTCAAGACGCTTGTCATTTGCTTTTCATGTGATGAGCTTGATCTCAATCACTCTCACTGGCAGAGCTGTGATAAAACAAAAGCGCTATTCGCGGTTCTTTTAAAGGGGAGAAGCTAAACTATGTCTTACCCTCTTGTCGCTTTTTCAGTTGAGATTATGTCAAACATTGAGTAGAAAATGCACATTTCAGAGCACTGGGACATTTAATAGGCAAATACAACCGCCACTAACTTTTACTTTTGAATTTTGGTGATCCCCATGGCACAGAAATCACTGTTACTTTGAGTAACTGACTCAGTTTTCAAGGAATTTGCTGACACTTTATGGCATGGTTTGTAGAAGCACGTCTGCTTATGCCAGTGAATTTAGGTGTTGTTCAATGGCAGTTCTCCTATAAAAGAAGCCTGTTCTTTATAATTACCATGACCTTGTTTATCTCACCTTTATTTTCTTAAGCATCTCCTTTGGAGTTCACCAGACCCAGCCAACTACTCTTAAAGGTCATACTTTTGAATTCATAGACATCCTGAATGGCAGTAATTTTCTCTCTTCAGTGTAGATTATCATATTAGGCATATTATTTACCCCAAGACTGATTTCATTGCTAATAAGCATACGTGTGTTGAGTACTCAATTTACATTTTAATGTAGGTTAAGTGCTTCAGGCCTTGACTGAAGGTTAAAGCGAAGTCGAAAAAGTGGTGTAATTTACAGGTGTGGTGTTCACTCACAGCAACTGGAGCATTACAGGGATGAAGTCATCACTGCAGCATAATGAAAAGCATTATATGGCTGTTAATGAGGAAGTTAGCATGTTAATGATAACTGGATAGACCTGCTGTATCAGATCTATTTCACACCAGTGTGGTTTTGGTGTCATTGAGTAACTCCAATAGTTTAAATTTCATTTATTTTCATTTGTTAGATTTTCCTCTTAATCTTAGTAAATAATAATAATAATTTGTTTATTTTGTTATTGTTTTTTGGTTTTTAGCTCATTTTTAATTTTGTTTTATATTTAGTTTTAACTAAGTGAAGTTTATTTATAAACTAATTTTGAGAGGATCATGTGCTTATGATTGACCACAGCTGGTCCCGCATTAACTAACGAATGATTCACCAATCGGATGATTCCTAACTCACTATAAATAACTGGAGTTTCTTACCTCAGTTATCTTCGTCTTGAAGAATCCCCGCTTCCACCCCTACTACTCCTCCCTTTTTCTTGACAGGCCGGCATGGCGGCTCATTGGTTAACCCTGTTGTATCACTGCAAGAATGTCATTGGTTTAAATCCTTACTTGGCCAGTAGACGTTTCTGTGGGAGTTTACATGTTCTCCCTGTGCTCTTGTGGGTGTCCCCTGGGATCTCCGGTTTCCTCCCACAGTCCAAAGACATGCGACATAAGTGAATTGACCAAACCAAATTGGCACCATTGATGAGCTCTTAATCAGCAATCCCTAATTGCCATTAGCCATAAATAAGAAGGGGAGTTCTCAAGACCTACCTGAGCTCAAACTCCCCTCTCGCCCTACAAACAGGAGGGAGCCCCGGGCTCGAGGATCTTATGAGCTCAGGGCTCTCTCCTGGGAAAGCATACCAAACAAGCTTTATAATCAATCATCAGCTAAGTGTGATCTCTTGAAATAATAAAAAAAACATGTTCATACTTATGTTCTTAGATAACATTTATTTTGTTTATTTTATCATTTTAGTTTTTAGCTTTAGTTAACCATAGTAATTCCGGTTATGTTTTACTGAAATTAGTGTTATACTGCAGAAATAATGAATTGTATTATATTTTTTATGGAAAATTTATGTTAAAAAAATTTTTGTGTACCAAAAACCAGTCTATTCAGATTAAACATTTGTGTTTTTTATTTCCACAGTCTGACTGATAGTCTTGAAAACAGGGGAATACTCCGCCCAACTCAAATTGGGAAGAGACTTGTGTTTGACCCAAGAATGTCTTGTTCTTGTGCCATTTTAAGTGCTTTAGGCTGATACAAACACCCTTTTTTGGTTCTGGATTCTCAAAGCAGAAGGCACACATATTTTCTTTTTTAAATCTCAGGCTGTTTTCGTTTTATACTATTAAATCTCTTTCTGATGGTCTCTAGAGATACAGTGGCATATTTTCATAACTTGCCGAAAGACGTGTGAAGAAGTAAGATATAAGAAAGAATTTCCCTCTGGATGAACTCTGTCTGTCTCCTCCTCCTCCTCTTTAACAGAAGGTAAATACCCTTTATGAGAGAACTGCGCCTATGTAAAAGTGTTTCTGCTTTTTCTTGTGTGTCCCAGGCTGCTTTCTAAGGAAATGCTGGTGGTTTAGTCGCTGTCTGCAGAATCTTAATGGATTTAGCAGCCACTTGTTTTGATGGCTGAGAATAATTGTTTAAAGCTGGACAGTTTAAAAGTCACAGTTCTTTATGGTTGTTGTTTTGCAAACACTCTTTTAGTAATTGATTGTTTTGAAATACACATTTGATTAGATATTGAATGATAGTGTGATGTGGCTAAACACTGAGAGGGCTTTAAATATGACTCAGAAATCTCCCCTTTCAGACTTTAAACCAACAGCCAACGGCTTACCAGAATAGATCTTTGACTGTTAAGCCACATTACTCAGTTTTGTGACACTATAGCTGTGGTCACATTGCACTTTTCGCCCTATAGACTTCCATTCAAAGCATACACATGCAAATGTGACAAAACGGAAACACAAGCTCATGTGACATGTTTTGCAGTTTGCTGCGTTCCAAAGTTCAAGCTTGGTGAACTCTGACCTAAGAAATTGTATCACGGGGTTGCTTGAGACCAATAGAAGATCAAAATGCGAACAGAAATGTAAAATATGATATATTGTCTAATCATCTTCTTTTATTCCACCACTTTTTTCACATCACCGTACAACAGAATTACACATGCTCAAATTCTTGTGTGACCACAGCATAACTGTGTACTCAAATTGCTTAATAGTAAAAGTGTTAGGTGTTTAATATATGTCACTCATTAGCCTGATTTACATCCAAGTATTTGAATATAAAGAAAAGTCTCAGAAATTTTCTTAAATTAAATATTGTGTATTCGTTGCATTTTCTTTTCTTTTTTTTTTTTCTAATCCTTTTTTTTCCCTCTGCATAGTCAAATTTGAACCCTCTGCTTTTGTTAAGTAGTTTTTGTTTATGGAACAATGTTGTATTTTTATTGTTAATTTTTTAGTTAATAGTTCAATTCACCTCTTGCTGAATGAACAGACACCCATGATTTTGTGGATCTGAACATAAAAATTGTTGCACTTGTGTTATTTGTTGTCAAAAGAGACCTTATTGTTATATCATGTATAGCAGTAATGACTGCACCCAAACAGTCTTTTAAAAAGGTCTCTTTTGAGATATTCTTAAATGTAAAACCTTTTTTTTTTTTACATTCATGGCTTTGACTTGTTTTAAATTCTTTACATTTTATATTTATTTAAATTTTAAAATAGCATTTTTGTGCGTTTTATGTAAAAATAATACTTTCACTTTTATTATTATAACTTTTACAAATTATTTATTATTTGTAAAAGTTTGTTATTATAAGTGTATTAAAGCTTTATTTGTTTTTAATTAATATAGTTAACAGGTCATAAATGGATCATACTTAAACATAATTTAGTATTATAAATATATTTTATATTTATTTTATATTTCATATTATATTTTATACCTAAAAATACAAAATATCAAGTGGAAACATTATTGAACTAATATATAGCACAATAATTTGACATTTTTTGACTGCGATAATAACAGCACTGTATACTTAAGAAGGTATCATATGATGTTGAAACTAGGGCTGCACATAATATCATTTCAGCATCGATATCGCTATGTGAACATTCACAGTAGTCACATCGCGAGTATATGCAGTGTTAAGTCTGGATTCTAATTTAACATTTTGCAAGTGTTTTTTTTAGGCCTGTGACTGTTTGAGGGCTTTAAAAACATTCAGGCATAACAAATTGTACCGTTAGTAACTGACAAATTAATAACGATAAATTTTATTAAATTGTTTTTAAAACAAAGACTATGCAGTATTATTTTACATTTGATTATCCAATTACTGTATACATGAATACAGTTTGACTCCTTGGAAAACAATGAAATGCTGTTTATTTAATTTGTATTTTTTTTCTTTATTGAATTTATCTATGCTTGTATATTGTTCATTACATTTTATGCTCTCCCCTACAAAATAAGGCTGGGCGATATTGCAAAAACAAATATCACGATATCATGTTTCACATCTTTCGATATCGATAATTATTGAATATTTTTTAACAATGCATTTAGCTTTATATTATTTTTTTTATTTAATCACTTTATTTTACCAACATTACTTAGGCAGATAGTTTTATAGTCAAAAGCAATATTTGAACAAAATATCTGATCTCTTTACAATAAAATAAACAAAAGTGTTAGAGACTCTTAAACTTGATAAATAAATGTTACAGTGTGTGCAATAGTAAAGCGTAAATACTGAACAATCCAAGCTAACTTTAAGGTGTGAATAATAATGATACAGTAAACCTCAAACTCAGTAAACAACACAAAATATGATAATCAAATCTGAGCTTTCAAGTAAATGCACCAGCCATCATTATTCAAATACATATTGCAAATTGTGAAGTTGGATGACTACATTACCCCTATGCTAAAAACTCTTTCACATGGGGAGCTAGTGGCTGGGATGCACAAGAAAAGAAACCAAAAAGCCATTCTCGTGATATTCTTGCATCCTTTTTTATTTACAATCTCCTCACTGCTGCTATACGGCACTCATTTTCGCATGTGTTGTTATTTTGACTTGAAGCTCGCGCTGCCCTGCTACCTCTCATAACTAGGTAACCATCGAACAATTTTCTCACAGGGTGACAAACAGACAAACCATTGCTGCAGCTCCGATACAAATTTCTGGAGAAAAGTAAAAACAGCTGCAGTGTTTGGGTGCGCTGTGTTTGTCTGAGGTAATTAGGTCTGCCATTATTACTGAAATGTCACAATATATTGCAGAATAAAAAAAAACATTGCAATGTTAGATTTTTCCAATATCGTGACGCCTTAGTTGAAACTTTGCAGAACATTGTAATTTGTGGAGAAACCAAGAGTAGTCTATAATGTTTCATATTACCATTATATTTCATACTAGCTCCATCATCAGTGGTCATTATTCTTCTCTGGTTATTATGCACAAATTGTTTGCTTGACCTGGATGGAAATGCATCTGAAGTCTCTTTTGTTTTTTAGAAGGACCATATAGCCAAAACTACATCTGGTCTGATAACAGGCCAGTTTGTGGATGTTCCATATTCCCTCCAGAGGTCTGTGGGATTCTTAGCATTTTTCTAAGGTTAAGACGTGCCTTTCCATCTCTCGCTCATCGTATATTTGATGAGTCCTAAGGGTTTTGGACGTTGATTTAAGAATGAGACAAATGAGACACAGGAGCCCATACATTTTGTGTTTTGATCCAAAGAAAAGGGAAGTGTTGGAAAAAGAGAAGCTTTTGCCAGAAGAACTGTTTTCAGACTTTTGGAGGAAGTGCAGCGACTTCCCTTGCAGCTCAGCAGGCGATTCCTTGACTTTTGCCATTAGTTTAACCTGCCTACAACCCCGTTCACCAAGCAGCCATTTCCTGAGAGAAATAGAGAGAAAGAGAGAGAGGGAACCTGCTTGGTTCCTGTGGGACTATTAAAGGGGGTTTTGTGCTGCGTTTCACTCCCCAGTTTGCTTTCAGTAAATTTCCTTCAGGAAGCTGGGGAACAGGGAGTGAGAAAAAAACAGCTTCTGAGTGAGACCATACTGAGGGTGTGTTTAAAGAGCTTAATTCAGCAGTCCAATAAATGACATTTAACACAAGCCCAGGGCAAGAAAGCCACACGATTGTTAGACTGTGTGGTTGGGTTTAGAACAAATACACTTTTTAAACAAATGCTTTTGTGTGATAGGTTAATAACAGTGCTGGGCAAAGATTAATCTCATTCCAAAAGTTTGTTTTGACATATGTGTGACACGTGTGTCTGTATTATATGTATTTATTATGTATATGTAATAGACACATATATAAAAACAAAACTGTACTTTTTTCCCTTAGATATTTAAATGTCTATATAATTTGTATCATTTGCATGTTGTATATCTAAAGAATATTTTTCTCAAATATATACATGCATGGCAACCCAGTGGCGCAGTAGGTAGTGCTGTTGCCTCACAGCAAAACGTCGCTGGGTCGCAGGTTCGAACCTCGGCTGGGCTGGGTCAGTTGGCGTTTCTGTGTGGAGTTTGCATGTTCTCCCTGGGTTCGCGTGGGTTTCCTCCGGGTGCTCCGGTTTCCCCCACAGTCCAAAGACATGCAGTACAGGTGAATTGGGTAGGCTAAATTGTCCATAGTGTATGAGTGTGAATGTGTGTGTGGAAGTTCCCAGAGATGGGTTGCGGCTGGAAGGGCATCCGCTGCGTAAAATCGTGCTGGATAAGTTGGCGGTTCATTCCGCTGTGGCGACCCCGCAAGGGACAAAGCCGACAAGAAAATGAATGAATGAATATACATGCATGTGTGGGTTTACAGTATATATACATAATAAATATACACAGTAGTCACATATGTATTATGTTAAAACAAACTTTTGTTTTAGATGCATTTAGCTCTCGATTTTTCTCAATTTCTCAAATTTTCTTGATTTCTTCTAATAATTTTATGCAAACTTATTATTTATAGGAGTGGTGTGAAACGTTTTTTTAGATTTACTTTTATAAGACTTAACACTTTAAAAAAGACACTGTGTGCCTTCTTTAAAAACAAGTCAAAATTAAGTATGTGCTCAAAATCAAGCTTCACAACCATTTAGTTCAAATCAAATTGAATTTATAGTTCTGACTAACAGGGCGTAAGTGGATTAAATCCTGGAGTGAAATAGAATAAAAGTTTTAGCGTGTGATGAGACCGAAATTAGGGACTTGATTTAGGGTTCCCACGGGTCATTGGATTTCTGGAATATCATAGATTGTCATATAGATAGTTTGTCATTTTAAGTTTAGCTTCCATTTATCAAAATATCATTTCTGTAATAAAATATAATTTTTTCAATAATTTTTAATAAATAACTTTACATCATGCTGTTTCATGTTTATTATTATGGTAAGTCTATTTTTACAGCTCAATTTTATTCCTTTCTCACTCATTAAATGACAGTCGCTTTCTGTCAAATGCAGTCACCAAACTATACCTGTTGATTGAAGCTAACATGACAACGTAATATTCATTTTAAGAGTTTTTGGCTTCAAAATGACCACTTCAAAGACAATGTTGTTTTTAAATGTAGACAACAGAAAAGCTACTACTGTATAAAGTGTGTAAAACTGCTATTGAGCATTCTAAGAGAGAACACTTTTCATCCATGTACACAAACAAAATCTGAGATGAATTATGCATTATTTTTCTCAAAGTGGCTATTAAAGTCATGCAAATAATATTCACGCTTAATCCATTTTGATATTATGTTGTTATTTTAACATTGTTAATTTTAGAGTATTATTATATAAGCCAAACATTAAATGTCATGGAAATGCTGCTTTTTAGGAATTGAATGAGCAGCAGACAAATCTGCGTGATGCTATCATGTCAATATAGACCAAAATCTAAGAGGAATATTTCCAGTACCTTGTTGAATCTATGCCATGAAGGATTAGGCAGTTCTGAAGGCAAAAGGGGCCCGACATGGTACTACTGTAGGTGTACCTAATAAAGTGGCCGGTGAGTGCATTAATAATGTGTATACAAATAGTATATAATATACCCATTCGCCCATTCTTTTCTTAGGACAAATTTGAAAACAACACAGTTAAACTTTTTGAACACTTTAAATGAAATGCAGAGGAACAGCATGGGAGAAATAAACCGCTTCACAGTGAGACCAAACTGAGGGTGTTTAAAGAGCTTTCTGTTTAATTCAGCCATTGAACAAATGACACTTAACACAAGCCCAGGGCTAGAAGCCATACATTTATTAAACTGTGTGTTTAGGTTTAGGACAAAAACATTTTTAAAACAATACTTTGTGACACTGATGGATTTAAAGTGTACATTTTATCCATTTTAAGTGTACACTTATCCATTATTAGACATGTCTTTGTTGCATAAAAGCAATGGATTTCACAGATCCAAAAAGTTAGATCATCAACACACTCTGGAATTTCTATGATGTCCACAGATAGTCCACAAGCACGGACTATACTTTTGGAGGGAGGATTTGTGCCGGTGTGATCATAAACATATGCTGCAGCCCTCGAGGGTCTATTGTAAGAGGAGATAAAGAGTTTTGATGATCTCCTATAAAAATAAAAAAATGATTAAAAATAGAGATATAATCTCTTGAAAAGATTCCCAGGTTTTTATATTTCTTGTGGCAAATCTAATCTGCTGATGTTTGTGGGAGGCTCTGCTGAGGTATTTGTAGATAAGTAGTTAATAAGTAATTAGTTTCCATAATAAAAGTATTTTTTGTTTTATTTTATCCTTTTGTTTTGTGTTTAGTCTGGTTTTAATTAATTAATTTTTTGTTCTTTGTTTACTTATTTTCTTGTGTTTTATGAAGTTTAATTTGATATTTTATTTTGTTTAGTATTTGGTTTTAATTAAAAAAATATTTTTGTTTGTTCATTGTTTAATTATTATTTTTTTTAAGTTTTATTTTATTTTGTTTAGTATTTTAAGTTAGGTTACATGTTTGTTTTTTTGTTTTTTTATTCAATATATTATATAGTCTGAGAGTTTGTTGTCAATTGCAGATGTTTGTTTGCTGTAAAATAATTTTGAGGAACAGAAAACTTTCACACTCCCAAGTTTTGCCAGTATTTCTGAGCACCTGTTTTGTCTCTCAGTTCTCTTGCAGATGTGAGTTCAGATAGCCCTCAGGTCTGGTACAGGCTCAACCCACACTAATCTAGACTGTAGACCTGATGCTTTCATTCATACCATGAAGGCAATAGAAAGGTTATGTTTCTGAGTCGCAGCGGGGTAGAAGTGACATTCAAAGATGAGTCTAAATAGCTTAAACATGTACTGGAGGTGGTTGTGCTCTGTATGTACAGAAATGGAACTGAAGTGCTTATGAAGGTCTTATGCAATGTCTAATGTATGAGTCAGTGCTGGTCAGACTGAGACTGTGTGTGTGTGTTGTGTGTGAGTGAGCTGACACCTTGTGTTAACTTCATTTACTGCAGTGGCTGGGATTTTTGTTTGGTATTATCTTTAGTTATGTTTAGGATTTAGCTATGTGTTTAGTGTTTTCTTATTTCTTGTAGTCTTTTGTTTGGTTTAAGTTTTCTTTTATTTTCATGTATTGTTGTTTAGGTTGTTATTTGTTTACCAAATTCTAGAAATATTGCTATGAAGATTAAATAACGATATGAAAGATATATTTTTTTTTCAGTGCTTTGTTTTTGTTTACCATTTGGTTTGTTTTAGTTAGTTAGTTGCTAAATTCTGTTTGATTTGTGGTTTTAATATTTTGTTTGTATTGTTTTGTGTTTAGGTCTTTTATTTTTTTACTTGTGTCTAATATTGGTTTTTTTTTGTGTTCAGTATGTAGTTTTATTTAGTTTTTTGTTTTAGCATTTAGTTTTTATCTGTGTTTATTTTTTTCCTTAGTTTTTTAAATAAAAAATAGATGCCCACTTGCATGGACCAAATTTACAAATTTTTTTAATGGAGATTTTTTATTTATTATTTTTTTGCGATTGCTTTGTACAACAATGTATCGAATTATCAAACATCTTAGCAAAATGCACTAGGGCTTCACGATTTTGGAAAAATCTAACGTTGCGATGTTTTGTTATTCTGCCAGACATATTGTGATATGACTACAACTGAATACATATATGAGTACATCTCTATTAGGAAAGAATTGATCATTTTAGATTGATTGGGATGATTCTGTAAGGAGTGCATTCTATTGCCGGTGATTCTGATTCCACATATGTTGAACCTTCACCCTCTGTTCTTCCTGCTTCTGGCTTCTCGACTTTTAATATTGCTGATTATGATTTTATTGCAAAAACTGTTATGTCACTGAACTCCTCATGCTGTGTTCTTGATCCTTTCCCAACTACTGTTCTGAAAAACTGTCTATCAGTGTTTATACCCCATATTACCACTATTGTGAATGCTTCACTTAGCACTGGTTTTATTGAAACTGCTCTGAAAACTGCTGCTGTTACACCGATTTTAAAAAAGCCTGGCAGTGACTCCACTGATCTGTCTAATTATCGCCCGATTTCTAATCTACCTTTTCTGGCAAAGGTTCTCGAGCGGGTGGTTGTGGGGCAACTGCAAGAACACCTGCAAGCAAATGCTCTGTTTGATGCATTTCAGTCTGGTTTTAGATCAGGACATAGCACGGAAACTGCTTTAGTTAAGGTTGTTAATGACCTTCTCTTGATTGCTGACTCAGGGGCTTGTGGTATCCTAGTGCTTTTAGACTTAACCGCAGCTTTTGATACGATTTCTCACAGCATACTTTTGGACAGACTTCATAACTGGGTTGGTGTGGATGGGATTGTGCTAGATTGGTTTAAATCCTATCTTTCTGGACGTCCACAGTTTATCTATGTGGGGGGTCACAGATCGCGTACTGTTCCTTTATGTCATGGTGTCCCCCAAGGGTCAGTACTTGGTCCACTTCTTTTTAGTATTTATATGTTGCCTCTTGGTCAAATCCTGCAAAAATTTGGGATTAGATATCATTGCTATGCCGATGACACACAGATCTATATTAACACTTCTCCCAATTCATCGGCATCAATCGTAACGCTTGCTTAATTGAAATTAAGGCTTGGATGCAACATAATTATCTTAAACTGAATAGTTCAAAAACCGAGATTTTATTGGTTGGCACTCCTTCTAACATCAAGAGGTGTAGTGAATTTGAACTAACAGTTGATGGGTCTGTTTTATCACCATCTCCGCAGGTGCGTAATCTTGGTGTTCTCCTGGACTCTCAGCTTAGTCTGAAGCCTCATTTTAAACAATTAACTAAAACGGCCTTTTATCATCTTAGAAATATAGCCCGCTTACGTCCTTTCCTCTCAAGGCCTGACGCTGAAAGACTTGTCCATGCTTTTATCACGTCTCGTTTGGATTTTTGCATTTTTGTTTGGTGGGTTACCAGCTAATTCTCAAGATTCTTCAATACATCCAAAATTCTGCAGCACGTGTGTTGACACATACATCATCTCGGTCTCACATCACTCCTGTACTCCAACAGCTTCACTGGCTACCCGTCAAGTCTCGTATTGATTTTAAGACATTGATTTTAACATATAAAGCAGTTCAAGGTTCTGCTCCAGGTTACATTTGTGACTTGATATCCATTTCCTCTACCTCTCGCTGTCTACGCTCTGCTTCGGGTCCTACGCTGTTTCAGCCTCGCTGTAAACTCAGCACCATGGGAGGTAGGGCGTTCTCTTTCCGTGCACCCAAACTGTGGAACGCTCTCCCCACAAACATTAGGAATGCTGGCTCCTTGGACTGTTTTAAGAAGCTACTTAAAACTCATCTTTTTAGGACTGTTTTTAATTTGTGATATCTCTTTTTTCTTACTGTGTTTTTTTGTATATTTTATTGTTTTACTGTGCTTTGTTGTTTTTACTTTCTTGTAAGCGCTTTGGGTTTTAGAAAAGCGCGTTATAAATAAAATGTATTATTATTATTATTATTATTATTAATAAGCTAATAAACAAATTAGAAGCATAGGTAAATACAATAAAAAAAGTTACAATTGAAATAAACAGTGTGTTATCGTTTTCAAGTAAAACGGTATTCAATTATACAGTACAGTAGTTTAATAATAAAAACAATTCAATATAATTAATCATTATTAAAGTCGTAACGGTACAATTTCTTATGTCTGAATGCTTTTAAAATCCTCATACAGTCACAGGCCTCTAAAACGCATGCAAATGATAAATTATAACACAAACTCAGCATTGCATATTTTGTGATGTGACTACTGCGAATGATCACATTGTGATATCGATGCTGAAACCATATATTGGGCAGCCTTAATGCACACCATGCACACAAAGTACATAATCTACAGTATATCCCTAATAAACAACAACAAGTTTGCATGCTTAATCCTTAATGCATTTCATATAGTTTAGGTTAGGGCTTCCAGCTTTAAAAGAGTGACTACAACAATGACTAAAGCCACAAAGGTTAGACGCTTCATTAGATAACATTTTAAAGTATTGTTTATTGACAAAAATAGTTTACACATTACTCAGATTTTTTGCAGATTAGGATTTTTTAAATAATATCTTATGATATACAATAAAAAATATAATATTCTGAAGAACTGTCATTGACAGCATATATAACAGTACACAAACAAAAATCCTTATTGTATTTTCTAAAAATATGGTGATGGTTAGGAGGCCATGATAGACAGAGGCCAGTGGGCAGATTTGGCCAGGATGCCGGGGTTAAACCCTACTCTTTTTCGAAGGACATCCTGGGATTTTTACTGACCACAGAGAGTCAGGACCTCGGTTTAGCGTCTCATCCGAAAGACGGCGCTCACTGATCAGTATAGAGTCCCCATCCCTATACTGGACCATTAGGACCCACACAGACCACAGGTTGGGCGCCCCCTGCTGGTCTCACTAACATCACTTCCGGCAGCAACCCAGCTTTCCCATGTGGTCTCCCATCCAGGTACTGACCGGGCGCAGCCCTGCTTAGCTTCTGTGGGTGACCATGTGAGAGTTGCAGAGAGCTAGCTGACGACAATAAAATTTGTACTTAATTACAATTTTAAAAATAGTCATCATTAAAATAAACAACAGTTTAACAACTAATACTGCGGGTGGAAAGTGAATCGAGCTTGCTACACAAAACTGGGTGGCGTAGCATATCTCTAATATCAACACAATTACAGACTTCTGTTCTTGCATTTGTCTGCTGTGTGATTGGCTCTTTGCATTGATCAATATCGAGTAAAAAGGTCCATAGCTTATATCGTCGTCATTGACATACAGTACAGTAAATTTTATCGCAATTCGATATGATATTGTTAATCGGCCCAGCCCTAGTTTAGGTTTTGTTCAGATTTAGATTTAGACAATATAAAATGGATTGAAAATGTCCCAACTGTTATACAGTGTCACTTAAAATCAACATCTAATGATGTACAGCTTGACGTTGTGTGGATGTTACCACTATGACGTCTATCAGACGTTGGATTTTGGTTGCCGTACCTGACAAATAAATGTCAGGATTTGATGTCAATATGACGTTGGTTTAAGATTCAGATTTAGACAATATAAAATTGATTGAAAATGTCCAAACTGTTATACAGTGACAGATAAGTGGTTGTTAAATTGTTGCTTTTTCCTTTTTCCAGGTGGCACTACTGGATGTGGACATCTGTGGGCCATCAATACCAAAAATAATGGGCTTAGAAGGGGAGCAGGTACTTCACTTCAGACCCCGACTCTGCATTATACTTGTGTCAGAATACTGAGATATCTGAATATTTTATATAGAGGTAAGCTCATTCTCTACTTGTTCTCACTGTAGGTTCATCAGAGCGGCTCAGGCTGGTCCCCTGTGGTGAGTTCTTATTCATCTATATTCTTTTGAATTCTGAAGACACTTTGATTCCTTTATAGGGATTTGTGCCTTAAATCAGGCTAAAGTATATTCTCTCTTTTGTAGTATGTTGAAGATAACTTGGCTGTGATGTCCATCGGCTTCCTCCTCAGTAGTCCAGATGATGCTGTTATTTGGAGAGGCCCCAAAAAGAACGGTTTGTACTTCACCTTAGTCCAGTCTTCTGTTTTACACATCAGAAATATTATGCTTCTTTATTGCATTTAATAGGTTAGATCCTCATGGTTCCTCATTGAGTACATTTACATAGACACCATTTATCAGATTTTAATACGATTAAGACAATACTCTGATTAAGAGTCTACCATGTAAACAGCAATTTTGATTAATTTAATCCGATTTGGAAATAGCTGGAAACCAGCCTTGAAATGGCCAAAACCCCTCTGAAACTAGGCTAGTTTACCAGCTAAAACCAGCCAACCATCCTGTTCTAAGCTGGATTTTTTCAGCAGGGTTCAAATTTACTTTATTGGCATGTGTTACATATGTATTGACATTTGACGTTTACATTCCTCCATCTTCCACACGCTACCCGTTATAATAATAAATTTTTAAACAATGATTTGCTTCTCAATGCTCATAAGTTTTTTATATAAATGTTTTCCTTACACATTTACATTTTGTTTAAGGTAAGTTTTACTGCCTAAGTAGCCTCATACAAATGCTAGGCTAAATCAGGCGGCCCCTGGAGGGAATTACAAATACACGTCAAATATGCTTGCGTTTAACTTTTAGCTGTCGCACAGACAGACTGCTCATCAACAGTACCTTACATAAAAACAGACCACTATGTTATTACAGTACACTATGCACCAAACCGAGTGGACCGAGCGGAACTCTTAACACTCGATTGCTATCCGGGGAAGTTTATGCTGGTTGCTTCAGTTTCAGGAAGTGCGCATGTTTTGAAAGATGGCGGATGTTCCTAACGATGCGCCAGAACGTAAGTTTTAAAAATGTATTTAAACATGCAAGTAAAGCGGGTAAATTTCACTTATTTTTTATTTCCACTTTTACATAGTTTAAATATCGCCTCGGCGAACCACACACACGCATACACCAGGTTTCGTTGTTCCACTTTGAACTTTATTTCTGTCTTGAAAACTGACGTCTGTCATTTCTGACAGTCTCACACAACAACTGGATATATCAGCTGCCTTCGCGTTTACATTACTGTGTATTTTAAAAGCCCTAAATTAGTTACAGTTATAACGTTCTATCAAACTAAGTATAGGAACATTTTCTGTCTCTTAATAGCAGAGAGAACTTATGTTTGAGTCCATCTGTCTTTGTGTTTTTTAATAAATTAATTTAAGGGGCTTTCTACCAGAAACCTACACTATCTGTCCCTGAAATAAAAACATAAATACATTGAATAAAACGTATTTCATCCTAAAAATGTCTAAAATGCACTGATGGTTGATTTCTGTGAGTTGTCCTGTACAGGAATGTGTCATTCATTTGATTCTCAGATTTTTTTCTTTGAAACTCTTTAAAAATGTACAAACCCGTCATTGTCCTTCTTGTCAGCCCAATTGAACATACAGCTTTTATGGTTTTGGTATGCTAAAAATATAGAAATAGCAAGTTTAGGTTGTTATCAAATATTATATTATTTATTTTTTATAAATAAATTCTACAAGTAAATACTACAATATATTATACAAATAAATTTACAATTGTTCCTATGTTTCTGTCAGTTCTGTCACGTTTGTATTAAATTTAACATAAAATGCGTGCATTACACCTTTCAGGCTATGTCTCGAAAGTGACATCATTTGATGGAGGAGAAGCTGACAGTGATCAGGAATGCGTTTTATCATTGAATTGTATGATTTTAAATCTAATCAAATCACTCAAATAAAATAAAATCACTTTTATTGTCACATCAGCAGCAGCACGTGTGCTATGATGAGTGAAAAGCTTAGGTGCTGGCTCCAGACAGTGCAAAACACAGACAGTGCAAAGTACAACAACATACTCCCCCAAAAAACAAGACCATATACAATTGACAATGTTGACAGTAATACGTAGAAAGACAATGAATAGGTGTACACATAGTCTGACTGTTAGTAGAAAATTGTTGTATGCATTATTGTTTTAAGTACAGATTGGTTAAAGTGCAGTGCATGTTACATCTTGAAAATGCTTGTTTTGTATGATTTTTTTGAGGAAGACAAGCTTAAAGGTCATGCCCTGTCACATTTTTTACAAGTGAAAATGTTCGTTGCTGGTAGAAAGTTCCTTAAGGACAAAAAGGAGAGTAAATGGAGACACATATACATGTGTTTATGTATTGCTTGTTTAAATCTGTTGTCATTTCTTCTAGACTGTCCAGGAACAAGCAGTGATCAGGCTGGTAAATCATCAGCATGCCAGGGATGCCCAAACAAGAGTCTATGTGCTTCTGGTGCTACCAAAGCCCCTGATCCAGGTTACAGTAATATGTGTACCTAGAATAAACAAAGAATATGTTATCATTATATTTACAAATCTGAAAACCAAAACACTGAGATCACTTCAGAGTTACTCGGTTCTAATCATCGGTAATAATCTGCCTATTTTGTGGAATGATTTGAGAGGATCTAAAAATCTATAGCGCCTAAACTAAAAATTACTTAACTTTTATTTAAGGTTTACAGTCCAAGGTCAACTAGAACCAATTTTTCGTAAACAAATCTACTGTACAGCATGTCTCGTAGTACATGCACTAAAAGACAGAAAAAAATACTTTAACAAACGTATTGTACATGAATTGTCTAAACATTAGCATATTATTCAGTAATAATCTGAAATTAATATAAACATAATTAACAATTATATAAACATGCATTTAAGTCAAGCAGTAGTAGAAATGATGGCTCAAAAATCGGCATATTTCTGCGTGGTGTCTAATAATAATTTTATAACTAAGTGAGAATATATGCATTACAAGCAGTGTTGGGGGTAGCACATTAACAAGTACGTGAGTTACGTAATATATTACTATCTAAGTAACAGGTTGAAGTAACGCATTACTTTTAAAAAATAAAGTAAGTAATATTTGAATTAAAATTAAAGTAGTCACAATGGCACACGCAGTCAATGAGAGAATGTGTTCATTATTTTGAACTCATCGAAGAAGAAAGGGGATTGTCTCAATGGACAGTGATTTATTAAGCACAAATTGGACCTAAAGTAGCAAACACATTGCTTTAAACTTTCAATTATCTGTATATATGGGTGTATAGCTCTGGGGTCGGGAAGTTCTCAGATAACGTTATCCTAATTTTTTAAAAATGTTTTTTTAAAGGTAAATGTAGGTGAAGGTTATAGAGTGTGTTTGTTAATTGTAGAGCTCCTCTTTTTGAAAAAGGAAAGGACAGAGATCAAGCTCGGCCATGTCATAAAACTAATGGAAAAGTAGTTTATAAAGTAACGTAACTCATTACCTACTATAAAAAGTATTTAAGTGACGTAACTAGTTACTTTTTTTAGGGAGTAACTAAATATTGGAATGCATTACTTTCTAAAGTAACTTTCCCCAACACTGATTACAAGTGTGTAAACTTATGAAATGTGCTAAATGATGATATTCTTTTTTTCATCTTTGAAGACAAGTCCTCAGCAGTTTATAAAATAAAACAAACATTTTACTAAAACACATGCATGCTAATGGCTGTCAATCCATGCTTGCGTGTCATACTGTTTTTTTTAATTTATTAATTTATGTTTTTTATATACATTGATTAATTAATTTCTGTTTTTTTCTGATTTCAGCTATAGAAGAAATCAAGCAGAAAATGACCTCGGTGAAGCACAAGATTCTAGTATTGTCTGGGAAAGGTGGTGTTGGGAAGAGCACGTTCAGCGCACATTTGTCTCATGCATTAGCAAGTGATGCCTCCAAAGAGGTAATACTTTTAAATGGTTTTTATTATTTTTGTTTTGGTGTTTTAAGCAGCTTGAAGCACATTTTTATTTATTTCTAATACCGTTAAGCCAGAGATTTATATTTAGTCTTCACTAGCAGATTAATTGATGGATTTATTTCATTGTATGTTTGCTTGAGTCATTCATACATAAATTCTGGGGCACTTAAACATAAAACAATCTGTGGCACTAAATTAGGGATGGGTGATTTAGGGAAAATATCAATTTGCAATATTTTTGGACAGATATTGCAATTTTATTTGTATAAAATTTTGTAAAGTATAGATTAAGCTCAATATTGTAGTTTACACACTTTAAATAATTATACACTATAAATTATATATATATATATATATATATATATATATATATATATATATATATATATATTATATATATATTATATATACAGTATATATATATATAATTTAGTTTTCTTTCAGACAACATTTGGAAGCTTGACACATTATTGAGAATTATTGCTATAACCTGTCGGCCTTCTGAATAATCACATTGTCTGTGTTCAACTGAAATTTTGTCAAAATTCTGATGTTAATCTATGGTGCACTGGACTCTGAATTGCCACATAAAAAGAATGTGGTCTTACATGTGGTCTCCCTATGTGTAAATACAGAGCTCTCAGTCAATCTGCAGGGAATCCAGTGCTTTTAAGCTATACTGTAGATCCACTGATAAACTATGCTGTCAAGACAGAGAGAGCAAAACTCAAGTCTGTTCACTATCACCACTCCACCTTGCTCTCCGGTTTGTGTTTGTTTATAGTGTTTTACCTGTGGTTTGTTTGGACACTGCCGATTGGGGAGAATAACTCTGTGCTCACGGCACGAACAGGAGAGTCATGCGTTTGCTCTCAGATGCAGGATAAATATGTTTGCATTGCATTCATAGCAGCCTTTACGATTAGGCATATCACAACGTTTCAAATTAGTATTTTATTACACTAAATTCCAAACACTGCCAGACATTATCAGGATTCATCAGCCTATGAGGTAGCCTTTTTCCAGTCTTCTGTAGTCTTTCTATCAGCTTGAACCTGCTTGGACATTCTCCTCCTTTTTTATACCATCCAATTAAGTTGCCTTCCAGAACAAGAAAAATGATGTTCGTTTCTTTTTTAAGTTGTCAAGGAATTATAGTTTTTGAGGAAAACATTTAAGAACTTCTCTCTATATTGTGGACTTAAGTGGTTGCTTGGAAGTTTGAACTTCCAAAATGCAGTTCAAATGTAGCTTCAGTGCGCTCTGAATGATCTTAGCTGTGGGAGTAATTATCTCCAAATTTTAGTTTTTGAAGTGAAAAAAAATACTTTATGTGCTATTGCTTTAAATTTGTATCTACAAGTTGCTCAATATGTTTTAAAAAATAGCAAAATTATTTGAAGTTCAGTAATTGTGTTTTTTTTTTATTGCTATGCTTAGTTCTGTATAGAAATAAACCCATTTGAAACTGTAGAAATAAAATATATAAAAAGAAAATAAACAAAGTCTATTAAAATTATCTAATTTTAGTAATCAATTAATAATCAAGCAAGTATTAATAAATTCAAAATCATAAGAGATTTTTAGTAAGCAAAAAATGTATTTGAATAAATATAATTAGACTAAATTATTAATATAATAGGGTATATGCGGAAGGACATTTAATTTGTCTGTAACCTGGGTCAAGCGCTTCTGGTGAACTGTATGCCCTTACAAAATCGCACGTTAAAGGTCTGTTTTCTTTAAATATCAGAGATCTCCACAGGCTGAGTGATATCCGATATTAAGTGGGTCTCAGAATGTATAAGAAGCACTGCATTAAATGACATTTTCCCACGCCATGTCTTTAAAATATGAACATTTATTTTACACCAGTATATTCAATGGAGCTTCTGCGCTAACCTGCTAATCGTGACGGGCGCGTGCGTGTAAATGACTTTTCATCTTGTTTTACGCTTGAGCAACTAAATGAATGCCAAGGTCTATTTAACTGATTATATTTTAATTACATTAAAACATCGATGCCGTAAAAGGAACCGTATAAAATTGAAAAAAGTCACATTAACCGTTCACCTGAAGTTTATCAGTATGGGAAGAAACGCTAGCTCTGCATATACACTGTTTTGCTTAAAATAAATAAAGAAATGTGAAAATTCATTCTTTTATTTTCTCTTTGGCTTATTCCCTTTATTAATCTGGGCTCGTCACAGCGGGATGAACCGCCAACTTATCCAGCATATGTTTTACGCAGCGGATGCCCTTCCAGGTGCAACCCATCACTGGGAAACACCCATACACACTCATTTACACTCATACACTACGGACAATTTAGCCTACCCATGTGTTTGGACTTGTGGGGAAACCAGAGCACCAGGAGGAAACCCACGCCAACACGGGGAGAACATGCAAATTCCACACAGAAATGCCAGCTGACCCAGCCGAGGCTCAAACCAGTTACCCTCTTGCTATGGGGCGAACGTGCCACCATGCAGCCCTAAATGTGAAAATGAATAAATACAATACTATGAGTACTTTTTTTAGTACTTTTTAATTAGAAACTAAACATTTTTTTTAATTGCGTTTTAGAACCATTTATAATATTTATTTAAATTGGGTCTTTAAACAAAACAAAAAAAAAAACGTAAAGATGTTTTTTTCATTTTAGGATGGGGTCCCTTGCATGAGGGTGATCTTATTAGGTATCCATGGCTTTTAAAAGTTTGAAAACTCTTCATTAATGTTATATATATATTATAGAATATATGATTCATAAACATTAAATGTAGATATGCAATAGGGCTGCACAATATATTGTTTCAGCATCAATATCGCAATGTGTGCATCCGCAATAGTAATATCGCAAAGATATGCAATGTCCAGTCTGAATTATAGTTGACCAGTAGCTACAGAATTGTATTTATTTATATGGAATTTATATGCTAATTTATATAAAATTTTTTTTGAATTTTTGTCTTGTTTCTAGCCCAAATATCTACATTTCAAATCGAAAACAAGATTATTACACTTACCCCACTGGCAGATAATTTCCTTAAAAAAAAGCACAAAAAAAAAACCCTCTTCATTTTCACTTATTTCTTCTGACTGTGAAAACTAAACAATATTTTTAATTAGTCTAAGAATTTTTTTTGGATATTTGAACTAATAACTGGACAAAACAAAGTAAGAAAAGCATTGTGATTATTCAATTTCTGTACCCGAATACTGTTAGGACTCCCCAGAAAACCATCAAATAGTGCTATTTAACCCATCTTCAGAATTCATATCGTAATATTCATAATAAAACATTGCAATATCAAATTTTTCCAATATCATGCAGCCCTATTATGCAATGTGCCTCTGTAAACTGCTTGAAAAGCTATTGTTTCTTATAGTGTTTTCTTTGAATTTTTATTAGAATATAAAGTTCTCGTGTTTTACCAATGAATATTTTTCCATTAAGACTCAATTATGACCTGCCCTTTTTGATTAAAAACGTGTTTTTGCACTCATCAGAATTTAAAATGCCACAGCTAATTTAGACTCCAGACTGATTTAAACAAAAAAATCTGATTAATTTTTCATCTTGTTGTTCCAGTGGATTAGTTACAGATTGTTATTGCCTTACAGCACTATGAGCATTAAATCACATTTGGTCGTTCAGAAACTTTTCAGAAATCATGTCAGACATTTTAAGCATAGTGCCTTCAGCAAGACATTATCCTATTAATCAGAATAAGAAAACCAAGCAGCCGCTGAGGGAAAACATAATACTTATGCTTTCGAACTTGAATGAATCACTACAAGAGAGCAGTGAGCAGGAAAAGCTTCTGTTTGAATTTCTGCATCCGAGCCAAGCACTTCACAATAATGTTTCTCCATCTGAGACTGCTGGATTATTTTTAGTGCATTGTGGGGCTCTGCGGCAGAAAGAGCTGTGTTTACCGGGTTCATTGAGAAGAGCATGGCTGTGACTGGGACTCTTTCTGAGCCAGTGCACTAGGGAGAGCTGTAGTGATCTCGTCTCAGCAAACTGCGGCCACAATAGTGCTGTCAGAGTGCAGACTGCGGCTGCAGTTTACCCTTTGGCAGCTCACTGACTGAAATAATCTTCAATCCTTCAAACAATCTAAATCGCACAGCTTGGAGACTTCCAAAATGGGGATTATTTCATTGTCAGCCGATATATAAAAAGCAGAGAGAACTCAAATCTCATGGGCTCGGCTTCCAGTAGTGTTTAAAAAAGTTCACTATGAAATGAATGGTCGTGTCTTTTCTTGAGCACATAGCCTTTTAAAGAATACTTCATTTGGTAGTGTGTGATTTAGCATCAACAAACAATAAAAGATTTATTCTTGTCCAGATTTTTTGCCTCTTCTCTCTAAAAGTAATCCATGAAAAAACTATATACTTCTCTATACTACACTAGTTTAAAGGAGTTACTGATTTTAATCTCAGGGCTTGCAAAAAATTTTTACATACCTGGTAGCCCTCGGGCAGGCACTCTTCAGTTTTTGGTAGCCCGAATATAAATTTAAGTAGGCCAAATAGAAAATACATTATCTGTTAAATTAAAACAAAAACAAAAATATGCATGTAAAAAATATCTGTTTTGTTTATGCTGCTAGAGACGCGTTAAAGTGATTTTTAATATAACACATCCGATTACTAAATTTTAAACTTGGCTCAGGCTATTTCTGTATTTGAATTTTTGTGTCAGTGCGATCTTTGTGTGAGTGACGAGTGTTTGTATGCTTCAGTGCCACGCATTTATTGAACACGGCGTTATTTAATTGGTAATTGTTTATTTTGTGCCATTTTCTCAAGTGGATTTATTGCCGCTGCAGCACAGCACTTGCATAACTATTAAATTTTTGAGTGAATGTAAAAGCATTGAAATATATATTTTACTCCCACTAGCCCTTTGGACAGGTGGGATTAAATTTTGGTAGCCTGACTGGAAAAAGAAAAGCCCCGCGACGTCAGGCTACTGGATTTTGCGAGTTCCTAAATCCTCTCACACATTCACTTGTCAAAACAGATGCCTATTGGTATTGCCATCTTTGCTGTGGGCAAATATCCCACAGATCATTTATTACAGTGTGTCAACATTTACCACTTTTTAGATGTGAGCAAAAAATATCCATTTTTTACATACGAGTAGGTGAAAATCTCGAATCGTGCATTTGGAGAGACTGTTTAGGTTTTATGAGGATTATAAAAATGATATAGAAGTACATTAGCATAATGGGTTTTCTTTTAAACCATATCCTATACTAAAATTTAACCTACAAGTAAACAAGTCATATTTAATAGTGAATGTATGTTCCTTGTTCTAAAGTGCTAAACCTCATATTGACTTAGCATCATGAAGTAAGCTTAATTTCAAATGTAGCATCGAGTACTTAGTATTTCAATTCATATACAACACTGTAACACATTCAGTAAACCAGATTTGACCATTTGTGCCTGCATCGAAACAGCTAAAGGTTCTCAACTCTAGGCATGGGCCGGTATAAGATTCTGAAGGTATCATAACTTTGCATAAAAACATCATGGTTTTACGGGTATTGTGATTACTGCTATTAAATATATTATTTTTAAATGTCTAACTAAAAACTTTTTTCCCCATTCAACACAATATATTTTATTTTGAGAAACATTTAAAGTATTTTGGAACAGTAAACATGTCAGGCTAAATAAATAAATTCAAATGAATCATTGACTTCTGCTGTCAACTGTGATTTTTTTTACAATTTAAAATGGCATCTTTCGATATTTTTTCTGCTGATAAAAAAATAAAAATCTTATCATATACCGTACATATACCGTAGGAACGGTATAGCAGAAAATTTATGCAGTTTTAAAACCTTAACTATTCCAAACCACAGTATACCTTGAAAACGTTTATCGTCTCATGCCTACTCACCACTTGATGTGAAAAAATGTCCATTGGAAATAATTTGTGCTTTATATCAGCATGTTTGAAGTTGAGGTTTCCCACTAGGGTCGCTCCAGGGTAGGCTGAATCAGTATTTATTCTAATGGGTTTTATTGCCTTTAGTCATAAATGCAGGGTGTCCGTGGGCTCTTAAAAAGTATTAAAATTGATAAATCAATTTAGAGAAATAAAAGGCACTTAAAAAGTATTTAAAAAGTCTTCAATGCTATTTTACAAGCTATTACATTTTGGTATCAGTGTGCTAAAGTTTGCCTGAATATCTTTGAATATTGGGATGCTGTGTAGTTTATGAAATCAAACAAATCCTGCTAGATTTGACATCACGCTGCTTTGTTTACTGCAGTACCAGGAAAACACTTATTCCTGCTGTTGTAAAGGCACCACTTGCTGGATTAAACATTTTATTCAGTATATAAATACAGTTTTAGTTTAGAATTTGTTTCTTGCAATCAGTATTTAGTAAATATACTGCAAGTTAAAATGTCGGCAATGTTACTGGTTGAAACCTGAAGCGGTGATGAGGTCACAAAGAGTCTTAAAAGGTACTGGAATTTCAATCTCTGATTCCTATACCCTGAAATACCACAAATACAGGTCAAACAAGCTGTGTGTACTTGTATGTTTAGTTAGAAAAATTAATCTTCCCTTGTTTTGATATAAATATAGGGCTGTTACATTTGTTACATGTGCAGGGCTTCTGTATTGCATATTGCACATGCTATTGTTATACACATCAAATCATAATACATCATTCATTCATTTACTTTTCAGCTTAGTCCCTTTATAATCAAGGGTCGCCACAGCGAAATGAACCACCAACTTATCCATCATATGTTTTAAGCCGCGGATACCCTTTCAGCTGCAACCCATCACTGGGAAACACCCATACACTCTTGCATTCACACACATTACACTACGGCCAATTTAGGTTATTTCATTCACCTGTACCGCATGTCTTTGGACTGTGGGGAACCGGAGCACCCGGAGGAAACCCACGCCAACACAGTTAGAACATGCAAACTGACCAGCCGGGCTCGCACCAGCGACCTTCTTGCTGTGAGCCGATCGTGCTACCTACTGTGACGCCCCATATCGTAATTAAATAAATATAATAGCTTAAAATGTACTTGCTGCCGAAAAACTACACCATGCTGTTAATGACGATTGCTCTCAGAGACAGACTATATTGAAATGCGTGGGGGAGGCTGAGCATTTGGGCAGTGTATCATCATAAACTCCTTGTGGAGGTAAAGCAACTCTGATGATCAACTCCTTTAAATGACTCTAACATTTGACACGATTCTACATTTATATGTGCTAAAATTACATTTTGAGACCTGAAATTTCAACTCCCCAGTTTTTGCTTTGTACGTAATGACAAGATTTGTGTCATGCACTTTCTGCACGCATCTTAGAATACACATAAAACTGAAGTGTATTCTCACTCTCCACTGGCAGATTGTGGAACAGCATTTTTTTTTTGTATTGATTTTTTTTTCAGGGACTGTTATTATTTCTCAAGCACATGATGTTCGTAGTAATAGGATACTGTAGCCTTCAGAAAAATAAAACTGAGGTGGGTCTTTTTTTCTCAATCTCTCTCTCTCTCTGAAGCTGTTGACAGTTGAAACCTTGTGTGTGTGTCCGTGATCTTCACTCAGGCCTGTGTGCTGATAGCTTCCACTTATCTGCAGTGTCAAAAGTCCCTCTTCTGAATCCGGAAGGGCTGTGAGCTCGAGTGGGAACATCCTGTTGTATGCGGTGCGTTGTGTTCACGCTTCCTGAGTACCGAACGAGTCAGGAAAGCATTGAGAGGCCCCACTATTGCAACCTGTGAGCAGATAAGAGTCATCCAACACATATTCATAGACAGTCGGAAAGTTTATGTGAGAAATAGACGTGAAAAGTAAGAGAAAACTGGCATCATTTTGTCATCACATTTCTGTTTAATAGTTTTGAAATGACTTTGAACTTTCAACTACAGATTAAATTAAATGTATAAGAAAAGATAAATACAATTTTTTTTTGTCTTTTTCATAGTTCTGAAAAAGTCACGCTTGTAAAATTTTGACTTGTCACTTGCACAATTTCGAGATGCATATTTTATTCACAATTATGTCACAATTACATTTTGTCTATTTTTCTAATTGTAAAGAGAAACAAGCTTCCATAATCTTTTCTTTGATGCTGACTATCCCACATGTGAGACTGAAGGATGGAGTATAGTTGCCACTAAAAATACAGCTCTGCATTCACAGAAACAAACAAATTTTAAAATATATTACATCAGCAGTGTATGAATGTATACAACTGTTATGGTTTAAAAGTCATTTAAAGATTTTAAAACCAAAGGCTTTAGACTTGTTTCCTCATATATTTTCATTCATTCATTTTCTTTTCGGCTTAGTCTTTTTATTAATCAGGGGTCGCTACACAGAATGAACCGCCAACTTATCCAGTATATGTATTACACAGCAGATGCCCTTCCAGCTGCAACCCATCAATGGGAAACACCCATACACACTGATTTACACACACACACTATGCCCAATTTAGCTTACTCAATTCACCTATAGCGCATGTCTTTGGACTTGTGGCTGAAACCACTGTGGGACCAAACACTCAAGAACAGCAGACATAAAAGAATATTTATAATATACAGTATATGAATATATTCAACGGTCAGGATGATTTGAAGGACTCTGATGAGTCTGTGTTATTAGTTCCATTGGTTGTTATCTGATAAATTAGATATTGGAATTTGGTTGTTGACCAGTCAGAATCAAGAATTCCAGAGAGCCGTGTAACAAGGCTGTATAAGGATGTCCAATCTTTGCACTAGGCTTTTCAGTGCTAAAATACTTAAAAGTCCCATCAAATTAAAATAAATTTTTTTTGTTAGTTTCAGTCTGATAGTTTTAAGTATATCTATTAGCTAGGTGGTCCAAAGCACTGACAAAATTCGCGTAAGCTTGCAGTTTGTCACTTACACCTAATGGGTCAATGATTTTTTTTTACGTCAGCCCATACTGCAGTTTCTCCTCAATCTTGACCAATCAAATCTCTCTAGTATCTGACATGCCCCACCCCCTTCAGACGCTTGTCATTTGCTTTTCATGTGATGAGCTTGATCTCAATCACTCTCACTGGCAGAGCTGTGATAAACAAAAGCGCTATTCGCGGTTCTTTTAAAGGGGAGAAGCTAAACTATGTCTTACCCTCTTGTCGCTTTTTCAGTTGAGTATGTCAAACATTGAGTAGAAAATGCACATTTCAGAGCAACTGGGACATTTAATAGGCAAATACACACCGCCACATAAACTTTTACTTTTGAATTTTGGTGATCCCCATGGCACAGAAATCACTGTTACTTTGAGTAACTGACTCAGTTTTCAAGGAATTTGCTGACACTTTATGGCATGGTTTGTAGAAGCACGTCTGCTTATGCCAGTGAATTTAGGTGTTGTTCAATGGCAGTTCTCCTATAAAAGAAGCCTGTTCTTTATAATTACCATGACCTTGTTTATCTCACCTTTATTTTCTTAAGCATCTCCTTTGGAGTTCACCAGACCAGCCAACTACTCTTAAAGGTCATACTTTTGAATTCATAGACATCCTGAATGGCAGTAATTTCTCTCTCTTCAGTGTAGATTATCATATTAGGCATATTATTTACCCCAAGACTGATTTCATTGCTAATAAGCATACGTGTGTTGAGTACTCAATTTACATTTTAATGTAGGTTAAGTGCTTCAGGCCTTGACTGAAGGTTAAAGCGAAGTCGAAAAAGTGGTGTAATTTACAGGTGTGGTGTTCACTCACAGCAACTGGAGCATTACAGGGATGGAAGTCATCACTGCAGCATAATGAAAGCATTATATGGCTGTTAATGAGGAAGTTAGCATGTTTAATGATAACTGGATAGACCTGCTGTATCAGATCTATTTCACACCAGTGTGGTTTTGGTGTCATTGAGTAACTCCAATAGTTTAAATTTCATTTATTTTCATTTGTTAGATTTTCCTCTTAATCTTAGTAAATAATAATAATAATTTGTTTATTTGTTATTGTTTTTTGGTTTTTAGCTCATTTTTAATTTGTTTTATATTTAGTTTTAACTAAGTGAAGTTTATTTATAAACTAATTTTGAGAGGATCATGTGCTTATGATTGACCACAGCTGGTCCCGCATTAACTAACGAATGATTCACCAATCGGATGATTCCTAACTCACTATAAATAACTGGAGTTTCTTACCTCAGTTATCTTCGTCTTGAAGAATCCCCGCTTCCACCCCTACTACTCCTCCCTTTTTCTTGACAGGCCGGCATGGCGGCTCATTGGTTAACCCTGTTGTATCACTGCAAGAATGTCATTGGTTTAAAATCCTTACTTGGCCAGTAGACGTTTCTGTGGGAGTTTACATGTTCTCCCTGTGCTCTTGTGGGTGTCCCCTGGGATCTCCGGTTTCCTCCCACAGTCCAAAGACATGCGACATAAGTGAATTGACCAAACCAAATTGGCACCATTGATGAGCTCTTAATCAGCAATCCCTAATTGCCATTAGCCATAAATAAGAAGGGGAGTTCTCAAGACCTACCTGAGCTCAAACTCCCCTCTCGCCCTACAAACAGGAGGGAGCCCCGGGCTCGAGGATCTTATGAGCTCAGGGCTCTCTCCTGGGAAAAGCATACCAAACAAGCTTTATAATCAATCATCAGCTAAGTGTGATCTCTTGAAATAATAAAAAAAACATGTTCATACTTATGTTCTTAGATAACATTTATTTTGTTTATTTTATCATTTTAGTTTTTAGCTTTAGTTAACCATAGTAATTCCGGTTATGTTTTACTGAAATTAGTGTTATACTGCAGAAATAATGAATTGTATTATATTTTTTATGGAAAATTTATGTTAAAAAAATTTTGTGTACCAAAAACCAGTCTATTCAGATTAAACATTTGTGTTTTTTATTTCCACAGTCTGACTGATAGTCTTGAAAACAGGGGAATACTCCGCCCAACTCAAATTGGGAAGAGACTTGTGTTTTGACCCAAGAATGTCTTGTTCTTGTGCCATTTTAAGTGCTTTAGGCTGATACAAACACCCTTTTTTGGTTCTGGATTCTCAAAGCAGAAGGCACACATATTTTCTTTTTAAATCTCAGGCTGTTTTCGTTTTTTACTATTAATCTCTTTCTGATGGTCTCTAGAGATACAGTGGCATATTTTCATAACTTGCCGAAAGACCGTGTGAAGAAGTAAGATATAAGAAAGAATTCCCTCTGGATGAACTCTGTCTGTCTCCTCTCCTCCTCCTCTTAACAGAAGGTAAATACCCTTTATGAGAGGAACTGCGCCTATGTAAAAGTGTTCTTCTGCTTTTTCTTGTGTGTCCCAGGCTGCTTTCTAAGGAAATGCTGGTGGTTTAGTCGCTGTCTGCAGAATCTTAATGGATTTAGCAGCCACTTGTTTTGATGGCTGAGAATAATTGTTTAAAGCTGGACAGTTTAAAAGTCACAGTTCTTTATGGTTGTTGTTTGCAAACACTCTTTTAGTAATTGATTGTTTTGAAATACACATTTGATTAGATATTGATGATAGTTGTGATGTGGCTAAACACTGAGAGGGCTTTAAATAGGACTCAGAAATCTCCCCTTTCAGACTTTAAACCAACAGCCAACGGCTTACCAGAATAGATCTTTGACTGTTAAGCCACATTACTCAGTTTTGTGACACTATAGCTGTGGTCACATTGCACTTTTCGCCCTATAGACTTCCATTCAAAAGCATACACATGCAAATGTGACAAAACGGAAACACAAGCTCATGTGACATGTTTTGCAGTTTGCTGCGTTCCAAAGTTCAAGCTTGGTGAACTCTGACCTAAGAAATTGTATCACGGGGTTGCTTGAGACCAATAGAAGATCAAATGCGAACAGAAATGTAAAATATGATATATTGTCTAATCATCTTCTTTTATTCCACCACTTTTTTTCACATCACCGTACAACAGAATTACACATGCTCAAATTCTTGTGTGACCACAGGCATAACTGTGTACTCAAATTGCTAATAGTAAAAGTGTTAGGTGTTTATATATGTCCCTCATTAGCCCTGATTTACATCCAAGTATTGAAATATAAAGAAAAGTCTCAGAAATTTTCTTAAATTAAATATTGTGTATTCGTTGCATTTTCTTTTCTTTTTTTTTTTTCTAATCCTTTTTTTTTCCCTCTGCATAGTCAAATTTGAACCCTCTGCTTTTGTTAAGTAGTTTTTGTTTATGGAACAATGTTGTATTTTTATTGTTAATTTTTTAGTTAATAGTTCAATTCACCTCTTGCTGAATGAACAGACACCCATGATTTTGTGGATCTGAACATAAAAATTGTTGCACTTGTGTTATTTGTTGTCAAAAGAGACCTTATTGTTATATCATGTATAGCAGTAATGACTGCACCCAAACAGTCTTTTAAAAGGTCTCTTTTGAGATATTCTTAAATGTAAAACCTTTTTTTTTTTTTACATTCATGGCTTTGACTTGTTTTAAATTCTTTACATTTTATATTTATTTAAATTTTAAAATAGCATTTTTGTGCGTTTTATGTAAAAATAATACTTTCACTTTTATTATTATAACTTTTACAAATTATTTATTATTTGTAAAAGTTTTGTTATTATAAGTGTATAAGCTTTATTTGTTTTTAATTAATATAGTTAACAGGTCATAAATGGATCATACTTAAACATAATTTAGTATTATAAATATATTTTATATTTATTTTATATTTCATATTATATTTATACCTAAAAATACAAAATATCAAGTGGAAACATTATTGAACTAATATATAGCACAATAATTTGACATTTTTTGACTGCGATAATAACAGCACTGTATACTTAAGAAGGTATCATATGATGTTGAAACTAGGGCTGCACATAATATCATTTCAGCATCGATATCGCTATGTGAACATTCACAGTAGTCACATCGCGAGTATATGCAGTGTTAAGTCTGGATTCTAATTTAACATTTTGCAAGTGTTTTTTTTAGGCCTGTGACTGTTTGAGGGCTTTAAAAACATTCAGGCATAACAAATTGTACCGTTAGTAACTGACAAATTAATAACGATAAATTTTATTAAATTGTTTTTTAAAACAAAGACTATGCAGTATTATTTTACATTTGATTATCCAATTACTGTATACATGAATACAGTTTGACTCCTTGGAAAACAATGAAATGCTGTTTATTTAATTTGTATTTTTTTTCTTTATTGAATTTATCTATGCTTGTATATTGTTCATTACATTTTATGCTCTCCCCTACAAAATAAGGCTGGGCGATATTGCAAAAACAAATATCACGATATCATGTTTCACATCTTTCGATATCGATAATTATTGAATATTTTTTAACAATGCATTTAGCTTTATATATATTTTTTTTTATTTAATCACTTTATTTTACCAACATTACTTAGGCAGATAGTTTTAATAGTCAAAAGCAATATTTGAACAAAATATCTGATCTCTTTACAATAAAATAAACAAAAGTGTTAGAGACTCTTAAACTTGATAAATAAATGTTACAGTGTGTGCAATAGTAAAGCGTAAATACTGAACAATCCAAGCTAACTTTAAGGTGTGAATAATAATGATACAGTAAACCTCAAACTCAGTAAACAACACAAAATATGATAATCAAATCTGAGCTTTCAAGTAAATGCACCAGCCATCATTATTCAAATACATATTGCAAATTGTGAAGTTGGATGACTACATTACCCCTATGCTAAAAACTCTTTCACATGGGGAGCTAGTGGCTGGGATGCACAAGAAAAGAAACCAAAAAGCCATTCTCGTGATATTCTTGCATCCTTTTTTATTTACAATCTCCTCACTGCTGCTATACGGCACTCATTTTCGCATGTGTTGTTATTTTGACTTGAAGCTCGCGCTGCCCTGCTACCTCTCATAACTAGGTAACCATCGAACAATTTTCTCACAGGGTGACAAACAGACAAACCATTGCTGCAGGCTCCGATACAAATTTCTGGAGAAAAGTAAAAACAGCTGCAGTGTTTGGGTGCGCTGTGTTTGTCTGAGGTAATTAGGTCTGCCATTATTACTGAAATCTCACAATATATTGCAGAATAAAAAAAAAACATTGCAATGTTAGATTTTTCCAATATCGTGACGCCTTAGTTGAAACTTTGCAGAACATTGTAATTTGTGGAGAAACCAAGAGTAGTCTATAATGTTTCATATTACCATTATATTTCATACTAGCTCCATCATCAGTGGTCATTATTCTCTCTGGTTATTATGCACAAATTGTTTGCTTGACCTGGATGGAAATGCATCTGAAGTCTCTTTTGTTTTTTAGAAGGACCATATAGCCAAAACTACATCTGGTCTGATAACAGGCCAGTTTGTGGATGTTCCATATTCCCTCCAGAGGTCTGTGGGATTCTTAGCATTTTCTAAGGTTAGACGTGCCTTTCCATCTCTCGCTCATCGTATATTGATGAGTCCTAAGGGTTTTGGACGTTGATTTAAGAATGAGACAAATGAGACACAGGAGCCCATACATTTTGTGTTTTGATCCAAAGAAAAAGGGAAGTGTTGGAAAAAGAGAAGCTTTTGCCAGAAGAACTGTTTTCAGACTTTTGGAGGAAGTGCAGCGACTTCCCTTGCAGCTCAGCAGGCGATTCCTTGACTTTTGCCATTAGTTTAACCTGCCTACAACCCCGTTCACCAAGCAGCCATTTCCTGAGAGAAATAGAGAGAAAGAGAGAGAGGGAACCTGCTTGGTTCCTGTGGGACTATTAAAGGGGGTTTTGTGCTGCGTTTCACTCCCCAGTTTGCTTTCAGTAAATTTCCTTCAGGAAGCTGGGGAACAGGGAGGTGAGAAAAAAACAGCTTCTGAGTGAGACCATACTGAGGGTGTGTTTTAAAGAGCTTAATTCAGCAGTCCAATAAATGACATTTAACACAAGCCCAGGGCAAGAAAAGCCACACGATTGTTAGACTGTGTGGTTGGGTTTAGAACAAATACACTTTTTAAACAAATGCTTTTGTTGTGATAGGTTAATAACAGTGCTGGGCAAAGATTAATCTCATTCCAAAAGTTTGTTTTGACATATGTGTGACACGTGTGTCTGTATTATATGTATTTATTATGTATATGTAATAGACACATATATAAAAACAAAACTGTACTTTTTCCCTTAGATATTTAAATGTCTATATAATTTGTATCATTTGCATGTTGTATATCTAAAGAATATTTTTCTCAAATATATACATGCATGGCAACCCAGTGGCGCAGTAGGTAGTGCTGTTGCCTCACAGCAAAAACGTCGCTGGGTCGCAGGTTCGAACCTCGGCTGGGCTGGGTCAGTTGGCGTTTCTGTGTGGAGTTTGCATGTTCTCCCTGGGTTCGCGTGGGTTTCCTCCGGGTGCTCCGGTTTCCCCCACAGTCCAAAGACATGCAGTACAGGTGAATTGGGTAGGCTAAATTGTCCATAGTGTATGAGTGTGAATGTGTGTGTGGAAGTTCCCAGAGATGGGTTGCGGCTGGAAGGGCATCCGCTGCGTAAAATCGTGCTGGATAAGTTGGCGGTTCATTCCGCTGTGGCGACCCCGCAAGGGACAAAGCCGACAAGAAAATGAATGAATGAATATACATGCATGTGTGGGTTTACAGTATATATACATAATAAATATACACAGTAGTCACATATGTATTATGTTAAAACAAACTTTTGTTTTAGATGCATTTAGCTCTCGATTTTTCTCAATTTCTCAAATTTTCTTGATTTCTTCTAATAATTTTATGCAAACTTATTATTTATAGGAGTGGTGTGAAACGTTTTTTTTAGATTTACTTTTTATAAGACTTAACACTTTAAAAAAGACACTGTGTGCCTTCTTTAAAAACAAGTCAAAATTAAGTATGTGCTCAAAATCAAGCTTCACAACCATTTAGTTCAAATCAAATTGAATTTATAGTTCTGACTAACAGGGCGTAAGTGGATTAAATCCTGGAGTGAATAGAATAAAAGTTTTAGCGTGTGATGAGACCGAATTAGGGACTTGATTTAGGGTTCCCACGGGTCATTGGATTTCTGGAATATCATAGATTGTCATATAGATAGTTTGTCATTTTAAGTTTAGCTTCCATTTATCAAAATATCATTTCTGTAATAAAATATAATTTTTTCAATAATTTTTAATAAATAACTTTACATCATGCTGTTTCATGTTTATTATTATGGTAAGTCTATTTTTACAGCTCAATTTTATTCCTTTCTCACTCATTAAATGACAGTCGCTTTCTGTCAAATGCAGTCACCAAACTATACCTGTTGATTGAAGCTAACATGACAACGTAATATTCATTTTAAGAGTTTTGGCTTCAAAATGACCACTTCAAAGACAATGTTGTTTTTAAATGTAGACAACAGAAAAGCTAACTACTGTATAAAGTGTGTAAAACTGCTATTGAGCATTCTAAGAGAGAACACTTTTCATCCATGTACACAAACAAAATCTGAGATGAATTATGCATTATTTTTCTCAAAGTGGCTATTAAAGTCATGCAAAATAATATTCACGCTTAATCCATTTTGATATTATGTTGTTATTTTAACATTGTTAATTTTAGAGTATTATTATATAAGCCAAACATTAAATGTCATGGAAATGCTGCTTTTTAGGAATTGAATGAGCAGCAGACAAATCTGCGTGATGCTATCATGTCAATATAGACCAAAATCTAAGAGGAATATTTCCAGTACCTTGTTGAATCTATGCCATGAAGGATTAGGCAGTTCTGAAGGCAAAAGGGGCCCGACATGGTACTACTGTAGGTGTACCTAATAAAGTGGCCGGTGAGTGCATTAATAATGTGTATACAAATAGTATATAATATACCCATTCGCCCATTCTTTTCTTAGGACAAATTTGAAAACAACACAGTTAAACTTTTTGAACACTTTAAATGAAATGCAGAGGAACAGCATGGGAGAAATAAACCGCTTCACAGTGAGACCAAACTGAGGGTGTTTAAAGAGCTTTCTGTTTAATTCAGCCATTGAACAAATGACACTTAACACAAGCCCAGGGCTAGAAAGCCATACATTTATTAAACTGTGTGTTTAGGTTTAGGACAAAAACATTTTTAAAACAAATACTTTGTGACACTGATGGATTTAAAGTGTACATTTTATCCATTTTAAGTGTACACTTATCCATTATTAGACATGTCTTTGTTGCATAAAAAGCAATGGATTTCACAGATCCAAAAAGTTAGATCATCAACACATCTGGAATTTCTATGATGTCCACAGATTAGTCACAAGCACGGACTATACTTTTGGAGGGAGATTTGTGCCGGTGTGATCATAAACATATGCTGCAGCCCTCGAGGGTCTATTGTAAGAGGAGATAAAGAGTTTTGATGATCTCCTATAAAAATAAAAAAATGATTAAAAATAGAGATATAATCTCTTGAAAAGATTCCCAGGTTTTTATATTTCTTGTGGCAAATCTAATCTGCTGATGTTTGTGGGAGGCTCTGCTGAGGTATTTGTAGATAAGTAGTTAATAAGTAATTAGTTTCCATAATAAAAGTATTTTTTGTTTTATTTTATCCTTTTGTTTTGTGTTTAGTCTGGTTTTAATTAATTAATTTTTTGTTCTTTGTTTACTTATTTTCTTGTGTTTTATGAAGTTTAATTTGATATTTTATTTTGTTAGTATTGGTTTTAATTAAAAAAATATTTTTGTTTGTTCATTGTTTAATTATTATTTTTTTTAAGTTTTATTTTATTTTGTTTAGTATTTTAAGTTAGGTTACATGTTTGTTTTTTTGTTTTTTTATTCAATATATTATATAGTCTGAGAGTTTGTTGTCAATTGCAGATGTTTGTTTGCTGTAAAATAATTTTGAGGAACAGAAAACTTTCACAATCCCAAGTTTTGCCAGTATTTTCTGAGCACCTGTTTTTGTCTCTCAGCTCTCTTGCAGATGTGAGTTCAGATATAGCCCTCAGGTCTGGTACAGGCTCAACCCACACTAATCTAGACTGTAGACCTGATGCTTTCATTCATACCATGAAGGCAATAGAAAGGTTATGTTTCTGAGTCGCAGCGGGGTAGAAGTGACATTCAAAGATGAGTCTAAATAGCTTAAACATGTACTGGAGGTGGTTGTGCTCTGTATGTACAGAAATGGAACTGAAGTGCTTATGAAGGTCTTATGCAATGTCTAATGTATGAGTCAGTGCTGGTCAGACTGAGACTGTGTGTGTGTGTGTGTGTTGTGTGTGAGTGAGCTGACACCTTGTGTTAACTTCATTTTACTGCAGTGGCTGGGATTTTTGTTTGGTATTATCTTTAGTTATGTTTAGGATTTAGCTTTGTGTTTAGTGTTTTGTTATTTCTTGTAGTCTTTTGTTTGGTTTAGTGCTGTTTGGTTTAAGTTTTCTTTTATTTTCATGTTATTGTTGTTTAGGTTGTTATTTGTTTACCAAATTCTAGAAATATTGCTATGAAGATGAAATAACGATATGAAAGATACGATTTTTTTTTCAGTGCTTTGTTTTTTGTTTACCATTTTGGTTTGTTTTTAGTTAGTTTAGTTTGCTAAATTCTGTTTGATTTGTGGTTTTAATATTTTTGTTTGTATTGTTTTGTGTTTAGGTCTTTTATTTTTTTACTTGTATCTAATATTGTTTTTTTTGTGTTCAGTATGTAGTTTTATTTAGTTTTGTGTTTTAGCATTTAGTTTTTTATCTGTGTTTATTTTTTTTCCTTAGTTTTTAAAATAAAAAATAGATGCCCACTTGTATGGACCAAATTTACAAATTTTTTTAATGGAGATTTTTTATTTATTATTTTTTTTGCCATTGCTTTGTACAACAATGTATCGAATTATCAAACATCTTAGCAAAATGCACTAGGGCTTCACGATTTTGGAAAAATCTAACTTTGCAATGTTTTGTTATTCTGCCAGACATATTGTGAAATGACTACAACTGAATACATATATGAGTACATCTCTATTAGGAAAGAATTGATAATTTTAGATTGATTGGGATGATTATGTAAGGAGTGCATCTATGCTTCACTTAGCACTGGTTTTATTGAAACTGCTCTGAAAACTGCTGCTGTTACACCGATTTTAAAAAAGCCTGGCAGTGACTCCACTGATCTGTCTAATTATCGCCCGATTTCTAATCTACCTTTTCTGGCAAAGGTTCTCGAGCGGGTGGTTGTGGGGCAACTGCAAGAACACCTGCAAGCAAATGCTCTGTTTGATGCATTTCAGTCTGGTTTTAGATCAGGACATAGCACGGAAACTGCTTTAGTTAAGGTCGTTAATGACCTTCTCTTGATTGCTGACTCAGGGGCTTGTGGTATCCTAGTGCTTTTAGACTTAACCGCAGCTTTTGATACGATTTCTCACAGCATACTTTTGGACAGACTTCATAACTGGGTTGGTGGGATGGGATTGTGCTAGATTGGTTTAAATCCTATCTTTCTGGACGTTCACAGTTTATCTATGTGGGGGGTCACAGATCGCGTACTGTTCCTTTATGTCATGGTGTTCCCCAAGGGTCAGTACTTGGTCCACTTCTTTTTAGTATTTATATGTTGCCTCTTGGTCAAATCCTGCAAAAATTTGGGATTAGATATCATTGCTATGCCGATGACACACAGATCTATATTAACACTTCTCCCAATTCATCAGCATCAATGTCATCTTGCTTAATTGAAATTAAGCTTGGATGCAACATAATTATCTTAAACTGAATAGTTCAAAAACCGAGATTTATTGGTTGGCACTCCTTCTAACATCAAGAGGTGTAGTGAATTTGAACTAACAGTTGATGGGTCTGTTTTATCACCATCTCCGCAGGTGCGTAATCTTGGTGTTCTCCTGGACTCTCAGCTTAGTCTGAAGCCTCATTTTAAACAATTAACTAAAACGGCCTTTTATCATCTTAGAAATATAGCCCGCTTACGTCCTTTCCTCTCAAGGCCTGACGCTGAAAGACTTGTCCATGCTTTTATCACGTCTCGTTTGGATTTTTGCAATTCTTGTTGGTGGGTTACCAGCTAATTCTTCAAGATTCTTCAATACATCCAAAATTCTGCAGCACGTGTGTTGACACATACATCATCTCGGTCTCACATCACTCCTGTACTCCAACAGCTTCACTGGCTACCCGTCAAGTCTCGTATTGATTTTAAGACATTGATTTTAACATATAAAGCAGTTCAAGGTTCTGCTCCAGGTTACATTTGTGACTTGATATCCATTTCCTCTACCTCTCGCTGTCTACGCTCTGCTTCGGGTCCTACGCTGTTTCAGCCTCGCTGTAAACTCAGCACCATGGGAGGTAGGGCGTTCTCTTTCCGTGCACCCAAACTGTGGAACGCTCTCCCCACAAACATTAGGAATGCTGACTCCTTGGACTGTTTTAAGAAGCTACTTAAAACTCATCTTTTTAGGACTGTTTTTAATTTGTGATATCTCTTTTTTCTTACTGTGTTTTTTTTGTATATTTTATTGTTTTACTGTGCTTTGTTGTTTTTACTTTCTTGTAAGCGCTTTGGGATAGCTAATAAACAAATTAGAAGCATAGGTAAATACAATAACGAAAAAGTTACAATTGAAATAAACAGTGTGTTATCGTTTTTCAAGTAAAACGGTATTCAATTATACAGTAGTTTAATAATAAAAACAATTCAATATAATTAATCATTATTAAAGTCGTAACGGTACAATTTCTTATGTCTGAATGCTTTTAAAATCCTCATACAGTCACAGGCCTCTAAAACGCATGCAAATGATAAATTATAACACAAACTCAGCATTGCATATTTTGTGATGTGACTACTGCGAATGATCACATTGTGATATCGATGCTGAAACCATATATTGGGCAGCCTTAATGCACACCATGTAAAAGTACATAATCTACAGTATATCCCTAATAAACAACAACAAGTTTGCATGCTTAATCCCTTAATGCATTTCATATAGTTTAGGTTAGGGCTTCCAGCTTTAAAAGAGTGACTACAACAATGACTAAAGCCACAAAGGTTAGACGCTTTATTAGATAACATTTTAAAGTATTGTTTATTGACAAAAACAGTTTACACATTACTCAGATTTTTTTGCAGATTAGGATTTTTTAAATAATATACTTATGATATACAATAAAAAATATAATATTCTGAAGAACTGTCATTGACAGCATATATATACAGTACACAAACAAAAGTCCTTATTGTATTTTCTAAAAATATGGTGATGGTTGGGAGGCCAGATTTGGCCAGGATGCCGGGGTTAAACCCCTACTCTTTTTCGAAGGACATCCTGGGATTTTTACTGACCACAGAAAGTCAGGACCTCGGTTTAGCGTCTCATCCAAAAGACGGCGCTCACTGATCAGTATAGAGTCCCCATCCCTATACTGGACCATTAGGATCCACACAGACCACAGGTTGGGGCGCGCCCCCTGCTGGTCTCACTAACACCACTTCCGGCAGCAACCTAGCTTTCCCATGTGGTCTCAATCCAGGTACTGACCGGGCGCAGCCCTGCTTAGCTTCTGTGGGTGACCATGTGAGAGTTGCAGAGAGCTAGCTGACGACAATTAATTATTTTAAAATAAAATTTGTACTTAATTACAATTTTAAAATAGTCATCATTAAAATAAACAACAGTTTAACAACTAATACTGCTGGTGGAAAGTGAATCGAGCTCGCTAAACAAAACTGGGGGGCGTAGCATATCTCTAATATCAACACAATTACAGACTTCTGTTCTTGCATTTGTCTGCTGTGTGATTGGTTCTTTGCATTGATCAATATCGAGTAAAAAGGTCCATAGCTTATCATTGTCATTGACATACAGTACAGTAAATCTTATCGCAATTCGATATGATATTGTTAATCGGCCCAGCCCTAGTTTAGGTTTTGTTCGGATTTAGATTTAGACAATATAAAATGGATTGAAAATGTCCCAACTGTTATACAGTGTCACTTAAAATCAACATCTAATAATGTTACAGCTTGACGTTGTGTGGATGTTACCACTATGACGTCTATCAGACGTTGGATTTTTGTTGCCGTACCTGACAAATAAATGTTAGGATTTGACGTCAATATGACGTTGGTTTAAGATTCAGATTTAGACAATATAAAATTGATTGAAAATGTACCAACTGTTATACAGTGAGAGATAAGTGGTTGTTAAGTTGTTGCTTTTTCCTTTTTCCAGGTGGCACTACTGGATGTGGACATCTGTGGGCCATCAATACCAAAAATAATGGGCTTAGAAGGGGAGCAGGTACTTCACTTCAGACCCCGACTCTGCATTATACTTGTGTCAGAATACTGAGATATCTGAATATTTTATATAGAGGTAAGCTCATTCTCTACTTGTTCTCACTGTAGGTTCATCAGAGCGGCTCAGGCTGGTCCCCTGTGGTGAGATCTTATTCATCTCTATTCTTTTGAATTCTGAAGACACTTTGATTCCTTTATAGGGATTTGTGCCTTAAATCAGGCTAAAGTATATTCTCTCTTTTGTAGTATGTTGAAGATAACTTGGCTGTGATGTCCATCGGCTTCCTCCTCAGTAGTCCAGATGATGCTGTTATTTGGAGAGGCCCCAAAAAGAACGGTTTGTACTTCACCTTAGTCCAGTCTTCTGTTTTACACATCAGAAATATTATGCTTCTTTATTGCATTTAATAGGTTAGATCCTCATGGTTCCTCATTGAGTACATTTACATAGACACCATTTATCAGATTTTAATACGATTAAGACAATACTCTGATTAAGAGTCTACCATGTAAACAGCAATTTTTGATTAATTTAATCCGATTAAAGTCATGATCGAACTAAACAGAAATCGAATTAAGACATGTGGAGTATGCCGATTTTAGTCACATTATTGAAGTGCAGTACAGACATGTAAACACCTAATCAAATTATTACCGTCATGCAGTGGTGTAAAGTAACAAATTACAAATACGCAAACTATTGTAATTGAGTAGTTTTTCTCAGAAATTGTAATTTACTAAGCAGTTTTAAAAATGTGTACTTTTACTTTCCCTTGAGTACATTTTTAGTGCTGTATCCGTACTTTTACTCCACTACTTTGCCTTAACTTTAGTTACTACTCTATTTGTTTCTTGTCTATGGGGATTAGAAAAATCTGTCCTGTGATTCCTGTCCAATCAAATCACACATAGAAGGTAAATCGCATCATAATGAACAACCTCAAAACATGAGCGCTTTATAATTGCAGCAAACTGTTTGGAAGCATTAAAAGTGTCTAAAAGAAGATGTCCAAAATCTTTACACGCAATGAGCCAGAGACTGTTTGGATGCATGTCATTGATGAGAAGATGACGGATGTTTACTTCATGTTGCTCGAAATGGCCTTAAACAACTAGCAGTCATAAGACATGACATGACATCAAATTGACGTTGTACCCTAACGTTGTAGGGACGTTGCGTTTTGTTTGGAAAGGAAAATTGGGTTGACATCAGAACACAATGTCAGGCCGACCTAAAATCAACGTCTAATGATGTTACAGCTTGACGTTGTGTGTGGTTGTTACCACTATGACGTCTATCAGATGTTGGTTTAAGATGTTGGCTCGACATTGGATTTTGGTCACTTTCTAACACAACCTAAAATCAACCAAATATCAACTTCATTTGACGACTTTATCGAACATCAAAACAACATTGTCCTTAGACGCTGGCTAGACGTTGAGTTTTGGTCACCTGACGTCATGACCTAAATCTAACCTTATATTATCGTCTTATGTCGTCGTGTGCCTGCTGGGCAATAACTAAATGCACTACAGAATGTTATGTTTACACACATTCAAAAATGACATGTAAATGCATCAGCTTTTTACATCGTAATACTCACTACTCCTGAGTACTTTTGAAAGATCTACTTTTTACTCCTACTTTGAGTAATATTTACAACAGATACTTTTACACTACTTGCACTACATTTTTGTAATAATGTAGTAATGTTACTTTTAATTAAGTGTGATTTTTTAATACTCTTTCCACCACTGCCGTCATGTAGGATATTCGCCACATTTTGCGACAGGATGGTCTATACACACACACGGCTGTTTGACACTATTCTCTGCTCCTACCGAGTCAGTGAAGGACCACAGACACCGTTCTTTTCCCAATACGGTGTGCGGTATCAAATTCCATTACAACTACACACTTCCAGCAGTTCAAACTCGCAGCCAATATCTCATTTGTCATGGGGGGCATGCATGAAATGTTCCTGAATCAAAGTGAAAGTGCCAAACTAGTCAAAGACTAAAAATGAAACACCTGAAATTACATGAAACTCCAGAGGAAATGTGGATAGCATGGTGTCCAATGGCGTTAATTGAATTATGTGCTATAACATGTAAAACAGGATCATGAAAGAAACATTCAAAAAGCAACTTATGTAAACACCTTAATCATATTATTGTCTTATTCAGATTAAGGTAAAAAAAATTGATTACTGATGCCCATGTAAGTATCAAGCAGTCTCAATTTTTAAGTTGCAATATGTGCTGCATTTTGTAAGTATGTTGACTTGCAAGATAATCTGGCAGCACAGATCAGAACAGCACAACACAAGGCCACATGTCACATATCCTGTTGGAATTCTACCTAGTATTCTCTGCTTCAAAGTGCTTCAAAGTGTATTCCTACGCCTCTGACACCCAAAAAGCTTGTTGAAGTCACATTTTACTGCACTGACAGTCTAAACTTCATTGGCAAGACCTGAAAATAAAGAAGAATATTAAAAATAAACTGGTTTCAGTCTAAATCATGTGAAATTAGTTTATTGTAAATCAATCATATGCGTGGGAGATTAGAGGGGGATATTAAAGGGCACAGGGTGGGGAAATTACAGAGAATTTTGGATGGAACATTGTTCTAGTCTGTAATCTTTTTTTTTTTTTGCCATGTCATATTTAAATATCATGCCCTACATGATATGGTGTTCACTTTGTTTTATATTTTTAGATATATGTTTATGATTGAGATTTATCTAAGTACATTAATCAAATGTTTCAAAATATTGGCGAGGGTACAAAAATGCCTAAATGAAAATGTTTTTCCATATCTTACCTTCCTTATCAGATCCTCAGTGTAAAAGATGAGAAACAAGTGGGTATGTGTGGTCTCTTTACCTGTGGGTGGCAGTAATATGATTGTCGGTTTGTGGTGTGTTTTAGGTGAGAGTATTTTTGGAATACATGTTTGGTTTCAAGCAGCTGTTTTTTTATATAAATATAAAATATTTCCAGTTGGTTAACCTGCAGGTTTCATTTCAGTCAGTCAACAGGTTTTTCACGTCCATCACTGGCGCTTAGTTTAGTGTTGCATTTCTTAATCACATGATCAACGTGTAATTAAATTAAAGGCGTTTTTTTTTTTTATCCAGTATCATATGATATATGAGCAACATTAGCTTCCTGTCACATTAAAACTCTATGAAGCAGAAGTACTGCTTTCAATATAACACAAAAAAATGGGCAGCACAACACAATGCACACAAATAAGTGTTGGCAGAACTTGACCAAAGGCAATCGAAGATTTAATATGCTATATGAGAAACAGCATGACGTTATATGACATTCATTTATCTTTCTCAAGCAGATTTGGAAGTGCTATTGGTTACATACATTTTAGACAAATGAACAAGAACATATCAAACGTATCAAAAAGTATTAAATTTCCATAATGAGATGCCTAGAAAAGCATTGTTCTCTTAGAAAAGCACGTGGCTCTGTTTATCTAAGGGACTAAGTTAAGTTTAGACAGAATGTGTTTCACTTCCTTGTAGTCTGTATTTAACCACTGTCTGATATCTAAATGTTGCATCTGTGACATTTGTTTCACTTGTGGTTTTTTTTTTACTGCTTGAGATGCAGTAATGACCAAGGTGTTGAGTAGTCACATTGATGTAGGCTACTGTGTGCCTTGACCTGAATGACTCAACTCATGTACTGTATGTAGAAACATAATGTATGTTTTTCCTATCGTGTTCATCAGATAAACTAATTGGGTGAGAGAAAGCAAGCTGTCTTTTTTTTTAAACATTTTAGGAAGTAACACTTTGCGATTCAGGGGAACTGATGTTGTTTTGTGAAAGAGTTTGATACTGAGAGTCAAATAATACCATACATGGCATGTTTCAGGGTTGCAGTTGAATACAAGTGAACGGGAGGTTGGAAAAAAGGCAATACATTTGTAATTTTTGATCATTTTTTTGTTAAAGAGTGGATAATTAAGAGCTTTATTTAGTAAACCACTTTATTTGGCACTTTTCTAAGGAGTCTAAGGCTGCATTTACTCAAATCAGATTTAGGCCTTGTTCATATGTGGAAATTTATCCAATATGAATCGGATCTGGGTCCTTGTGTCTGCAGTGTAAGCAGATAGATTAGATTTTCACCTGTCAATAGAAGTCGCGCATCATTAAAAACCATAGCAAATGACGTCAACTCTGACGCTTTCATTTCGGAACAGAGTTCAGCAAAATCCCAAACCTTAAATCTCATATGAGAACTAAAAAAGCTTTTATATTGTCATGTAGCACAAGTATTTACACATGTTAACAAGAAGGGGAGAGAGCTAGAGCGCAACATTCGCCACATAACCAATATAAACTAACAAAACTGTTGCATGCAGTACATCACATGCAAAAGTCATGTCATGGTCATCACGTTAAGATGCCTACTGGTTTAAAAAGGCCTAGATTAAAAGATGATGATGGACAAATGAAAACTTTCAGTCATAAACTATAGTAAAATAACTTTTCTAAAAGAATAAAAAATTAAACCCTATGAACATATGGAAAAGAGCACTCTTTTATTATCAGCTGTCAGTCAGCGCCCGCTCTTTTTTTCATGGTCATTGCGCCTTTGCCGTGTGCTGTGTAAAAGCAGACAATCAGATACGAGTCACTTTTAAAAGATGATGTAAGGAGGTCATCAAAAAAATCAGATACAGTCATAAAATCGGAATTGCCCCATCAAGATCTGTAGTGTAAATGCAGCCTAACTGTGCACTGTAAAAATGTTGGGTTCCACACAATTGATATGTGTTGGGACAACATGAAGGAATTAAGTTATCTTATTATTATTATTTATTTTTTTTTTTACAAATTTAAGTGGATTTAACTAGGCCTGTCACGATATTCAATATATCGACTTATTGCACAACACATGGACATGACCTTTTTGGTGATGCAATATATATTGCCCATACATAAAAAACAATTATAGCAACATTTCAGCGTATTGCACAACCTCTCTATCTCTATTGGAGGTGTCAGCGTCAGTATGGTTAAAAACACTATAGTATTAACTAGAAGTTACTACAGTATATTTTCATGTGGGTGCCAGCTGAAAATAGATCTGGAGGCATATATCACCCTTGGTTGCTTTTTACCTTACACTTTTTTTTGTTAACATTTATTATTTGTTTGTTTAGGATATACGGTTCCACATTGTGATTCCAATGAATTGTTAATAGGACTATTATTGAATATAATATTCTTAAGAATAAAATACTATGGGGGTGACATAGTGGCTCAGTGAATATCGCTGTCGCCTCACAGCAAGAAGGTCTCTTGTTCGAGTCCTGACATTTCTGTGTGGAGTTTGCATGTTCTCCACGTGTTGGAGTGGGTTTCCTCTGGGTGCTCCGGTTTCCCCCAGAGTCCAAAGACATGTGCTATAGGTGTATATGTGTGAATGAGTGTGTATGGATGTTTCCTAGTACTGGGTTGCAGCTGGAAGAGCATCCTCTGTATAAAACATATGCTGGATAAGTTGGCGGTTCATTCCGCAGTGGCGACCCCAGATGAATAAAGGGACTAAGCTGAAGGAAGATGATATACTCATTCTGACATTATATAATAAGTGGCAAAAAAGTGGCCCTAAAATGACAATAATATCGTTTATCTCAATATATTTTGGTGCAATATATCGTACAACAAAAAATAGATATCGGCGACGCAGTGGCGCAGTAGGTAGTGCTGTCGCCTCACAGCAAGAAGGTCGCTGGTTCGAGCCTCGGCTGGGTCAGTTGGCATTTCTGTGTGAAGTTTGCATGTTCTCCCTGGGTGTTCGCGTGGGTTTCCTCCGGGTACTCCGGTTTCCCCCACAGTCCAAAGACATGTGGTACTGGTGAATTGGGTTGGCTAAATTGTCCGTACTCTATGAGTGTGTATGGATATTTCCCGGAGATGGGTTGCAGCTGGAAGGGCATCTGCTGCGTAAAACGTGTGCTGGATAAGTTGGTGGTTCACTCTGCTGTGGCGACCCCGGATTAATAAAGGGATTAGGCCTTAAACTAAATAAATGAATGAAAAAATAGATATCGTCACAGGCCTAGATTAAAGTTGTCCTTCCAAAAATCTCAAGAATTGTGTTCTTTCATCTCATTTTAAATAAGTAGTTTGAACAAAGAGCAAACTTAATTTTTTGAGTGTGTATTATGTCACTATCTAGCACTTATGCAGCATGAATACCTTTGGGTGATGTTATATTGCCATTTTTACTCTGTACTATTAGTATAGTTTGGAGTTTTAGGGCGTACTCGCACTATGCTATCCGAACCGTGCCTAGGCCCGTTTCCCGGATCGTTTGAGAAGTGTAAGTGCTCTGAATCGGGCTCAGGCACTTGGCCGGCCCTGGCCCGGTTGGAAGAGGTGGGCCTGAGCGCAGTTCACTTGGGCTTTGGCGCGGTACGCTTGTGTGTGAGTGCAAAGCGTGCCTAAGCCCGAAACTGAAAGCGAGACGTGACTTTTAAGCGACTGTTTGATATGGATTAATTAATCATTCTTACTGTTCAATGAACACAAACTGTCGTAGATAAATAAAGACGCAACCCCCTCACTGCACGACAGCTGCGCCTTCAGCAACCCTCCTAATTCCTGCAGCACGAGGACTTTATGATTGTTTATGAGCATCAAAGGTGGCTGATCTGTTCGGCGAAATGTTTGACTGCGTGTCACCGCAAATCAAACGACTTCAACGATATAACTAAAGAAATCTCCACTGTGCTGAGCGAGAGCGCTTCTGAACAGCGCGTCATCGATGACGAAAGCGTGCCCAGGCCCGAATGTAATGTGAGTGCGGGCCGTCGGGGGAGACGGGAGGGGGGACAAGCGTGCTTTGGCCCGGTTCAATGCAACTGTACATAGTGTGAGTACGACCTTAGAGTTCATGCCAAATGTTTTCTGTGTGCGGCAACACAAAGCAAGCCTACAATGTTGCAATGATTTGCAAACATGACACACTGTAAAAATGCTGGGATCCACATAATCAATTTGTGTTCAGACAACATGAAGAAATTAAGTTAACACTTTAGTTTTTACAAACTTAAGTGGATTGAACATAAAACAATAAAGTTGTCCCCCCAAGAATTGTCAAGAATTGTGTTGTTTAATGTCATTATAAATAAGTAGTCTAGACAAACGGCAAACATAATTTTTTAAGTGCAACATTAACTGAAACGTCTTTTCTAAACTGACACGCTTTGGCTTTAATTATGGATATCCTCAACCTGAACACAAGAGGATGCCGCTAAACTCAGATGTAAAAAGGTGCCTAAAATATTCTTGTCCACACACAGCATGACCAGTATTCAGAGGTTTTCCCAAATGCTTGTCATTAGTTTGCTTTTGTTGTGTAACTATGGTAAGATTTGTCTGAAAAAGCCATCTGCTACTCTCCATCTGGTTACCTAACATGGTGGTTACTGGATGTATTTAAACCAAAACTAAATATTCATAATTGTGTGTGTGTGTGTGTGTGTGTGTGTGTGTGTGTGTGTGTGTGTGTGTGTGTGTGTGTGTGTGTGTGTGTGTGTGTGTGTGTGTGTGTTTTTTGTGACATATCAGGACACAAATGTGTATAATGACATGGGTATGACACAGGTATTACAAAAAGGAGGTAAAATATGAGGACATTGGTGACGTCCTCAATTCTCAAAAAGCTTATAAATCACACAGGATGAGTTTTTTCAGGGAGTAAAGCTGTACACTGTCTTCCGTGATGGTTGGGTTTAGGGGTAGGGTGGGGTGAGGGCAATATAATATACGGTTTGATCTGTATAAAATAAATGGAAGCCTATGTAATGTACCCGCTTTTCACAAAAACAAACGTGTGTGTGTGTGTGTGTGTGTGTTTCTCTCTCCATTTTCTCATTTAATAGTATTTGTATGTCACACTGTGTGATCCTGTGAAAGTGATGTGAAGCATAATGACATAAGAGGGAAGGGTATTGACAAAATCTGTGCTCATGTGGTCACAAGAGATGTATGTGGAAACAGTAATGTCTCTTTACTGACCACTTGTGAAGTTGATGCAGGGCCTTTGGGCAAGAACAAAAGATTCACTCATAGGCCTTGATAGAGAAGCACAAGTTTTATGATGTTTTTTTTAAGTTATCAGTCAATTATATTTTTTGTGTTATGTCTGATTCTAAATGAACCCAAGAAATTTAGTTTTGTTGTAATAAATAATTAATGTGATTCTAAAAATAAAAAAACATTTTTATCTGATTTAACATTGAACATTTACTTTAAAGAAAACTTTAAGCAACCAAATATTTTTATTTTTTTCCCAAATGACCAAATTATACTTATAGGACACAAACTAAACAGTAAATGGGATTCATACAAAACTCCACATACTAAAAATATACATCACAATGTAATTATTATTATTATTCAAATATTTTAATTGATTATTAATAGTATATTCAATAAATCACAAACACATGACCAGTTAAAATTTTTTCACAACACACATATTGAACAACACAATAACACACAGTACATGGTTCCAAACATACTCACACCCCATAAAGAAAGAGCAAAAGAAGGGGGGGTGGAGAGTTAAATTGGGAGAAGGAATAAAATATGATAATAATTAAATTATAATTGATAGATAATGGAGGGTGGTCAACTTTCAATTAGGATTCAGTATCACAATGTAAATATTAAAAGGTTTTTTCATCACAGCACATAGCAGTGAGTGCCAGGTACATCAGTGAATTTGATTTTTTCCTTTGTGTATCTCCTTTGGAAGATAATAAGATGCAGGAAGGAAGGATAGGATAAAGGAAGTAAATTACAGTAGCTGCATGTACTTTAGAATAACAGCAAAAATGTGTGCATGTTGTTGCCAATAGTCTCGTAGTCAGCGCTTCTGGATTCCTGAGTTTGGGCCTTTCCCAATCCCTTCCGCCTCTCACCCTCCTCAACTTCAATATCTAATGTTTTACTTTTATTTATTGTTTCATCTCTTGTTGAATTATGAAGTAATTATTATGTAGTAGTTTGTTTTATCTATATTAATCTTTCCATTAAAGAGCCATATGTTGCTGATGTGGCATTAAATAAACAAACAAAATCTTTGTTTTCTCTCCATGTACTATAATATAGACAAAAATAAATCTTTATATAGAAGTGTGCATCTCAGATTTTTAAAAAAAAAAATGCAGTTGCAAAGCTCTTTGCTTATCTGACTGGGACTAAGATTGCATCTCACGTGAGATTAGACTGGAGTGCTGAGGGTGCAGTTGTGTGCAGTGTAGACTATTTGTTATGGTGCATTGTCACATGTGTGGTATCTTTTTGCAGGCATGATAAAACAGTTTCTCAGGGATGTGGACTGGGGAGAAGTGGACTATCTGATTGTAGACACACCTCCGGGAACGTCAGATGAGCACTTGTCCATCGTACAGTATCTGAGTGGCGCTGGCATCGATGGAGCAGTGATCGTCACAACACCGCAGGTGAATAACCACACTCAACACATCAAATGCCATGTTCCAGGAAGTAGAGTTTATATGTCATCTAGTTTGCATTCTTGTGGAAAGGAATGAAAATATCTAAAAAAAAAAAAGAAAAAAGTTGTTTTATTAAATTTGCATTAAAAAAAAGAAATGTGTGTATATACAGTTGAAGTCAGAATTATTAGCCCCCCTTTGAAAGTTGTTCCCTTTTTTTAATATTTCCAGTATTTCCATATGTTTAACAGAGCAAGGAAATTTTCACAGTATGTCTGATAATATTTTTTCTTCTGGAGAAAGTCTTATTTGTTTTATTTCGGCTAGAATTAAAGCAGTTTTTAATTTTTTGAAACCCAATTTAAGGTCAAAATTATTAGCCCCTTTAAGCTATATTTTTTTCAATAGTCTACAGAACAAACCATCATTATACAATAACTTGCCTAATTACCCTAACCTGCCTAGTTAACCTAAGGGTGCTTTCACACTAGCACTTTTGGTCCGCACCCGGGTTCATTTGACGTCATAGTACAGTACGTTTAGCTAGTGTGAACGTGTCTTCTGAACTCCGGTGCGCACCCGTGAACCGTACCCGAGTCCGCCTGAAAGAGGTGGTCTGGGGTACGGTTCATGCGAACTCTGGTACGGTTCACTTCTAGTATGAATGCAATCGTACCAAATAGCGGAAGTGAACCGCCAACTGTACAACAAACTATCGTTTTCATAACGTTCATTCGTGTGTGTGCGCCACGTATTGTACCTTGGTGACAAGTGGGACTGAGCAAAGCACAGTGATACACAGTGATGTCTGCTTGTCTCCTCCAGAAACAGCTTCTGCAGACACTGTGTGATGTTCTGAATGTTTATAATATTTTTGCGGCAGATAGACGCGAGACGCTTTCTGTATGTCCAAAACTAAAAGATTCAGTAAAAGCAAATCGACCGCGATGTGCGGAAGTCTCCATTTTGGCGCTTTGCTTTCGTGACCGTCACCTAGCAACAGCAGTAAACAAAACAGCAGCTCTATGACGCAAGCGTACCGGGGTTCAGAAGGAAAAAAGACAGTGTGAACACAAACCAACCGAGAAGGTGGCAAGGGAGGACAATCGAACTTGGGTACGGTCCAGGCAATTAAACCAAGTGTGAAAGCACCCTAATTAACCTAGTTAAGACTAAATGTCACTTTAAGCTGTATAGAAGTGTCTTGAAAAATATCTAGTCAAATATTATTTACTGTCATTATGACAAAGATAAAATAAATCAGTTATTAGATATAGACTTATGAACATTTCCTGCTTGATATCAAACTTTCATTTCAACTGTAACAAGAGACAATTCAATCATATTTTAATGTTAAAACAGCTGCCCTAACATTATTTATCAATAAGAGGACCTCTTTGGATTCTTTGAAGAATCTTTGGAAGCTTTGGAACTTATCAATGTAAACAATGTACATTAATAAGTTATCATTGTTTACAATGTAAAAGAGCAAATGTGTTAGGACCATTGTTACTGTTTACATCCAGCAAAATGGTCTATATATGTACATGCATATAAGATGCATGCATGAGTTCAGATGTATTTAAGTGTGGGAAACAAGTTGCTTTCATGCTTAACGAAATGTTGAAAAAAAGTTGATTTCCTGTACACTTTCAGTGAAGTGGAACTCACTGGTGTGAATGATGTATAAAACTAAATGTGAAGTTATTTATGTCTTCAGAAGAGTTGCGCATGCGCTTAAAGAAGCCAACAACAAATTATACTTTGATACTATAAATGTATTTTTTTATACATGCATTGAGAAATGGATAGAACTCTTAAAGGGGCTGTACTGTTTATGCGAAGCACTGAAACCTACTTCCTCTTGAACTGCTGAGACCACCACATCATTCAAACGGCAGTTGAAGAGACACCTCTTCTGCATGCTCCTAACAAGCCTGCAATCTTCAATCAATGCACTTACATTCTCTTCTTCAGCTGCTTTCCTAATTCAGTTGTCTGATAAAGCCAATTGCATATTACAACAGTCATTGGATTTTTGATTAATTCCTTTGTTCCACTCTTTAGTAGGTCTCTGTACGTGTACATGTAAAATAGAACTGAAAATTTGTTTTTGCCATCAAATTGTTACTGTTACCCTTTTTTCCCCATCTGGTATAGGTAGTTTTCAATCACATGGCAAAATTCTGATGGAGGGCAGGAAGTAAAAAACTTAATGGGAGACTTTTTTGCGATTTATACCATATTTCAAAAGAGATATAAATAGAAAATAACCACATATGTGGGGCATATGCTTTATATAATGAAGAGGGCTGAGTTTTCTACGGAACTAAAATATATTTGCCTGTCATCGAGGCGGTAGATACTGTATAAGCTATTACGTTACATGAAAAATACTATAAGTTAGTAAATACTACATTGTTTAGAAGCATACTATAGATAATTACTTGAATTAAACTGTCGTAGTAATTATATTGTTGCTGTGGTACAACACAACTGTAGTAATAATCAAATTGTTCAAGAGGCTTTAGTTTTCTTCGCTTTTATTATACACCATCACAATGCACCACACGTTTACACTGACGTTACAGTATTTATTACAGTTTATCAGTTTACTATATGATAGTATTCTGTAGGATTCATTAACAAAGAGTTATACACATTATATACTTCACTATGTGGTTCAAAAATATGTTTATTATAAATTACTATAAAGTTTTTTTTTTTTCCCCATTCGGATATCTTCCAGACATTATATTATTTATTTATGTTTGTAAGGGGGAATGAACTAAATGAACTTACCATCAGCAAACATTCACCACTTATTGATGTTCATGTTACGGTTATTTATTCTGCCGAAACACCAGTAAAGACTTGGATTATTGCAAAACAAGACGGAGATTTCATTGCAGCGATTACATGGCAGGACACGTTATTTATGTTCTGTGTTCAAGTGTGATGGTGTTTGTGTCTGATTTTTATATAACACATTAACATATTTATACACATTGCTAGGCCTGTATATAATTTTTATTGATGCTGTCAAACATATTGCACTCAAAAAAAGTTTCTACACATGTATGTATTGAAAAAATGCCTTTTTTTCTGTTTTTTAGCCAGTTTCTTGAACTTTCCCCCCTTTGAGCAAAAACTTTTGGAACTCCATAAAAGCTGTTCGACATTTCTTATTTTGGCCAATTTAAACAATTATAAACAACATTAAATAGAAGCATTTTGATGTTCTGATAGCGATTCCTATGTAGAAGAATCATTTCCTGCCCTTTGCTCTAACCTTTCCTCTTGTTTTAGCACACTCAGTTTTCATGCAAGCACACAAGTAGGCCTGTCGCTGTTTGCTTTTTAGTAGCAGATCTTTATAACATTTTGTGGTGTGTATGTGTTTTTCTGTATGCTGTTTTGTGTTTGTGTTAGAAACCATTTACACCATTATTTTGTGTCATATACTTGTGATCAAATGATCAAAAACACATCCTAATGACAGATTTGAATAGGAGCCAAGAGACTGTTCAGGGAAGTGGAACTTATTGGTGTGAACAGTATATAATTAAAGAAAAGAGGTATTGTTTTTAGACAAGTTGCACATGATCAAAGAAAGCACCAACAAAACATCCTCATAGCTTAGCATTTACCAGGCTGTTGATTGATAACCCCATACAGTAGATCGATTTTTAAAGAGCCCCTATTTTTTAAAAAAAGGTCATAATTTGGTTTTGGGGGTCTCCAACAACAGGCTGATATGCATGCAAGGTCAAAAAACACTTTCATTGTCCTATAATATGCATTTATTTTTACCTAATTATCCCAGCGACTCCCATATGAATTGTTCAGCAATTCATTTGTTCCCAAACGTCTCCTTAGCACGAAGCTAATCTGAGCTGATTGGACTGATAACCCAGTCTGTTGCGATTGGCTGACTGGGTTCAGCACGTGACAGAAACAGTAGCTAAGTTACAGACAGTAGCTACAGAGCTCACTGCAGGTATGCAATAAAGCAATGCAGTTAAACACCAGCATATACTCTACTCTTAAACCTAACCCCAAGTAATAACAACGACACACATTCAGTATTAATCCACACAGTGGCAAAAGTTAAACTATTTTGAAAATTGACCGCACCGCTTGCGTGTGAGGAACAGCTGATGGTGGCCATAGCAAAGGCAAACAGCAGAGGATCGCCAGTTCAGAAACGCATTTAAATCGGTAAAGGAAGAAGCACGCGTCACGTTTTTAACATAGTTTTGGACGCGATATGTGAATAGCCCCATACAGATTTAACCTGAGAGATACAGTTCAAGCACTGATCTATAATAGATACATGATTACAAGCCGCGCGGGGCGATTACAACTTATACACACAATCAAACACATATTTTGCAAACTACACAAAACGAGGCAACTTTTTTAATGACACTTGCATGTTATGATCAGGAGTAAGAAGAAACTGGTCAATTTGAACTGTAAAAGTTACTGACAAAGTCCCTGTGGCAGATAATAGTATCTGCTGCTCCTTCAATAGCAATCGGCCGATGAATCCCGCATTGCAGCATAGGTTATTGTATCAAAAATCAGAAAAATGACAGGAGCAAACACAGCACATGGTTGGCTATACTGTGGTATTGTTGTGAAAATGAACTTTAACCCTTTATTCCCTGCAGCTGAATCTCCATCTGTCAGTGATCGTCATCTTCACGTCATGATCAGTCCCGTGATCTCCTGTGCCTCCGCTAGCGTCTGAAGTGAAAGCGCGTTCACATTTTACACGAAATGGAAGTACATATTTGGTGATGTACCGTATCGACGTCGATGCGTTCAATCAAAAGATCCGAACCCAACTCGATTTGTTTATTCGACTCTGAGTCAACTATTTTGCTAAAGAATCAATAGTTTTAAACAAGGTGCGCTTTTAGATTTAAACCTCAGTTGGATGTTTTTATTTACTTAGAGCTGTGTTACACACTGCACAGCAGCTCATTTTCAAAAACCCATAATAGGGGCTCTTCAAAGCAATCTTCACTGCAGCTTTATAATATAACTGCACTTATACTTCATAAATAAAACAGCCAAAGGTCATTGCATGTGCAGGAATCTGTAGTGTTTTGCATCACTGCATTTTAAATTAAATGTCTGCTCTGTAGGTGTTAGGGCCACCCCTTTTGTAACACATACTGCAACCACAGCAGATGTAAGAGAAAAACGTCAGCCAACATCAACACTTTTGCTGTATTTGTAAAGTGTTTATGTACAGTATTTGACATGTCACTGCACATTTTGATGGCTGTAAAATGTTGTTGTTTTTTATTCACTTTTCATACAGGAAGTATCTTTGCAGGATGTGAGAAAAGAGATCAGATTCTGTAAAAAAGTCAAATTGCCCATCCTAGGTGTGATTGAGAACATGAGTGGATTTGTTTGTCCTAAATGCAAGGTATAGTATACAAAAATTGTACTTGTACTTGATTTTGCAAATTTGTGTATTGATGTTTACATTAACAATAATTAAATGAGCAGACTCTTTTATCCAAAGCGACTACAAATCAAAAGAAAGCAGTAATATACACTTACCGGCCACTTCATTAGGTACACGTTACTAGTACCGGGTATTCCTCAGAGATTTTGCTCCATATTGACATGATGGCATCATGCAGTTGCTGCAGATTTGTCGTCCTTACATCCATGGTGCGAATCTCCCGTTCCACCACATCCCAAAGGTGCTGTATTGGATTGATATCTGGTGACTGTGGAGGCCATTTGAGTACAGTGAACTCATTGTCATGTTTAAGAAACCAGTCTGAGATGGCTTGCGCTTTATTACATGGTGCATTATCCTGCTGGAAGTAGCCATCAGAAGTTGGGTACACTGTGGTCATAAAGGGATGGACATGGTCAGCAACAATATTCAGTTAGGCTGTGACATTGATATTATGTACAATTGGTAACAATGGGGCCAAAGTGTGCAAATAAAAAAATAGCCCCCACACCATTACACCACCACCACCAGCCTGAACCGTTGATACAAGGCAGGATGCATCCATGCTTTCATGTTGTTGACACCAAATTCTGACCCTACCATTCGAATGTCGCAGCAAAAACCGAGACTCATCAGACCAGGCAACGTTTTTCCAATCTTCAATTGTCTAATTTTGGTGAGCCTGTGCGGATTATAGCCTTAGTTTCCTGTTCTTAGCTGACAGGAATGGCACTCGGTGTGTTCTTCTGCTGCTGTCCATCTCAAGGTTGGACGTGTTGTGAATTCAAATATGCTCTTCTGCATACCTCCGTTGTAACGAGTGCTTATTTGAGTTACTGTTGCCTTTCTATCAATTGGAACCAGTTTGGTCATTCTCATTTGACCTCTGGCATCAACAAGACGTTTGCGCTCACAGAACTGCCGCTCACTGGATATTTCCACTTTTTCGAACCCTTCTCTGTAAACCCTAGAGATGGTTGTGCGTGAAAATCCCAGTAGATAAGCAGTATCTGAAGTACTCAGACCAGCCCATCTGTCACCAACAAACATGTCCCGTTCAAAATCACTTAAATCACCTTTCTTCCCCTTTCTGATGCTCTGTTTGAACTGCAGCAGATCATCTTGACCATGTCTACATGCCTAAATGCATTGAGTTGCTGCCATGTGATTGGCTGATTAGAAATTTGCGTTAACAAGCAGTTGGACAGGTGTACCTAATTAAGTGGCCAGTGAGTGTAAGTATCTGGTGCAAATAAATAGGACGTGTTATTCTTGGAGTTTGATTTTATTATCATAATTATTGACAGAACTTTCTTGCTTAAGCTTGAAAGCAATATTGCAATTTTTTCAGTCAGCTACAATTAATGAGGACGGGAGTTTTCAAGATTAAAAGAGGATGCGAAAGCAATCTATTAAGAGAAAGGAAATAAGTCAAATTTGCATCATCGTGTCAAGTTTTCTGAATTCATATGAAGCCTTGTGCAATAAAGACAACTAATAAGAAAAGATAATAAAGACAATAAAGATACATTTACACTACTGTTCAATTTTAAGGCAGAAAGATTTGTTAGGGGGGAAGAAAGAGACGTTATATTTATCAGTTAAACTAACTCAAAATAATTTAAACAGTTTTCTATTTGTAATAATAAATGCATTTTTTTAAACTTCAGTTCGCCAATCAAACAAAACAAAAACAATTCTACAAAAATAAAAAATAAAAAAGTGTGTCGCAACTATACCTGTCAACCCTCCTGTTTTTCCCGGGATTTTTCTGTATTTTATAATTCTATCCCGATATCATTCCGTAAAAGTATTTTCCATATTTTTTTCTTTCTATGTTGTGTGGCAATGAACAATAAAGAGCCAATCCTCCCTATATGCAACCCATACTGCCAAACCACCAGGGGACGCCTGCTTGCTCTTAAATGTGAATCTGTTCTGTGCTTACATTTTATTTATGCATGGAAACACTTTGAAATGAATATAAAAACGGTGGGATTCCCTTCCCTCATGTCAGTTCATGTAGCAGTGGGGGATTGTCAGACACACTCCTTAGTAATAAATAAACACTGTTTCCCAAACGGGACATTTCTGTACACGTGATTTGAAGCAGAGCGAAAGTGGACACTCTGGGTTTTGGGTTTAAACAGACATATGCACATAATAATAATAATAATAATAATAATAATAATAATAATAATAATAATAATAATCATGTCTAAACATGTCGATCTTGGTGGGTTTTCTTTTAAACACAACAAATTTTGTCTTAAAAACTTAAGAAAGCAATCACATGCTTTCATTATAGATCTGTGCATTTTAAAGTGACACCTCTGTTGTCTAATGTAATCAAACAAAAAATCTAAATGAGAGACTCATTCGCTGCTCTTTAATCAGAATGTTTTGATATACAGCGAAGAAAATGTTTGTAATAGCTATTAATTTTAATAGGCTATACTGTTTGCTAATTTAGTTGCAGATTTTTCCAATGTATACTATTTATTCTATCCTTTGTAAATAATAATAATAATAAAACAAATTACTGACCGTTTCAACTGTTCATTTTTAATGAAACTGCTTCATATTAACATATTTATTAATTTAGGGAATTAAATTTTTTATTTTTTCCCTAATTTTTACATCCCAATGTTGACAGGTATTGTTGCAACTACCATAATAATAAGAATTGTTTCTTTACATCAAATTATAATATATAATGTGACACTGAAGACTGGCGAAATAGCTGCTGAAATTCAGCTTCGACATGGCTGGAATAAATAAAACTGAAAATATATGAACAAAAAAAATGATCAAAATATTTTACGAAAAATATTTTACACCTTATTTTTAGTTTATAAAGGTTGTCTTCTATGGACTTTTTCATCCTTTTTGAAGCTTCAATCCTGCATTATAGCTGCATAAAAAAAGAGTAACTAAATGATTTGCTACACAGAAGAAGGTCTGTGTAGCACAAACTAACACAAGTGATTAAATGAAATATCATTGAATGGACGATGACATTAAACTAGTTATTTCCCCTCTGTTGACAGAACACATCACAGATATTTCCTCCGACCACAGGAGGAGCACAGAGAATGTGTGAAGAGTTAAATCTCCCTCTTTTGGGCAGAATTCCCCTTGACCCACGGATAGGTAAAAAAATCATTAATCTTCTACCATTCACAAGGAAGAGAACAAGATGAAATATATAACAGAGATAAAATGCTATTCTTCCATAGCAGTCAGTGGATGAGGAAGTATTACAATTTACATAGTAGCGCTGTGGTGCGTTCCATTTCTTGATTTTGTAAGAGAGTTTCCTTGTTTTTATAATCACAGTGTTGTCAGTATATTGAATGAAGTATCAAAAACTCCCTAAATGTCTGAGAAAGTCTCTGCAGGCGGTAGTTTCTGGTTCTCTAATGCACTTCTGCTTTTCAAGGGAAAAGTTGTGATGAAGGAAAGTCATTCCTGACTGAAGTTCCAGACTCTCCTGCAGCAGCGGCCTATCAGAGCATAGTGCAGAGTAAGTCTCTTCAGGGCTTTTTGGTATCTCCTTCCAAACCTAATCTTTAACACTTTGTTGAGAAATATTTACGTTGTAGTTTCTTTTAATGCTGAGTTAACACAGTGAGTGCCAGACATTGCAGTGCCAGACATGTACAGTGTGAGCTGATCTAATGGTAAAAGTTTACTGCTAATTGCTTAGCAACTGACAACCAATCATGCTCCTCACATTCCCAACATGGTTTCAGAAGCAGTCATAGATGCACTGTTGGTTGTATATTAAAAACTAATCCTAACCATACAAATTTCAAAAGTATTGCAATGCACTAAAACATGAATATCATTGTGAAACGTAAACCACAAGTAACACAAACTTTGTATCTTATTCATGACTTGTGATTGGAGTGCAGCGAATACGAAAAGCATGCAGTTAGAATTCATTGTCATTACAAATAAGACCTTGTCATTATTAATAACTCTACCTACTGTACCAAAGAGCTTTTCGATACAAGCAATGCATACAAATTTGTATCAGTTAATTAGTTGGTTTTTGTGTATTATTCGGTTTTAAAAAAGATTATAAGTCACTTTGTTTGAACGTGACTTGTAGTGACTTATTTACTTATCAAAGGTGCAGTATGTGATCTGCCAGAATGCTAATGTTAGCATAATTTTGAAAATGTATGCATCTCCCCTGCCGTCCAAAGCCATGCCTCCTTAAGTCATGAACGTGCAATGATGATCTGATGACGATAGACAACCTTATATAACACTAGATCATAAACACTCTATGGAGACACACACTTTGTCCAGCGTAGTTGTTGACAGGCCAGCAGCTGCCGGAATTATATTTCCCCAAAACTAGCATTGGGGTAAAGTTGGTTTTATGTCCGCATATTCAGACTTTCTCCTTAATAATATAATTTCATCGAAGTATTATTTGCAAATTCTAAATAGTGAAATCATATAATTATCCAATGGCTATAAAATACAACATTGTTTACTGTCAATTAAGTCATTAAGTCTTACCTACATGCTAAATTCAGACCAAACCTGGGAGCATGTCACAGGTTGTCACTGTTTAAAAACGAACGAATGTGTAAATATAAATAAAGCTTTACCTCAGTAAAGCTGGATAGGCGGAGGAGCACTATTTACTTCTGTTTCATTATTCAAATAGATAAAAATTCAGATCAGAAAAAAAGTAGTCATCTTTTTACACTACACTTACGTTACCAAGACAATGAGTGACTTTCATTTTCAGCTGTGCTCACTGTTCCTCGTGCATCGCTTGTTTTCATCTCCAGGGTGTCTGCGGGGTCTTAAAAGGTATTAAAAGTTGATAAATCAATTATGAGAAAATTAAGGCCCTTAAAAGGTATTAAATAACATTGTTACGAGGTCTTTAAATTTAGTTCAAGTGTTGTCCAAAGTGTTTGACTCCAAAAAAGCATAAATATATTTATTTTCCTCCTAATATTAACAACGGCGTGCTAGATCCATGCGATTGGTTCGGGCTGGGACATGTCCGGCCAAGCTCTTCCATACGGGTGATGTCACGTAATATGCAACAAACGCAGGAAGGTGATGCGACGTTCTCCACGTGTAGCGAAACCATAGAGCGAAACAATTTTTTTTTGTAATTTTGCGTTCTCCTGGTTGGAGAAAGACAAGTTTAAACAGTGGCTGAAACCTGTCGCTGAAAACAACCGTGTGATTTATACTTTCAAGCTTTGTTTCGTCCAAGCTTATCTGAGTTCTGTTGCAGGGTTGTGCTCCATTGATTTATTTAACTACAACTGTTTATTATCAACTGTTAATTAAGTTAAAGGTTTGATACTGATTAGAACTTGAAGTGGTGACAAGGTCTTAAAATATTCTGAGAAGGTCTTTAAAAAGTCTTAAAAAGGTATTGAATATACCTTTAGGATTCTTGCACATACCCTGATCTCCTTTTACACTTGAACAACTAAATGAATGCTTACGTCTATTTAACCGATTATATTTTCGATTCTGTAAAACATACTCCATGAACTTGAAAATAGTCAATCTTTCACCAGGCGTTTTCAATGGCTGAAAAACACCTCTGTGCATATAAACATATTCATAAACAAGAACACAATCTACGTAAGCTTTGCTTGACTAAAATAGTTTAAAAACATACCTGTCTAAAAGTAATACTTCATCCTTCAGATCGTTGTTTTGAACTGCATATCGTCATTTCCCTCCAGCGTACAAAAGTAATTCCGATATTGAGTCAGGGTTTAGAAAAGTTCTGATTCTGCATTTTTGGCAGAAGCCCTTTCAAAAGGCCGCGTTGGTCTTTCAGAAAGAAGTTCAGGTTATTGCTTGCTGAGTTTACCTGATGTCACTTTCTGTCAGCTGTAGGTGGCCATGCTTCATGTGCACACAGAAATACACATTTAAATTTGTTGACCGAGTTACCTGTCATAATTGAGTTATTTGTTGGCCTGACAATTTTTATTTGGATGAACATTTTTTAATCTTATGCCTTATTCAGAATATAAAAATACATATAAATACATTTAGATCACAGATTACTTTAATCATTTCTATTGGAATGTGAACAGACTTTCTACCAGCACAACAAAAAAAATGTTTCTGAAAACAATCACCTACTGCACCTTTAAATATATTGCTATAATATGAAGATACTCAGTGCTAGCATTCATCCATTTAGTGACACCACAGAAAGGCTCATTATAACGGATTAATTGTTAACATTGTTAATAATTACCTATGGTTAATATATTTTAAGTATAAAATCCTGGTTCTGTACTAACCTGTCACGCCTATAAGCTGATTAACTGCCATTATTTAACATTCTGGTAATGCTGCTTTATAGCTTTGCCTAACAGTCCTAATTACTGGCACTGACAGTTTAAGAATGCCAAGCTTTGCCAGAGGCACAAAGACTATGTACACAGTAACTACAGCAAATACAGGGACACAATTGAGACTGAATAAAAACAACTGCAGAAATAACAATGTATAGACCGATATGTTGAGTGTTTGTTTTCCCCATTCCTTCTTAGAAGAACCAGTTATTCAGTATGTGTTTCGGTAAGCTAAGACATAAATGAGCCTACGATATTTAATCTGGATTTGCCTGCCAAGAATGATAAGATTCTGAGAACTTGTTTTATACAGATTCTTTCTTCCACTTTTATGCCTCCTCAAGGATGTTTTGCTTGGTCTATTACTTTTTATTCATTTGCATTCATTTGCCTCCTTACTTAGAACAATTTCTTTCATTGAAAATGTTCCAAAATCTATCATGCAATGTATGGGACACTGCTATATATTACATATGTAAACATTTATTTAAAGTAGGGGATTAAAGTGGATTATATATATATATATATATATATATATATATATATATATATATATATATATATATATATATATATATATATATATATATATATATATATATATATATATAATCAGAATGTGAAGAGCAGTAATTTCATATATATATATATATATATATATATATATATATATATATATATATATATATATATATATATATATATATATATATATATATATATATATATATATATACACAGTATATATATATATATATATATATATATATATATATATATATATATATATATATATATATATATATATATATATATATATATATATATATATATATGAAATGTATGTATATACCTTTTTGATTTGATGTTAGACTGCAAGATTTTGTCAAGTTTGTCCCTATGTTGGTGATCAGATGTGATCAGTAAGGGCTACTGGTGTGATGTGAATGCTTGCAAAGGTGTTCTAAAGCACTTGCACATACACTACCTGACAAAAGTCTTGTCGCCTATCCAAGTTTTAGGAATAGCAAATAATAACCTGACTGCTAGTTGATCATTTGGTATCAGAAGTGGCTTATATGAAGGGCAAAGGCCTCTAGATTATGCTTATGATCATGCCTTGATTTTTAAATATCGGACTAGGACAGTAAGGTCTGACTTTGCTTAGACAAAAGTCTTGTCACTTAACAGAAATAATGTACAGTATAGAATATAAAGTCATGGTGTATGACTTCCATGAGCTTGGACGACTGCATCAATACATCTCTGCAATGACTCAAATAACTTTATTAATAAGTCATCTGGAATGGCAAATAAAGCGTTTTAGCAGGACTCCCAGAGTTCATCAAGATTCATCGTCAATGCCTCCTTCTCCTTCTTACCCCAGACATCCTCAATAATGTTCATGTTTGGTGACTGGGCTGGCCAATCCTGGAGCACCTTAACTTTTTTTGCTTTCAGGGACTTTGATGTGGAGGCTGAAGTATGAGAAGAAGCGCTATCCTACTGAAGAATTTACCATCTCCTGTGGTTTGTAAAGTAATGGGCAGTACAACATCTTGATACCTCAGGCTGTTGATGTTGCCATCCACTCTGCAGATCTCTCGTATACCTCCAAACTGAATGTAACCTCAAATCATGATTTTTCCTTCACCAAACTTGACTGATTTCTGTGGGAATCTTGGGTCCATGTAGGTTCCAATAGGTCTTCTGCAGTATTTGTGATGATAGGCAAGCAGTTCAACAGGTGATTCATCTGAAAAATCTACCTTCTGCCACTTTTCCAAATGATCAACTACGAGTAAAGTTATTATTTGTTGCTTTTACAACTGGGATCGACGACAAGACTTCTGTCAAGCATATACACAGACATATTCAAGACATTATACAATTATGCCAATGCTAATTCAAAAAAGCTGCTGGTCATTACTCACGTAAATCAATTAATTATTCTACTTTGATTAAATAGTTGCTAATACTCATACATTGATGAAAATGAATGTCCCATAACAAGCGTCATGTTTGTTATTCATTAAATTAGCACTAACCAAACCAGCTGTCAACTGTTACTTAGTTTGATCATTACAATCTTCTGCTTGGTCCTGGATTTTCTAAACAGAACTATTTAGTTGTGGGTATTCCACAGGACTATGTACTGGGCCCGCAGCTGTACCTGGAATTTCATACTTTCTCTGTGTGAAAAGGGCATAAAACACATTTTCACTTTAAGAAAGCCCATCAGCATCAGAAAGTACTCTGGGTAATTAACACTAACTTATTGTGTTGTGTTGGCAAATTGACTACAACTACATAATGCTAACGTGAACATGGCCAGACTATATGAGAGTATTTCTAAGATGTTACTGAATCCTTTCATAAAAAATAATTCAAAGACGGTCTCTAGCTAATTTTGGAAAGGTGTACTTAATAAAGTGATGATGTTTCCTATAATGATAGAGAACAATTATTCAAATATAGACAATATACACAGTTAAAGAATCAAAATATTTATCTTCCGAGAAATAGCACTTCCCTCTTTACTTTTTAATTTTTTTTAGAAGTAGAAGAAGATTACAGAAGTGTGTATTCTTTAGAATCCGGATATGTTATCTTGACTATGTTTAGTTTTCTTTTCTCATGTGTAATGGATGTGTGGCCTTTGGTTGTTCTAACAACGTATTTTTGTTTTGTGTTTTTACAGAAGTCAGAGATTACTGCTCTTCACATTCTGCTTCAGATGACCCTTGTTGAAACAGAAAACATCCAACAGATCTTACCAAGACGGCTTTAATGTCCTATGAATTCCTTTCATCTGAAAGCAGGTCACGAGTGTCTGCTCAGTACTCACTTACAAGTTTATTTACAGGAGACTGGCAAATATACACATCAATTTTTCACATTTTTTTATTGTAGTTTGTGAATATTACAAATACTTATGTTAAAACAGATTCAAAAATATTATGGTATATATCACAATGATTGCAATTCATGAAAATGAAACAGAAATATAATCATTACTGTGATTTAAATGTACATAGCAGGCCAGGAAGAATGATGTTGTGTTTTAAAATCAGAACATATACAGCGTATGTCAAATAGGCCTACTGTGAGCTTGCTAATCAATGACAAGTGAAATGATATTCGATTTTTGTCTTCTAAAATTTGCTAATAAATTTGTCAATATATCAGTTTCTCAATCTGATTTGTACTATATTTCTAATTTGTTTTATTAATTATCTTCTGTATGCAACTTGTGCTATCATGTTTTATCACATGCACCATTTAATCTTTTTGTATTGCTCTGTGTTGTAAATCAAAGTCACAAATGTGTCCTCGTGTCTGACATACATTGCAGTATATAACAATAGTCATATTGTTACCATAAGCGATTATGTTATATTCACATCAAGATTTTAGGGAATTTCCATTTTGAATGTTTAATAGGTGTTGTCTGCATGTTTGTTTTATTATGAGTCACTGAATAAGCAGGTCTTTTATGATTGTAGCGGCGTTTAAAGATCAAGGCTGCTGACCAAAGAGCAGCGCGGATGTTTTTTCAGTTGGATTGCATGTGAATCTTTCTTTCGTTATTATAAGAGCTACTGACATGGCTTACCCCTACGGGACTTTTTTTTACAGTTCCTAGAACTATGGGCGGAGGAATCTAATTTTTGGAGCACCGCAGAAAATCCAAATGATTTTAGTTCTCTGAACGCCATTAGGTGGAACTAAATTTGTTCCTACTTCAGAGTACGGTCTAATCAATCACAGTAGGAGTTATAGCCCTGAGTGGGTAGCACGTTCACCTCACAGCAAGAAGGTCGCTGGTTTGAGCCTCAGCTTGGTCAGCTGGCGTTTCTGTGTGGAGTTTGCATGTTCTCCCCGTGATTGCGTGGATTTGCTCCGCGTGCTCCGGTTTCCCCCACAAGTCCAAAGACATGTGGTACAGGTGAATTGGGTAAGCTAAATTGTCCGTAGTGTATGTGTGTGAATGAGTGTGTATGACTGTTTACCAGTGATGGGTTGCAGCTGGAAGGGCATCCGCTGCGTGAAACATGTGCTGGATAAATTCGCGGTTCATTCAGCTGTGGCGACCCAAGAGTAATAAAGGGTCTAAGCCGAAAAGAAAATGAATGAATGAGTTAAAAGTAGACCTTTCAAAAATACTCAAGAGTAATGAGTAGTGAGTATTACGCTGTAAAAAAAAAAAAAGCTGATGCGGTTACATGAAGTTTGTGCAGGGATGTGTAAACGTAACATTCTGTAGTGCATTTAGTGATTTTCCTATATTCATTTATTCCTTCATACATTTGTTCATCATTCATTTGTTCCTTCGTTCATATTTTAGTTTCTTCCTTCATTAGGTCCTTTGTTTGTTCCTTTGTTCGTTTGTTCCTTTGTTCGTTCATTCATTCATTGGTTGGGTCCTTTGTTCCTTCATTCGTTCCTTTGTTACTTCATTTGTTCCTTAGTTCGTTCCTTTGTTCATTCGTTCCTTACATACTTACTTAGAGGCCAGTCACACCGAATGTGATTTTTGCGTTAAGAGGTGCCTTTTTTGAATGACTTACTAATGGCCACGAGCGTTTGCACCCTGTGCACCTCGCATTTTAACTGCTTGCTAAGCCTTGCGATTTTTGCCATTGTGCACTTGCAGTTGAAAAAAGTAAACTCTAAGCAAAAAATCGCATTATGTCAGTCGCGTCTTTTTCAATTTCCAGTCAATTGAAAGCAGAGACGGAGTTTCTGTTGAGGTGACTGCAGTGTTTCCGTTGTCAAGACGACTACGCAAGACTTTTGAAGATGAATGAGAGACTTGTGGTTGCTGTTTTGAGTTATCCGGTGCTGTGTGACTTCACAAATCTTGAATATCACAATAATACTAAATATTAAAATTATACCAATATCAACAGCAACAATCTTGCACTATACGCAGCTGATTCAGTCGTTGCCTAGCGACATAAAAGGTGCACCGGGCTTCTTTTTTTGTCAACAAAAAGGCATTGCTGTGCTCCTGGCGTTTTTGCATTGTAAAAACATGTTCGGTGCGATCAGCTCCTTAGTTTGTTCAGTCCTTCTTTGAATCCTTCCTTAATTAGTTCGGTCCTTTCTTCCTTCGTTCTGTCTTTTCTTCATTCGGCCCTTCCTTCCATTCTTCATTTGCTCTATTTAGTGATTGTTTAAGGCTGTTTGGAAATTTCAGTCATCATACATCCTTCATTTTCTCATCAGTGACATAAAAAGTCTCTGGGTCATTGCGTGTAAAGACTTTTTTGGACATCTTGTTGGGCACTTTTAATGCTTCCAAACAGTTTGTTGCATTTACAGTTGAAACCAGAAGTTTACATTACTTTTTTACTCTTAAAAAAAGGAACGTATCCATTTTTAAAAAATGTCTGATGGTAAATCATACTAAACGTTTACTATTTTAGATCCGTTAGGATTACCTAAATCATTTTTAGCAACATTTGCTAAATGCCAGAATAATGAGAATTTTTTTAAGATAATTTTTTTATTAATTTCTAGCCAGTCAAAAGTTTACATACATTTCCTTGGTATTTTTTTTAGCTTTGCTTTTAAACTGTATAACTTTGGTCAAATGTTTTGGGTGTCCTTCCACAAGCTTCTCACAATAGTTTACAGGAATTTTGCCCATTCCTCCTGACAGAATTGGTGTAACTGAGTCAGATTTGTAGGCTGTCTTGCTCGCACAAACTTTTTCAACTCTGCTTACAAATTTTCTATAGGATTGAGTGAGTTCAGGGCTTTGTGATGGCCACTCCAAAACATTCACTCTGTTGTCCTTAAAGCACATTTTAACTAATTTGGCAGTATGCTTAGGGGTCATGGTCTGTTTGAAAGACCCATTTGTGGCCAAGTTTTAATTTCCTGGCTGATGTCTTGAGATGTTGTTTCAGTATTTCTACATAATGTTCTTTCTTCATGATGCCATCTATGCTGTGAAGTGGACCAGTCCCTCCTGCAGCAAAACAGCCCCACAACATGATGCTGCCGACCCCATACTTCACAGTTGGGATGGTGTTCTTAGGCTTGTAAGCTTTCCCCTTTGTCCTCCAAATGTAACACTGGTCATTATGGCCAAACAGTTCAATCTTAGTTCCATCAGACCACAGGACATGTCTCCAAAAATTATTCTTTTTCCCAGTGTAATTTAGCAAATTGTAATCTGGCTTTTTTTTTTGTTGATTCTGGCTTGTTGATTTTCCCATGTTGGCACACAAGCAAGCAGTGTGTTTGAGGTTTTCCTTCAATACTATTCTACAGTTGTGCCTCCAATTAACTCAGATGTTGTCAATTAGCCAATCAAAAACTTCCAAAACCTTGACACCAACATCTGAGCTTTCTCAGAGGCATAATAATCTTATTGTATGTAAACTTGACTTTCAAGAAAAGTTATAACAATTTCTCAAATAAATCTCTCTCATTATTCTGCTATTAAGCAAAACAGAAACAAATTTGATAATCCTAACTTACCTAAAAGAGAAAAAGTTTAGTCACATTAACATCTGACCTTTTCTAAATGGTTATGTGCCTTTTTATACAGTGTATGTAAACTTTTAGTTTCAACTGTATAAAGCGCCCATGTCTTGAGGATGTTCAGTATTATGCAATTTACTTTCTATGTGTGATTTGATTGGACAGGAATCACAGGACTGATTTTTCTACTTTAGCCAATCCCCATAGACAAGAAAGAAAGAAAGTAGTGGAGTAAAAGTACTGATACAGCACTAAAAATGTACTCAAGCGAAAGTAAAAGTACACATTTTTAAAAATTACTTAGCAAATTCCAATTCCTGAGAAAAACTACTCAATTACAATAGTTTGAGTGTTTATAATTTGTTACTTTACACCACTGCGTAGTACTATCCACTAATTTTGAATAGAATCACATGACATTTGTATACTATCAACAAAACTGCACATACAGCATTGTGGGCTTTTGTAGTAAACGAATAGCATATCTGCTGTATTTGTTTTGGTCAAAACAAAGTTCTAGGAACTGTTAAAAGAAAAGGTCGTTTGGGGAAATTAAAATGTTTTTATTATGTTTCTATAGACTGCCCTTATTTGTAACTTTTATTCTTAAAGCAGCTTTTATTATTATTATTTTGTTTAAATGCATGTAATACGTATGTATTTTAAAGAAGGGAACGCATAGTGCTGAGTATGTGGAAGCAGTTCTTCATTGCTGCTATATTAATGAAAGGGGATGGGATGAGGGGTGTCTAACATAGAGTCTCTTCCCTATTAATTCCTTGTAGCAGAAGAGAAGTGAGATGGAGATGTGGTCTTTTGACTTATCCATGCACAGCACATTAGATTTCTTTTGGAAAAAGTACAAGTGAAACTGTCCTCACCTGACCCAAGTAAAACTGGTTGTTTAATGAAGTACAAAGCAGACAATTAGGATCCGCCGAGGTTTTTACCAAAGTTTTTTTTCTTTTTAAACCAGGAACAAAGCGATGTTATTTGGCATTAGGAATGGCAAAGAGGAAATAAGGCAATTGAAATGAGATTAACTCGCAGCTGTTGTCCAGTCATGGTTCCCTTTGAGGAGGTGTTGTTTCAGGTGAGAAAAGCTTTACAGGTTGACCCAAGCCTGCTGCACGATCTTCTTCGAGAGCTCCATGAGGCCAACGTCTTCTCCACCCAGTATTACCAGTCTCTCTATAAGGACGGTGAAGTTGCTGAGGAGAGTTTGTGTGAAGTCCTCTGTACAGATGAAGATTTGGATCGAAAACTGTCTTTAGTTGTCTGGCAAAACTGGGACGTTAGCCAAGATATACTCCATTCAACACTCAACAAACAGGAGGATCTGGTTTCTACTGGTGAGTTATCTTTAAATACTTTTAATTACACTTAAGATAAGGAAGATTACGTAACTGTAACTATGTGTCAAGTAAAAGTTAAAGTGTTAGTAGTGCCTGCTTAAAGACTTTCTATGTACCTATTTACCAACCCAACAGTCTACTAATAGGCTACTACTGTATGTAAAATGTTCTTTGTGCTAGGAGAAATATAATTTTTTAAAGAACAGTTTTTGCTGTAGTACTTAATTGTAGCCACATAAAAATAAGAATTTGTTTTCTTGGAGATGACACAAATGATTAAAGCAAGGGAATTAGTTCTTCATTTAATTATGTGGAGCTTTATTTCCAAAAGCGTCAATGATGAGTTAAGTTTAATACTATTTATGAAGGTCGTCCTTAGTTCAAATAGATGTGTAAAACTAAATAGAACAACTATTTATGAATAAGGCATTAGGCATGCACGGATGCAAATTTAATTCATTTAAAGCAACATTGATAAGAATATGATAAAGGCCGAAACTAATGGTTTATTGATTAAATGGAGGCATTGAGTTGCACATCTTTTTCCAATGTTTTTTTTTTTAACAGAATTATCATTTGATTTAATCACACTTGAAAAAAATATGATGTGTTCAAAATATCAGACCTGCTTCTCATACAGTGCTCAACATATATTAGTACAGCCCTCACAAATCTCTCATTTAAATCAATGTTTTCTATAGGAAGCTTTACAATATTATATTTGTGCATATACATTAGTTTAGTCAGTACTGAAGCCAAATCTAGCGCGGATCTAACGAAATGAAGGTCCAAAATTAGTACAACCCAAATGATAAGTTAGGTACAATTATTAAATAAAAAAATTTAAATAGCAAAATTCAAGAGAAATTAAAAATGTATTAAGTTTTGTTGAAATTTTGTAATGTTTTTCCCAATATTTTGCATAAATTTAAATGTATAATCTTTCTATTTCTAAAGATATTAGGTGACTAAAATATTATTTTAATATATATATATATATATATATATATATATATATATATATATATATATATATATATATTTAATAAATATGGTTTGTCCAAATGCATCAAAATACATTGCCTATATTCACTGAGAAATGGATAAAAATATTCATTTTTAAAATGGGGAGTACTCAATTATCTTGAGCACTGTATGTACAAAATGTCAGATGTGTGTCGGGAAAGCAGTACAGCACTGTTGAATGTTAAAGGGGTCCAATATGTGTTTAGTAAAATAAACTTTATGCAGAATAAAATAGCAAGTACTGTATACAATTGGCCAAATGTTAAAAACAGAATCGGTATCAGCCAAGAAAAATAGTCAGTGCATCCCTACAACTAAATAACTGGTTAAATTATAAAAGACAACAATTTATACAGAAAACTAACTCAAGCTATAAAGGCCAAAACGTGAATGAATATAAATTTTGATAATAAGAATAAAAATTTAAACATGTATAAATTAAAATGAGTTTATGAAAATTAATAATAAAAACTAAACAGTTAAGTAACAGGTAGAAGGGAAATGCAATAATTAATTCATTCCTTTCCCTTCAGCTTAGTCCCTTATTTATCAGGGGTCACCACAGCGGAATGAACTGCCAACTATTCCAGCATATGTTTTATGCAGCGGATGCCCTTCCAGCCGCAACCTAGTACTGGAAATACCCTAATATGATAGCATTCACAAACTTTCACAGCATTCACAGCCAATTTAGTTAATCTAATTCACCTATAGCACATGTCTTTAGACTGTGGGGGAAACCGGAGCCCCCGGAGGAAACCCACACCAACACGGGAAGAATATAGAGACTCCACACAGAAATGCCCAGCTGGGACTCGAACCAGCGACCATCTTGCTGTGAGGCAAGATTATAACTTAATAATTTAATAGAATATTAGCCTTTAGAATTCTTCATAATATTTTAGAGACAATTACAATATACAGGGAGTGCAGAATTATTAGGCAAGTTGTATTTTTGAGGATTAATTTTATTATTGAACAACAACCATGTTCTCAATGAACCCAAAAAAACTCATTAATATCAAAGCTGAATATTTTTGGAAGTAGTTTTTAGTTTGTTTTTAGTTTTAGCTATTTTAGGAGGATATCTGTGTGTGCAGGTGACTATTACTGTGCATAATTATTAGGCAACTTAACAAAAAGCAAATATATACCCATTTCAATGATTTATTTTCACCAGTGAAACCAATATAACACCTCAACATTCACAAATATACATTTCTGACATTCAAAAACAAAACAAAAACTAATCAGTGACCAATATAGCCACCTTTCTTTGCAAGGACACTCAAAAGCCTGCCATCCATGGATTCTGTCAGTGTTTTGATCTGTTCACCATCAACATTGCGTGCAGCAGCAACCACAGCCTCCCTGACACTGTTCAGAGAGGTGTACTGTTTTCCCTCCTTGTAAATCTCACATTTGATGATGGACCACAGGTTTTCTATGGGGTTCAGAACAGGTGAACAAGGACGCCATGTCAATTGTTTTTCTTCTTTAAGACCCTTTCTTGCCAGCCACGCTGTGGAGTACTTGCTCCACACATATTGGATCCATTTAACCAGTACCGGGTGCTCCGGTGTGATGGAGCATTGTCCTGCATGAAAATCATGTTTTTCTTGAAGGATGCAGACTTCTTCCTGTACCACTGCTTGAAGGTGTCTTCCAGAAACTGGCAGTAGGACTGGGAGTTGAGCTTTATCCTTAACCCGAAAAGGCCCCACAAGCTCATCTTTGATGATACCAGCCCAAACCAGTACTTCACCTCCACCTTGCTGGCGTCTGAGTCGGACTGGAGCTCTCTGCCCTTTACCGATCCAGCCACGGGCCCATCAAGACTACCTCTCATTTCATCAGTCCATAAAACCTTAGAAAAATCAGTCTTGAGATATTTCTTGGCCCAGTCTTGACGTTTCAGCTTGTGTGTCTTGTTCAGTGGTGGTCGTTTTTCAGCCTTTCTTACCTTGGCCATGTCTCTGAGTATTGCACACCTTGTGCTTTTGGGCACTCCCGTGATGTTGCAGCTCTGAAATATGGCAAAACTGGTGGCAAGTGGCATCTTGGCAGCTGTACGCTTGACTTTTCTCAGTTCATGGTTCTCAGTTTATTTTGCGCCTTGGTTTTTCCACACGCTTCTTGCGACCCTGTTGACTATTTTGAATGAAACGCTTGATTGTTCGATGATCACGCTTCAGAAGCTTGGCAATTTTAAGAGTGCTGCATCCCTCTGCACAAGATATCTCACTATTTTTGACTTTTCGGAGCCTGTCAAGTCCTTCTTTTGACCCATTTTGCCAAAGGAAAGGAAGTTGCCTAATACTTATGCACACCTGATATAGGGTGTTGATGTCATTAGACCACACCCCTTCTCATTACAGAGATGCACATCACCTAATATGCTTAATTGGTAGTAGGCTTTCGAGCCTATACAGCTTGGAGTAAGACAACATGCATAAAGAGGATGATGTGGTCAAAATAATCATTTGCCTAATAATTCTGCACTGCCTGTACACTTTTCAATATAACTTGTATTTTACTAGAAACAATATGGTTTAGTTGCATGGGTACTAGCCTCATTGTATTTTGGGGGGATCTGAGGTAATAATATATTTAAAGTCTTTTTAGCAGTATTAACACATTTGTAAATATTTGTAAGGCTCTTATTAGCACACGGAAGGCTCCACAGCTCTCCTATACCACTGGAGAAAGCAAAAACATGCGTGATGTCATTGAATTTCTCAATTGAGACAGTCATATGCTTTTCAGATACCATAAGAATGAACTGGATGCAGGATTTATTGAATTGCTTCTCCTCTACAAACATGGTCCTGTAGTTTAACATTGTTGTGTTGGCTGTCAAGCACTCGCACATGACTGAACATAAAATACATATGCGTATGATGTCACTATTTTCACAAATTCAACTTTTAGACAAGAGACAGTAGCTGCATCATATTTAAAAACTGTAATCGTTTCTCTGGCTGCTAAAGTGTAAAAAAAAAAAAATTTGATTTAAATCGAAAAGTTTTTGTAGTTGAAAGCGGTGTTGTGTAAATGCACTTTCACTTTCTTCCAGCTATATATATTGGGCCCTGTTGTTGGAGCACTTCCCAAAACATCAGACTGGGAGATCCATTTTCAGCACAGACTCCCTCTGCAGTTTCAGTTTTGCTTATGCAAACACTGGAGAAATCAATGTGCCTTTTTGGGAAAGCCTCTTCCCTTGGCAGACATATTAACAACATGTGGGCAGTTATTTTCTTTACCTTAATAACATCACAGAATGCAGACTGCTTTTATAGCAAACTAAGCTTCCAAAGCCTGCTGCAGCAACTTTAATAATCAAAAATCGAAATTATAGCCGACAAATTATTATGCTTTGAGGTCACAGACTCACCGCTCGGTACTATTTGAAGTCATCCTAAAAGGAAAGAGAAGTTTCAAGCATATTTCATGACTTGTATATTCTGAAGCACAGTATTTAAAAACATTTAGACTGAAAGCCAAATCCCTCATCAGTAGAAAGAAACAAAGAACTTACCATAAAGCTACAAAGTTCACTGTAGTAAAGGCAAGTCTTTCACTGTGTTATTTTCCTGTGTAGTGAAAGCAAGTAGTTCACTGTATGAAAACAAGTCTAATATATTTGAGTCCAATGGGAAACATTATGTTTATCATCAAACTGGGGAAAGACTGGACTCAAAGTGTGTAAAAATATCAGTAAAAGCTGGAGGTGAAGTGTCGTAATTTGGTGATGCTTATGCAGCAGGAGTTGGACTTCTTTTGAAGCTACACGAGTGTGAGTGCAGATTAGATGCTCCTTCAGCAACATGCAGTTCCTTCCCTGCATTCATCACCCAATCAGACCAATTATTACACAATACAATGAACCCATTTTCAACTTGTTTTCAAGTTGAAAACGCTGAGGTAATTAATTTGGCAGCCCAGTGTCCTAATCTAAACCTGACCGAGAATGTCTGGACATTTCTTCCTGCTCAAAAACACTGCAGTTACTGTTAGTTGTAAAGTTACTTCATGCTACAATCATTGCTGTTCTATCATTTTGATCACTGAGTTTTTCACAAACAAGGGGAGCCTTGTTAGTAAATTGTTGCCTAATGTTAAACTCATTCATTCATTTTCTTTTCGGCTTAGTCCCTTTATTACTCTGGGGTCGCCACAGCGGAATGAACCGACAACTTCCAACTTCCGAATGCCCTTCCAGCTGCAACCCATCACTGGGAAACATCCATACACACTCATTCACACACATACACTACGGACAATTTAGCCTGCACAATTCACCTATACCACTTGTCTTTGGACTTGTGGAAGAAACCGAAGCACCCAGAGAAAACCCACGCAAACACAGGGAGAACATGCAAACTCCACACAGAAACGCCAACTGACCCAGCCGAGACTCGAACCAGCGACCTTCTTGCTGTGAGGCGAACATGCTACCCACTGTGCCACCGTGCCGCCCTAATGTTAAACTCCTTTATATAAGTCTTTGAGCATACATTTAAAAGAAAGACAATACAGTAGTGCAATAGTAGCTAATGTGTGAATAAACAAAGAAACACAGCAGCATGCTAGTATTTCAGTCAAGCTGTGAAATATACATTTACATCACATTCATAATTTAGTGATAGTATGATTTTGCAACTCCTATAAGACCTTTAATACTGCCTCACAGGATGCACCTGTAACTAGATCTCTCACGGAGTTGCTTTATAAGCACGCTGACATGTGCAGCATGCACATCTTTACTTGGTTATAAAAATAAATTAATACAAGAGAGCATTGAAAGATGTCGTTTCAACCATGACCAGTATTACAACAGGAGTAAAATGTATTGTAATAGGGTAACTGTAATGTCACAAGCAAAAAAGGTCAGTCTGTTTTTTGTATGGGTGCTGTTAATGAAAAAAACAAAGCAAACAAAATACTTGTCACACCAGTCTGTGATCCTTGCAAATATTTTTGTTTCATTTTAGGCGGTTGGCATGAGATTGCTGTCTTTACAGCTTCCATTTAAACCATATATAGCTTGTGTTTTAGGATTTTTTATTTATTTTTTTTTATTGCTGACTTAGTTTTGGAACATTATTGTGTGAAGCATGAAGAAATGTATTATATAAGACCAATGTTTAAACAAAAGGTCTCACCTGACAGTGGAAAATACCTGCCATCCAGGGTGGTGCATTTCCGCATGCATGTGCCAAGCCTCAACATCTGATTTGATTAACCTTTTTTTTTTTTTTGCAACTTTTTTTACAAACAGTCTGTACATTTTACAGTTAATTACTTTGTTATTAAAGTATATTTTGAACGAGCTTTAAAATCTGTTTATTTACACATTACAATACTTTTTTCATTGTTGCAAAACTAGAAAATGTAGTTTATCTTTATCATCTCCATTATAACCTCCAAAAAAAGAAATAAATTAATGAACGCAGAATGTATCTCTTTTTTTGAAAGAGATTTACTTACACCGAATGTAGGAGTTTGGCTTTTGCCGAACAGAATCAACCCCCATCTCATACTGAAAGTAAAAGTAACCAGATGAAGGTGCAGCTTGTTTTGGCGTTTGCCAGACAATGCCTCAACCCTGTGCAATCTGAGGACACGCAGTGCGCTCATTAAAAACGTTTCCATCGGAACTTAATGTAATGGATTAAAAATTATTCAGCAAGCATGGACTATCTCTTTGAAACAGGTAAAGTGCAATGCTATTTTAATATAATATTTATTTGCGTGATCATGCGTTTCGGTTAGTAACTTTTTTAACTTTGATGGTGCATAATCTTAATAAAAAGTGTCTGTAGTTGTTGTACTCGTACTTGTGTAATATCTGTAGTTGTTTGATAAACGTTTTTATATCAGAAATAGTTTTCCCCCCTCGAGTTATTTGTTTTCCCACCGCAATTAAGCACGCGCGCGCACGTTTCAAAGCATCTTGCGCATTTTTCATTCAAGAGTTTTCACTCAGTTAATTGTGAACGCACATTTATCTTTGTCAAATGTAATGTAATATACCGTGTCCCTGTGTTATACCTAACAGATGCTGAAGCAAATTATATTGACCCAGATCCAACATTAGAGCCTTTACCTGGTGAGTAGATAACGCAGTAAACAAATACCTACAGTATATATTTGACATTTGGGTTTGCAAACAAGATTTACGATTTCTTAATGTTTTCACAGACAGTGTTCTCGGCGAATATCTTCAGTCCCTCCTGGATGGTTCGATTGAAGAAACTTTTGGTTAGTTTTACTTATTGGGCTTTTAATTTAGTATTTGGATATAACAGCATAAATAAAACCAATCATTTCCTACTTGTACCCTGGCAGATCCAACCTTCTTCGAAGATCCCAATTACTCATGTAAGACTCCCTAAAATAATATTGTCAATAAATGAAGTCAGCTACATTAGACATACAATTATAAAAATGCTTCGTAAAAAAACAACATATTTTTGGTGATGAACTGGTTGTATTTTGCAAGGCTTAGCCTACATTGTTTACAGTTTATTTAGAAATAAATTATTCAAATGTAGCGTTTTTCACTTCTGCTTTACATACAATAGATGACACAGATACAAACTGGATACCAGCAAAAACATCTAAAGTTGCCCGCCCGAATAAACGACGTAGAAAAAGAAAAGGTACTGCTGTTTTCTCTTAGATGTTATCTTCTGAATGACCTGTATTGTAATCGACCATTGAAAGGTGTGTTTTTATATTTGTTGCAGCTCCAAGCATAGACCCACAGCATATACCCAGCAAACAAGGTAATTCAAAACATGTAGGACACAACCACTGACTATGCTTAGGCTGCTTACTAAAGGAAAGGAAAATAATAACTGTAACTCTCAGGCCAGTTAAACCACAAGTGAAACCAAAAGTTGCAAACTAAATGATTTTTGTCTGCAGCAATAGTTGCCCCTGAAAGCCCCTTAAATGAATTGACGCCCAACATCACATCTGGGATTGAGGGTAGTTTCCATTTGAGTCCATACCAGCCTGTGTTGAGTTTTCCCATCAGCTCCCCTAGTCTGCCCTCTAGTGGTACGTATTATGTTTTTTCCCCCTTAAATATACACTACCTGACAAAAACCTTGTCATTGATCCCTGTTGTAAGAGCAATAAATAATAACTTGACGTCTAGTTGATCATGTGAAAAGTGGCCGATTTTTCTGATGAATCATCTGTTGAACTGCATCACAATCATCACAAATACTGCAGAAGACCTATTGCAACATACATGGACCCAAGATTCTGATAGAAATAAGTCAAGTTTGGTGAAGGAAAAATCATGGTTTGGGGTCACATTCAGTATGGGGGCATACAAGAGATCTGCATAGTGGATGGCAACATTAACAGTCTGAGGTATCAAGAAATTTGTGCTGCCCATTACATTACAAACCACAGGAGAGGGCAAATTCTTCAGCAGGATAGTGCTTCAGCCTCCACATCAAAGTTCCAGAAAGTAAAGAAGGTCAAGGTGCTCCAGGATTGGCCAGCCCAGTTAACAGGCATGCACATTATTGAGCATGTCTGGGGTAAGATGAAAGAGGGGGCTTTGGAGATGAATCCAAAGAATCTTGATCGACTCTGGGAGTCCTGCAAGAACGCTTTCTTTGCCATTCAGATGACTTTATTAATAAGTTATTAGAGTTATTGCAGAGATGTATGGATGCAGTCCTCCAAGCTCATAGGAGTCTTACACAATATTAATTATTTTCCCACTACACCATGACTTTATGTTCTATACTGTACATTTTTTCTGTTAAGTGACAAGACTTTTGTCTAAACAACGTCAGACCTTACTGTCCTAAATAAATCATTAAAAATTAAGGCATGGTCATATTTTATTTGGAAAAATAAGCATGATCTAGAGGCCTTCGTCTTTCATATAAGCCACTTCTAATTCTAAATAATCAACTAGAAGTCAAGTTATTATTTGTTGATCCTAAAACTTGGATAGACAACAAGACTTTTGTCAGGTACTGTACATGGCATGCAATTCAACAAATGAGGCCTTGACTTTGAACACTGACTGTGAATTTTTAGATCTCTCAGGTGGTCCACCACTACAGTTCTTCCAGACCTTAAGCCCACTCACGTCACCTCTAATTGGCACTGTGGTTCAGACAGGATCCACATATGTGTTTGGTGAGTCAAATATAAATGCACCATGACACCGCTGCATGTGCCTGCATGTCTTGTTAGTCTGTTGACCACTGTATTTCTAATTTTAAATTCACTCTCTGCAGTTTCGCCCCAAAGTGTGAGTCCAAGCACTCAGATAATTCCTCTTTCACCAGGTGAGTTAAAAAGAAAAGGTGTTTCAATCACAGCAAGGGTTAGCAATACTGTAATCTGTGTTAACTGAACTCTTCTCTTACAGCTGATGGTACGGTTGCCCCACCAGAGCTCACTGGTTTTGTACTCCCAGTCGGCTCGTCCTCAGGTCTGACATCAGTTTCTGTAGACACAAGCCCTATTAAAGGTGAGTATAAGATATGGATAGGTTAAAGGTTTTGAGTGGGGTTTTTGAGTGTGGTTTGAGGGCATTTGACCTCATACACTCACTATTTTGGGGGTTTCTGCCTGGATTTTTCTACTTAAATGAAAATGCTTCCCATACCCAACATACAGAGGTCTAACTACCAAATATATGGTAGAATTTTACTACAACAATGTTGGAAATGCTATAAACGAGTGTATAAGTTGTCTGTGTTATAATAAACCCCGAAAGTAAATCAAAGCTTTTTGATTTTTTTTTTCATAAAGTCAAATTTGGAAGTTTATAAGTTCCAAATGCCCTGTGTGCTCCAGCATCCTTCAAACAGTTTGTTCATTTTTAGCACATCAACAAACAGAGGAAAAAGGAAGTTTGATTATCTCATAAGTTATTCTGTTCCTGAAAGAAGTAACACTGCTTTTGTATAATTTCTTCCCATACCTCCATACATCAGTATAAAAGCCAAATTCTTTATCTCATTTAACAAACAACCCTTTGAACAGACTTTACTTGGGCAGGCCACCCATGTTTATTAGGTAAATTTGGTGGTCATTCACGATCGATTAACCAGTGGAAAATCTTCTCTTGCCCTACATGTTTTGTACTGCTAGTTGTGTGTGCACGAGACCTGTCAACACTCCCACACACAAGACCCATAGAGACGTGAATTTTGGGCACTTAAAAAATGAGTCCGGCCATAGTATCTAAATATCCTAAAATGTCTGAGATTTTTGCTTTTGCTTTTTTTAATATAATTTTATTTATGACTTTTATGGCAAATTACAGTAAAAACGACAAAAAAACAAAACAATTATATTTCAAAAAGTATAGATAGAATCAACTTAAGCGCATACAATGTAAAAAAAAACATACCAACAAATAAAAAGGTAAATATTAATGTGGCTTAACAAAAACTTTTAATTGTACAATATGTATCACACAATACACTCTACTTTGCACTTAGGAAAGAAGAAGAATCAATTTGCTGGAACAAGGACTTGGTCTAAATATATACATATTAGCCCCCCTGTTCATTTTTTCCCCAATTTCTGTTTAATGGAGAGAGGATTTTTTCAACACATTTCTAGACATAATAGTTTTAATACCTCATTTCTAATAACTGATATATTTTATCTTTGTCATGATGACAGTAAATAATATTTTACTAGATATTTTTCAAGACACTTTTATACAGCTTAAAGTGACATTTAAAGGCTTAACTAGGTTAATTAGGTCAACCAGGCAGGTTAGGATAATTAGGCAATTCATTGTATAATGATGGTTTGTTCTGTAGACTATCGAAAAAATATATAGCTTAAAGGGGCTAATAATTTTGACCTTAAAATGTTTTTTAAAAAATTAAAAACTGCTTTTATTCTAGCCAAAATAAACCAAATAAGACTTTCGGCAGAAGAAAAAATATTATCAGACATACTTTGAAAATTTCCTTGCTCTGTTAAACATCATTTGGGAAATAGTTAAAAAGGAAAAAAAAAATCAAAGGGGGGCTAATAATTCTGACTTCAACTATATATATATATATATATATATATATATATATATATATATATATATATATATATATATATATATATATATATATATATATACAGTATATAGACTTAAAAAAAAAAAAGACAAAACAATTATATTTCAAAAAGTATAGATAGTATCAACTTAAGCGCATACAATGAGAAAAAAAACATTCCAACAAATAAAAAGTTAAATAATAATGTGGCTTAACAAAACTACAATTGAACAATCACACAATACACTCTACTTTGCACTTAGGAAAGAAAAAGAATCAATTTGCTGGAACAAGGACTTGGTCTATATATGACAATGAAACATATTCTTGGATAAATTTCCAAAATGGGTCCCAAATTTTCTTAAACTGGTTAGATGAACCTCTAGACAGTCTAATTTTTTCCAACTTTAAGAAAAAGAGGACATCACGGATCCACTGGTTGGCGGTTTCTGATCCTTCCGACTTGGTCTATATTTGACAATAAAACATATTCTTGGAAATATTTCCTAAATGGATCCCAAATTTTCTTAAACTGGTTTGCTTTTGCTTTTTTAGTTGTCATTAGTCTTATCCGTTTTGCATTTGCATTTTTATTGAAGCCTATTTTTGCTTGGCTTCACAACTGACTGCACACACAGCCACGAGAGCAAGAGAAACATTAAATACTGTACTTAATTCTTTAATAAATGACTCAGAAAATCTTTATACACGAAGAGGACTAAATGGCATATTAATCTTGTAATTATTATAATTTTAGCACTGTTTTTATTCCTTTTTTCTGTCATTTATTTATCATTTGCTGTATATTTTATTCATTTGATCATGTAAATATATTACATATACATAACTTAATTGCTTTGGCAATACAGTACAAAATGTCATGCCAGTAAAGCAACTTGAACTTGAGAGAGAGAGAAAGAGAGAGATAGATCAGCTTTTACCTGCCAATGGGTGCTCAATAGCATAAAAGTAAGGGAAATAGTGGATTTCTTCTATTTTTTCAACAGCCATTAAAAAACCCATTTAGCCCATTTAAAAGTGTATAACATTGTCATAATGAATAAAAATACAGTAAAAAAAATCACACTTTTATTTTTTGTTTGTCACATGTAGTTGATGTTTTATGTGATGGGTAAAAGGTGTGTTTCAATCCGGCTACCACCGCAAGTATATTTCAAACCTTTGGGAAGCCCTGTACTTAGTATGTTTTTTGACTATGTTTGAATCCCCTAAATATGCTAGGCGGAAAACATTGCTGATGTCACTCCGGACAATTTGATGATGTGCATATTTTTTAATGGTAAATCTAACTGAACTTTATTTTAAATGGTTAATAATTGGCTAATGAGCGGCAGTTTTGCATTTAAAAAATATTCAAAATAAATAATCAACCTTTTGTGGTAAAGTATTTGCCATGTGTGCTATTGTGCTGTGCTGCTGAGGAGCACAGAATGATGACGCATGTCGATTGAAAATTAAGAAAAAGTCAGATGAATTCCTACATAACCGTTCACACTGTGGTTGCATTGCAAAACATCAGAATTTATTACCACATAAAATGAAAATACAACTATTTTGTTGGCTCATGAATTAATCAAAATGACTGCTTGTTTGTTTTGCTAAATGCAGAAGGGAACCCACACAAGAATACAGAGTCCCCACCTCCCAAACTAAAAAACAAAGTCCGTCCCAAAGCGCCAGGTGAGAAACCATTTCAGTATTGTGCAAGACCGTATGACCCTATTAAAGTATGTAAAACATAATAAATGTTTGTTTTACAGAGTGTGTCAAAGACTACATTCATCGCTTGAAATCACACCTGAGAGATGTCTGCAGCACTATGCGTGGGGGGATGGGAATGGAGTCACACTACGTGGATGCGCATCTGGTTCAGAGGAAACTTCTTATCAAATCAGGGAAGAATGCGAACAAGTGTTTGGAGAAAGAGCTGGTTGTCCTCAGCGATTCAGAGCGAAAGAAAGCAAAGCTGGACACAAGTCAGTTGTTTCATAACCTTGACTCCAAATCAAAGCAATCATTTGCTTTCCTCGGAAAAGCCGGCGTGGGGAAAACCACATTCATTCAGCGGCTATGCCTGGACTGGTCAAACAGCGGCCTGCCTCAATTTCAGTTTGTTTTTCTCATGAACTGTAAAATCTTAGACTTCAAACAATCCAACTACAGCTTAAAAACTTTACTGTTTGACTTTTCTACATCTCCTCACTGCGAGGACTCAGATGCTGCTTTCAAACACATTCTGTCCTGTCCTGATGAAGTTCTCATTATCTTTGACAGCTTTGATCATATAAAAGACCTTGAGGGGCTACTTCAGTCCCCTGCTAAATCACACACAGACACTAAATACACCATCAAGCAGCTGTTTTCAGGTTTGTTTCAAAAGGAAATCCTCTCGGGCTGCACGCTTCTCATCGCCACGAGGCCTAAAGACGTTTTAAATCAGGTGCTGCGAAAAATGGACTGCCTTTTGGAGATTTGGGGCTTCTCTCCTGAAGATATTGAATTGTATACGTCCAAATATTTCGAGGATGCTTCCCTCCAAGAGAGTGCTCTAAAAAAGATTAAGAATCAAAGGTACATGTTTAGCTTATGCTCTAACCCGCTGCTTTGCTGGGCTACCTGCTTTCTGCTCAAGCATCAGGATGGTGAGGATTTGCCTTTAACTCTCACAGACTTGTACCAAAGGGTGACCTCCAAGCATCTGGAATTGGCTAGCATTGGAAACAGCACAAAGAAGAAAGAACTCGACACCCCACAGTTGTGTAAAATGGCATGGGAGGGCTTCAAGAATCACAATACACACGTCACCCCTGTCAAATCTACAGAACTGCTGGACTGCGCTCTTAAAAGTGGAATACTTATACCTTATGAAACATCTGAGCAAGAGGAAAACCACTTTGCTGACCTTTTCACTCAGAACCTCCTGAGTGCTTTGCATTTGGTGCAATCCAAACAGGTCAATGATAAAACGGTGGTGGCAAATACCATGGTGCAGCACAAGAAACGAAAGGTTCAGGGAGAATCGCAGGACGTGCTGCAGAGGTTCATCACTGGCTTAATCTTCCAGAAGACAGCAAGTGGAGTCAGCATGATAGACAGCAGTGTGGACTTAAAAGCCAAAAGGAAGGCCGTCGAAGCCCATTTAGAGAGCATGAAGCCCAAAGATTTGGTTCCTGCCAGATTACTTGAATTGTTTCACTGTGTTTACGAGACCTGCAGTGTCAAATTTGCACAAGGGCTAGTGAAGAACCTGCCCGATGATCTGTCTTTCTGTGGGACGCAGCTTTCCCCATCTGATGTGTACGTCATATGCCATGTCCTACAACATGCCAGCGCAATGAAGCGGACCTTTACCATTAACCTGCAGGACACATGCGTTCCAATCAGTGGCCTGAAAGATCTTGTGGGTCTCAAGTGTATCACATCATTCTGGTGAGAAGTTACACGGCTGTACACCTAGATAGGAAAATGTTGTTTGTTGAGTTTAAGGCCTGTGAGACTAACTTTTTTATGTGAAATACTAAAAGATGGTGATTTTATTCCAGTTCAGTTACAGTCTAAGAGAACTAAAGCTTTCAAGCTTTAAAAAAAGTGTGAAAACCTAAAGTAGACTGTAAGACTTACAGTTCTTGGTTTATATTAAGTGGCCTTAAAGGTTCTGTGAAGTGCTTTGAAATGTGCATTTCTTGTTCGATGTTTGATGTAATCTCAACTGAAACATGAAGAGAGGGTGGGACATAGAGTAGCTCTTCCCCTTTAAAGAAAGCAGCCAATAGTATTTTGTTCATGACAGCTCTGTCAGTGAGAGTGGTCGGATACTAGAAAGTATTTGATTGGTCAAGATTTGATGAGAAACTGAAGTATGAGGTGACGTGAAAAAAAAAAACATTGGTCTATTTAAGCGGAAGTGGCAAACTGGAAGCTTTGAATGTTTATATCAGGGTTATATCTTCTAAATGTCAATTATGGCACTGTTTTGTAGCACACTAGCTTATAGATATCCTTACAACTAACATACTGATACTTACATTGTTATGAGAATGTCAGGAAACATTGGAGTAGAGGATCCATGTGCAGTATTTATTAACAATAATAGTCAGTCAGGCAAAGGTCAATCACAGGAGCAAAGAAGTGCACACAAAGAATGGTCAGTAAACAGTGTTGTGCAAGTTACTTCCAAACTGTAATACATTACAGATTACTTGTTACTGTTATTTAAAAGTAAGCCCTTACATTACAATATTACTGTCTCAAAATTGTAATATGTTACATTGTTGTTATATTACTTTTTAGTTACTTTCACCAAAATAACTACAGAATTAGAACTTAACATTCTAAAACAACCAAATGTACTGCAGGGCATTTTACATCCAGTAGAAAGCGATATGATGTAGCAGAATGACTGTGACCTATCCAGGCTACTAACAATATAGTATATAATTGGCAACGTGAAGGCTCAAGACAATGCAAGAAAGGATGACAGTCAGATCCACAAATGATCTGTTAAAAGAATGGTAGAGGAAAAGTGGTTATCTGGCAATATCTGTGAATAGCTTGACTATATTCATATTAGACACAACAGGCCTCTATGTAAACTCCAATGCCATGACAAAATGCCGATTTCTTTTCTCTTCTTATTGTTGCCATTATTGTATTTACTTTAAATTGAAGTGGCTCACAACACAAAACTGTCATGCACAAAGTGAGCATGATGAACATAGCTTTCTCAATATAATGCTCGTGCACTGATTTCCTCTCTTTATGGACAAAACTGCTTGCGAGCTCTCAAATATGCACTGCTCACACACAAATGTTCTTGCGCGCTCTCAGTACACTGCTCGCTCAGTGAGATTATATGCAGACTCACAATTTGTGTCTTGTGTTCCCTCTTCCTTTCGTGCTTTTTGATATGATTTATATTGGTGCACTATTTATTAACAATAACCAAAATACTAAAATAGACTTAGAATTTTTAATCTAATAAACCATAACATTTTTGGCTGTATGTTATATGATGAGATATTTCCAGTTTTAAACACTTAAAGACACAGAGAATAGACATTGGATGTAAAGAATACATGTACATAGAAATTTTTTTATTTTAAAAACATTTATTAAACATCTAAAATGTGCACCATAATAATCAAATAAAAACATTTCAGCAAAAATATAACGAACGCAAGCAGAAATGTAACTGTTATAGAAAATAGGGAAAAACTTGATATGGTATTAAACCTACTGGACTATTTACTCTTCAAATAAATCTCACTATCAATCTCATTTTATCATGGCAACTAAAATAATGTGAACGAGTCTCTGCTGTCTTCCACATTGTTGATGAGATTGTGGAGGACATTTTCCCTGTCACCCTCTTCATTTTGGAAAAAAGCTGTTCCACAGGGCCCCTGAACACACATATTGGCATGTGCTGTGTTTTAAACAGTACGATAGTAAAGTACTTCAATTAATCTGTTGTGGTAATACTATAGTTGCTATGGAAACACAACAAGTGTAATATAAACAAATGACCCAGTGCTGTAGTTTTTTTTTTTTTACAATATAGGGTATATTATACTACAATTCACCACACTTTACGTAGTAAAACTTCACTTTGTATTTCATTTTATCAGTTCACTATTCTTAATACCACAGTATGCTGAAGCATTCATTAACAAGTTGTAAATATTACTAGCCTAAAACATAGGCAGTATACCTAACACTCAAAAACACTAGTATTTATTATAGAATTTACCTTAACCTGTAGGTAAATAGTGTAGCAATATATAAACCATATCAACATTCTTGGGATAACAATTTAACAGAAGGATCTCTGGAGAGCAAAAGCGCGAAAAGAGGAGGAAACACAAGGCACAAATTGTGAGTCTGCATCATCAGACGGAGCGAGAGCAGATCAATCGCACGTGAGCAGACAGTGTTTTGAGTGCATGTGAGGAATTTTGTCCACGGACAGAGGAAACCGGAGTGTACATGAATGCGCTCTCGACTTGTAATACTGTGCTTACGACATTTGTCAGTGAAATAACATCATATGCACGTATGTCCATCTCGCGAATGTACTGTCTTCTGCCATTTTCATCTATTTGCCGCTTTTCCGATGCGCGTTAGGGCTTAACGTTACTGTGAACCGGGCTGAGCAAATAGCCCCGGACCTCGAGCTCAGAGGCTGAAATCATTCCGCGTTCAAAGTAAAAAGTTCCAATAGCCAGAGGGAGATTAATGACAACACACACATATGTTCACTCACCACAAACAGAAATTAGAACTGCGATATTTTTTATTTGTTAATGTCTTGCGGGCGAAAAGTTTGTTGTAACGCACGCGTTACTGAACATGTACAGAGTAAAATATTACTGAAAATGTATTAGTAATGCCTTACACTACTGTGTTATAGGAAAATGTAATACGTTACTGTAATACATTACTTTTGTAACGCATTACTCCCAACACTGTCAGTAAACAGGCGAATGGTCAGGACAGGCAGCAAAAACAACGGAAACAACAGTAAAACAAGGCAAAAGGTCAAACAAGGCTAGGCTAGACAAAGGAAATGCGTGGTAACGTAATGTTGACTAACAGTATAACAAGACTCAGCAACTGGTGTGTGTGTCTGTGCTGCTTTTAAAGTCCATGTAATCAGTTCAAACGATTCTCCAGCTGTGTGTGGGTGTGTAATCAAAGTGAAACAGGAACAGGTGTGAGTGTGTGGTGCATGACAGGATTTGTAGTTTTCCAGCGATCTGTATGGACTAGATCGCTGGTGATTGTGACAAACATCTAAAAAAATTTTATTTTAATTTCAAGGGACCTTTAACTACTAGGTACTTTCATTAAAAAACAAGTACCTACAATGTACTCATAGTGTGTATATACCATTTATGGTATTATTGAGTTAGGACAACGTAACGGATAAGGTTATTTCATTTTTTATATTTGTTATGTGATATTTTAAGTTTAAGGGTGGGTCAACAGTGTAATCAAAAATGCAATTACAGAAATCAGTTACAGATGTAATAACATGCAGATATTTTTAAACAGTAAAAACATCTATGTATACAATATGTGCATTGTACAAAATTATTAACAAATAGAAATGATAAGTAGTTAAGGTCACTTATTATAAAGGGGGATGGATTTGTGTGCTATATTGAAAATATTATGATGTCAAATAATTGCATTTGTGATTATCAGAATTTTGAATTCATAATCAAATTATTCACAATAATGATTCATTCATGCATTTATGAGTAAATTATCCTTTGTTGTTTTCCTATTCACAAAACTGGTCTGATAAGAATCTTCAATTCATTAATTTTTCACAGAAGATTTTTATAAAATGGCTCACAGGTTGATTTAAATATTTAAACAACATTTTGTATCCTTTTAGAAATCAAGCAGAATTTGCAGTGAATTTTTGCTTTTGCAAAACGTTTGCTAAATGTTTTTATTTATGATTTGATTTACAATTAGGGCGCATGCAGAAGATACCATAGACTTATGGGAGGACTTGAATCAAAGCAACGATGAACTAAACTTGAAAAGCGCAATTGAGAAATTCACATTGAACCCATTAAAGGCCACACAAGGGTATCACATAGAGAGCCTGCCTGTCCTCGTCCAGATTCACAGAGAAAAGAAGCTGCCCACAAGGTACAGCATCAATTTTTATGTATATAAAAATACCATTAATATTTACCATACGCCAATTTTATTTGTCCTGATAACTTGCATGACGTATGTTTTCAGTGAACTAGTGCCTGCACTTGATGAAGGTGTACCAGCTCTCCGTCATCTTCAGAAACTGGAATTTGGGTAAGTAAATCAGACTTTTATTATTGTTCATATGCTTCTATTATTCATTAAGTGCTAATTTAATCATATTGGGTCTCGTTTTCCATTGTAGACTTGGAGTGCAGAATGGTCCTGAACTTTTCCCTAAAGTCATAGAGGTCCTGCCCTCTCTGCAGTCTCTCCTATGTCTGGAGTGAGTATTCGAAGCTTTTTGACATATTCATCTGAAATATGAATAATAAATGCTTAAAGTCCCCAAAAAATCAAAACTAACCATATGATTTTGTTAGCTCACATTGCTAGTTTTGTGGTGAACAATTCATCTGTGCATGTCATTAAGAAAAAAAATAGTTTGTCCTAATCTTGAATTGAAATCTGAAAATGCACTTCCTGTTTTTTTCTTTTCATTTCATCTGTCAGATTACATATATCTTAGCAAATGGGCATGGCTAACATATTTAATCACGCTGCTCCAACTGTCAGTTTTGACAACGAACAGAAATGGTGAACAGGAGGAGTCTGTTAGGTTGTAATAACTCTCCCCAAACACTTTCGACATCTTTCTGAATGAAACGCCTACTTTACTACATCCAATCAGCTCACAGTAGAAAAAACAAGCCACGCCCACCATTGTATCATTTAATGTTATGTTTCTCTTGGATAATAATATGAAAAAGTAGCAGTTGCAGCTTCCGGTTCATGGGGACTTTAACAGTACATGTTAACACTTGTGAAATCACATGACAAAACTAGTCTGTCCTCTACAGCATTTTTATTTTGAAGTGTTGAATGTTTCTATTCAGCTCTATTCAGCTCTTTTATGCTTATTTGAGGACACAATGCAGGATGGATTGGCAAAATATACATAATTTAAAAAAAAAGTACAATATGTATATATTGAGATATATATATATATATATATATATATATATATATATATATATATATATATATATATATATATATATATATATATATATATATATATATATATATATATATATATATATACACACACACTCTTACCTAAGTTAGATACGACGCAGTGGCGCAGTAGGTAGTGCTGTCACCTCACAGCAAGAAGGTCGCTGGTTCGAGCCTCGGCTGGGTCAGTTGGCGTTTCTTTGTGGAGTTTGCATGTTCGCGTGGGTTTCCTCCGGGTGCTCCACAGTCCAAAGACATGCGGTACAGGTGAATTGGGTAGGCTAAATTGTCTGTAGTATATGAGTGTGAATGAGTGTGTATGGATGTTTCCCAGAGATTGGTTGCAGCTGGAAGGGCATCCGCTGCGTAAAGCATGTGCTGGATAAGTTGGCGGTTCATTCCTCTGTGGCCCAGTCTGGACGAGGAGCATTTTCATTCTAAAATGCACCAGTCAATGTCAAACAAGAGTGTTATTTATTTATTTTTTTGGTATTAAAATAAAATCTTAACTTTTTCCCCCTTTAGTCTTGATAAAAACCATATTGGAGACTCTGGAGCGGAGAAGCTGTCTGGCGTTTTACATTTTTTGGAATGTCTGAAACTGCTCATGTAAGTTTTAAAATATTTATCCAAGTATCGAACGCTGGCACTTGATTGTCAGTGCGTTTTCCACATTAATTATAACTTGGAAAAGCAACAACTGCGTCACAACTGATCAGTACATTTTTGCCTCCATCCAGCCTGTCTCAAAATTTAATTGGAGATGCAGGAGTGGGAAAACTGGCCCAAGCTCTGGCATCAGTTCCTTCTTTACAGACACTCAGGTATGTTCACTCTTGGAAATAGTTACATATTTACCAGCACTAAGTAAACCTGAGTTTTGTTTTGTCACAATGACTCCATTTTCTTTGCTTCTAGACTGTATGGAAATGCGATTGCTGACAGTGGTGCTGAACATCTGGCCTTGGCTTTACCAGACATGAAATCACTCCAAGACCTTGAGTAAGAGTCTAGATTATCAAATCATTTTACAAAATTACTAAAAAAAAAGTAAATGTAATATCCTATTCATTTTTGACATATGGTTTCTGTTCAATTTCAATGTACACTACCTGACAAAAGTCTTGTTGTCGATCCCAGTTGTAAGAACAACAAATATTAACTTGACGTCTAGTTGATCATTTGGAAAAGTGGCAGAAGGTAGATTTTTCAGATGAATCATCTGTTGAACTGCATGCCAATCATCACAAATACTGCAGAAGACCTATTGGAACCCGCATGGACTCAAGATTTTCACATAAATCAGTCAAGTTTGGTGAAGGAAAAATCATGGTTTGGGGTTACGTTCAGTTTGGGGGTGTGTGAGAGATCTGCAGAGTGGATAACAACATCAACAGCCTGAGGTATCAAGACATTTGTGCTGCCCATTACATTACAAACCACAGGAGAGGACAAATTCTTCAGCAGGATAGCGCTCCTTCTCATACTTCAGCCTCCACATCAAAGTTTCTGAAAGCAAAGAAGGTCAAGGTGCTCCAGGATTGGCTTGCCTAGTCATCAGATATGAACATTATTGAGCATTTCTGGCCTAAGATGAATGAGGAGGCATCGAAGATGATGCCAAAGAATCTTGATGAACTCTGGGAGTCCTGCAAGAGCGCTTTCTTTGTCATTCCAGATGACTTTATTAATAAGTTATTTGAGTCATTGCAGAGATGTATGGATGCAGACCTCCAAGCTCATGGAAGTATTACACAATATTAACTATTTATTTCTGTTAAGTGACAAGCAATGTCAGACCTTACTGTCCTAATTAAATAATTAAAAATCAAGAAATCATATGATCATATTTTATTTTGGTAAAATAAGCATTATGTCAAGTTATTATTTGTTGTTCCTGTACTTGTATAGGCGTCAAGACTTTTGTCAGGTAGTGTATGTTCAAATTTAGATAAAATATGGAATTTATGATATGTTCTGTAATATTATATTATATTATTGCAATAATTGTTATTTACTTTTAGTGTTAAGTTCAACAAGTTTACAGACGTTGGAGCCACAAAGCTCAGTGCTGCTCTGAAAAACTGCCCTGGAATGAAGTCTTTGGAGTGAGTGTTTTTAAATCTTTATTTACCTTTTAACATTCATTGAGATTAAGGTAGTGGTCATCAATAATTTTATTATAGTTTTTAGATATTAGTATTTTAAGACTTATCACAACATTAGCCTCATTTAAACACAAAATAAGAAATGTCTCTAAATTCTAACCAGTTACTATGGTTTCAGATGGTTAGTTTTTGGTATAAATACTTTGACTTTTCTGTCAAACTTCTTATGTTACTATTTTATCGTGTTATGAATGAAAGAAAAAACAAAATTCTTGTTTAAGCAGTCAGAGAGTCCAGACTGACTCACATGTAAAAATCTGATTTCAGACCATCTACAAATACAGACTGAATCAGAAATAAAATGAACAAACACAAAAAGATTCATGTGTGTTTTCCCGCTTTCAAGACTTTAAAATTGGTTAAAAATCCATCTGGATAAAATCAGGATATGCCCAAAAAAATGATCTAAGCCTTTTTTTAAGCCGATCTTGTATTTAATGAAATGTTATGCCGCTCAAATACATTTTCTGATGTGCAATGTTGATGTAATGTTGTTTTTCTTGTTTTTCATTAGGCTGTGGAATAACTGTATACCCTATGGAGTTTTTGAGCACCTCCGTCTTCAAGATTCACGGATAAAATCACTTTAACACATATTAAAATGGTTACACTGTTACAAGCAGGGTGTTTAATAACCATAAACTTCGAAAGTTTATCAATGTCTGACGACAAGGACACTAAACTGCTTCAAAAGCTGTTTCACTTTTCTTTTTGAACTTACTTTAAGTGACTGATATGACTGACTTTTGCACTTTCTCACATTATTGTGGATGGATACTGTTTCTCGGCACTTTACTGCTGCTTTACAAATGTAGATATGGTTTTTTATGTACATATTTTTTTACAATAAACAAGTTCTACGAGTCTGGCTTATTATATTTATTATACTATTAAATATGAGTTATTACTGCAGCTTTGGTTTTATGTTCAGTTGCACTTGTAGTTTGGTGACTTAATTAATAATCAATCAACTTCAGCTCATAGAATGCAGTGCTGGGTAGCTTCCTTACAAATTATAGTATGGTAGTACTGATTTCACATTAAATGTAATCTAGAAGAAACTAAAAGAAAACACACACACACACACACAGGTGGCTTATTTTGAAAATTTAACAGAAAACTTATTGAGAGTAAATTTATGAATAATTTACTCACATTGTGGGAATAATCATGTAATTGTAGTATGATAATATGCATTTTAGAACATAATCTGATATAATTGCAACAGCCAAAATGTTTAAATATGATGATTACATAATCCAAGCACTGCATAGATAGATAGATAAACAGACAGGCAGACAGACAGACAGATATATTCTGTAGGTTTCATCAAGTCAAATTTAAGACTTTTTAAGACCATTATGAATAAGATTTTAGCCTTATACTGGCTAAACACTATGGCCCAGTTTCACAAACAGCGCTTAAATTAAGCCAGGACTAGGCCTTTGATAAATTAGGGCCAGGGGTGTCAAAGTCTATTCCTGGAGGGCCGGAGCCCTGCAGAGTTTAGTTCCAGCCCTGCTTCAACACACCTATCTGTAGGTATCAAACAAGCCTAAAGCACTCAATTAGTTTGATCAGGTGTGTTTAATTGGGGTTGGAACTAAACTGTGCAGAGCTCCGGCCCTCCAGGAACTGGCTTTGACACATGTGAATTAGGCTATTTAAGCCACATTTATAAAATGGCCATAGAAAAATATATTACTAGTGTGCACCTGGAGACAATTGACACTGACATATTCTAAGACATCTCACTGCAAGTTATTTTGAGTTGAGACAGCTCAAACATGCAATTTAATCTTGACTAGCCTTAAACCTTGTTTATGAAACCGGGGGTATGTGTTTTTGTAATGGCCTGGTTGGAGCAAGGGAATGGGGAAAAAACAACAAATGTATTTATTTCTTAACCACATATTTTAATGTCTCAAAACAAGAAAACTCTAGTTGTATAGACTTTTTTTTTAAACATGTTTTTTTTTTAATAACAAGTTTAACATTGTTAAAAGTATATTTATTATGAAGAAAACTTTCTTTTGGTATTAGAAGTATCTTATATGAAAGGCAAAACTTCTAGATTGCGCTTATTTTACCTAAATAAAATATGATCATGCCTTGATTTTTAATGATTTAATTAGGACAGTAAGGTCTGACTTTACTTAGACAAAAGTCTTGTCACTTAACAGAAATAATGTACAGTATAGAATATAAAGTCATGGTGTAGTAGAAAAAGAATTAATATTGTGTAAGACTCCCATGAGCTTAGAGGTCTGCATCCATACATCTCGACAATGACTCCAATAACTTGTCAATGAAGTCATCTGGAATAGCAAAGAAAGTGTTCTAGCAGGACTCTCAGAGTTCATCAAGATTCTTTGGATTCATCTTCAATGCCTCCTCCTCCATCTTACCCCAGACATGCTCAATAATGTTTTGATCAGGTGACTGGGCTGGCCAATCCTGGAGCACCTTGACTTTTGATGTGGAGGCTGAAGTATGAGGAGCAGCGCTATCCTGCTGAAGAATTTGCCCTCTCCTGTGGTTTGTAATGTAATGGGCAGCACAAATGTCTTGATACCTCAGGCTGTTGATGTTGCCATCCACACTGCAGATCTCTCGCAAGCCCCCATACTGAATGTAGCCCCAAACCATGATTTTTCCTTCACCAAACTTGACTGAATTCTGTGAGAATTTTGGGTCCATGCGGCTGCTAATAAATCAGGGGTGTCCAAACTCGGTCCTGAAGGGCCAGTGTCCTCCAGAGTTTAGCTCCAGCCCTAATCAAACACACCTGAACCAGCTAATCAAGCTCTTACTGGATAGGCTAAGAACTTAATGTCAGGTGTATTGAAGCAAGTTGGAGCTAAACTCAGCAGGACACCGGCCCTCCAGGACCGAGTTTGGACACCCCTGCAATAGGTCTTCTTCAGTATTTGTGTTGATTGGGATGTGGTTCAACAGATGATTCATTAGAAAAATCTACCTTCTGCCACTTTTCCACATTATCAAGGAGAAGTCAAGTTATTATTTGTTGCTTACAACTGGGATCGATGACAAGACTTTTGTCAGGTAGTGTATATATTTGTTTGCTTTTAGTATAAATTAATTGAGTATAAATCCTATTCAACCTAATGCATTTCTGTTATAAAACCTTAGGTTTCATGCCTTTTTATAAATATTATGTCCACTCACACTTTCTTCTGTAAATAGTTTTTTGCGTAAATGGAAGATTATGTAAAAGAATATATTGCTGTTATTATCATGAGGAAGACCGATAGACAGATAGACAGATATATAGATAGATAGATAGATAGATAGATAGATAGATAGATAGATAGATAGATAGATAGATAGATAGATAGATGACAGTGTAGGTTTTCATTTAGAAAAGCGAAGCTAGCACAGTGACTTTCTATAATTAGGCACTAGAGATTTGAAAGTCAAATATGACACCATGGAAAGTCAAAGTAATCATTTATTAAATATATACTCAACTGGTAACTGAACCTTAGCCAAATAATTCATTTTGTCACAAATATGTGGTTCCTTAAGGAGTCTTGTAAAAAATAAAACACTGATTCAGGCGGCTTGTGTGTGTCATCATGACGTATTGCTCATTTAAATGGTATTAAAGGGAAAGAAAACATGCCATGGCAGTCCACATTTAAGGGTGCCTGTCTATGGGGTCACATCGACACAGAATCCTGCCCGAGTGCTGAATGCCAAGCTAAAAATAAATAGGCTAATGTAATATTTATATCCACAGTAGTGGTTAGTGCCTGAATTTGAGCTCTGAAAAAACACTGACTGGCTGCTCCATGGAAAAGCACACGGTCCGCTCAGCTTATCTGTTCCTGGTAAAGTATTCCATGTGGCATGATGGCAGGTCAATCCTCCAAGTCTGGACAGCCTGTGGAGACAAGACACTTAATGTAGATTTGTTCCCGAATTTGTATGAATCATATATACGTTTTTAACATGACTTACTTATTCATGACATTCGTTTTTATACTAACTGACCACTGCAGCATCTTTTAATGCCACGTGTAGTTCCCATTGACAATGGTTCTCCTTTAACCAAATGACACCTTGCCCAGAGCAGCTTCGGCTGGGATTGCCAGTCATAGTAACGTTAGTCTATTCCAGATATCCCTCAAAAACATCCAGTTCAGTGTCTGTGTCATAGGGAATAGAGGCTGGGTCAGAGAGAACGCCCAAATCCACGAGAGCCTGGTCCATATCCTCTGGCAAGAACACTATCCCTACATTAAGAACTATGTACTCCATTAAAAAGGCATAGTAGAGGATTAAGACATTGACAAAAAACAGGCCAAGATAATACATATATGGAAGCTCGTCGATTAGCGATTCCACTGAATCTAACTGAAAGTAAACGGAGTTTGTCATAGACTCCAAAACATAGACTTCAGCTTCAAAGAGCAGAACAGACACATTAAAGGCATTTAATCGCACTGTATATGAAACAAGGTAGTGATGAAGTGTGAATCCATTCGTCTTCGTCAAGTGAAGCAGCGGTGCAACTCCCTTTTCAGCAGAATTCCCCCTGCAATCCGTTCAACACACACGTATGTTTCCACTATACAGCGCATACGTTAGTGAAGGACAGCATGCTTGAATGTTCCAAGGCCACGCGCTGCTCTTTGACATTAGGACACAAATATCCCGAGTCCTTGTTAAAATGCTGAACATTCAGAAATATAAATCATCCGAATGCTCGGCGAAGCTTTATAACGCGTGAAAAACAAAAACAATCGGCGCTTTCTCATGACTTCACCAAAACCGTTGCCTGCGCAAGGAACTCTGGGAAATTGAGTGCGTCGTTGTGTGGTGGTGAGATGTGATTGCGTTCTAGTCAGTTCAAAGATAAACTACAAATCCCAAGATAACGTGAGCTGACGTTTGGGCTGTCATGAGCGATAGGTCGCCAGGTATGTTTTCATGTGAGGATTCTGGGGCCTTCACTGCGGCGGATATGGATTCGTACGCTTAGCAAATTTGGGCTGAAAGCATAGTTTGCGAAATAAAAGCAACCGAAAATGTTTGGGCGGTCAAGAAGCTGGGTCGGAGGACAGGGGAAGTCTAAAAACATTCATTCTTTGGACCACTTGAAGTAAGTTGTTATGGGCTATTTGCTGCTAGTTCGCTAGCCCGTAGAGTTAAAGCTGTATTATCGAGCTAGTGTTTGTCATTGCTGTGGAAAGTCATTAGTACGTTTACAAAATGGAAACGTTTTATTTCTACTGACATAATTAATTTAAAAAGGTTAAATCAAGCACGAATTTGTGTGTGTAAAGCAGCGGACTTGTCAAAATCAAGTGAGCTATTTAACGTTAGCAAGATTTTTGTGACATAATAATAGTGTGCACTGTACAGTAAGTTAGTTTATGTTATTCTATATAATGTTAGGATACTGTAGTTTTAAACATATTATTTAATGTTGCTTTCTAATGTGAAAAAAATGTTTTAGATATGTTAATATGTTGGATATAGTGAAAATATGACCTTTCATTTGGCATTTAAACTAAATTTTATTTAGGTATATGTACCATGTCCTAACAAAGAACACAACAGTGACTGATCACAACAGAAATCTTCTGGTGGAAACTATTCGCTCCATTACTGAGATTCTCATTTGGGGTGATCAGAATGACAGCTCAGTGTTTGAGTGAGTTTTGCCTCTATGTTGTTCTTTTTTTAAGATGCCAAAAAGCAAAATCATGTTATAAATGACTGAATACATCATGCTTTCCTCGTAGCTTCTTTTTGGAGAAGAACATGTTTGCATTTTTCCTCAATATACTACGACAGAAATCTGGACGGTATGTTTGTGTCCAGCTTCTGCAAACGCTCAACATTCTTTTCGAGAACATCAGTCATGAGACCTCTCTGTGTGAGTAAATGTGTGGAGAAAGGGCACGTTTAATGCATTATGATTTTATGTTAATGTCCTGAACATTCAATATTGCATTATTTTCCTTTTCAGATTACTTGCTGTCTAATAATCACGTTAATTCCATCATTGTGCATAAATTTGACTTCTCCGATGAGGAAATTATGGCTTATTATATCTCATTTTTGAAGACTTTGTCTTTGAAGCTGAACAACCACACCGTTCACTTTTTCTACAATGAGGTAAGATGCATTTGCTGGGGCAGCTCTCATTTTTCAAATGACAGATCATGTACTGAAAGCAGAAGGGGGCTTTTATTTGTGGGTTCGATTGTGATCGAGCAGTGCACTTCCAGGAAGAGCTAACAGCTCACTGTGACTCTGTAAAACCATGTTTCCTGTGTCTTCATGCAACTTGAGCAATTATGTTGTTTCATTTCGGACAAAAAAAGGCCAGTTGTAAGTTAAAAAATGTTTTATGCTGATTAAAGGTGACAAATGTTTCAGGGCTCCTTTGTATAGGGGGAAGTTATTGGTGTACTGTAAATGGTTGTGTTTAACAGTCGTGTGCTCTTTATTCCGTGGCACCTTTGATGCTCTTAATCGTTGGTGTCAGGAATAGAGAAGGCCTGAATGGAAGGATTCACTCTATGAGAGATCTGAAGCTGCATTGTTTTTATGTAAATATACATTATTAGTGTAAAATTACAATTAGAATTATGTAAATCAATGTAAGTTAATGATTTTTATTTCGATTTGTAGAATGCATTTGAATAGTATTTTCCTTTAACATCTACAGATTACAACACTTTGTGTATGTTGTGTCAGAGAGGCATGTGCTGTTGGTGTTGTGTGAATTGGCCTTATTGAGCTACAGAAATGCTGTTACACCAGTAACCATATAAACCAAATAATCTGTTTTTGAACATTCAGCAGTTATTAGTATTAATATTTTTGTATTTGCTGTTTTCTCTCAGCAAAGGACAAAATACTCTAACATTTAAATGAGTAAATCTTTAAAATAAGATTAGTGTAGTGTAAGTCTTTCTTAACACTAGTTAATAAACGTTCTGTGCATTCTGAAGTTTTCGCAGTGCTTACATTTTTTTTCCATTTTGTTTTTACAGCCTTATCCCAGAATATATTTTATTTTAAATTCATAATTGTCCTCAAAATTTTACAAGCAATACCCCATAATGACAACGTGAAAAAAAAAGAACATGGACAAAAAAATTCATAGCCTTTGCTCAGTAGTTTGTTGAATCACCTAAATTGGTGCTCATTATAGCCTGAAATATTTTTGAGTATAATGCTACAATCTTGGCACACTTATTTTTGAGCAGTTTCTCCATTCTTAGAGTACTTCTCACGCTTCATCTTTTTTAACAGGTAGTGTTGATGCACAGTAAATTTTGGATCTCTTCAGACATGTTAAAGTCTGGGCTCTGGTTGAACCATTCAGGGACTTTCACAAAGTTGTCCTATAAGTGGGTCACAATTTATATATATATATATATATATAAATATAAATAAATAAATAAATAAATAAATAAATAAAATATTGGCAGGGGTGTCCAAACTCAGTCCTGGAGGGCCGATGTCCTGGAAAGTTTAATTCCAACTCTAATCAAACACACCTGAACCAGCTAATCAAGCTCTTACTAGATATAATAGAATCTTCCTAGCAGGTGTGTTGGAGCTAAACTCAGCAGGACACCGGCCCTCCAGGATCAAGTTTGGACACCCCTGTCCTATTGACCTTATTCTTCAATACGGAAGTGCACTCGTTTTTGCGATTTGTTTTAGAACTTCCGATTCAGTTGCCTATGAGAGAAATGACTAGGAATAATAAACGGCAGAAAACGGTCAAACTACTCGCTCTACAAACAAGTGTTTGCATGATTATACAGACAAAGCAGAATAATATCATAAGAAAATGTCAGTTTGCAACACCAAGCAGCAAAACGAGCTGTTTTTAATGTCTAAAAATGGATGGAAGTGAATAAGACCAGAAGTCTCGAGCCAAAATGATTCAAATGGCTGCGTCCACTCGTACGCGGAGAATAAGGTGAATAGCCTCTTCTTCGCTATCTTGGTTTTATGCATAGGGTCCCCACGGAATTATGCTGCCACCACCATTCACTCTAGGGAAGGTATTGGGAAGGCCAATGGTTTCCTCCAGACAAAGAGTTTTTAGCAACTCCAGACATACTGTCATGGTGTTTAGCCACTCTAACATACAGGCCTGATTGATGAAGTGCTGCAGAGATGGTGGTTGTCCTGGAAGTTTCTCTTCTCTCCACAGAGAAAAGCTGGAGCTTTTTCAGAGTGACCATCAAATTCTTGGCCACTTCTCTGATTAAACCCTTCTACCCTGATTGTTCAGTTTTGCTCAGCAACAGATTATAGGAAGAACCCAATTCTTCAATCCTGCTTTTCTGTACCCTTCCCCAGATATGTGAGGTCTATAGAAAAAGTAGTTGTACTTCATGGCTTGGTTTGTGCTCTCACATGCACTGTTAACTGTGTGACCTTATAGACAAATATGTGACCTTCACTTGACTGTGACCTTGATGTCCTGTCAACTGAATTTGCCACTTGTTGACTCCAATCAAGTTCTAGAAACATCTCAGGCATGACAGGGGGCTCCTGAGCTCAATATTGTGTGTCATGGCACAAGTTTTGAATGCATATGTACTTGTGATTTATTTATTTATTTTTATTACATTTGCAAAGATTTTACTCAAATGTCTTTCACATTGTCTTTATGTAGTATTGTTTGTAAAAATAGAAAATTAAATACAATTTGGAATAAGGCTATATCATGACAAAATATGTAGCAAAAATGAAGCACTGTGAATACTTTCTGAATGCTCTATACAGCTGTTTGTTTTTAATTAAGCCAAGTTTCATAATTACATAAAGTAGGAAGATAAAGTAGTGTTACTGCTACATAAAGTAGTGCTTGTTTATAATTAGTTTCAGAAGTATTTAATAAATGCTTCAAAGGTAAATTAATAATGTAAATAAATGTAACCTAACTGTAAAATGCTATCATGTTTCGATATGCCTTTTAATAGAAAAGTCAATTCAAAAACTGTACTAAACTAGATCATGCCTACTACAATTATACAGTGTATGAAATGTCACTTCTCTTGTGAATTAGCCAGGTCAGCCTAGTATAACTGAATGAGATTATGCAATGAGTGTTGAGTGAACATTTGGGAGTTGAGGACGTGGATTTAACAAAAATGAACTTGTTTCTACTTCTAATTTTACATCACTAAAAAAGGTGTGTATGTGTTATATGTAATGTAACGTAATGTGTATTTATATATCGCATTTATTGTGTATGGCCATACACCCAAAGCGCTTCACAATCATGAGGGGGGGTCTCTCCACTCCACCACCAGTGTGTAGCATCCACTTGGATGATGCGACGGCAGCCACAGGACAACGGCGCCAGTGTGCTCACCACACACCAGCTATTGGTGGAGTGAAGAGACCGTGATAGAGATAATTCGGTGGATGGGGATGATTAGGAGGCCATGATGTGTAAGTGCCGATTGAGGGACTTTGGCCAGGACACCGGGGTTACACCCCTACTCTTTATGAGAAGTGCCATGGGATTTTTAATGACCACAGAGAGTCAGGACCTCGGTTTAAAGTTTCATTCTATGTAACTGAAAAAATGTGCCGTGGTTTCCACAGACAATTTAATCGGCATAACATCGAAGATTGGGAAGATATAGCTGCGTTGATTTGACTATGTTTTAACCTTATGTTTTTTTGATGACCAAAATACTACTAAAGATCAAACAGATGTCATTAGTAAATACAAAAAATCTGAGTCTTCCATCATAGTGTAAATAATTATATTTTACAGTTCAAAAATCAATCAAATGCATACTACAAATCGACCATTTTGAGGGACGTAAACAAAAACAATGGTCCCAATGTATTTCCTGTTTTGCATTTTTAATTTCTATAGCTGCCCAGAATCTAAAAAGAGCCACATATTGATAAATAATGTTATGATAGCTGATTAAATGTTAAGTTATGATTGAATTGCCTCTTATTACAGTTATGAAATAGTTTGATAACAAGCAGGTAATGTTTGTGGGCCAATAACATGACCACATTGAAATGGTCTATAGCATATTTATTAAACTATAATGCACTTTTAATGCGGATATAACGTAAATGAGCTTGTTTCTACTTCTAATTTTACATCACAAAAAAAAAGAGAACACACTTTGCTTTGTGTAAGTGTGTGTGTGTGTGTGAATGTGTTATATGTAACAAGAATTTTAATTAGACATATTTGAATCTACTTATCATCCATCCGCATTGCATTCAGGGACTGTTTTAGTGGTGTTATGTTCCCATTTCTTCTCTGTAGACATCGTGAATTCACATAAAAAAAACAAAGCTCAACAAAGGTTTTGTTTAGCATGACTAGTTGCAGCTCTCCTCTCTCTGAGATAATCCTCCATGCTGACGGCCTCGCTCTCTGTCTCCCATGCTTCTAGCACACTAATGATTTTGCCCTGTACACGGAGGCCATTAAGTTTTTCAACCACCCAGAGAGCATGGTCAGGATCGCAGTCAGGACTATCACACTCAATGTGTACAAAGGTAAGTAGAGCCCTGATTCAGCTGCCATCAATCGCTCTGTCATGCCTGTGATGCATGGGCAATGCTGCTGACGCTGCTCTCTGCCATCCGTGAGTAACACACACTTGCATTTAGCCACCGCTGCTGACGCTACATACATGCACACTAGGGTTTCACTTGGATTCGTTGGAAAAAGGACTTTTCTGATCTGTTTCTCTGGCTTGTGCTTGAGCATAAATTCTTACTTTCTTCCATTAACTGACATGTTTACTACCTGCTTTGTGCTTGCCTTTGGGGTTTGGTTAGTCTTCTAGCTAATTAGTCAATCCCTGGGGAGATTGTTGATTTGTTTTATTTTTTTTTTTAGGTCAAAGTACTGTCACTGCATGTCAGTAATGTTAATGGCACTAATAATATTTGCAAACACTTGAAACTGCTTGAATATCATTGCATTTAATAAAAATCAACTTGTTCTTTAACGGGGTGGTCCACTACGATTTCATATTTAAACTAGTTGATGTGTAATGTAGCTGTGTGAACATAAACAACATCTCTGAATGTAAGACGCTCAAAGTTCAATACAAAGGAAGACATTGTCTTTTACAAAGTTAGCTTAGCAAAGCCTACACCAAACGACTTTTCAACGACGTTTCGGGACTGCAAAAAAATACATCCGGGTTAGTGAGATCACAAACGCTTCAGGTTACGCGCATTCACAATGCGCAGCAACTGGGCATGGCCACAGGTGCTGTAATGTTTCAGCAGAGAAAGCTGAAATGCCGTCCAAATGCTGCGCTTACATTTTATTTTAAATTATGTTCCACAGAATTATAAAAAAAAATATAGCTGGCATTTGACAAAGGAGAGCTTCCAAAATCTCTCCCAGTTCAGTGCTGGATTCTGCTAAAAACTCCTCCAACCAACGAAGCTGTGGATTGTGAGCCACAACCTGTAAGCATTTTTATTTGTTGTAATTGCTTAATTACATGCACAGTTTCTAGCGTTAATGGTATGTTAAAGCGAGGATGTAAACAAGGATATAAACAATGGGAAATGCTGTTTAGCACTGCTAACAATTTAGCTACAAATTCATATTTATCCGTCAAACCGCTGTAAACACCCACAATATTCAGCAGTGCGTTCATTGTTTCTCTATGCGGCCGCTTTCCTGCATTCTACATCTCAAATAAACTACATCCCAACTCGCAATAGATATGTGAACGTTTCATATTACTTAAACATGCTTATTCCGAAAATATGTGAAAGACACTTGTCAGATTTTATTTTAGAGAGCAGGCGTCAGGTTCAGCGGTGTGATTTTCATTTTCTGTCTGATTCAGCTGCTGTTTACACAGCGCAAAAGTGCGTGCTTGTAGGGGCATGACGTGGAGCTGATCCACTAATCACAGCACATTATGTTAGCTGACCAATCAGAGCCTCTTAAGGGTGGGCTTTCAGAGGAACTAGGAAATATGACAGTCATTTTCATGTTAGCTGAGTAGCAGTATATAATCAAAGTAGCTGTATGAAAAAATAACGTAATTTTTTTTACAAATGAAGCACATTGCTTTGCATCTTACAAACACAACCAAGCCTTTAAAATGCACTGTGGACCACCCCTTTAAAGTAAATGTCAGTTGTTATAAAATAGGTACAGCTGCTTATCATGTCATTTGACAAATATGAAACTGCATCTGTGCCATTTTTTTATTGTTTTAAATATGAAAAGTCAGTGAAAATATTCAGTATTATTTTATTATCTTTTATTCTGTAATGCATTAGGTTGGTCAAAATCAGCAATAAATGCTTTTATAGTCGAACATAACATCATTATTTTGAACTGAATTTTGATCTGAACGTTCTATTCATCAAAGTATCCTGAGAAGTGTATCATGGTTTCCATAAAAAAATGAAGCAGGACAAAATTTGCATGCATATTATTATGTTTTTTCTTTTTTGAAAGGTCATGAAAATAACATAATGGCTATGGAAATCTTTGCAGTAATCAATTGAATTAATTATACATTAAATGTATTTTAAAGGAAACCAAATATATTTAACTGTAACAACAATTCACAATGTTATTGTTCATTTACTTTATTTTATGCAACAAAAGTGAGCCTAAGAGACTCATTTCAAAAGTTAACAAAAATATTACTGCCACCAAACTTAAAAAAAAAGTTAGTATATTTATTGCACCAATACTGGTAAGAAGAAAACTCATGTTTATCTGTATAATATTATATGATGAAAAGCAGTGACATTCAAACGTTTTTAAGTGCTGCATGAGTCTACCTCCTGGGTCTAAATGAGGTAAAACTGATATTGTTATGTCAGATCACATGCATACTATATAAATGCACTGAACTTATTTTTAACATCTAGTTACAAACCTAGATTGTGGGGATTAAGCAGTTGGGCAGTATGCTTTCCCTTTTGCTTTAGAATGTTTTGGCAAATTCATGTGGCTCGTTGATATGTCTCGTGTTCTAGGCTGTTTATGGTTTCCTGAGTCTCTGTTGTGCAGGTTTAGCGTCAGTCACTAGATGGCGTGATGGTTTCATCTTTTGGCCTCTAGGGCCCAGAGCTCCACTAGCTCAGTCCCTTCATCCTGTTTAACCCTTTGTCTGTTCTTCCCTCTCCTTCTATGGTGAATCCTGTGTGCCTTATTCCAGTCTCATGTAAGTGGTCAAACTCAGAATTTCTTGTGCCAGTCGTATTGCATGCTCTCTTGAATTATTTTTAACAGTTGCATTTTTTTGTGTGTGTTCAAAAGGTTTACAATTGACACATTTATTATTAATAATTTCAAATACACTTATTTATTGGTGCCTTTGTTCACAACCTCTTTTTTTGTATTTGATGGTGATTTTTATTTTATAATTTTTTTGGACTATGTTGCTTGTATTTACGTGTTTTAATTTCTAAACAAAAAAGATTCTGGAGGTTCATTGGCTAAAGATCAACCTGTATTCTATTTATGAACTTTAAAATGATTCCTAACCTCACATGTCAAACATAAAGAGGCACATATTATATTTGTATTTATTCTATTAGTGGAGCATGCAAAGGTCAGTTGACTTGGGGCGGTAAGCACCCAGCCAGAATCCATTTCATATGCTTTCGTTTACTGCATAGTGAGCCTTTAGACATTCAAAGCATGGACTTGTCTATTGCATAAGATCAAATCTAGTCAGCCAGGCTTGGTTTCATCATTTAACTTAACACTCCATCATCTGACCATTCACTCTGCACATTGCTCTATAATTAACCGCTTTATGAGGGCCAGTCACAGTGTGTGCCTTTCTTGTGTTATTAGTTATACTACACTTTTCGCACGTCACTGTGGTTATTTCCTGATCCTTTTGTTTGTTCCTGAGTAACATTGTCATCTTTGATCATTCCCTGCAGTGGACAACCAGCACATGCTACACTACATCCGGGATAAAACAGCTGTGCCGTACTTCTCCAATTTGGTCTGGTTTATCGGCAGCCACGTCATCGAGCTGGACAAGTGTGTGCAGACTGATGAAGAGTAAGGCTTTCATAATATTCAGAATGGATTTTGTGTCTTCTCCATACCACTAGGTGTCACTTTACTCCACATTTTATCACTGTGAGGTTCATATACCAAACCATCTGAATTCAAAGCATAACTTTTCTTTCTAATATTATGTATTAAGTACTGTTTTCATATATTATGATTAATGCTGTGCTTGTGTTTCTATCTGTACTTATTCTGATTAGGCATAAAAACAGAGGAAAACTCAGCGATCTGGTAGCCGAGCACCTTGACCATCTTCACTATCTGAACGACATTCTCACTATCAATTGTGAGTTTCTTAATGATGTGCTGACTGACCACCTCCTCAACCGCCTCTTCCTGCCCCTCTATGTGTATTCACTGGTTACCCAAGAACAGGTGAGGATATTACTACACTTGTCTAAAAAACAACTAGCATGCATCTAGTAAGCTAGTGTTTGATCCAGGCTAACGCTGCCTTTTGCCATTGTAAGTGATCAATTGATTATATATACAGGGTTCATACAGTCATGGAAAATCTGGATAAGTCATGGAATTTTGACATGGCATTTTCCAGGCCTGGAAAGCTTTTGGAAAAACAGAAAACCCACAATATTTTGGAAAAGTCATGGAAATTAGTTTAACAAATATCTGTATTCTTAAATTAGGGCTGCGAGATTATTGAAAAAATCTGACATTACCATATTTTGTATTTCTGTGATATATATTGCGATATGAATAAAATTTCACCAGATGATTTATTTGGATTGATTTGGGGGGATTTTGGAGGGGAGTGAATCTCGAATAATATATAACAAATAAATTACAAGCATAGATAAATAAAATATAGTAAAGATAAAAGCGAATTATAGTTTTCAGGTATTCACTATTCAGGTACAGATATTGAATAATCAACACTGCATAGACTTCATTGTATATTATTTAATATTTATTAAAGTTACAAAAAAATTCTTGTGGCCAGATGTTTTAAAATTTGAAATATTGAAATGTTCACGCAGTCACAGGCCTTAAAGGGACAGTTTAGTCGAAGATTAAAATGTACTCACTATTTACTCACACTTCACTTGTTTACTTATACTATAGGAGTTATTAAATTATATTCTTTATGTGTTCATTTAAAAAAAAAAAAAAAGAAAACTCGTAAATGTTTGAAACAAGTGAAGGGTGTAATGAAAATGCTAAGTAATTTCTCTTTATAATCTCTTTAAAAATGCATGCAGTTGATACACTTTTAATCCATTATGATTAAACTCTATTTTAAACTATAATCCCAACATTGCATATCCTACGGTGTGACTATTGCGGATGCATACGTTGCGATATCGACGCTGAAACGATATATTGTGCAGCCCTAACTTGAATATAGGTTAGTTGTCTTTACTTCTTTTCTTTCCTTGGCCAAAAACTTGCTCTCACATCGTTAGTGCTATGTAAGCATTATTAAAATCAATATAAAAACAAATGTAAACAAAATTGATTGTTGCTTGTTCCATGATATGCTGTAATAAATTTAAGCATCATTGTTTTTCCTTATTTACCATGTGTATATGTAGACATTACATGAAACATTGTCATAAAAATGTACTACAAAGTTTTGGAAAAGTCATGGAATTTTAGTAGTAAAAATGTATATGAACCCTGTATATACATACAAACCTAAAATTATTCATAACCCTGGGAAAATTCTTCGAGAAGCCCGTGTCATTTCCAGTAAAAAAACAACAACAACTTGCTGGTTGAATAAAAGAGAGAGAGAGAGAGAGAGAGAGAGAGAGGTCAGAATTATTAACCCCCTGAATTATTAGCCCCCCTGTTTATTTTTTTTCCCCAATTTCTTTTTAACGGAGAGAAGATTTTTTCAACACATTTCTAAACATAATAGTTTTAATAACTCATCTCTAATAACTGATTATTTTATCTTTGCCATGATGACAGTAAATAATATTTTCCTAGATAATTTTTAAGATACTTCTATACAGCTTAGTGACATTTAAAGGCTTAACTAGGTTAGTTAGGTTAACTAGGCAAGACGGGAATTAGGCAAGTTATTGTATAACGGTGGTTTGTTCTGTAAACTATCGATTAAAAAAAATAGCTAAAAAGGGCTAATAATTTTGATTTCATTTATATATATATATATATATATATATATATATATATATATATATATATATATATATATATATATATATATATATATATATATATATATATATATTTGCAATTTCTATTGTGATATTTCATAAGAATACAAGTACAAACATATACAAAACACTTCAATTTTCTTCTAAGCCCACTGGGGCTGCATAAATTATTATGCATTTATTTATTATTATTATTATTATTACTACTACTACTACTACTACTACCACTACTACTACTACTACTGTTTTCCATTGTGACACCTTTAAAAATGTATTTATATCTGGGGTGACCTTTTCACATGACCTTTTAAAAAGTACTTTAATAAGATAATCTGGTGCTTTAAATAACTTTCCTTATTATTATATTTATCAATGTTGTTACTCATTTAAATAAAATAAAAAAAATTAATAACAAAAAAAATTAATTGAACCATAAGTGGAATATAAAGAAGCAGTATTTAATGATCTGAAAGTCTTTACTTTGGCAGTTGAATGTGGCTTCATTATTTCAGTCTTCAGAGTCACATGATCCTTCAGAAATCACTCAAATATTTATTATTATTTTTATTATTTATTATTATTATTATTATTATTATTAATGGAAAAGCAATGAAAGCAATAATGACTGGAGTAATAATTTCATTTAAAACTACATACAACAAGAAAGCTGTTATTTAAAATCTTAATAAATATTTAACAATTTAATTTTTATTTTATTTTTTTTTTTACATTTAATAAATCCCGCCTTGATAGAAAACATGGATGGAAAATATATATAAAAAAAAAAAAAAACTGACCCCAAACTTTTGACTGTATATATGTATGTGTATATATATATATACTAACTAAGTAAATAACTAAGCTTACTAACTTAATGACATTTAAACTTCTGAACAGCAATGTTTATGTTTGTGATCCAAGCACGGTGATAATTATTTTTTCCCACAAGTTAAATTTTTTCCCATGCCACATAATGCCAATATTTCTTTTTCCCAGTCTGAAGAGCGCAAGATCAACCCTCAGGTGTCACTCTACCTACTGTCACAGGTATAAAAAAAAACTGCTTTGTTTTTGTTGTGACTTTTTATGAGTAACTGCTACCAAACATGGTCCATACTCTGAGTTGCATGTATGTGACAACAAATTATGTCCAATGCCAATAGGTGTTCCTAATCATCCACTACCCGCCACTCGTTCACTCCCTGGCCGATGTCATCCTCAATGGAGACCTGTCAGTGTTCACCTTACAGACTGAGCAGAGCGCTCACAAGAGTTCAGTGAGTACATTTGTCAGTTGGGATCTTCATTTGAATGTGCATACAGTGAATAATCATGGAGGATTTATCCCCACAAGAAGAGACATAAGACACAAACCATTTAGTCAGTTGGTGGCATTTTATTGAAACAATATTCAGGGGGAAATAAAGCTTATCTAAATGACCTTTCTTATAACTTGGCCAAGGCAATAAATTGAAAAGAAACCAAAACTGAAATCCATAACCTATAACCAACGTAATTTCCCCATGTCTGTTTGCCAGTTTTTTTTAAAGTCACTTAATACTATTCCTTTAAAACATACTACTGCATGTTGACAGACTGAGCACTTGAGAGTTTCACTGACAGCTCACATTTCACTGACAGACACATTTTCTCTCATAAATGCTCACTGCTTGTAAATCAGATCCTTTGTTTATTGTTTATTTGGTGTTGGGCAGGAATAGCAAATGAGCGGTAACATTTTGAGCTAACACAAACAACGTAATTAATATTAGGAGGTAGGGCTGCATGATATTGGAAAAATCTGACATTATATACAACAGAGTAAAGATGATAGTGGAATAAACAGTGCTTTATGGTTTACTGGAGAGTATCCAGGTACAGAAATTGAACAATCAAACATAAAGTAACATGGTCATCATTGTAGAAATTATTTAAAAATAATAATATCTTTTAATCTTTAATAAACAATCTAATCCTGCGATGTGACTATTGAGTATACACACATTGCAAAACCGACGCTCAAATGATTTATTGTGCAGCCCTATTAAGAGGCCTGACAGATTATTAGTAGCAATAGTTATTTATTGTTTTTTTTATTTTAAAATGATTCCCTTAGTTATTTATAAAGGGTTGTGACAAAATGAACTATTAGCATCATTTAGTTCTATCATAGGTTATTTTACATTGGAAATATTTAACTGACTCATGTTCATGTTTTGTTACAACTTTAGTTTTTATGATTTTCAGTTATCACATAAGAATGTATAGAGCTGTTTTTTTTGTAAAGAGAAATACATGCTGAGTAAATAAATATTTAATTAATTTTCTTTTCGGCTCAGCAGCGGATGACCTTCCAGCTGCAACCTATCACTGGGAAACATCCATACACACTCATTCACACACATACACTACGTCAATTTTAGCATACCCAATTCTCCTATACTACATGTCTTGGACTTGAGGGGGAAACTGGAGCACCCGGAGGAAACCCACGCGTACACGGGAAGAACATGCAAACTCCACACAGAAATGCCAACTAACCCAGCCAGGGCTCGAACCAGCGAGCTTCTTGCTGTGAGGCGATCGTGCTACCCAATGCTCCTTAGAGTCCCAAAAACCAGACGTAAGCTTATGAGTGAATGAAAATACGACAATTACATTGAAAATAAAAAATAATTTAATAGCTCAATTTAATTCAAGTTTATTTATATCGCTCTTTTACAACGTAGATTGTGTCAAATCCGCTTAACATAGAAGTTCTAGTAAAGTCCAGATTTCAGAGTTGAAGTTCAGTTTAGTTCAGTTCAGTGTGGTTTAAATTTCATTGCTGAAGGTTCAAACATTGAAGAGCAAATGCTTCGATGCACAGCTCCACAAGTCCCAATCCAAGAAAGCCAGAAGTTTTGAGATCTTAAAGAGCGGGTTGGTTAGATAAACAGAAGCTAGATTATTTAAAGCTTTATAAGTAAGAAGCAGTATTTTATAATCAATATAGAACTTAACAGGGAGCCAGTGTAAAGGCTGATTTATACTTCTGCGTCAAGCGCATGCGTATGCTACGGCGCAGCCTACGGCACAGCCTACGCGTGAACGCATAGCCCCTCGCCGTGGCCGTCAGCGACGTTGACGCGCACCTCTCAAAAAATGTAACACGTACGCGTAGCGCAAGCTCTGTGATTGGTCGGCTTGGTAGTGCTGATGAGTGTGGGCGGAGGTGAGAGCCGCGCGCTCGATACAGCGAGTGTTTACAAGTGTGGAGTCCCGTGAAGGAGCTCAGGATGGAGACTGTAGTTTTGTGTTTATCTTATGATTAAAGTTGTTGCACGTCCGCCAGTTCCCGCCTCAAAATGAGCGAATTTGAGCCACTTGTACATTAAGGAAGTGTTCAGAAAAAATAATACACCAGCGAAGAAACTCAACAGAGAAACATAAACACCTACTGCCAGCTAGCGTTTCGGAAGTGTATTGCAGAGAAACAGAAATAGCACGCAGAAGTATAAATACACGGCTACGGGCGAGGCTTGCGCCGTGGGTCACGCCGATCACTTGACGCAGAAGTATTAACCAGGTTTAAGAAGGATAAAATTGTGGTGATATGATCATATTTTTTAGACCTGGTAAGAACTCTGGCAGCTGCATTTTGTACTAACTGAAGTTTGTTAATAGAGGATGCTGGGCAGCCAGCAAACAGAGCATTACAGTAATCCAGCCTAGAAGTCATAAAAGCATGAACTAGCTTTTCTGCATCTGAGATGGCATACTTTGTAACTTAACGATTATTTCTCAGATAAAAAGAAGGCATTTTTTGTGACATGGGAGATATGATTTTCAAAAGTTAATTTGCTATACAGTAGAGCTAATACTTACCTTGTATCCCTCTAATTGCAGGTCATGTTGTGAGATCTGCTGTGTACAGGATTTAGGCCCGATAAGTAATAATTCTGTTTTGTCTGGATTTAAGAGAAGAAAATTGTTGGTCATCCAGTCTTTAACATCTTTAATACACTCAGTTAGCTTAGACAGTTCAGACATCTCATCAGGTTTAGTTGTAATATATAATTGAGTATCATCTGCATAGCAGTTAAAGCTGATCTCGTGTCTTCTAATAATGTCTCCCAGGGGTTGCATGTATTTTGTAAACAGCAAAGGGCCTAAAACTGATCCTGGTAAAACTGATAACTGGTAAAACCAGAAGTAAAGTGTTCGTGCCTTCTTTGCATCATGCTTTAACCTCGCATTTAAATGACTGCTTAAGTAATCAGAAATTTTTGAAATCCTGATTTCTTGTTTATTAGCAACCACTTTGTTTACATCTGAGGATGTCAAAGTACCACATGATTATTTGGTGTATTAAAGCAATTGTGTATTGTACGTAAAAAGGGCATTTAGTTGAAATGGCATTCATTTCTTTTTTACAGTTACACCCCCTTAGTTGATCTTTTTCACTTTCGTAAGCCGTTAGGGGTTTATCTACATACCATTTGATATTTACTTGGTGTCAGATTAGTCGCGTCACTGGGCAAACTTTCCTCGACCTCAAGAAAAGTTTGGTCAATGTGTGTCATTATAACAATGACACTTGTCCAATTACCATGATCAAATCTGTCGATCTCTCTAAAGGTACAAGTCGATTTCTGCAGTACTGAGTCAGTGCCCTTTTTAATATGTATATCAAAACCCAAACAAGCTTCTCAGAAAACAGGTAGTTGTGAAACGCTGCTGCTCCAGTCTGTGGATTAGATGGTTTAAAGAAGAGGAGAACAGAATTCTTCTTTGTGGTTTGCTTCCGCCCTTGTTATTTTCAAGAGGGTATTTACACTGAGGTACGAGAGGCAGATAAGTGCTGCGATATCGGTGGTGTTAATAGGCTGCTTTGAAGTCTTCTCCACAGCAGACATCACTGCAGCGTGTAGGTGGATGTGAGACTTGATTGTGTATAGTGCAGCCTGTAGCGCATAACATGTTGTTTTTTTTTTCTTTTGTCTGGATATCAGAATCCGGGCCAGGCCGCGCATATGCACATATGCAAATGTGCAATCAAAGCGTCCCAAATGTTTGCCTGGTTAAGACGTTTGCTTGTACCTGGCACAAACAAAAACACTTAAATGTCAGATTTGTTTCTGAGCGAGCAAGTGAATGTAGGTTTCTGCTTATTAGAACGTTACCATGGAAGAAGCATTTTAAGAAGTAGTTATGCAATTATATGGAAATTAGTCAATTCTAATTTTCTGATTTCTGATTTGAACAAGTTCTGCATAATTCAACAACATATCAAGATAATAAAATGCACCGAATATCTTATCAGCTCCATGTGATATCCTTTGTAAAATCAGTAGAATATGGTTGAATAGTGACTCATAATTTAAATGTCAGCATGCATGGCAGTGATAAAGCATTAGCTGCGTTGCTATTGGCACACTATACACTTATGCACTTACACACTTAACAACATAGTATATGAATGTATTGTCATCACAAATGGAACTCTAACGTTTTTTTGACTAAGCCGAAATTCAAATCATTTCCCACATGACCCTTGACGGTTGCCAAATTACCGAAATAAACGACCAAACTACCAAATAATACCTGCCATGAATATAACTACATTCATCATCTGGAGGCCATATAATCATTCTCGTAGGAGAATTTTGCTTTCACAATCCGAAATAAAGTAATCCAACATCCCGAAAGTTCCACCCCTTCAGCTACATGAGCCGTTGAGTGCGTGAACTTTCCAATTTTTCACATTTCATTTTAACAGTTAAATAAGTTCATCATCCGGGTATTCAAGGTCCACTTAATATTTTTAGAGTTTTTAGTGTGAATGTACTACTTACACTATTTATACTACAAAAAAGTATGCATTTTGGGACGCACCTAGTGTGAATGCACTATTTATACTACAAAATGGCATAGAATAGTGCATAAATATGCAATTTGAAACGCACCTAGTATGAATGCACTATTTATACTACAAAATGGTGTAGAATAGTGCATAAGTATGTGTTTTGGGACGCACCTAGTGTGAATACACTATTTATACTACAAAATGGTGTAGAATAGTGCATAAGTATGTGTTTTGGGACGCACCTAGTGTGAATACACTATTTATACTACAAAATGGTGTAGAATAGTGCATAAGTATGTGTTTTGGGACGCACCTAGTGTGAATACACTATTTATACTACAAAATGGTGTAGAATAGTGCATAAGTATGCGATTTGAGACGCACCTAGTGTGAATGCACTATTTATACTACAAAATGGTGTAGAATAGTGCATAAGTATGCAATTTGAAAAGCACCTAGTGTGAATACACTATTTATACTACAAAATGGTGTAGAATAGTGCATAAGTATGCGATTTGAGACGCACCTAGGGTGAATGCACTATTTATACTACAAAATGGTGTAGAATAGTGCATAAGCATGCGATTTGCGACGAACCTAGTGTGAATGCACTATTTATACTACACAATGGCATAGAATATTGCATAAGTGTGCAATTTGAAACGCACCTAGTGTGAATGCACTATTTATACTACAAAATGGCGTAGAATAGTGCATAAGTATGCGATTTTGGGACACACCTAGTATTAATGCACTATTTATACTACAAAATGGCATAGAATATTGCATAAGTGTGCAATTTGAAACGCACCTAGTGTGAATGCACTATTTATACTACAAAAAGGCATAGAATAGTGCATAAGTATGCGATTTTGGGACACACCTAGTATTAATGCACTATTTATACTACAAAATGGCATAGAATAGTGCATAAGTATGCGATTTGAAACGCACCTAGTGTGAATGCACTATTTATACTACAAAATTGTGTAGAATAGTGCATAAGTATGCGTTTTGGGATGCACCTAGTGTGAATGCACTATTTATACTACAACATGGCATAGAATAGTGCATAAGTATGCAATTTGAAATGCACCTAATATGAATGCACTATTTATACTACAAAATGGTGTAGAATAGTGCATAAGTATGTGTTTTGGGACGCACCTAGTGTGAATGCACTATTTATACTACAAAATGGTGTAGAATAGTGCATAAGTATGCGTTTTGGGACACACCTAGTGTGAATGCACTATTTATATCACAAAATGGCATAGAATAGTGCGTAAGTATGCGAATTGAAACACACCTAGTGTGAATGCACTATTTATACTACAAAATGGCGTAGAATAGTGCATAAGTATGCGATTTGGGACACACCTAGTATTAATGAACTATTTATACTATAAAATGGTGTAGAATAGTGAATAAGTCTGCGATTTGGGACGCACCTTGTGTGAATGCACTATTTATACTACAAAATGGTGTAGAATAGTGCATAAGTATGCGTTTTGGGACGCACCTAGCGTGAATGCACTATTTAAACTACAAAATGGCATAGAATAGTGCATAAGTATGCAATTTGAACCGCACCTAGTATGAATGCACTATTTATACTACAAAATGGTGTAGAATAGAGAATAAGTGTGCGATTTGAAACGCACCTAGTATGAATGCACTATTTATACTACAAAATGGTGTAGAATAGTGCATAAGCATGTGTTTGGGATGCACCTAGTGTGAATGCACTATTTATACTACGAAATGGCGTAGAATAGAGAATAAGTGTGCGATTTGAAACGCACCTAGTATGAATGCACTATTTATACTACAAAATGGTGTAGAATAGTGCATAAGCATGTGTTTGGGACGCACCTAGTGTGAATGCACTATTTATACTACAAAATGGCGTACAATAGAGAATAAGTGTGCGATTTGGGACGCACCTAGTGTGAATACACTATTTACACTATTTATACTACAAAATGGAGTAGATTAGTGCATAAGTATGCGATTTGAGATGCACCTAGTGTGAATGCACTATTTATACTACAACATGGCATAGAATGGTGCATAAGTATGCGTTTTGGGATGCACCTAGTGTGAATGCACTATTTATACTACAAAATGGCGAAGAATAGTGCATAAGTATGCGATTTGCGACGCACCTAGTGTGAATGCACTATTTATACTACAAAATGGCATAGAATAGTGCATAAGTATGCGATTTGAGACGCACCTAATGTGAATGCACTATTTATACTACAAAATGGCGTAGAATAGTGCATAAGTATGCGATTTGGGACGCACCTAGTATTAATGCACTATTTATACTACAAAAGGGCATAGAATAGTGCATAAGTGTGCATTTTGGGATGCGCCTAGTGTGAATGCACTATTTATACTACAAAATGGCATAGAATAGTGCATTAGTATGCTATTTGAAACACACCTAGTGTGAATGCACTATTTATACTACAAAATGGTGTAGAATGGTGCATAAGTATGCGTTTTTGGGATGCACCTAGTGTGAATGCACTATTTATACGACAAAATGGCTCAGAATAGTGCATAAGTGTGCATTTTTGGACGCACCTAGTGTGAATGCACTATTTACACTGTTTATACTACAAAATGGAGTAGAATAGTGCATAAGTGTGCGATTTGGGATGCACTTTGTGTGAATGCACTATTTATGCTACAAAATGGCGTAGAATAGTGCATACATGTGCAATTTGAAACGCACCTAGTATGAATGCACTATTTCTACTACAAAATGGCATAGAATAGTGCATAAGTCTGCAATTTGGGACACACCTAGTGTGAATGCATTATTTATACTACAAAATGGTGTAGAATAGTGCATAAGTATGTGTTTTGGGACGCACCTAGTGTGAATGCACTATTTATACTACAAAATAACATAGAATAGTGCATAAGTATGCGATTTGAGATGCACCTAGTGTGAATGCACTATTTATACAACAAAATGGCGTAGAATACTGCATAAGTATGAGATTTGGGACACACCTAGTATTATTGCACTATTTATACTACAAAATGGCGTAGAATAGAGAAAAAGTGTGCGATTTGGGACGCACCTAGTGTGAATGCACTATTTACACTATTTGTACTACAAAATGGAGTAGATTAGTGCAAAAGTATGCGATTTGAGACACACCTAGTGTGAATGCACTATTTATACTACAACATGGTGTAGAATAGTGCATATGTATGCGTTTTGGGACGCACCTAGTGTGAATGCACTATTTATACTACAACATGGCGTAGAATAGTACATAAGTGTGCAATTTGAAACACACCTAGTATGAATGCACCATTTACACTGTTTATACTACAAAATGGAGTAGAATAGTGCATAAGTATGTGATTTTAGACGCACCTAGTGTGAATGCACTATTTATACTACAAAATTGCCTAGAATAGTGCATAAGTGTGCGATTTGGGATGCACCTAGTGTGAATGCACTATTTATACTACAAAATGGCATAGAATAGTGCATAAGTGTGCAATTTTGGACGCACCTAGTGTGATTGCACTATTTACGCTATGTATACTACAAAATGGAGTAGAATAGTGCATAAATGTGCGGTTTGGGACGCTCCTTTGGTATTTTTTTTATTCATGTTATTGAGTGTCCCTGCATGTTTTATTAAAATAATAATAATCATAATATCATAAGTTGTTCTTATTATTATGTGTGCTGGACCACTAAATCACAAACCACTCAAAACAATCTCGTGTTTAGATCTGCTTTCATCCAAACAACAACTGATGAATTAAAATAAGTCCCTACCTTTTTTAAATAAATGTCAAGTTTTCTATATACTATGGAAGAAATATTTTATAATAAATACATATTAATAATAAATATTATAAATATAATAAATATTAATAGTAATAAAAAAATAATTGTGAAATATTTCAAATAAATTGTGGCATTTTCTAAAGCTAGCATAGAAAGTAAGTAGATTGGGCCAAATGTTGTAAGCATTTCTTATCTTTTCTGATTTATTTTTAATTTTTAGTTTTGATAAAATCTACTATTACCAGAGACCCGTATTAATAAACATTCTAGGAAGGCTTATGTACCTGTGAGTTATCATTAACTGTTAATGATCACAGATTCCTAGAATGTTTATTAATACATGTCTCTGGTAATAGTTGTTTTTTATCAGCACACCACCCTTATTATTCTGATAAATGTAAGTTTATCATCAGCAGAAAACGAGACATGCAGTCAAGCTGCCTTTTCAGGGAAACAGTTTCTCTTCTCATTTGTGTAAGTCTTATCGAAAGCCATTTCCTCTTTCCCATTCTCTGCCCCTTCAGTGGTTTGTTTCTGTGTCTCACCTCTCAGGCTTAACCGCAGCATGCTCTACAAGACCCTTTTTGACAAGATTGACGGTAATCAGTCAAACCCAGCTTCCCTAAACCAGAGCAACTTACACTTTCAGATCAGTTCGAGGAAAGAAGACATTTAATCAAAATTGCGTTTGCAGGATTTGTTTAATATTACAACGCCCTTTGCAGATCTTTAAGTTAAATATAGGATTATGTTGACACATTTAAGCGTGATCTGTGATGATAAATGGACCATGACAGTGACTCATTTTTTGTTCAGTGCTGTGAAATGAAGTAATTTTGCTGACTGCTACATTTGTTTTGGTTTGCGCAAAACTGTTGACAGCATACATATCTGTGCTACTATGTACTGTAAACAAAGCTCCATCTGCATCGGCAAAACTCAACAGCCTGTGCAGCATTAAGTGCCTGGATTGTGTTGCTTTTTTTTTGTGAGCACAGAAGTTGTTGTTTATAGCATATCAACTGCAACTTTATTAGGCACTTGCTAATATTGACATTTTGCTTTCAGATCCACCTTAATCTTTAGCAATGGGGTTTTTAGAGCCTAGGGAGATACTGAATTGAAAATTCTGGGCTAAAACCACAAATTCATTATAATAATTATTTATATATTGTTTTATTAAATAAGGTTAATGTTAAACTTTGTCACTGAAAGGAAATTTGTGTTGGTCAAAGAACTACAATGTAGTTCTTAGCAAATTTTAGCAAGATTTTTTAACAATAACGTAAAATAAGTTTACTGATAGTGAACGAGTCATTTTACAAGCGATGCCATTACATCACATTAGCGTAACTGTAAATGCATTGTTTGAGTGAACTTTGCTTTTGGGATGTGTGTGTGCAAAACAGAGCAGACTGTTGAGCTATTTTAAACTTTGGCCACGACAGTTTTTATCTTGAACAAGCTAGTTGATTGTGCGCTCTACTACAGCTCTTGTGGTTTGGTTGGCGTTTTGACAAATCTCCCTTTGCGCAGTACAAGCAATGAATGGATCTCATAGCGCAGTGCTTTCCACGTCCAGTGTGAAAGCCATTTTACAAATTGCATTGACTATGGCTGCGGGGAGAGTGAAATCACCACGTTAAATACTACTACTAGCAATGTAGTACAGCATAGCCTTTTTTCAGCTAATATTTTCTGCTGCTTTTCTCTTTCTGCCAATATGTATTTAAAATCTTACTTGTAATGTTTGACATTGTTACTGATGCATTCTGTAACCTACATCTATATCTAATCTATTTAGCAAATGGAATGGGGTGTTTAGTAAAGTTTAGAAATAGTGTGTTTAGAGTCTAGGGGTGCACCTAAATGACATTTAGGGCTGAAACTAAAAATTAATTATAATACTTAATTTTATTTTGTTTTGATAAATAAGGTTAATTTTAAACTTTGTCACTGAATGGAAATTTGTGTGGTCAAAGCTCTTTTGGTTTGGTTGGTGTGGGGACAAATCTCCCTTTGCGCAGTACAAGCAATGAATGGATCTCATAGCACAGTGGTTTCCACGTCCAGTGTGAAAGCCTTTTTACGTTGTGCATTGACTATGGCTGGAGGCAGTGTGAAACCATCTAATACTACTAGCAGTGTAGTGTAGCATAGCCTTTTGTCAGCTTATATTTTCAGCTGCTTTTCTCCTTCTGCCAATATGTATTTAAAATCTTTGAACAAATCTCTTCTATTGAAAAACTGCATGCATTATCCAGATTTCATTTTTTATAAATTTGACAAGAATGTTTTAATATGCGAGTAAACACTTTTTAAAATCTTCCTTTATGAGCTGAATTTGTTAATTACAAAATAATTTAGATTAAACTATTTAATTTACTTTGGTTTCATTTAGCAGTCGCTCTAAAGTGACATAACTGAGGAATGCATGAGAAATCCGTCCTTTAAAAGCAATAACACTACTGGCAATAAAGAATTATTGCTCAAAATGATTGGTCTGAAAAAGGTACTTTTTCCATTTTTATCTAGCTTTCTCTTGCAAAAGGATTTTTATTTCTTAAATTTACTTTGATTTCATTTAGCAGTTGCTCCAAAGCGACATAACTGAGGGAAGCTAAGTGCATCCTTCAAAAGCAATAACACTACTAGCAATAAAGAATTATTGCTCTGAAATGACTCAACTTCCATTTTATCTTGCTTTCTTTTGCAAAATAATTTTTATTTATTATTTTAGAATTTATTCCAAAACTGAAAAAAAATAATTTGAACAATTATTGTGCACAGGATTGTTATGGCTTGTCATAAAGTGCATTGTTAGGAAGCCAGTGGAAATCCTTATGTAAATGCAGAGTTCTGGTCTGCCTTTTACTGTGGCTCTCGTTGCTCTGATGTTCAGCGATTTGCCTTACACCATCAACCGCACTGCCTCTAACCTACTTTCTCTCTTTCCCGTAAAGCCTGCGAAATAGCTGCTGGTACCTATGTGTTACCAGCAGCCTTCTGACAACCAAACATATGCACACACGCATACACACATCACATGATGTTCCTTTCACCACAAGCCACAGGTAGAGGATGAGCACAGAAGGGACTAGGCAGAAGACGACGACTGTGTAGATCTGGATTTCAAACAGGTCCTTGCGCAGATGACAGGAAGTATGAAGTTTATGTAGTGCAGAGATGAAGGGCAAAACCACCACCGTATTAGAAGCTTCCCCTGTTTTCTCATTATATGATTTACATACTGCACAATGAGCAAGGTGCACGTGTATAAAAGCGAACACACACACACCTGCGACGCAGTTTGCTGGAATCACACCTGCAGCCTGGCGGCATGCTTTAGTGACCTGTTTCTGGAAGCTAAACGAGCGCTTGTCACATTTTAGGCTTTTATGCAAATGCAACTTGGTGTTTTTGGTCGGCTGGGGTGAATGTTGCATCAATGCGGCGTGCATGAATAATGATGTCACGCATGTCTGATAGATGTAGTCCATGTCAGACAACCACGTTTAAATAAATTCCACACATTATTACATTTTTTTTTTTTATTCTACTCAGAAAGTGAGATCATCACCTGCCATATCTGCCAGATCTTTCTCGTAAACAGCGCAGTGTAGATTGCACTTTGAATAGAATTCACTCATTAGGTCTGTGACCACAGGCAGACCACAGATGACTTTTTTTTTTTTTTTTTTTTTTTTTTTTGCGAATGTGGTGTCCTACTGAGCGCTCCACTTCTCTGCTACAAGATGCATGTTCTTTGCACCGTGTCACTGTGACCTGCTGTGGTCCTTTTTTTTCTTCTTTGTGGAGAGTTGTTTGTTAACTCCTGTGCTACCAGACACCTTCAGAAAGTCACAGTTCAGAAACTGGATGGTCGTATCATGTATCGAAACAGTAGAGCTGGGTTCTTTGAATCCTTGCAGGCGTTCTTTGAAGAGCAGACAGAGTGGTTCAGAGTGCAATAACACATCTGTGAGACCACGAGCAGGTGATTGTTCTCATTGTGTTCCTTCCGTTCTAAGAATGAACGACTTATTTTTCGTATGGACGTCATGAATGAGGTCGGTGGTTGATCAGTGCACTGTCCAGCATCACTGCCTACTGCTTTTTACATCTCATGAGTTATTGGAGATCTTCAGAAACAGCACCACTGACCGTTCTACACTTTACATTTGTGTCCTTGACTGTTTGGCAGCTGTTTCCTGTCTTAGCGGCTTCTTGTTTCTGAGAAGCCAGAGACTGTTTTCCTTTCACTGTCTCTTTAAGTGCAAAAGCAGCTATTGCTGTTACACGAGGTGGGTTACATGCGAATGTTTCATGCCAAAACAAAGAAGCAGTACATTTCTGATGTATATTTCTATTTTTTTAATTTTTTTATTTTTAAATTTTATTTATTTTATTTTTTTTGCATTTAAATGTGCTTATTTTTTGTTAGTTTGCATTTGATTTTCACTGGTTGGCCTGATGACATGCATGCAAAGAAGACACAACTAATTAGTTTAGAAATTAAGTTATGTGTAATAAAATGAAATACAGGGGAATTGCATTGAACACATGAAGAAAGGGAGGTTTACAAAGGCAAGGAAAGCCCAGACAGCATCTGAAATCTCTCTGTTTTTAGAAAACAACCCTCCCTCTAATCAGTGTAAATGAATATTAGCTGCTTAAGTCCCAACATCTACATTACCAGGATGATGAAGATAAAATCAGGGTGGACATTTTGGCAAGACAATTCCAAACACAGACAAGGAAACTATCTTCTGCTTTCAGGAATAAAATAAAGCTTCTAGTATGGCCCAGCCAATCCCTTGACCTGGATTTAACAGAAAATAAAAATTGATCCCACTTTATATTAAGTGGCCTTAACTAATGTGTACCTACACTGAAATTGATAATTCGTTACATTGTACTTATTGTGTAAATACATGTTTTTACATTGTACTTATGCTTGATTAAATACCTGCATGTAATTATTTTTTGTAAGTACATTAATAATTACACTGTTGACCATGCCTTACACTTTAACCCACTCTTAAACCTGCACATACCACCAAACCTGTCCCTAAACCTACCTGTATCCCACATCAAGAGCACCACAAGTGTTCTTCAATACATTATGATCTCATTAAGTACATTGTATTTATATTTTGATGTAAGTACATAGTATTTTTTATATTTATTTGACATGGACATCACAATTACACTGGACAACCAAATGCATTTGTTTAAGTGTTTTAGCAAACTTGCTAATTCTCAACACCTGTCCACAGGAGGCTTGACAAAATTGACAAAATGTAAATATAATAATACATATACACAACATTATAATTCTTTACATGAAATTACTGAAGTCAAAAGCAAAGGTCGACATGATCCAACAAACTAATATTACACTATTTGTGCAAACACAGCTGTTTTGTTTTTAACCACTTTTTAAGAACGCTACTAAAAATATTGATATTACTTTGTGATTTTAGGCTAACGGGTAAGTTATTCCACAGTTTGGCTCCCTTTACAGAGAAAACAAATTAACCAAATGAGGTCTTACACTTTGGTACTAGACAGTCACCATTAGCAGTTGCCCGTGTGACTCTGTGAGAGGTTTGAATGCCTACTGATTAGATCAGAAAACAGCATTGGAACATGATTATTTAAGCATTTAAAAACCAATTTAAGATAATGAAATTTAATAAAACTATCAAAACTAAAAAGGTTATGTTTACATAAAACATCACATAGGCATAGGCTTTAAGTCCTTAATTTTAACTGCTTGTTTATATATTGAGTCAATAGGCTTCAATGTAGTTATAGAGGCTTGTGACCATGATGTAATGCAATATGACAAGTGAGAGAATATCATTGTGTGCATGTATAATTTTGCAGTTTGATATGTTAAAAACCTTCTAATAAAACGAAAACAGTTTAGACTTGGTTTAACTTTCTTTCTTATATTTTTAACATGACTATCAAATTTTAAATTAATGTCTAGAGTTATGCCAAGATACTTAAATTCATTTAACTTCTTTAATAACTTTATTTTAAATCAGCACCTCAAATGTATCCCGTACAGGCCTATTTCTTATAGAGAAGCACATAGAAACTGTTTTCTTGACATTCAAAGTTAAAGGAGAAAGCTCAAGCCATCTTGAAATATGTTGTAAAGCCTGGGTCAGTTGCTCACCTGCCCGGCACGGTGTTTTTGCTGACACATAGATGACTGTGTCATCTGCATATAACTGGCAGTTAACCCCTGGGCAGCAATCTAAGGCCACTTAATTTAAAGTATGACCTAATAACTAAATGTCAGAATTAGACTTTGTTGAAGTCTGGAAAAAATCACACTTGAGCAAACCAAACATTTTATACAAAATATTAAGTACATTTCAGTAATAATTTAATTTTGTGTCATTCCATTGTTATTACGCATATTAAAATCATGATGATGTGCTCAATATTTATTTTACCCAGTGTGCATGTGTGTGTGTGTTATACAGCTTTGTAAAAAAAAGAAAGAAAATAAACTAAATACTTTTCCCAATACTGATTTATTAAAACCAAGAAATCACTGTGAAAGCATGAGTGTTGCCAAAACAAAAAGGAAAAAGGCCCAAATAACAAACAAAACAATAAAGAGTAAATCCTGAGAATTTTAAATTTATTACTTTAACATTAGTTAATGAATTTTATTGACATTAACAAATAATAAACTATACATTTATTACAGTATTTATTCATCTTTGTTAACCTTAGTCAACATTAATAAAGTTATTCGTTGTTAATTTTTGCTAACTCAGTGCATTAACTAATATTAGCAAGATTTTAATAATGTATTAGTAAATGTTGAACTATGATTAATAGATGCTTTACAATTCTTATTGTAAATATTTCTTGGCTCATGTTAGTAAATATATTAACTAATGGAACCTTGGTAACACTTTAGTTTATTGATCAGTTCTCACTGTTGACCAGTTGTTTATTAGCATGCCTATTATTAACATACTGGCTGTGTAGTACTTATAAAGTACATATTCTGCATGTTCATATTCAACACCACTAATCCAGCCAGTACCTAAAATACATTACTAATATTAAGCAGGAAATTATGAGTATATTGAGGTCTTGTAATAAAGACATTCTAAATTGTTTGTTAACAAAGTGAATTGAAACTTTAAGTGTGATTTTGTTATTATTATTATTATTAATATTTGTTTTATATTATTATTATTATTATTATTATTATTATTATTATTATTATAGGTCTCAAACTTTATTTCTGGAGGCCCGCAGCTCTGCACAGTTTTGCTTCAACCTTGATCAAACACAGCGGATCCAACTAATCAAGGTGTTCAAGACTACTTGACACTATTAAGCAGGTGTGAGTTGTAGGCGAATAGAGCTAAACTGTGCAGAGTTGAGAGTTTGAGACAGTTGTTGTTATTCTTTTTATTATTTATTATGTTTTTTTTTAATATCTTATTCACTATATGCCTTATTTACCTGTATTTATTTATTTATTTTAGAGCAATGCTGGTGTTCGCCGCTTCACCAAGCCACTAGAGAGCCTGGAGCGTTCCCTGGAGATGAGTCGTCAGCGTGGGAGGAAGAGAGCGCAGAAAAGACCCAACTACAAGAACGTGGGAGAGGAAGAAGAGGAGAAGCGGGGATCGGACGAAGGGCCAGAAGAAGAGAAGGAAAAGGCTAAAGGTACAGAGGCTAGTTCAAAGGCCAGCAGGACAAGTGGGGACAAGGAAGGTGAGTAGCACTAGATGAATGTCCCAGCATGACTGACTGACCCTCCATTCTTTGGATCACACCACACTTCGGCTGTGGCTCTGCTCTCAAAACTGACAGAACACCTGCGATTTTTGTGATTTAGATTTTTTTTTAATCCGCGCTGTTCACAAATTTGAAATGGTGAGACTTACAGTTGAAGTTAGAATTATTAGCCCTCCTTAATTATTTTATTTAGCCCTGCCTGTATGTTTTATTCCTCAATTTTTGTTTATCTTTGCCATAATGACAGTACATAATATTTTACTAGATATTTTTCAAGATACTAGTAGTTCAGCTTAAAGTGTCATTTAAAGGCTTAACTGGGTTAATTAGGTTAACTAGGCAGGTTAAGGTAATTAGGCATATCATTTTGTAACAGTGGTTTGTTCTGTAGGCAATCAAAAAAATTATTTAAAAAAAAATTAATTTAAAGCAGGGCTTAAAAACGAAAAAAAAAAATCCAATCGGTTCACTCCGAGCAGAATTGATATTTTTTTTGTTTCTGTTTTTGCGTTCCCTATTAAACAAAATGTTCCGAAAACGGTTTTCTAGAAAAAAAAAACGGTTAAGAACGTTATTTTATCACTAAGTATTGCAGGGCTCTAGTGCCCTGATTTCTTAATGGTGCAACAAAAAATTCTATTCGAGGGGTAAAATTAAATTACTTTTCGATAAGTATCATTAAGAAACATTTATAATATGAACTTGCTTTTGGTTAAATCTATACCGGTGTTCCCTCAACAGTAGCGCAGTTGACACACGCTTAGGGCGCTACACACAGCCCCACTTTCCGCTTTTTTATTTATTTATTTATGACATCATTTAAATTGATTATTAAACAGTATACACTACAGCTGCTTTTCACTGGCCCACCATATTCTTACGAACATATTTTTTATTAAAGTTATTATTGCGGGGGGCAAAAGGAGGCATTGCCGTTAAATTAATTTTAGCAGAGACGCACCTGCCTGTCATTTTTACATTAGTTTTTCAGTTAGGGGTTTACATAACTAATAAAAATGTCTAGTTGGACAGCTAAAATTGACAAAATGCAGAACCCTTTGAATGTTTGCTTTCATTTTCACTAAAGCGCACTTTTACAGTTGTGAAAAGACACATCCCATTATGCAGCAGCAGCCTCAAGTTAGGACACTTTAAAAAATGCCTTTTGAGTTTAAAGATGATCGGCTTGCGAAGTCAAGTTTAAAGTGTTATAAATGAAATAGGTATATGTTGCGTGAGTAAGTAGATTTGCCGCACATTCACCTCTCACATGCGTTGCGGGTAGGCTAAATGATAATCTTTAAAAAATATGTAATTTAGGCTATACTGCTATTTGCTCATGCAAAATTAAACACCAGAAAATATACTGCCTATTTTAACGGCTTATATACAGTTAGCATATCGATTTTATTTTGACTTGTAGCTTATGTCATGGCCAGTGTTGCCAGATTGGGCGGTTTTGAATCCAAGTTTGCGGGTAAAAAGTAACATAGGCGGGTAGTGGATATTTGTGCGGTATTGTAAAGGTACGCCCGCCAGCCCGCAATCTCCCGTTCCCCCCCCACTATTCGTGAAACTTGGCACCGTTCCCCCCACTTTTCGTAAAATATGGGACATTCCAACCACCCCTCATACTTTTTGGAGCGTCCAGCAATCCCAACCCCCCCCCCCCCCCCCCCCCCCCCAACTTTTCGCGAAATTTGGGACCGTCCAAACTTTTTCCTAACACTGATAGTCTAACCATGAGTCGGCTTGCATGTGTGGGCATAGTTTGATGTCTTTACCTAAAACTTTAAACATTTATATAATTTGAAATAAAACGGAAAGAAATAAGGAGAATAAAATATGATTTAAAGCACTCGTTTGGTGCTGAAGCCATGATCTGTCTGTTTATGTAAACGGTATTGTTGCATAACTTTCACTGATAAAACGTACCAGTAAAAGCGAAACTGTACATATTATTATTATCATCACTAGCATAAATAACATAAAAGGAACAAGAGGGACCATAATCAGTCACCAGGTCTAGTGCCCCCCTAAGGGATTAAAATGCCCCCTTAGTTATGACATCATGGCGCTGGGCCTGAGCTGCATGCACTGCTGAAAGACTTTTTTTCTGCTGCACTTCGAATAACGACATGCTTAATATCATCGATATCCACAATCCACAACATATACAGGAAACAAGAACTTGCAGACTCTTTGAACAACGAGGAAAAATTGCACTTTTTAATTCAAAGCCCAAACGGCTTGTTTTGTAATTTAATGCCGGCTATACCACCTGAAGGACTGTTATGGCGTGTTGTAAGGTAGTCTGCCGTCACCGGAGAAAGTCAAATCTTTCTTTAATTTTTTGGACTTTTGTTTGAAAGCTTTAGTGGCACTGTATCTGTCCAAGGTAATGTTGTTTGATTTAAATTATAGCCTATATATGCGCCAATAAACAAGTCAAAGGAATAAATGAATAAATAAAATAAATATGGATTCTTAAATGTCGATATTGTTTTTACTCAAAAAAATAATATGTTTTATAAAAATAAAATGAGCATGTAAAAAGTAACATGTTTTTGTGTTTGTTTGTTTTTTTGTTCTCGGTGATCTTTAATATATACTGGGTAGCTACGCAAAATATTTTCTAAAATGTCAAGCAGGAATTTGTCGATAGCTTTAATTATGAAGACAATAAAATATTAAAAATAACAAAAATAAAATGATAAAAAAACAAAGATAAAAAGAGCAGCATTTTGTTAAATATAATATCCTTTATATGCTTTATATCCTGCAATGTTTTGCTTCATATTCGTTTTTATTTCACTTGATGCATTAGTTATTTAATATTTGAATGCTGAAAGAAATAACAGCCATCGTTTAAATGGTTATTTTACCATCAAAATGTAGTATATTTTATATTATTATCAACTTTTGATATAAAACCGCTGTAATTTAATTGATTGTTAAAAATGAAATAATTTAAGTGCTATATTTTTTATTAGTGAAAGTGTCCGCTCACTTTTGATAAGGCCCGTCAAAAAATATATTTCTGCCACTATAATACAAATACACTATTATTGTTACATTATCATTGTTTATTTTTCTGTTATGTATGGGGATTTGAAATATACTTATTTCCCCTCCAATCATTTTCAATCATCACGTTACATTTTGGTCATTTTCCCTTCGGTTTTGGAAGAGAGCTGCTTCAAATGAATGAAACAGTTGGTGCACACACACACACACACACACACACACACACACACATACACACATATACATACACAGGATACATTTATATGCCTATTTATTATTGATTTATTTAACATTAAACGCACAGTATTTAAGCGTAAAAAAGAAAGGCATAACTTCGGAAAAAGTGCTCACTACGGTTTCCGCGATTTCTGTGGTTGTCAGTGGTGTGGCATTGCCGCATAATATTATATATATGTATTATATTATTTAATATTATATAGCCTATTTTAGTTATTTAGCGTAATATATAGTTATTTAATTTAATAAGTGTGATTTATAAATATATAAATATTTAGTGCTTTTTGGATTTAGGCATAGGCCAGTATAAAACTTAATTTTACTTGTAAATAGGCTACAAAAGATTATGCGGTTTAGGGTTTTTTAATGGCACTTTATTGCATGTTGAATGTTACAATTACAAAGATTTTTATTAAACAAGTGCATACCACAAGATATTTTTGTTGGTGTAAAAATATAAAAGTAACATTCTCATATTCTTGCCTTATTTATCTTTAATATAAATATAAAATTGTATACAATGCATGGTGCACCTAAGAAAAAAAGGCGCACCAAGGCAAAATGTTAGTCTAGAGCCCTGTATTGGATAAATTACTTGATAGATTGTGTGTGCATTTTAATAACATTGACACTACTTTTACGATTGATTAAACTAGGGATGCTAACGATTACTCGATCGATTTATTGTCGGTAGGCCTAACCCAAAACAGATAGACCTTAACGATAAAGCATGGGCATTTCATAAGTTATGCTTTGCGCTGTGAGACGCGTCCCCCATTTCACACATTACATAGTGCAGTTTACGTTACCTTATGGAGTCGTGCACTTTCTTGACTTTGCATCTTGGGGACACATAAAACCCTGTTATGCACAGATCTTGTATATTATTAATGGATTGTTTATAAGGACTAAGCTATTAATTACTGTAATTCTCTGAATAGAAAATGCTTGGGTGGTTTGATAATATATCATATCATTGCTTATGTTTATGATCTGCCACTCAAATATTACAGATCGATTTATCAGATGATTTGTCATAAGGGAAATATTAACAAAAGGATTTTCTGTATGGAGACCCATCTAAAAACAATCGACAATCAATAATTCATTTAGTATAAATACAAGTTTTAGTAACAATAACTTAAACCGAAACATACCTTTGTACATGAAAGAGCAGGTTCTCGGTAAACTTTAAGACAAGCTCGTCGCATCAGAAACGACTCTCGCTTATGACATCTGCTTCGCGGGCATTTCACGTTGTATGCGTCACCATTGCATTTGTACACATGCTTTAAATTAATGCTTTTTGTGTCCCAAATTTATATAATTAAAAGAACGATAAAATAACGTTATTAACCGGTTGACTTTAAACGTTTCTGTTCAGAACGATTAAAGGTGATCTTGTTTTCGTTTTTCGTTTCTGTTCCTGCAAAATGTCATTCGTTTCCGTTTCTGTTCCTTGAACCGGTTCAGTGCCCTGATTTAAAGATTCAGGCCTTGTTTATATGTGAAAATCTATCCATCGTGTCTGTAGTGTAAGCAGGTTGGATTTTCATCTTTCAGTGTGAGTCAGGCATCATTTAAAACTGTAGCAAATGATGTCAACTCTGATGCTTTTATTTTAGAACAGACTTTAGCAGATTCCCAAACCTTAAATCTCATATACTAGGACAAAAAATTTATACTGTCATTTAGCACAAGTATTTAAGGATGTTAACAAGAGCGCGAGCACAACATCTGCCACGTAAACGATACAAACTAATATAATACTATTGCATACAAAACATGCGTAAATCACGTTATGGACATGACATTAAAGTCCTTACTGGTTTAAAATGCCTCAATTAAAAGTATATGGACAAGTGATACCTTTTCTGTCATAAACTATAGCAAAATAACTTGTCGAAAAAAAAATAAAAAAATGAGACCCTGCGAACATTGCGCCTTTGCAGTGTGCTGTTTAAATGCAAACAGTTGGATATGAGTCACTTTTAAAAGGTGATGCAAGCGGGTCATCCAAAAAATCGGATACAGTCACAAAATCAGAATTGACCATCAAGATCCGCAGTGTAAATGCAGCCTAAGACTCTCCAGTAGAAAAAATATTATAGGAAATTCTGAAAAAGGAATTCCTTGCTCTGTTAAACATAATTTGGGGAAAAATTCACAGGAGGGCTAATAATTTTGATTTCAACTGTATTTGAAAAAGATCGCCTGAATATGGGTCATTATTTAATCAGCCTAATGTTGTATATAAAATGTTGGCTATAAAAAAAAGAAATTATATTTTAAGACGTCCAAGTACATTTTGAGTCAGAGCAATAATCAATAAAGTCTATTTTAAGTTTAAAACATGTTTCCTTTTAAAATTTGTTTCAATTCACTGACAGGACATTTAAAACTTATACTCAAAATTTTAACATTAGTGGCAAATTCACCTGAATGTGAAAAAAAAAAAAAAAAACCCTGTTCATTAAACATATTTTATTAGACTGGAATATTTCTACATCTTTTGAGGAACTTGTTTTATTCTGTTGACCCATTTGACATATTTTTGAAATTTTTATATAGCTCTAAAGGTTTTTAGAAAAAAATAACTTTAACCTACTGGTCTAGTTAAAATTTTTAATTCAACCATGAATGTAAGCTGGCGTGGCATTAAACAAGAAAGAAACAGTCCTTGAGTTATTTATTTAAACAATATTGTAATCATTTCCTAACGAATTTAGGGATAGGCCAGGGTTTGGTCTTTGATCGCTTTCAGAGAAAAGCTGAATTAATGTGAAATCAGATGTATGGCATTGATGATCTAACAACACTTCCTAGTTGACTAAACCCTGTTTTGCCTGTTTATTGAATTGTTTTGCCAGTTGCGAGAGCACTCCACCTGCTCACGTCATTTTTTGTGTTTTAGCACGGTCTCTTTGGTCCACATTCATTGTGTGCTCTTCACCTCAGTCTCCGATTGGGCAAAAACCTCACCCCCACACTCTCCTACAACGGAAAAAAAAAAACTTTTGTCTGTCTCCTTAATCCTGCTGGTGGGGAACATGAGCTAAGCCCCAATCACCTGTCCTGTTCATTCCTCTGTGTGATGATGTCATTCCTTCATCTGTCCTTTCTCCCGTCTGGCACACAACCAGTGTTAATTGAAGTAACTAAAGTTTAAGACTAATTTGAGGATTGCGTGTTCAGGGGCAAACATCCGTTGTTTCTTGCTTAGGTTTTTTCTCTGTAACACTGAGTACAATTTTAGAAGTATACAGCATTTAGGATGTTTGCTATTAGTTTGATCCTCACGTAGTCTTCAAATATAGATTTGTAAGGGAGTTAAAATTAGAGTTCCACATAAATGTTACTTAAATCAAATTAAAGTCTTTAAAAATAAATATATTCATTAAAAAAAAAAAAAAAAAATATATATATATATATATATATATATATATATATATATATATATATATATATATATATATATATATATATATATATATATATATATACAGGCAGTGCAGAATTATTAGGCAAATGAGTATTTTGACCACATCATCCTCTTTATGCATGTTGTCTTACTCCAAGCTGTATAGGCTCGAAAGCCTACTACCAATTAAGCATATTAGGTGATGTGCATCTCTGTAATGAGAAGGGGTGTGGTCTAATGACATCAACACCCTATTTCAGGTGTGCATAATTATTAGGCAACTTCCTTTCCTTTGGCAAAATGGGTCAAAAGAAGGACTTGACAGGCTCCGAAAACTCAAAAATAGTGAGATATCTTGCAGAGGGATGCAGCACTCTTAAAATTGCCAAGCTTCTGAAGCGTGATCATCGAACAATCAAGCGTTTCATTCAGAATAGTCAACAGGGTCGCAAGTGTGTGGAAAAACCAAGGCGCAAAATAAACTGCCCATGAACTGAGAAAAGTCAAGCGTACAGCTGCCAAGATGCCACTTGCCACCAGTTTTGCCATATTTCAGAGCTGCGACATCACTGGAGTGCCCAAAAGCACAAGGTGTGCAATACTCAGAGACATGGCCAAGGTAAGAAAGGCTGAAAAACGACCACCACTGAACAAGACACACAAGCTGAAACGTCAAGACTGGGCCAAGAAATATCTCAAGACTGATTTTTCTAAGGTTTTATGGACTGATGAAATGAAAGTGAGTCTTGATGGGCCCGTGGCTGGATCGCTAAAGGGCAGAGAGCTCCAGTCCGACTCAGACGCCAGCAAGGTGGAGGTGGAGTACTGGATTGGGCTGGTATCATCAAAGATGAGCTTGTGGGGCCTTTTTGGGTTGAGGATGGAGTCAAGCTCAACTCCCAGTCCTACTGCCAGTTTCTGGAAGACACCTTCAAGCAGTGGTACAGGAAGAAGTCTGCATCCTTTAAGAAAAACATGATTTTCATGCAGGACAATGCTCCATCACACGCGTCCAAGTACTCCACAGCGTGGCTGGCAAGAAAGGGTCTAAAAGAAGAAAAACAATTGACATGGCTTCCTTGTTCACCTGATCTGAAGCCCATAGAGAACCTGTGGTCCATCATCAAATGTGAGATTTACAAGGAGGGAAAACCGTACACCTCTCTGAACAGTGTCTGGAAGGCTGTGGTTGCTGCTGCACGCAATGTTGATGGATTCTGTCAGTGTTTTGATCTGTTCACCATGGATGGCAGGCTTTTGAGTGTCCTTGCAAAGAACGGTGGCTATATTGGTCACTGATTTGTTTTTGTTTTGTTTTTGAATGTCAGAAATGTATATTTGTGAATGTTGAGATGTTATATTGCTTTCACTGGTGAAAATAAATAATTGAAATGGGTATATATTTGTTTTTTGTTAAGTTGCCTAATAATTATGCACAGTAATAGTCACCTACACACACAGATATCCTCCTTAAATAGCTAAAACTAAAAACTACTTCCAAAAATATTCAGCTTTAATATTAATGAGTTTTTTTGGGTTCATTGAGAACATGGTTGTTGTTCAATAATAAAATTAATCCTCAAAAATACAACTTGCCTAATAATTCTGCAATCCCTGTATATATACAATGTTCAAGGATCTTGGTATAGGTCCAAAATATAAATAATTGTAATTTTTATGCATTTAAGTTATCTTCTAAATGTAGTATGCTCAATTTAGTATGCTTTCTATAATATCTTTTTATTTATTTAAATTCGGTTTATTTATTTATTCGTTTTTTAGATGAAATTTAATATGGACACTAAAATAAGGTCTCATCTCTGACCTACATATATCAATGCTTCCCACAGGTTTGAAATATATTTGCGGTGGTAGCCTGATTGAAACACACCATTTACCCACATCACAAAAATAGTTAACTATATGCGACAAACAAAACATCATTTTATTTTTAACAATAATTTTATTTATTGCGACACTGTTATACACTGTTTCTTTTCAATGGATTAAAGTAAAAAAAAGACAGTTGAAATAAAAAGAAATCCACTATTTCTCTTACTTTTATACTGTTCAGGAGCCATGTGCACCCACTCACAGGGTAAAATCTGCTTCTCTCTCTTTCAAGTTCAAAGCAAAGTTGAATGCCAAAGCATTTTACGTATGCACATGTAATATATTAGCATCATCAAATTAATAAAATAATCAGCAAATGAATAAATAAATAACAGAAAAAGGAATTAAAACGAAAGAATAAATAAGTCAAATGCGTTCATTAACCATTACTAATGGTGTACATATATTTTGCACCCGATTTAGACTAGTAATTTTATCCTCTCCGAGTATATATTAAAGTTTTTCTGAGTCGTTTAGATAAAAAAATCTATTATTTACTTTTTCTCTCTGTCTCACGGCTGTGCGCGCTGTCAGCTATGATGCAAGTGGAAAGTAGTCTTTAATAAAAGAGTAATGCAAAAACGCATGCGAGCTTTAGAAAGCGAAAGCAAAAGTTGCATCCCGGACATTTTAGGAGATTTAGAAACCCGGGCCGGAGTAATTTTTTAAGTCCCAAAAAGGCATGTCTCTGTGGATCTGCAAAGCATGTGGGACTGTCTGTGTGGGTGCCGACAGGTCTGGTGCACATGTGTGGGAAGCATTCTATATAAATACATACATGCATATATAATACAAGAGAATAGAAAGAACAATTAAAAACTTCAATTTAAATGAATCTTTAAAGTAAAAATCTACCGTACAAAAGTAACAATTAAACTTTTTTTACTCATTCTCACCAGGACTGCAATTATTTGATCAACAGGAATATTATAAGTAATATAAGTATTTTACAGTCAAGGACACATCTGTCATGAATATACAGTGCCTATAGAAAGTCATCATACCCTGTGAAAATCTATACCTTTACTCACATTACACCCTGCTTTCAAAAGTCATAGAAATGCACAGATACTGTAGGAGTAGGCTACAAAAATTTCAAGCTGTATGATAAATAAAGTAATTTCAAAGAGGTATGTGGATTTTTCTGTAGGTACTGTATATTAAAAAAACAAAATAGATTTAGTCTAGGCTAGATATTAGTACTATAATATCTGCGTGTTAATTACAAGCTTTTACTATATAAACTTAGGAAGCGTTCCCTTATGACTCACACTGTTGGATTCAGTATTGGATGTTATTTAAAGCAAATGAATGATTTCACCTGTTGAAAGGAGCATCTGCAGGCATACACTCATTTCAATGCCAGCTTTTTAGTGTACGTTGGGCAGTTTATTGTAGGACTCTGACATACTAGCTGACATCTGACATACAGAGGGTTGAAATCCAGCTCTGCTGTTATACTCTTTGTGTTTTGTTTGTGTTTTGCAGAAATTGAGATGGTAGTGATGGAAAAATGTCGGATCTCTGATGTTTCCACATTAACAGAACAAAACATTACAGACGAGGAGAAGAGCGCAGCTGCAGCAGCACGATCCGAAGGACAGAAGAGCAGGTACTCAAGCAAAACCTTCAGCTCAGGCCTTAAAGAAAACACTGCATTTATTGACTCTCTTATTGAAAATACATTTATTAACCACTTTACCATTTTAACTCTTTCCCCACCAGCATTTTTTGATGATTCTCTTAAAATTTAATGGCCATCAAAATATTTTAGCTTTGCACATTGAGCTTTTTGCACTTCATATTACAAATAAAGAGTAAAGCATCTGGTTTTAATCAAATATATATTCACGGCTTTATAAATATGGCTTTACTCTTTATTTTGAAGTATAATAAGATCATTTTACTCATTTTAGTTTTCATAAACAGGATATTCCACGGGGTCTTAAAATGTCTTACATTTCAAAATCAAAATTTTAGGCCTTAAAAAGTCTTAAATTTACTGAAATATTGTGCTGTAGGTCTTAAATAATTTTAAACGGGTCTTAATTTTCCTATGTCCATGTAAAGCTACCCAATTGAGCTAACACCCATTCAGTCACTAACATTCCATCTCAATAAACGCTTTAATAAAAGTTTTATAACTCAACCTTACCAATATTTGTTTTTAAGGGTTTTTTTTTATGTTTTAACTGGGCCATTAGAAAAAATCTTTAGCATTTAGCCTTGTGTAAGTCTGAAATTTCATTCATAATGGTCTTAAAAAGGTCTTAAATGTCTTAAAGTCTTCAATTTGACTTGATGAAACCTGTTCAAGCCCTAATAAAAAAACTGGGAATAATATATTAGTGCATTAACCCCTGGTTTCACAAACATGGTTTAAGGCTTGTTATGGATTAAATTGCATGTTTGAGCTGTCCCAACTGAAAATAACTTGCAGTGAGATGTCTTAAAACATGTCAGTGACATTTTTTGTCTACAGGTGCACACTAGTAATGTATTTTTTAGGGCTGTTTTTAAAAATATGGCATAAATAGCCTAATTTAACTAAGGTCTAGTCCTGGCTTAAGCTAAGCCCTGTTTGTGAAACTGGGCCTATATGTCACAAGTCTTACTTTAGCGGTGTGTGTTTTATTTTAAATAAAGTGAAATTTGAGAAGCAACCGTTTTAGTTGTTTATTTTAGTCAGAAATGAGGCTTTGTGAGTGTTGAAAGTCTTGGCGAGCATTGAACTGATTGAATCAATGATCCTGCAATTGGCTTGTTTCTCTCAGTTCCACTGAAATGCAGCAAAGCTCCTCTGTTTTGGTTGACATGCTCCAGGGAAAGAGAGCCTAGGACGTGTTCAGACTGTCTCCCAAGCTAATCCAAAACTGATTTTTTTTTAATTCACACACGGCATGTCTGTGAAAAAGCAATATTCCCGGAAATACTTTGCTTGAACATGATTTGATGCTTAAAAAAACATTATAAATTTGCAAACCAACCACATTTTTTTAGACCCTCAAAATATGTTTAATCTGACTTCAAACCATCCCCTGATGGGGGATGTTAAAAAATGTTAAAACATTTTGTGTTACTTTTTAAATAGGAAATTTTTCAATTAATTTAATGCATTTGAGTATATTTAGGTTTATAACAGATCTAGTTCTCATTTTGTTAATAAACATAAATTGTAGTTTCTAAGAAATGGTTGCTAATTACAGGGTTCATACGGGTGCTGGAAATCCTGGAAAATGCTTGATTTTTAAAATAGTGTTTTCAAGGTTAGAAAAGTGCTTGGATTTTGGACAAACTACTTGAACCTGCTTGAATTTGAAATTGCAGGGCTCAAAATTGCGATCGTTTTGGTTGCATATGCGCCTAAAATATATTTGGGAGCATTTGTGCGAGTGCATAAAATTGTTGGTGTGCGACCAGTTTTCATTGCAAAATGTTCACCGCATGCGCAGATTTAGGAGACATTCACGCAGAATGCATATATGCATCAATAAAAGCCAAACGCAGCGCTCAGAAATAGTTGAAACAGTTGAAATGTCAACTTGCTGCAGTAAACAAAGCCTGCAATGCCTGTCCCACCTTAAAGCTCATCTGATTGGCCCACTGCTCTTGAACTGAACGCGAATGGATTGGTTAATACCAGCTGTCAATCACTCAGTTTAAATGACATGGAGCTACAGCCGCGAAAATGTAAAGGTCTGGATACGAGAGAATGGAAATAACACTGACAGATCTTGTTTTAGAAACCACCTAAAGTTACAAATAATGGCACATCTCATCAGTGATCATGTGGTAAATGTTAATCCACCAAAAAGATATGCGCTGAGTTAAAGTCCGCTATGAAAATCACTAAAGCATTCACTGTAAAGTCTGTGAATAAATGCCAATAAATCTATGCTCCAAAGTATTCAACAATTTAAGTTGAAATGCCTTATTGTGTTTTTTAAATAGCACAATGGATTTAAATGTAAAAAAATGCACCTTGAAAGTGCTTGAAAAGTGCTGGAATTTGAAGTTGGAAAAGGTGTAAGAACCCTGTAATTACTCCACCAACACCAGATGCCTCCTTAATAATCTTCTGATCCATGCAGGACAATTAAGAGGCCAAAATTGTCAGTCATTAAAGCTTTTTCTTCCAGTTTTTTTTTTCTCAAATAAAATGCTGCACCGTACACGACACACACACAAGTGCTTTGGCGCAGTACATTTAAAGAGTAATGTGAGTGCAGGCCTTTGAAAGAGGGAGACAGTCACACTTTTGGCTTGTTACAAGGTGTTCATGCACCATTAGTCTGAATTAAAAAAAGCATTCCTCATACCCAGACTATATCCTGTTTGATTTCCAGATAATAGCTCACCTAGTCATTGCATTACATGTTTGCAACTCTCAGACAATGCAGTATATCATCATAAACAATGCACTGCATATTGTGCACATTGTCCTCATTACATTTGGTAGATTTTTTGCAGTTTTGTAAAGTGGAAATGATGGCTGTTGACCTTTTTTTAGGCCCTTCCTGGACATGTTGTATTCTGCGTTGGACTGCGACACAGAGGATTACCAGGCACTGTTTGTGCTTTGCCTCCTGTATGCCATGTCTCACAGTAAAGGTATCAAATCTTTACAGGAATAACAGACTTAAGCAAAGCATGCTAATTGACACTAATGTTTGATTTAGCAAGTTTGTGGTTGTCAAATAAGAAAAAAGGGTGTTTTTAAAATGATGCAAATTGCCATTACTGACATTAATTACATAACATTATACAGATAACTGTGTTGTAGTACTTTAGACATGATTTTCTCTATAGCAAAGTATGTGCACCTTTATTTTACCTCTAACTCTAAAAAGTGATAATAAAAAAAAATATATAATAAAAAATTTAGAGACAGAATAATCAACAGTGTTTTGAAGTATCCACAATAGCAATATTTCCACAACATTACTATCGTATATTGTTGTGTTAAAATATGTAGTATGCAACTAGGGGGCGACACAGCAAGAATGTCACTGATTTGAGTCCCGGCTGGGTCAGTTGGCATTTCCGTGTGGAGTTTGCATGTTCTCCCCGTGTTCGCATGGGTTTCCTACGGGTGCTCCGGTTACCCCCACAGTTCAAAGATATGGTATAGGTGAATTGAATAAGCTAAATTGCCGTAGTTTATGTGGGGGTGTGAATGCAAGAGTGTATGGGTGTTACCCTGTACTGGGTTGCAGCTGGAAGGGCATCCGCTGCGTAAAGCATATGCTGGATAAGTTGGCGGTTCATTCCCAACCTCTGATTAATAAAGGGACTAAGCCAAAAAGAAAATGAATGAATGAATAATGAATAAGTATGCAACTATTCACACAGTAAAGGCAGAAATTAAACAATTTCTTTTGAACTTCCTCCAAAAAAGAAAAATGAGGAAAAAAATGGTTCTGGTTTCCAGAAAAGGTTTAAGCAGCTATTGTATTTTTATAGCTGTTCTCAGCATTGAAAATAAGCAGAAATGTTTATTGAGCAGCAAATCAGCATATTAGAATGATCATGTGACACGGAATTTTGCTTTGACATTACAGTGAAAAGGGTCTTTACAATTAAATTTTTTTGGGGGGGTTGGGGGGCATATTTTTGGCTGTAGTTGCAAAGTTGTGTGTTCTATTCAAAATACTAATAAATGGTTGCTTTATGGTCCGTGTACTAGGCCTGCACAATATATATCGTTTCAGCATTGATATCGCAATGTGCGCATTTGCAATAGTCACATCGCAGGATATGCAATGTTGAGTCTAAATCATAGTTGACCAGGAGCCACAGAAAACATTTGATTTATTGAGCCACTGCTAAGTTAAACAATAATAGAGTGAAAGTTTAGTAAAATAATATAAAATATAAAGCATGTGTTGTTAAGGCCAGTGACTGCATTTAAAGAGAATTTCAAATTTGACTACATTTGGGCACAAAAAAATGATGATGTTTGCAAGTGTATTTAATTATTTATACGATTTAGGGAAAATAAATTCGTACTTACAAATTTTTTTCTTGTTTCTAGTTCAAATATTTACATTTTAAAGCAAAAATAGGATTTTTACGTACCCTATTGGGAGATCATTTTGGTTTTTAGGAAGACTTAAGGTGAAAACCTTCAATAGATGCAAAAAATCAATTTTACTTGATCTCACCTTAATTTTTAGTTATTTGTACCAGAAATGAGACGAAGCAAAGCAAGAAAAGCATTTTTTTGTATTGTAATTTTTCCGTTTCTGTACCTGAATACTTTTAGACTTCCCAGAAATCAAATAGAGCTAGTCAAACCTTCTTGTGAAGCTGTATTCATGTTGCAATTTTTATTGCAGAAAAATTTAATATTGCAATATCAGATTTTTCCAATATCGTGCAGCCCTACCATGTACACTGAAGTATGGTATAAAATATTATTTTAAAACTGTGCGTCTGCCGAATTTATGCCTAGACAGAAGACCATAAATTGAGTTAATTTGACAAAACTGACGAAGAGCTGGTCGACCAATCAGCAAAGAGAGGACACAGAGAACATATTTTAAAGCCGTTTATTCGTTTCGCTTTAATCGCATTTTCATTTTGTGTATAAAAACAAAATGTGACAGAAAGAAAAATACAAATTTGACAAAACTACATTTTTATGTTCGTGAGAGAGTTCAATTTTAGCATAAACCGAAATGAGAAAACCAATTATGCGTAGGTACATAGACCCCTAATAATGCTTAATACTACGATACAATGATTATGTAGTTACACAAATGTAACACATTAGATGACTTCACAGTTCTTTTTACATCTTGTTTACGTGAGCTTGTGTGTATGTGCAGGTATCAACCCAGAGCTCTTGGAGAGAATCCAGCTACCTGTGCCGAATCAAGAGCGGAACACTTACAGTCAGGTGCTGGTGGAGAGAGTGATCCGAATCATGAGCCAAGCTGCTCAACCAGGTACACAGACCTAAAAACAAGCACAAACACACACGTCCTACTCGTATCATCCGCACGTTTACCGATGATTCCTAAAATAATCCTTCGCTTGCTTAGACATGCTCATTTAATATTCCAAGCTGCAGATTCCACTGGTGTGCCTGAACTTGACTATGTAAACCAAAGCACTCCCTATATATTCAGTGTAGTCCTTTACTGATCCTTCAGCCAAGTGATTGAGCAACTTTTTATGTACACATACAGCTTAAACAAAACCTCTTCTGTGTGGTTTGTTTGACAAATATCAGGTGTGTTCTTTAAGACATCTGGTCTTCATCCAAACTAGAAAGTGGTTAAACAATAAATGAATCAAAATGGGCCTGATTTATTTATTTATTCATTTATTTTGATAGTACTTCAAGAGTTCACACTTTATTGCATGATAATAATAGCAGGTTTGGCATGCTGTCTGGGAGAGAACCCTCAACTTGGAGATAATTGAGCCCAGGGCTCCCACCAGGTCAATGAGCATGTAAGGGGGTACGAGATCAGGTAGTTCTCCAGAGCTCCCCCTGGTAAAGGAGGAAAAGGGGGAGATGGGGGGGATTCTTCATAAAACGAAGATGAGGGAGTAATGCTAGTCTGGCTATTTTTAATGAGTTTGGAATGATCCGATTGGCTTAATGATTACAGATGAGAGACCAGCCGCGATCTCCTCTCAAAATTAGTTTGTGAAACTTCACTTAATAAATGTGTCTGATTTTTTTTTTTTAAAGTCAGTTTCTTTTCATAATTCACTTTAGCATTGTTTATTTACTATTATAATTTTTAAATGAGCTATTATTTTGTTTAAAATTATTGTTTTTTTATTACTTTTTACTTGTATTTGTTTTCAGTTTATTATTTTATTCTAGCTTTATTTTAGTTGATGGATATATATTTATGTATATATTTTTTACCAGTTTTGTTTTGACAATAACAGTACTTCTCTGAAATTACATTTGCTTATTTCTTATGTAAAGAAGTTTGAAAAATCTTTTTTTTTCACGAAACATCAGCAGATGTAACACTTTGCGGTGCAAAATTCTAGCCCACAAAATAACATCCCTTTAATATTTATCACTTTTATTTATTAATTAAATCATACTCTTTCCAGTTTATTGATGTTGTGAAAAGCTTCAGGAGCCTGTAACAAAGCGGGCCAGAGCTTTGTAAAGTGTCACTTTAAATGCCGTTTTGACTGATGTACATTTCTTTAGATCCGTAGCCTTTACCACAGCCTTGAGTAACACAAACTGCAACCATTTCCTCTAACCGTCCATTTGTTTCACCTTTGTTAAGAAAAATTAAAGCCAATTTCTCCTTTTAGATCTCCTGTAATTGTGACATTTGAATGTTGATTTGCTTCACGATCACGTTCTTACATTGCTCAGCTCAAAGCTGGTATTCAGCTATACTTAGAACTAAAATGTAGAACTGATTGAGCCCACAATATACACATGATGTCATCCTGTTGCATGATACTTACTCTTTGTAATTTTTACATTTCCATCCAGAATCCATTGTGACACTAGCATGACAAGAAGCTGAACTCATCTCCCTTTCATTTGCAGCACATTTGTGTGCCAACATTGTTGTTTGGCTGGTTGCACACAATCCTTAATGTCTCATGCTTCCTTTTTCAAAGGATATTTCACCCAAAAATGAACATTTAGTCACCCTTAAAGGTTTCCAAACCTTTGAGGTTTTTTTTTCTGTTGAACACAAAAGATTATTTTCTTGAAGAATTGACATCCATAATAGGAAAACCATAAATCCAAAATTCTTCATAATGTGATATTTAATGTTAAACAGAAGGGAGAAACACTGAGATGGTCAGAAGTTAATAAGTCACATGTTTCTTTTAGAATTTTGTTTTTAAATAAAATATCACATTGATTGATTTCTAAAATTAGAGCAATTGCAGCTAATGTGCTTGATGCTATGCTGTGATGACAAATTGCTTGTGTGCATTTCAGATGGGAAGGTGCGTCTTGCCACCCTGGAGTTAAGCTGTCTGCTTTTGAAACAGTCCGTGTTGTCTGGCTCTCAGTGCATTATAAAAGACATCCATTTGGCCTGTTTGGAGGTAGGGGTCTTAACAAAGAGCAGCTGTACTATCACATGTTCATGTTCAGCATTTTATGAATGCCAGCAGTGTAATATGATTTGCTAGATCTCTTTTAGATTTAGTAAACGAGTTTATGAGTAATTTAAGTTACCAAATGGGAATGTTGAAAACTGTGAATATATTTGAAGAAGTATAGTTGTATACACGTAACACACATACAGTTGAAATCAGAAGTTTACGTACACTGTATAAAAACCATTATATACTTACACCATTTTTTTGAATGTCAGATGTTAAATGTGACTAAACTTTTTCTCCTTTAAGTAAGTTAGGACTACCAAAAATGTTTATATTTGCTTAATAGCAGAATAATGAGAGAGTTATTTCTTAGAGAAATTTCTATAACTTTTTTTTTTGAAAGTCAAAAGTTTACATACGTTAAGATTACTGTGCCTCTGAAAAAAACCCAGATGATGGTGACAAGGATTTGGAAGTTTCTGATTGGCTAAATGCCAACATTTGAGTTAATTGGAGGCACATCTGTAGATTAGTATTTAAGGCGAACCTCAAACACACTGCTTTCTTGTGTAACAACATGGGAAAATAAAAATAATTCAGCCAAGACATCAGGAGGAGAATTGTGGAGCTCCAAAAGTCTGGTTCTTTTTTGGTTACAATTTCCAGATGCCTAAAGGGACCACACTCATCAGTTCAAACAATTGTACGCAATTCTAAACAACAATGGAATGTCCAGCCATCATACCACTCTGTGAGGAGAAGGATTTTGTGTCCCAGAGATGAATGTGCTATTGTGCGAACTGTGTGTTTCAACCCCAGAACAAACCCAAAACGCTTTGTGAAGATGCTGGCTGAAGCTGGTAAGAGAGTTTCATTATCCATAGTGAAACTAGTCCTGTACTGACATGAGCTGAAAGGCCACTCATCAAGAAAGAAGCCATTACTCCAAAAGCACCATAAAAAGTTTGCAAAATAACACAGGGAAAAAAGACTTTAATTTTTGGAGACATTTTCAGTGGTCTGATGAAACTAAAATGTAACTGTTTGGCCATAATGGCCATCGTTACACTTCAAGGAAAAAAGGGGAAGCTTACAAGACTGGGAACATCATTCCAACCTATGGGGGTGGCAGCCCACAAATCTGACTCGGTTACACCAGTTCTGTGAGGAGGAGTGCGCCACAATTCCAGCAAACTATTGTGAGAAGCTTGTGGAAGGATACCCAAATGTTTGACCCAAGTTGTAGAGTTTAAAGGCAATGTTACAAAATAATAAGTGAATGTATGTAAACTTTTGACTGTCTAGAAAGTAATAAAAAATTCTCAATCCAAAAAAAAAAGATTTATTCTGACATTTGGCAAATATAAATTATTTTGGCAATCCTAACTGACCTAAAACAGAAAATGTTTAGTATTATTTAACATCTGACATAAAAAAAATGGTTATGCCTTTTTATAGAGTGTATGTAAACTTCTGGTTTCAACTGTACGTGTACACATGTGTGGCTTTTTTTTTTTTTTCATCAGCAGATAAAATGCTTTTATCACAATTATTATGTATAAAATATATCAAATTTTTACGAATTGTGACCCCTACTCAAATGTCGTACACGATAACAATAGTTTATTTACCAAAGCAAATACTCTAAGACTTACTTACAGCAATAGTTAATAGATGACTTATTGGAAGAGTCTGTTAAATGATCCCAGAGCAGCCCTGAAATGCTAATTCATCATCATCTTTTTACATTGCCATTGTTTTCTAAACTCCTAGGTTTTACCCATTTGTCTGCCAGAAGTTTTTAATTGTTTTAAAGATAATAAAATATGTGGATGATCACTTACTAATTTATATATTTTTGTAAGGTCAAGTTTCAATAAGTTAATATAATGAATCATCATTTCACCAATATTCTGGCATTTTATTTTTTTTTAAAAGTTATTCATAAAGCATAATATATTGTGATAAATGTTTTCGTGTATATAACTTTTTTCCCATGTAAGAAATCGTTGAAAACGTAAATACCAAACAAAAAAAAAAGGAAAAATTTATTAAAATAATACCAATTGTGAACAAATAAGGATATTTATCAAGAATTTATCAAGATGTCATTTACATCAGGGGTGCCCAAACACAGTCCTGAAGGGCCGTTTTCCTGCAGAGTTTAGCTCCAAACCCAATTAGACACACCTGAACTAGCTAATCAAGCTCTTTCTAGGTATACCAGAAGCATCCTGGAAGGTGTTGTAGCATGTCAGAGCTAAACTCTGCAGGGACACCGCCCAGGACTGAGTTTGGACACCCCTGATTTACATGAATAAACATATTAATCTAATTCACTCTCATAAATGCAAGTAATATTTTAATTCCATTTTGACCAATATTTTAACTGTAGGAAAATCAAATCTGTAAAAAGATTTTAAATGATCTTAAATGTTGTTGTTTTCTCAGACTTCAAACAACTATTTATTAATTAATGTTTCATTAAAGCATTCTTATCTTGGTGCCTTATTAACATACGAAAACAGATCTAATTTTTCATAGTTTGAACCTGTGACTTTTTCTGATTACCAGGAAAAAAAGTATGAAAAACAATGTCGTCTAACATTTAAGACACGTCAAATGTGTGCCATTCTATATTTCTTTGTACATGTATGTTTTATATGAGAAATACTCAAAAGTACTACATTGTGGTGAATGTTTTAGTGATGAATATTCCTTATAACCTGCTTCGTCAATAAAGATAAGGAAATGCACATGTATTTATCTCTCACTAACCGAAAAGGATCCGCTTGAAATTTGTAACTGTAAAAAAAATAAATGAATCATGATGATTGCCTTGTCAACAACTGCAAACAAGTCTATCCAAAATGGATTGCATAATATGTCTAACTTAGCAGCCATTTCTTAACAGTATGCACACTTTGGTTTTTCCCAGTAATTTTTCTTTTATTGAGTAATGACTGCTTTCATTCTTCTTTTGAAACAAGTCTAATTTACAGGAAAAGGGACCTTTTAAATGTTTATATTGTGCAACTCAGTCATTTCTATAATGATCTTTTTTTATATTTAGGGAGCCCGAGAAGAGAGTCTTCACCTTCTGAGACAATTTTACAAGGCAAGATGGTCTTTCCCTTACTTTAGATCAAATGAAATCACCAGCGTTCAAGCACTTACTGGAATCTGGATGGTTTAAAGCAACGGACCCTCTTGCTAATCATTTTCGTAATTATCCCCTAGTCATCCCACTTGCGTTTGATTTCCTTTTAAAGTCTGAGGAAGAGTTAAGCTCTCATCCTAAAGACTTTGCTGTTTTGATATTCTGGAAAATCCCAACAGTTTCCTGCCGAAACAAGTCAGCGCTCTTGGTGGTATTTTCACATTGAGACATTTCTGTGAAAGTGTACTGCTATTAAAAATACTACTCAGATTCCTGCAAGACAGCAAAGTACAGTATTGTGTTTAACCTTTGTTTTTGTTTTTTGCCATTCTGTATTTTTTTCTTTACATTGAAGGATTTTTTCCCATGTTTTATAGCAGCCTGCAGGCCTTTTTTTAATCTTCACTTTTTTAAATTTTCCGAGAAGTCCTGAAATTTGAGAGCTCTGCCTTGATGGTGTTTTGTAAGGGCAGCATTTGCTTTCACATTTCAGTAAAAAACTCTTAAGAATGCGTTACATAAATTCCAATTATATGCAAAAGAAGTTTGGAGGACGGCATGTAAATAATGACATGACTGAATGTTCTGTTCTGGGATTATAGTGAGCCCTGGGAGGACCTGTGTTTTTGCTATCTGATCTGTGCTCCTTACGGGCGCACATAATGGGATCAGCGTGTCCCGACTTTTCCAAGAAACTGAATAGACATGTAGTAGTCAGAAGTCTGGTCACACCTACTGTATGCCATTTCTTTTGTCTGCGCTACAGCAGACAACAGTGAAGTCAAAACAATGAAATAACAGAACTGAAAGCACTGAAATTATCCAGTGACCAAAAATGGCTTTTTATTCCATTTGTAGAGTATGACTGTTCTGAATAATTGAACTCATACGCCTTTTCTCTTTAATTCTGTACTGTTACTGCCTTTTTTCAGCATGTTTCTTCCCTTTAACCTTCCCTTGGGACTTTTCATTGACTGATCATTCACACTGATTCATGTTTATTGATCTTTTGAGAGTGCTGACGTTGGGTGATGACACAAGTTGAGTAATACCATTACATTTAATGTTACAGTCATCCTGAAATAAGAACAATTAGAAATTAGTTTCTGTATGGTCAAAGATGAGTGCTTCATTCATATTGTCAGCTTTTAATTGACGTTTGTCTTTACCCCTCACGTGATCTTTCAGAATTCATTCATATATGTTGGCTTGCTGCTTAAGAAATGCTTATTGTTGTTGCGGTTATTTCTATAATTATTTCAATAATATATAATTATTATTACTATAATTAAAAAGTATTATTCTTATTATTATTATTGAATACACTTTTACTGCTTAATATTTTTGTGAGAATTACTTTTTCAGTATTTAAATAGAATTGATTTAATTATTTTCATTATTTTTATATACAAAACTTTTGTTATTAATGCATGTGCTGTCACCTATATAATTTTTTTTCATTTCATAGTATCATCCTTGCTGAATAATATAATATAATATAATATAATATAATATAATATAATATAATATAATATAATATAGGCGACGCAGTTGCGCAGTAGGTAGTGCTGTCGCCTCACAGCAAGAAGGTCGCTGGTTCGAGCCTCGGCTGGGTCAGTTGGCATTTCTGTGTGGAGTTTGCATGTTCTCCCTGTGTTCGTGTGGGTTTCCTCCGGGTGCTCTGGTTTCCCCCACAGTCCAAAGACATGCGGTACAGGTGAATTGGGTAGGCTAAATTGCCCATAGTGTATGAGTGTGAATGAGTGTGTGTGGATGTTTCCCAAAGATGGGTTGCGGCTAGAAGGGCATCCGCTGCATAAAACATGTGCTGGATAAGTTGGCGGTTCATTCCGCTGTGGCAACCCCAGATTAATAAAAGGACTAAGCCGAAAAAAAAATGAATGAATAATATAATATAATATAACATAACATAACATAACATAACATAATATAATATATGAGCCTGAACTGAAGAGTACTGTGTGTTTTATTTTCCTGTATGGTAATCGTTTCCCTGTACTGTTTCTCTTCCCTCAGGGGGAGGAGATCTTCCTGGATATGTTTGAGGATGAGTACAGGAGCATGATGGTAAGCAGCTTTACTGAACACATCATTGTTGTCTTTGTTGCAACTTTACTCTTGCTGTGTGTCAACCTGATGATACAGCAACACATCCTGCTTCAGAAGTGAGTGAAGCCTCTGTTATCAGAGTATTTCTGGGTAAGGAGTGGCTAATGCTTAACTGCTTCCTTTAACAGAAAATAGTTTCCTGGTGATTTTCATAACTTACTTGCTTCAGGTTGCAGCAAACCTGTGTGTCATACTTCCTTCCATGGAATGAATAAAATATAAATAAATAAATATGTATATATGTGTGTGTGTATTAATTATAAAAAACGCTATAAACATAAAGTATCATTAAACTACTCCATATTAGTAGTGTACTGTTGTTTCATGTGATTGACATGTTGCAAACAGACATTGTGGACTACAGGGAAGTATAGAATCTTGTTACATTCATGATATTTTTATGTTTTTTTTTTATTTTATTGTTTTTTTTTTGCAGCTTGACAGCCTCGTTTATCATTATTAACTGATATTATAATTAAAATGGAGGCCTGGATATTCATTAAAAATATACTTTTTGTGTTTAATGAGTTAAAATATGTGGAAAGAAAAATTAAAATAGGTGAAATTTAAAATGTTAAACATAACCACCATGTACTGAATCAATTTACACCACATTTAGCTTTAGAAACAGTACCAGCTACCAAATCTAGTGTTTAATGTCTTTACTTTTTCTCTTTGTGTATGTGTTTATAGAGTAAGCCTCTAAACGTGGAGTATCTTATGATGGATGCATCCATTTTGCTTCCTCCCACTGGCACACCCCTTACCGGCATTGACTTTGTGAAGCGGTTGCCCTGTGGAGATGTGGAGAGGACACGCAGGGTCAGTCATAAACACATACACTCATTCTGAAAGCCCTGAGATTGAATTATACGCACGGATCCCGTGGCCTTTTGTCAAATATTCTGGCTTTATCAAAAGCCTCCCTTCTCTCACATTGCAAGAAAGCTTGTGTTTCTTGGCCAGTGTTTCCACCGTTTGTCTTCTGGGAAACCATGCACTGCATTTTGGAAATGGATTTCATGTGTTTCAGAGATGTAACAATGGCAGGCTTTCTGCTGTGTGGGTAATGCAGAATATCTACTTAATTTGGTCTAAATAGCAAGTATGTGTGTTTAGAGATGCAGTTGTGGACATGAATGAAAGACCAACAGTAAAATGCCAAGTTTTGTTCAGTCAATACTAGGTCTGCACAATATATAGTTTCAGCTTCGCTATCGCAATGTGTGCATTCGTAATATTCACATCGCAGAATCTGCAATGTTGAACTGGTATTATAATTGATTTGAAAATATTCATGATTTCAAGTCATTACATTTCAGTTTAACCATACAGTTACCAAAACATTTATTATCTATGTGTGTTTTTATCATTTAAGTCATAAGAAATTACGTTAATTGTATTTATCTCTATATAGGATAAAGACTATAGTGTTATTTTACATTTGATTTAAAAATTTGTGTATCTGAATATTGCTAGATCTCTAGAAAATCATAGAGCACTGTCTATTTTGTTTGTACAATATTGTTGCTCCACTGTATTTCTCAGTGTTTGTGATTGGTTTATTATATTTTATGAAGATGCACTTTCTTTAAAAAAATCATCCTGATGTATAGAAAATTATGAATTCTTTCCAAATAGATCGTTTCATTTCATCTGGTGAAATTATGTATTTAATATCGCAATATATGTTGTATAAAAATTAAATATTGCACTGTCAGTTATTTTCCAATATCATGCAGCTCTAGTCAATACCAATAATATATTTATGAAATTTACCTTTTATGCTATATTATGCTACATTAGATAGTAGCACAACAGAGAAAATAACATATTCTTAATAATTGTTGCTTGCTTTTTTATCATGCCCAAAGCAGTCTGTTATTTCAGTTTTTAAGAATAACCAACCTATGTAATAATTTAAAGATTATAGTAAGATAAATCTGAGAGGTTTATGTTTATTTGATGCTTTATTTATGTTTTTATCATATTTATTGTTTGTATGAAGGGTAAAAAGAAATAAAAGGTTAACATATTTGTAATAGGTTTATTTCTAAATTATTATATTGCCTAGTTCTGTAGCAGAAGGTTTTGTAGACTTGGCAAATACATTTTTAGACCTTTGTACAAACATCCATTTAGGATGTTCTTTGCAGTTTTTCTGAGGCATTTTGCATTTTTGAATCATATTATTCTGAAATTATATTGGGATATACATTTTGGCCATATCGTCCAGCCACCTTCCACTTTCACAAACGGCTATATTACATTTATTAGTATATGCATAGAACATTTCCCAGTGATGGGTTGCAGCTGGAAGGGCATCCGCTATGTGAAACATGTGCTGTATAAGTTGGCTGTTCATTCCGCTTTGGCGAACCCTGATAAATAATGAGACTAAGCCAAAAAGAAAATGAATGAATGCATAGAACAAATGTAAGGAATGTTTGCTTGAATGATACTGTGTTGATTTCCATTTAATATTTAACTTTACATAAAGCAATGCATTCATAAAACTGTACCAAGAGATGCAATTTTAAACATAGTATTACTGAAACATTTTAATATATCAAGGGAGTCACGGTGGCACAGTGGGTAGCGCAATCGCCTCAAAGCAAGAAGGTCGCTGGTTTGAGCCTCGGCTGGGTCAGTTGGCATTTCAGTGTGGAGTTAGCATGTTCTCTGCGTGTTCTCCCACAGTCCAAAGACGTGGTATAGGTGAATTAAGTAAGCTAAATTTTCCGTAGTATGTTTGTGTATGAGTGTGTATGGATGTTTCCCAGTGATGGGTTGCAGCTGGAAGGGCATCCGCTGCGTAAAACATATGCTGGATCAATTGGCGGTTCATTCCGTTGTGGCAAACCCAGATTAATAAAGGGACTAAGCCGAAAAGAAAATGAATTAATTAATATATCAAGACTCTCTATAAATGTCACAGTATGGATGTGCTTTTTGATTGAAGTCACTGAGATACATTTTTAATATTTTGCAGACCATTTTGAAAGAAATCTTTGCACTCATGTGGAGCAAAAACTCCAGGAAGATTCAGATCGTTTATGCTGCATGTTCATAATTGATTGTTGTTACAGCTTCAGCTACTTATTTGTGTCCCTGCAGGCTATCCGTGTTTTCTTCATGCTGCGATCGCTGTCCTTACAGCTACAGGGAGAACCAGAAACTCAGCTTCCTCTAACACGACCAGAGGATCTCATCAAGACTGATGACGTGCTTGACCTCAGTAAGGCCAAATGAAATGTTTTCAGGTTTTCAGTGCTGACTTTTTCAATTTTACTTTCGTTTTCAGAAATGTTTTATTTGTCTAACAAGATACAGTAGTCAATATTTGAAGTGGATCTAAAATGTTTTTAAAAATTGTCCTAAAACAAAAATGGGGGTTGTTCAGTTGTTTTAGTACAACTTTGATGAAAGGTTTTGTTCTGGGTCACCTTGAGCACCTCTGTGCTTTGTCAACGCACTAATCACTAGGCTATTTACACTGACACAATTTCTGAAAGATTACTATGCCTGCATACCATAATTTAGTAAACTTCTTAAAGCAGCTTGATAAAACAGCAACGTGAGAATTTGACGTACTCCTGTCAGTTTCCTTAAAAGTATAGTCTTTTTTAGAACTCGGAGCAGATATAGTAAATGTGAGCTATCTTATATTGTTTTGTATTATTATGAGTCATTTGGTGACACACAGACGAATATTTTATTGTAAAGTTTCTCCACTTTTGACACTCATAAATGTTTATAAAGTCATTGTGCTCACTAAAGAACTATGTTTCACAAACTGTTCAAGTTTAAACAGTTTGCTGGCAAATTTAATGTTATCTGCACAGATTTGGCACATTTACCTAACTCATGAGTAGGCCCACACAAAATCTTCACACACAGAAATCTGCAGATTTCCGCAGATTTTTAGACCATCATTGAGTCTATGTATTTATTTGTGTAAATGTGTGTAAATGTTATATTTATTCAGTTTTTAAATTAATTTCTCTAATATTATTGTTACATAACAATAGTAATAATAAAATGTTCATATGATTTATTTACAATACAGTTTGTAAAGTAATACTTTTTGTCTTTTGTTAGATGTATTATATGAGAGACTTGCTTTGTTTACCAAATAAGTGGATCTAATTGGATTTACATTGTTAACACTAAATAAAAGGTAAAGATTTATTCTTTTTCATTTCATATATTACATTTTAGTTATGATACTCCTAAAATCATTCTGCATAAATCCGCAGATTTTTGTTTACAAAATTCTCCGCAGAAATAGCAAAAAATGTCCGCAGATTCCGTCTGGCCCTACTCATGAGTCAAATTGCCAGATTGTGCAAAATCTACACATCTCAGTGATTAATGGCATGCTGTATTGTTTTGCTTGAAGCTACCTAACTTCAACTATCAGCAAATATGTTTGTTACATATGGCCTGTTTGGTGTATTTTTACTTATTTATTTAAACTTTGTTCTTCTTCTTAAAATGCTATATGTAGTGCATAGAAGAGTGTCCTGTATGAAAGACATATTTTCTATAACATTATTTATTAGAAAATATTTTCATTTCTGAGGATTTTACATCACTGCAGCTGTATTTAATAAATCACAGAAAACATTATGTTTGGGCTTGCAAGTTGTAAAGTACATCAGCATCAAATCTAAGATTTAGTGACCATACATCACTGAACATAACCTGTGTTTATACACACTTTTTTTGGTTACCTTTTTTATTTTTATAAATAAATGAATCACACTCACAACATCCTGTCTTATCAGAATTGTCACCCCTCATTTTCATGCGAATCTTTTGATACTTGATAACTAACTTGATAACTAGCTTCTACCGCTGAGTGATTCACATAAACTCAATTGCGTGCTAGCTGCTTTTTTTTTCTGAGGTATCAGATAAAATGCAGGTTAATGAAGATGAAACAGCAGCCCTTTGCTTGAATTATTATTGAATTAGAATGTCAAATAAATAGGTTTCTCGTGAACTGCGACCATCTTTATGCTTTTGAGTTCCATGTTATGTTCTCGCACTCGTTCGCAAAACTGTTTACCACACATGATGAAATCGCACTCTCGTCACCTATGCACCTCTTTCATGCAATCTGTGGGTTTGCACTGTTAACTGATTCTCACTTCAGCCCTGATGTGTTGTGTGGAAGGTCCTCATTTCAGAACCTCTCACATCTCAGTGGTTGTGTCCAGGTGTCCTGGTTAAAAAGAGACTTTGACAGGTAAGAGGGGGTGTGTGTGCAAGCAAACTGACTCAGACCTTCCACTGTCGCAGAGGCCTCTTTGCTAAAGCTGGTGCAGCTGTTGTGGGCTGCAGTCTTGAGCTCTTCCAGTATATCTGGTGTCTAACTGTAAGGCTGTTTGTGAAGCACCTACGGCCTGGGTCAGAGAGTGGGCAGAACGAGCTTTTGGAAGTGTAAGCTGGTGGGAGGGAGCTCAGATTTGGCTCTGAAAATCAACCCACCACAGCTTCCTGTCTCACAGCAGTTTGTGCATAAAAGGGTTAATACAAAACTCTGGCATCTGACATTTTTTGCTCATGGTTTGTATGCGTTGATGTATCAGATATCAAGGGTAGCATTAGGTCAAAGAGGGGATGATTTAACTTTTTTACCTAATTTAATGGTATGGTTCACACGAAATTGAAAACTTCTGTCATCATTTACTCTCCCTTCATTTGTTCCAAAGCTGTTAGAGTTTTTTTTTTCTTCTGTTGAACACAAAATAAAATATCTTGAAGGAAGCTGGAAACCTGTAACAAGTTTTCTTTTTCATTGACTTAGTAGTAGTACTTAATAGTATTTATTTTTCTATGAATGTCTGTAGTCTACTTTTTCCAGCTTTCTTCAAAATATCTTCTGTTGTGTTCAGCAGAAGAAAGACACTCATAAAAGTTTAATAATAATAATAAATCCTTACATTTATATAGCACATTTCTGGACACTCAAAGTGCTTTCACATTTTTGGGGGAATCTCCTCATCCACCACCAGTGTTCCGCATCCACCTGGATGACGTGACAGCAGCCATAGTGTGCTAGACTGCACAATAGCTGGTTGGTGGAGAGGAGACAGTGAAGACGACAATTATGATATGGTTAGGAGGCCATGATGGACAGAGGCCAGTGGGCAAATTTGGCCAGGAAGCTGGGGTTAAACCCCTACTCTTTTTCGATTGACATCCTGGGATTTTTAACAACCACAGAGAGCCTGGACCTTGGTTTAACATCTCATCCGTAAGACTGCGCTCACTGAGCTATATGCTGGGGCGTTAGGACCCACACAGACCGCAGGTTGAGGGCCCCCTGCTGGCCTCACTAGCACCATTTGCGGCAGCAACCTAGCTTTCCCATGTGGTCTCATGTGACCATGTGAGAGTTGCAGAGAGCTAGCTGCCAACTGTAAACAAGTTTAAAACCACTTCAGGGTTCGTAAACATTTGTATACACATGCACATTCAGTGGGGGGCAAAGTATGTGATCCCCTGCTGATTTTGTATGTTTGCCCACTGACAAAGAAATGATTGGTCTATAATTGTAACAGTAGGTCTATTTTTACTGTCAGAGACAGAATAGCTGATTTCAATTTTAAGGAGGGAAAGAAGTATTTCACCCCTTCACAAAACATGACTTCAAATCCTTAGTTTGCAATCACAGAAGTCAGGCATTTCTTGTAGTTGGCCACCAGGTTTGCACATCTCAGGTTTCCATCTAAGCAGGCATTGTGTCCTACTTCTACTGGCAGAGCCTCTTCAAGTCATTAGGGTAAAGAATTAAGTAAATATACTGTAAATATACTTTATTAAAAATATATATTATTTATATTTATAATGTATTTTATTTCCACTGTTTGTATTTGACTAATCAGTTGTGACAATGATCATGTGAACTATGAAGGAAGAGCAATACAAAAAAGAACAGTAACTTTAACTCCATTTATTTAGCTGTTAATACAAATTTGAATGAGATATTATGAATGTATATTAAAGGCATAGTTCACCCAAAAGTGAAAATTTGCTGTTAATTTACTGACTTTTTTTTCTAAACAGTAATGGTTATTTAAACCATTGTGCTCTGGTTCCATATTTTTAATGGAGGTCAGTGGGTGCCATAACCTTTCGATTAAAAAACAAACAAACATATGAATGCAGAATATAATTAATACCCGTGGCTCCTGACGATAGTATTATGAAGTGAAACCATTGCTTTGTGCAACAAAGATGACTGAACATTTTATCAATCAATCTTTATTACCTGATGTCCACAGCCTGACCAGATATACTGAAGAATGCACTACACTGATCTCATCACATTGTGACTTTCATTTTTAAGTGAGCTTTCTCTATAAATGAAAATGCACAACCGATCATTTTTTGTGGTTTCAGACTTTGTTCAAAAAGGAATTATATGACGCACAAAAAAATCTCTCTTTCCTTTTATTTGTAAAAAATCTCTTTACATTACACTCAGTGTTTAGAGTTGGCACATCTTGCATCATCATGATTTGTGATAACACTGGGCCTTTTGATGTTCTTTTGAATGTGAATCCTGGAATGGCTCATCACTTAGTAGATGGAAGAATCGCTTTGCTCTCAAATGACGAGACAGCCTGACACTCAGACATACAGACAGACAGATCGACCTGAGAAACTGATGTGCTACTGATCTGTGTTATTTTTAGATGTGCAGGAAATGATGTGCGCACATAACAGTACAAACATCACACAGTGCATTGTGTGAACTTTTTGAATTCTTCCTGAAATTTTTTTAAAATCGTTTTTTCTTTTCTTTTTTAGTTTTTAGTTTTTTTTTTTTTAAAGAACACAGTCACTGAAAAACATGCGACTACATTCTCAAATGCATTTGATCCCATTTTTGGTTCCCTTTTTCATGTTTATGCATAATCATTATTACACATGACGTGAACTCTTTCTGAGGAAGTTTCTCAGAAAAAGTTTCTCACCTTGAACACTTAGTCACATGGTACTTTTGTATGTAACACCTCACCCCCACTTGCTGAAATCTCTTCTATTAATAGATGTGTGCTAAAATACACTTGCATATTACATTTTCTCTTGAAATTAAACAGGATGTAACTATTTGTGATATCTGGATGCTCTGATTCTGTTACTTGTGTGAAGGATTAAGTTGAGCAGTTTGTCTGTCAGTAAAATACATTTATGATGTGCTGAAGTTTGTTTTCATGTTTTATAGAGTCTCATTTAGTTGACACTTGCATTAGAATCCCAAGCTCATTTTTACGTAATGTTTTTTAGCCAAAGAAATTTTTTGAAATGTACATTTCTATAGTTACAATTGGCTAAAAATACATTTTTTACACTTTTGTAAAGGATTGAGTTGCAAGTAGTGATTTTAACAATACTCTAATGTTCAGTTAATCAATAGCCATGTACACACTTTCTAGGTTCATCTTCTAGTACTTAACCCTGTTGTGTAATCACACAGTTCTGTAAATCGTTGGAGAGACGAACAAAGTGGCACATGAATAATGCATTTAATCAACAGTAGCTTGATAAACTACAAGCTACTTATCTAGAAAATAGCTAAGCTATTGTCAAACTACACTTTTAACAAATTACCTAAGTTACACTTCCTAAAAGTACCTAGTTACATTGAAGTTACTTTTATACTACAAGCGTATACTACAAAAAGTGTATAAACCTTCATTTTAAGTGTTCTCATTTACAATTAAATACAATTATGATGTCAAAGTTTAATGTTTCATTACACATTGCTCTTTTCTCCATTCCTGTATTTAATTTGTTCAAACATTTTTTTAAGGTTATATATTGACCTTATTCTTCATGGACAAGCGGGCACAGACATTAGAACCTTATTGGCTTGAAACTTCGAGTCGCATTCACTTCCATTGATTTTTAGAGCTTAAAAAAGCTTTTTATCCTGCTTGATGTTGCAAACTGATATATTCTTATTATATTATTCATATTCATAAACAACACTTGTTTGTAGAGCAAATAGTTTGGCCATTTTCTGATGGTTTATTATTCCATTTCTCCCATAGGAAACTCAATTGGAAGTTCTAAAACGATCACAAAAATGAGCGCATTTCAGAATAGCTGATTTGTTATAGTTTATGACAGCAAAGTTAGTTAGTTAATTTATAAAGCACAATAAAAAAACAGTTGTTAACCATTGTGCTGTACAAACCTAAAATCAATTTATCAAAAATAGAAAGCAACAGATAAAACAACATAGAATACATCCAACATACCACACAGCATCAACCATAAATAACAAGGCACCAGATAGGTACAATAGGATCAATTGTCTCCCGATTTAAAAGCTCTTTCTAGGAGGTGTAGTTTAAGTTTCCCTCTAAACAAAGATTTATTGGATGGCCTGTTTCACATTTTAGGACCTACTACAGAGAAAGCTTGATCTTCCTTTTCCTCAGTTTGGATCTGGGAACTACTAGCATTTTCTGCCAGCTATTTTAACATTAATAAGATTAGGGAGAGAAGTCGGATCCTGGCCATTTAATACCTTAAAAACATACATCATTTTTTTTTTAGGGAGCACAGGATAGAAGTAATGTGTTTAAACTTGCATATGCCAGTAACTAGCCTAGCGGCTGCATTTTGGACCCCTTGAAGAAGATTTATATAGGATTAGCCAATACCCACATAAATTGTGGTACAGTAGTCCAAGCGTGATGATATAAAGGCATGGATAATTCTCTCGAATTCCGCACGAGTTAAAAAGTCTTTCACTTTGGCTAATTATTTTAGATGGAAAAAACAAGATTTCACTACTGCATTTACCTGTTTGTCAAGTAGAAGGGCAGAATACAGGATAAAACCTAGATTTCTTACAGATGATTAAATGCAGTCGGGTAAATTGTCCAACATTTGATTCAGCTTTCCCGAGCCAGCTAGATGTTCAAAAACAATTGCCTCAGTCTTCTTCTCATTTAGCTTTAACCTCTGACAAACAGACAGACAGTACATATAGCCCGGCACTCTCTTTTTGCTTGAGAGGCACATAGATTTGTGTGTCATCAGCATAAAAGTGATAAGGTAGACCATACTTCTTAAATATTGAGCCCAAGGGAAACGTATACAAACAGAACAGAATACATACTGAAAAGATCTGTTTGACAAATAATATTTGAACCACTCAAGTACAGCACCTTTTAGGCCAGCACCTTCACATTGAAGTACACCCAAGTTCACATTGGGCCTTCGTCTTTTAATGTTGCGCTCTCTCGTTAACTAGCTTAAATCCATTAACTTCTGCTACATTACTAAACACAAGGTTTCTTTTAGTCTTGTATGTGAGATTTAAATTTGAAAACTTATGCAGGACTCTTTTCCGAGATAGCATCAGAGTGGATGTCATTCAATGTTGTTTTTTTAAATGACATACAACTCGCATTGACAGGTGAAATCTGATCTCCCTGCCTACACAGCAGGTGCAAATACACGCATCTGATTCACATCTGATTTCAACATAAGAATGAGACCTGAAACCCATCTGAGAATATCAGAATCGATGTGATTTTGTTTTTCGTTTTCCTGATAACACATACAGTGCATCCGGAAAGTATTCATAGCGCTTCACTTTTTCCACATTTTTTATGTTACAGCCTTATTCCAAAATGGATTAAATTCATTTATTTACCTCAAAACTTTACACACAATACCTCATAATGACAATGTGGAAAAAAGATTTTTGAAGAGGTTGCAAATTTCTTAAAAATAAAAAACCTGAAAAATCACATTTGCATACAGTAAGTATTCACAGTCTTTGCTCAATACTTTGTTGATGTACCTTTGGCAGCAATTAAAGCCTCAAGTCTTTTTGAATATGATGCCACCTGTCTTTGGAAATTTTTTGCCCATTCTTCTTTGCAGTACCTCTCAAGCTCTATCAGGTTGGATGGGAAGCAACGGTGTACAGCCATTTTCAGAAATGTTCAATAGGATTTAGATCTGAGCTTTGGCTGGGCCACTCAAGGACATTCCCAGAGTTGTTGTGAAGCCACTCTATTGATAATTTGGCGATGTGCTTTGTTTGGGTCATTGTCCTGCTGGATGATGAACCGTCACCCAAGTCTGAGGTCAAGAGCTCTCTGAAGCAGGTTTTCATTCAGGATGTCTCTGTACATTGCTGCATTCTTCTTTCCCTCTATCCTGACTAGTCTTCCAGTTCCTGCTGCTGAAAAACATCCCCACAGCATGATCCTGCCACCACCATGCTTCACTGTAGGGATGGTATTAGCCTGGTGATGAGCGATGCCTGGTTTTCTCCAAACGTAATGCCTGCCTTTCACTCCAGAGTTCAATTTTAGTCTCATCAGACCAGATAATTTAGTTTCTTATGGTCTGAGAGTCCTTTAGATGCCTTTTGGCATATTCCAGGCGGAGAGTGGGTTCCGCTGGCCACTCTATCATACAGACCTGATTGGTAGATTTTTGCACAGATGGTTGTCCTTCTGTAAGGTTCTTCTCTCTCCAAAAAAGAATGCTGGAGCTCAGACAGAATGACCATCGGGTTATGGATCACCTCCCTGACTAAGCCCTCCGATCACTCAGCTTAGATGGCCGGCCAGCTCTAGGAAGAGTCCTGGTGGCTCCAAACATTTTCCACTTGCGGATGATGGAGGCCACTGTACTCATTGAAACTTTCAGAGCAGCAGAAATTTTTCTGTAACCTTCCCCAGCCTTGTGCCTCGAGACAATCCTGTCTCGGAGGTCTACAGATAATTCCTTTGTCTTCATGCTTGGTTTGTGCTTTGACATGCACTGTCAACCCTGGGACCCTATATAGACAGGTGTATGCCTTTTTATGTCCAATCAACTGAATTTACCACAGCTAAACGCCAATTAAGGTGCTGAAACATCTCAAGAATGATTAGTGGAAACAGAATGTACCTGAGCTCAATTTAGAGCTTCATGGCAAAGGCTGTGAATACTTATGTACATGTGATTTTTATTTTATTTTATTTTTTCAGGTTTTTTGTTTTTAATAAATTTGCAACAATTTAAAAAATATATTTTTTCACACTGTCATTATGGGGTATTGTGTGTAGAATTTTGAAAAAAAACTATTTTGGAATAAGGCTGTAACAAAACGTGGAAAAGGAATAGCGCTATGAATGTTTTCCGGATACACTGTACATACATGGGTGAGAGGAAAAAACAACTGTGTCACTTGAATGGTAAAGTCCAGATGGGATACAGATGCAGATACTTACATCAATATAGCATACTTTTTGTGACTCTGTACTAGGCATGGGACGATAACCTTTTTCAAGGTATACCACTGTTTGGAAAAGTCAGGGTTTTAAAACCTCCCACATTTTCTGTTATACTGTTTCTACGGTATATGCAATATTTTTATTAAGGTTTTTTTTTGTTTTTAGTTTTTTAGGACAACAGTGTTTCCAGCTGAAAAGATATCTAAAGATGCCATTTTTAATTGTAAGGAAATATATGTTTTTGAAACTGAGGACAGCAGAAGTCAATGACTAATTTGAATTATTTTACCTCGCATGTTTACTGTTCCAAAATTATTTAAATCAAAATAAAATATATTGGCTGTGTCTGAAATCGCCTACTACTCAGTAGGTACTGCATTTGAATTTACTACTTGACCGATAGAAAAGTACGTTCTACACCATATGAATGTCAGTAGTATGACTGGAGCTCAAACGTACTATGGATGCCATTTTGTCATCATCTTGTGACATACCCGCTTCACTACCATTCATGATTTTTTCGGCGGTGCATCATGGGATAGCGTAGTGTCCATCGAATGTGCACTTCAGAAGCTTACCAGAAGTACTAGGTTATCCGGGTAGTTCTTTCATACTGTTTTTCTATGAATTCGGACATACTACTTGGCTCGCTTACTGTTTTTAGCGTACTATACAGTATGTGTGTGATTTTGGACGCAGCCATTGTGTTCAAAGTAAAAAAAAAATTTTTTTAAAGAATTTAAATTTAAGAAATTTAAAAAGAATATATATTAGAGCAGCACTGTTAAAATCTTATACTGGCCCATGCCTACACTGTACAACAATAATTAATATTTTTACATTACTGTCAGGGTTGTGTGGGGGTAGGCATTAATAAAAATACTATTAATGGGTAATTTAATATATATTTAATATAAATAATTCTTGTTAACTTTGAGCTGCAGCTGTATCCACCATATGCATGCTGTGTAAATGCGGCAAAAAACTAGCTTTTAACACCACAGATTAGGAAAAGCTACAGTGTATCATAAGTAGCTGAGCTACTGTACAGTCAAGCTACTGGAAAATGTACTTGTAAATGACATACAAATGAATGAAACATTGTTAACTTGCCATGCCTTGTGTTAAAGAGAATAAAAGTGTCACATCCTGAGAAACTAGAGGTAAAGAAAATGAACATTCAAGCAGGGAAACCACTTTAGCTTTATTTATTTAGTTATTTTATGGCTTATTCGTTTCCCATATGTCTATTTCATCAAAATATAAAGTATGTTGTAGATATCAAAGAATCTGTTTTAGTTTGTCTTTTTATTATTATCTTGGCTAGACATCACCTAATGATATCATTTAGAGAACAGATTCCTTGTAAATGAAGTTTTCTTTTAATGATTTGGTCTAACTGGTTCTATATTTTTTTCAGAATGATTCACTAGATTTATTTTAAACCAGAATCATTTTTAATGAAGTCACCCAGTTTCTATTTTGCTATTAATAAACACTGAAGTCAGTGCTGTCTGTTTTAAAAAAAATGATGAATCAACCAACATAACCACATTTAACCACCTGTAACATGCACCCTGATTGCCCGTAGGATACAAGATTCCACAGGACACTATGTTTGAAATACTTTACCCATGTGTCTGTTTTACAAGTCAAAAGGCAACTACATGGAAGTGCACATTCCTAGGTATAAGACCAGATCATTTTGCCCAGAGGTGACACAATTCTGAATGATTACAGTCTACTGCAGAATAAAAGGAAGAGCAATGCTCGCACTTTCAGTTCTGAAGTAATTCTTTAACCCATTAATGTGACTTCTGAGGAAGCCTTACATTGCTTCAGTTGTGATGATGCTATTTCAGTTATTAGTAGTCGGTCTACCTGAAACTAACTTCAAACGTTCATGACCTACCTTTATAACTTACCCCTCCCCTTTTTTGCCCACCCCCTTTTTCACCAAACTGTATAGCTGCAATACACTGTGTAGGTCATGACTCACTGGAGTGTTTTTAAAAACTCCCGCATGCCTTAGTTATTTGATTCAATGCCAGCTTAACGCTCACTCACTTACTGTCTCTTCAATATGATTGAATTCACCCTGCTCTGACATTTTCTTAGCACTTTGTAATAGGACATGCATGACTATATTTGCTTGTGCAAGTCCTACTGTTTCTTCGGAAAGAGATTAGATGGTTAATTGTAATTGTAAATGTTAAAAATCCATGTTAATACAGTGCAGGTCTGGGTAACACTTTAGTTTAGGTCGCATGCTATTAACTACTGGCTTATTAACTGTTTATTATTAAGATATTAACTGTTCCTTAGTTTGTAACCCACCGGACTTACTGCACCCAATCCTGTCGGAGCTGGGATTGAACCAACGATTCTTTATTTTTGGAGGCTGTTACTCTAACAAGAAGGCTAAAGACCGTGGCCTCTCGCGCCTGTCGCTAGAGCACCTATAGATGTCAGAGGAGTGAGGTGTACCTGAATAGCACTTAGCTAGCTGGCCTCCGTTATAAGTAGTTATAAAGTATGATCTCATTCTGCATCTCTAATCCTACCCTAAACTAAACCCAACTTCTATCTTACTAAATATTACCCTTATGTACTGTTGGGAATGTTTTCATCCACTCTGGGGTGCTTTTTCAGTCTTAATTTAGCCATAACATTTTCTGTTTCAGCTAGCAGAATGATTTTTGGTGACAAATCTTATTTTGACACATATTTTGAGAAAATGCTTTGAATTTAATTTTTTTAAACTCAACGATACGCTCTGGGCAAATTTACTACCCTTTCTAAACATCCCCTAAACTGCTATAAAAATGCATCAGATAATTTTTTTTCAATTTTTTTTTTTTTACATAAATCTGTTAATAAACCTCTGTCCTGATCAAAACTAGTCAAATGTTTAGAAAATTACAGGATTTTAACTTTTTTTTTTTGTGCCAAATTCATAAATTATGTCACTGATTTGGTGGAAAAAAAACACACAAAAGGACTTATTTTCAATGTAAAAGTAATTGTGGACTAGATTTTGGTTAACTTTTATCACAGTCTTAGACATGTAAAAGATTAGTAACAACATTGCCTTTGATGCATTGTTAGTTTTTGTGCAGCATAAGCTTTTCATTTTGTCTCCATAATTTACTGTTTGTGACAGTTTTTGCCTCATTGACTTCCATTATAACCACATTTTTTTGCAGATTGTTTTTTCAAATTCTTGAAATGCTCTATTTTTTTTTTTGTTTTGAATACTTGAATTGGTTGCATTGTATGAACACCATTCCTTACTTGAACTCTGACCTTTATGGCTTTTGTTTTACTGATGTGAATTTGGGAATTAACTATCAATTATTCAATTGTTTTTTTTTTTTGTCTATTTTAGACAACAGTGATCTTATCGCTTGCATGGTGGTGAGCAAAGATGGAGTTCAAGCTCAGCGCTTTCTGGCTGTGGACGTGTACCAGATGAGTCTCGTGGAACCGGATTCAAAGCGTCTTGGCTGGGGTGTTGTCAAGTTTGCCGGCCTTCTGCAGGTTTACTCCCACTCTTACACTGCAAAGATAACACCCAGACAAAGGAAGCACACTTTGGCCACATTCTTTTCTAGGCTGAGCAACACATGAAGTGGTCCAACAGCTTTTCTTGAAAAGCATTTCCACTTTTTGGCTTTTTAGGGTTGCTTGAACGCATTCATAATTTTAAACAAATAAGCACTACTAGAACGCTAACGCTCACACTTTTGGAGATCCAACATGTAAAGCAGCAAATTCCAATTTTTGATACATTTTCACTTTAATTAGCAATAGATGTAAGTGTTTTTAATTTAATAGTTTAATAGTGCATATTCACCCCTGATTTTAAATTTGTACGGTATTAACTATGCTTTTTTGTGGCAGGTCATATCCAACTCTATATTTAGCTTGTCAATTCTGATGTTGAAGAATTTAAAGGAATATCTATCCAAAAATGACAGTTACCACATAATTTACTCACCCTCAGACCATTTTCAGTTTATGTGGCTTTCTTTTTCTGTCAGTAGTTTTAGATTTTACTTTTGCTTTACCATACTGTACAGTGGTGTTTGGTAGTGACTTTTAGTTTTAAAGCTTTAAAAATTCATCATCGAAATAACCCAGACACCAGGGAGTTTAATATATGTCTTATGAAGCAAATCGATGTGTTTTTGTTGCAAAAACAATTCTTCATTTTAAATTATAAGATCAAATAAAATTCTGGTGCTCTGCGAATGCGTGTTATGCATGACTGAGGTGAATTATTCTTATAAGCAGCTGCTACATCTTATGATACCTTGAAGTAAGTAAGAAAATTACCACTGAGAATGGCTTTGCTTGAATAATGCTTGCAATGAAGGTTTGGGTTGATAAACTAGTTCTTCCAGTGATTCATGTTTGGGCTCAATGTTGATTTGATCAAATTTGACAGTATTGCTATTTTTCTATTGTATGAACAATTTGATTGACCAGAAAAGAGTAGGCCAGCAGAGGATTTAGAGAACCCAGAAACAAGTTTGAGATTTGAGAAATGAAGTAATATGAAATGTAAATTGTGTTACAACGTGTATTTTGAACTCCACAACTAATTTAGGAACCTTTTGAAATGGCATAAAAGAAACACTTCAAATCATAATTAGACATTTTACAAATCGTTCTGTTTAGTAAGGCTTCATTTAAGTGATATCCCTCAGCTTCTTGTCAGCACAGCAATTATGGCATTAGGTGCGGCTGTTTGATGTGAAATATAATTATAAGGTGAAAGTAATAACGTCTCATTTGCCAAAAAACATTGCAAGTGTTGTAGGAAAGTCAAAAAATGTGTTCATACAGAAACGATCATTCAATTAAATGCAAAGAAATGACTTTGTTAAAAATGATCTTGTTCAGAATGATTATAATGAATCGTTCAGAAAATTAATTAAGATAATTAATAATCAATTATGACCAAGATTGACCAGACCATTAAAATGAATAAAAAGGAACATTTTTGTATTTTAATTAATAGAAACTAGGGTTAAAATATTCTGAGACATTATTAATGTTTTAATCTTCTGTGTATTTGTATATTTTCACAGGACATGCAGGTTTCTGGAGTGGAAGACGACAGCAGGGCTCTGAATATCATCATTCACAAGCCCACATCTAACCCTCACGCCAAGCCCATGCCCATCCTGCAGGCTAACTTCATCTTTGCAGACCATATTCGCTGCATCATCGCCAAACAGAGACTTGCCAAGGGCCGCATCCAGGCCAGACGCATGAAAATGCAGCGGATAGCAGGTCAGCTCTTTGCCAAAGCCATAAACCGTGTTTTTACTTCAGCTCTTATCTTCTGTTTATAAATGATGATTACTCAGAACTTCCAGCTGTTGTGCAACATTGGGGAAGGGGATGGACTTCGGGTCATTTGAGTTAGACTATATGCATTATAGTTACACTTTAACAGGATAGAATCACATCTCAAATGAATGGCTTGATTAAGACTTTTCATACTAATTCTGAGGTATTGAATTTCTTTTTATTTCACATCTTAAGACTTTGGTTTTTGGCTTTTAACCAATATCTCTATCCCTTTTTTTCTTTGCATTAAAAAAAATCCTACAGCTTTATTGGATCTTCCTGTTCAGCCTTCCACAGAGGTGCTGGGCTTCAGCCAACCGTCTGTTGCTTCGTCTTTGCCTTTCCGTTTCTATGATCAGTCCAGACGTGGGCCAGCCTTCGCCTCTGTCGATAAAGTTCCAGGTAAATTTGTGAACCACTACGGAGGGAATTGCAGATGTTTAAGAGCCCAGCTGTGTTCTGTAGTTACATTTTCTTTAATAAGCTTATATTTAAATACTCAATGCAGGGTCCGTGAAATTGATTTAAAGTGATGTAGTATAGTGTAGGCGTTTACATGAACAAGATTCTTGTTTCAAAGAAGTGCTGTTTTTCAAACTTTACGTAAAACTTTAAGTAAAAAAAAATATTGGATATAGCAACATTGATCATTATAAGAAATGTTACTTGAGCACCAAATAAATTAGATTAATATTTTAAGGACTGTGTGACACTGAAGGCTGAAGTAATGATGTAAAAACAAATGTTATTATTAAATTAAATTTATTTATTTATAAAAAAATTTTTTGCAATAGGTCTGTTCTAGAGAGAATTTGTTACACCTTTACTAGGTGATTGAAATGTTAAAAATCTTTGATGAAAATCAAATTGTTCTCTTTTGGAAATGTGTTTTAGATTCTCACTGTAAAATGTCTGTGTGTGTGTGTCAAAATCGTGATTAAATCAAAATCGCAAAATTGGTCAGGAAAATCATTATATATTTATTTTGCCCATATCGCACAGCCCTAATATATATATATATATATATATATATATATATATATATATATATATATATATATATATATATATATACAGTATACACAGTTGAAGTCAAAATTATTAGCCCCCTGAATTATTCGCCCCCATTTATTTTTTCCCCCAATTTTTGTTTTAAGGAGAGAAGATTTTCTCAACACATTTCTAAACATAATAGTTTCAATAACTCATTTCTAATAACTTAGATTTTTTTTTTTCTTTTCCATGATGACAGTAAATAATATTTGACTAGATATTTTTCAAGACACTTCCATACAGCTTAAAGTGACATTTAAAGGCTTAACTAGGTTAATTAGGTTAACTAGGCAGGTTAGGGTAATTAGGCGATAATTGTATAACGGTGGTTTGTTCTGTAGACTATCGAAAAAAAAAAATAGCTTAAAGGGGCTAAAAATTTTGACCTTAAAATGGCTTTTAAAAAATTAAAAATGTTTAACAGAGTAAGGAAATTTTCACGGTATGTCGGATAATATTTTTTTCTTCTGGAAAAAATTTATTTGTTTTATTTCAGCTAGAATAAAAGCAGTTTTACATTTTTTAAGACCCATTTAAAGGTCAAAATTATTTACCCGCTTTGTTAATATAGTTTAATAATCATCCTTTTCAATAATATTGCTTTAATATGTTGTTGTATGCATAGTTAACTGGTGATCTGAGATCTTGAGCCAGAACAGATCACTGTGCATAGTTTAGATGCGTTAGAATATATATATTTTTTAACCGTTTTGTTGAATAAAAAGTGTATGTGGACAGCAGTATTTTGTTTGTTTTGACACATTATTTGAAATTTGTGGCAAGAAAATAATTAGTTTGGTGTGGCCAGAGAAAGAAAGCTAAATCCTTATTTTGTTGAGCCCTGAAAAGTCCTGTGGAAAAAAACTAACTACACTTTTTTTATGAAAGCTTGACCCATTTGCTCATGCTCATTGTGTAAGCTCATATACAAAAAACAGTTAAATGAACGAGGAGGCAAGTGGAAAAAACACAAAATCTAAATTAAGTAATTTTAGCATGCCAAAGTCAAATTTCTGCATATAAAATATACTAGTAACTAGTACAAACTACTAACTAACAAACTAGTAACGCTGGAAAACTAGCCACAGTGGCTAGTGATAAAAAAAAGTTAATGTCAAGCCCTGTTGTGTGTGTGTGTGTGTGTGTGTGTGTGTGTGTGTGTGTGTGTGTGTGTGTGTGTGTGTGTGTGTGTGTGTGTGTGTGTGTGTGTGTGTGTGTGTGTGTGTGTGTGTGTGTGTGTGTGTGTGTGTGTGTGTGTGTGTATAAAAGGCCCCTTTTTTGCTACGGTACAAGCTATATTTAAAATATGTTATGCAACATTTACCCCTTTGCATGTTGGTTTCTGAAAGCAACATGCTCTACTTGTCTTGGTGAACTTTGCAATGAAATTTGAGTAATTTTCTTGCAAATTGCACATCCTAATTCTGTTTTCCCCAGAATTTCTCTAGGGCTTCTTGTAGTTACAGTTCTGTTTTGCCTGAATAAGGTTTCTAGGTAACGCTTCCTCTCCACCAGCTGTGATTCTGAGCTTTCGTGATATTCAAGCCTTATTTAGAATTAATTCAACATCAGTGGGTTTAATGTGTACTTCAGCATGATTATGACTATTATTGCTTAGTTTATATATAGAAAATAATTTAGTAGATGCTTTCAAAGCTACTTACAGATGAGATAAATGAGCAATCTAAACAGTTCAAAGGTTGAAGGGTCAGATTAAGCTTTTTTTTTTTTTTTAGCCTTTTTTGGTCTTTTTTTTTATTAAATTTAAAATACTGAAGGAGTTAGTATTAGAAGATTAAAATAATTTGTGTGCCCGCGTGTGTGAATATTTTTGGGAAAAAAATAAAATACAGTTTTATTAAATTTTATTGAATTGTTTGTAATTTGTAATTGTTTTTGCAACAATTGTTGAATTGTGTTGCAAGCATAACTGTGTAATAATACAATATTATTCTTATTCATTGAGAAAATGATAATACATTTACCTTGGCTTTCTGGATATGTCTTCCAACATAGTTGTTTACCAATTTAAAAAGCCAAACAATGCATCAGTTAAGGTTAAACATAAAAATGTCCAAACACTTAACAAGCCAGACACAATTAATTATTGCATCTTAAACCTCTGATCATTTTCTACATTTTTTGCTTCTGTTAATCCAAACAGACTTTTGGCCTGGCTGCGTATATACATACAGTATATATCCCTTTTCAGATCTCACTACATACACAATATACCACAAAATCTTTCAATATTTACAAAATGTATCGATACTTTCAAATTTGGGTTGCATTGTGGTGATTCTTAATTTCACAAAAGTGAGTTCTCTGTATGGGGAAACAGATGACTAATAGCTGTCTCTCAGTCTCTTTTGATGACGTGTTGTTGGTTCAGGTAAAAGAGATTGTGGTTCCCAGAACTCTTGGTCTGATGCCAGATGCTCTGAAACAGCTTGGCCTGTTCATTGCTTCCCAATGGGACACTTAAAAATCATTTGGCAATTAATGTTATTTTTCGAATTTCATCATCTGGTGATTAGTGTTTCAGTAATGAGAAAATAAGTTGTGTATTTGTGAGTGCATATACGACCTTTTTTTTTTTTTTTTTTTTTTTTTTTAAATCATTGCAAAAACTGTTTTTCTTTTTCTTTTTTGTGTCTTGTTTCTGGTTTAAATATCCAAATAGTCTTAAATCAAGAAGCATTTTCCAGACAAGCAAAAAATTGTCTTGTTTTTAACTAAGCGTTCAGACCTGCTTGAGCGCATAACTAACACGCTCTGCGCTGGACTTTAGACCAGCTTTTAGTTGGTCAATGGCGCAGTCTATTTCAGTTCCTCAAAATAGCACAAGCCAAAAATGTGCCTTAACACACCTCCTTTTTCACACCCATGAGTGCACAAAGTGGCGCAAATGGATTTGCTGTTTAAACAACGAGGTGCAAAACGTGACAATTACAGTTGCACTGGTTTGAAAATAGCCACAAATCGCACCATACATGTCTTGCACCTTATTGCGCCAGGTGTATGATAGGGCCCTAAGCCACAGTTCCAGCTTACTTTTGTCAATAATAATTTTCCTAACATTCAGCAATTTATCTTTCAGGATCTAAGCAATCTGGATATCCCTGTTTGTTTTCCAGGTTTTGCAGTTGCTCACATTGCCCAGCACAACCCCACATCATCCTTTTCATCTGTCTCACCTTCCTCTAGTGGTCCACCCGACTCCTGTGACTCGCTCACAGCCAGCAGCACATCCACACAGAGTCAAACAGGTAATTCATGCATAAATCCCACACATGCCACTCCCTTTTACCACTCCAATTTTACTACAAACTGCTTTCAACTGAAATAACAAAACACTTCACACACTACTAAACACACCCTTCCCTGAATTTGAGCGTCTGCACACATATCAGATTTAAAAAAAAAAGCAGATTGCACAACTGTGTTTTCCACATAGTTAACCAGACTGTATATATTTTTTGTCTTTGTTAAAAAAAAAGACTAGGAGTCAGATTCACTAGACAGGGCAGATTAGCATGAGAGTGCGATCCCTTATGGATTAATTAATTCAATTATTAATCTACCAACAACAGAGGTGCAGAATGGGTTAAAACATGCTTTTTGGGTTGTTAAAAGAGCACATAGACCAGTAAACTCAAACCTTAGTAAAAATAAAACAATAAAAAACGTTTTTAAATATAATAGTTTTAATAGCTAATTTCTAATAACTGATTTCTTTGCCATGATGATGGTACAAAATATTGTACTAGATATTTTTCCAGACACTAGTATTCAGACCAAAGTGACATTTAAAGTTAGGGTAATTAGGCAAGTCATTAGCTGTTTCTCATTTCAGAGGCTGCATCCTCCGAAGGATGCATTTGAAGGGCGATGTGCCATTGTGGTGCAACGAAGGCGGTCTCATTATTAAAAAATTTGAAGGCTCTTTCAAATGCAGCCTCAATGCATCCTTTGTTTCCCAGGTAATGAAGGACACAACCAGTGGGTCCTTCGCGGGCTTGAATGTCCAAAGATTCATTGCGCGCTAATAACGGCAGGGCGTTTTAAAAAGAAAACTCAGAATTAAATGTATGAATTAGGTTTATTTTACTTGGATATCTAAATACATGTTAGAAAACAAAAAGAGTATGACATGTCTTAAAAAAAGTGACAAAATAAAACAAAACAAAAACTTTGTTTACACCTTTTCAGCCCTGCCGTCTGTTATTCATGCCTTATGTGTGATTTGACAGATCTCAGATCTTTCAATCGTGATATTTGATCTCTGGCTAATGTAGTTCTTCAAACAAGTTTACGTATCAGATTAAAACATCCAAATTCTATGGTGCAGTAGCATGTCAGGGCGTCCCGAGTTCGAATCCCGGCTCGAGGACATGTCCCTACCCTACCACCCTCTCTCTCTCCAAGTTCGCTTTCTGTCTCCATACTGTCCTATCTAATAAAGGCAAAAAGGACAAAAATAAATCTTTAAAAAAAAAAATTAAAAAAACATCCAAAATCAGATGTCAACTATTTGAGCAAAATGGCTTAAAATTCATAGTAGATGTAACAGTTTGTTAAATGGTACATGATAACTTTTGTTGTGTTTAGTTTAACCTTAAGAATAGATTTGCAACGTGACCAGATTATTTCTTTTAATTCTGTGGCATAAGGCTAAAACAAATTAATTTTGCATTAAAAGGCATTTCGAGATTTGAGAAGTGAGAAGAGCTCCTGCTCTGCATTAGATCACCTGCATATTAGTTAACATTACATGTGCATGACTTTCATAAATCATATAATTATTCAAATGAAAGATCAAACGAGAAAATTAACCCTGACTTTTATCTAAGTTATGACCTTTTCAAAACACGCGTTTGTAGTATATATTAGTATCTGAATTGTACAAATTATTCCTTAAAAAGTACAAACATTTTCTCTCCGAACCACTTGAAATAGTTTTCTTTCTGACTGTAGATTACATAATCATTTCAAATAATTGAAAAAAAATATTTGATTATTTTTAAAATATATATTTTACAACATTTTTAGTTTTCTTTTGTAAGTAAACATCAGCAGTTGGTACATACTTTCAGTTTCTCCTTCACTTGAAATGACGCAATCTAAACCTGTTAGAAACAAACTGCTCCTGAGCAAGTTTGACTTTACAGACCTGTTGCTATGAGGACAACTCCTGTATGAGTTTTGAGGAATAATTCTATCCTGAGTCATGTCAAACCACCAATAAATCAAATCTGGCTAATTGAGTAATCCATGTACAAAGAACTGAGCCCTGATGCTTCATCGTGTGTGTTTAGTGAATCAAGATGTGCATTTATGCATAGTGAATTAATCACTTATCTAACATATGAGCTTAAGTTAACTACAGGAAATTCATTTCAGGCATTGCGATTGATTTAATTAATTTTGTGATCACCAAATACACACAAAACAATATTTTTAACTCACCTATACACAAAAGGTGTACTTTCATTGTAAAACCTGCAGCTATCACCAGGGTGTGAATTACAGGGGGGTTAGGTGGGATTGACCCCGCTAATTAATGCTTGATCTCCCTCTGAAAGACATCAAAACAAGATGTATGGAGCGGTCAGTCCCCTATTTAGGCCCCGTTTACACTAGTACATTTTAGTTTTAAAACGGCGTTTTAGAATGAAAATGATCCGCGTCCACAGTAGCGTTTCATCCAGCTTTCCTGAACAACTCTGCGTCTACATTAAAACGGTGAAAACGCACATCACGTGACCACACACAGACAGTCTGGCATGCACTGCAGCGTGCTTTGAGCACACACCCACACGAGAGCTGTGCACGTCGAACTGTTCATCAAGGATCTACCACTGGATCTAATCTCACTATATTTGTTAAACGTGATATTTAATTCATCTTGTTGTCTATATCTAATACATATACCCCAAATTTGGTCTTTTGAATCTATTACATGTTCTCAGGTAACGTGTTTTGGCTGAGTGCAAGGATAAGTTAGGTAAATATATTAATTAATGTAACCACGTACACTGTATGATGAGGCAGTAATGTTATAGGCTCCGTTTTTTTATAAATATGCATGAAGATGACGGTCTTATTATGCAGCTACACGATGCCTCAAACATATTTGATGTCTGTTAAGTTGCTAATATCAAAATGAAAATAGGCAGTTCCTTAAATCATGTTTTCATTTTATTGTTAAGATAGTGAAACAGCATAGCTAGGGTGATATGAATGAGGTTATAAAGTACACTGTTCCCTTTGAAGATTTACCCGATGTGTCCTCGAGAGTGTTTTTCATATCAAACTTGCGAAGTCTGAACTTACAAGAAGAGGATGCAGGACTGAACTGTGTGTAGGCTATTTAATATTGAGGGAAAAGCCCCAATCAGAGAGGAGTATGTCTGCAGCCCCGCCTCCGCTTTCAGATGTCTCCATTTTCCACCATCCACACTGACACACAGCAGCAGCGTTTTAGAATTAAAACAGCCTCTTCGGTGTTTTCAAAATGCTCCGTTTTCGGCGCTCGAAAACTCGTGCACAGGCGTAGTGTGGACGGATAGCATAACCGTAGCAAAACTTATGTGTTTTAAAACTAAAACGTATTAGTGTAAATGGGGCCTTAGTAAGAAATAGCTTGCTCTCGTCTATATCTCAAACATTAATAATGTATTGTATAAATATACATTGGCCTATAACAGTTCATACCTTGTGAATGCATAATCGCATCAATCAATGCTAGAAAAAATATCATTCAACTGTCTGAAACTGGTGGTTCTAGAGCACCGATAGACATCTTAAGTATCCATAAAACACAATAAAATAGGTGTTTATATTTACATGTAGCCTAAAGATAAACTAGACACATAATTTGTATAGTTTGACCCACAGTGACCTCTAAAACAGTCACTAAATATCCCTCAAAACACTGAATATGTATACATTTAAAAAAATGTGATGTATTGTAAAATTTAAAAAAATTGACCCCCGATCATCAATGTATATTTCGCACACAGGCTATCACTGTCTCTCTGTAGTTTTTACAGCCTCTGTTTTATAGTGACAGATCTATAAATGCAGATTATAAACTTTCACTGCACTGTTATTGTTGTAGTGCATGAAAGGCCCTTTCACACAAAAGACAATATAACATGTATATAAAATTTTAATAATCATTCTTCAGAATGGGGAAGTGCACGGGTATAACAGAAACATTACAAAGAAACATGCAAACTTATTTCCAGAATGATTTCTTTTCAAGGTGATAATTGATAAAGCATTGACAATTGCCATTCAGACCTGCTTCGTAGAGAATAAACTTTAACAGCAGCAGATGACAAAACTATTGTGCATATTTAATATTTAATAATATGTTTCTTGATATGTATTGTTGGTGTAAAGGGTCATTAAGGGGATTGTTTAGCATTTTAGAAAATTAAAATTCTGTGATTCAGGGTGTCTGCGGGGTCTTAAAATGTCTTAAATTCACTGAAATGTTGTCTTGTATTTCTTAAATAATTGCAAGTAGTCTTAATTTTCCTATGTCCGTGTAATGCTATAATCGATCTATACTTTATACTCTGTCTATAAGCTATATTCTATCTCAGTAGAACTTTTAACAAAACTCTATTTACCAATATGGTTTAATTATAGTCCTTACATTAAAATTAGTTTAAAAGTTATCTGTGTATTTACAGTCCATATATAGTGAGGACACTATGGACAGAGTGTTGTGCATACTATTATAGTTTTTAAAGATTTTTTTTCAAAGATATCTTAAATAATGTGAATGCATACAACTAGGGTTTGCTTGTTTTGACAGTTTTTGAAACCTGCAGAAACCCTGGTGGTTGATTACCCATCCTCATGTCGTTCCATCCTCCTAAGACCGTTGTTCATCTTAGGAACACACATTTAAATATTTAGAATGAAGTCAGACAGATCTATGATCCTCTATAGTAATAATAACCATTGTTTAACCAGGTAAGTCAATTGAGAACCAGTTCTCATTTACAATGACGACCTGGCCAAGAGACAACATAAAAAGCAGATACGAAGCAGCAGGGACACAATACAATAACAATTTCACAGATGCAGATAATAACCTACAAAACCAAAGAAAAATAAAAACAAGCATAGTGATCTTGTACTATTAACTAGATTGAATTTTTAAAGGATGATAGTGGAGTAAAAGTGTTGAGCTTTAGGGTCTGCTGCAGGTGATTTTAAGCATCAGCAGCAGAAAACTGAAAAGAGTAGCAACCAAATGAAGTGCGAACTTTGGTTATGCAAAGGTTAATAAAACTACTAGAGCACAGATTTCAACATGTTTCGTGAATGTTAAGAAGTTACTGTAAATATAGTGGAGTTTTCCCAAAAGAGTTTTGTAAATGAACAGAAACCAATGAAATTGTTGGCGTGATTGAAGAGAAGCCCAATTTAATGAGTATTAAATTATGTGTGTTTCAAATGACAGTTTATCATCTAACCAGATTCCAAGGTATTTGTAGCAGTGAACATAATCTCAGTACATCCAATGAGGAAATTTTAGGAGGAAACTCAACATGTGGTAAATTTCTATTAAAAAATTTTATTTGATTAGTATTTAAAACTAAATGAAGATTGGTAAAAGCGCATTGGATACTTAAAAACTGGCTTGCACTGAAGAATGTGCAGTAGTCAGAGAATAACTAGATGTATAAATGATGGTATCATCAGCGTATAGATGTGTGTAAGAATCACCATATTAATGTATATTAATAACTATAGACAGCAAGAGTCACAAGGTGTTTAAAGTCTCAAAAAAAAAAAGGTCCATGTGTGTTCAGTGGTTCAGTTGTAATGTTTATGATTGAACCACTAATCAAAATAATTTTGTGCACACAAAACAAAAATAACAACTTAATTCAACAGGTTTATTTCTTCCCAAGTACTCTCAAAGCTTCATAACACTGCGATTGAACCACTGAAGCATCATGAAAGACTATTTTGAGGATGTTTTTGGTACTGTTCTGGACTTGCCATTTGTGGAATGTCAAAAAAATCTTGAATATTCTTTAAAATATCTGTGTATTTGTCTTTTGAAGATGAAGTAAGGGGTTAGGAATAACTTGAGGGTAAAGTCATGTCTCATACACTCCAATTCTTTGCAAATTGAAGCGCATGTTTGGCTGGCTGTGTCACGACAGCCAGTTTTCATGAAATTCAGCAAGACCTAAATTGCTTGGTAAGTGATGTTCAAGTAGATCTTTAAGTGGAAGACCATTTTATCACTACCAACTAAATCTTCCCCCCAATGGGCCTCTCACAGGAATTGTGTGTTTGTTGAGGATCCCTGGGGGCCAGTTTTGCATGTAAAGGGTCTGTGAAGCGATTGGGTTCTCTCTCTCTCACTTTCTCTCTGCCACTCCCACACTGCATCTCTCTGAATGGATCATTGGTGATCTTTTGTGGTTTTGGAAAAACCTGAAAGCTCACGAAGTCTTCACACCACAAGCGCCCAGTAACCATTCTGGTGGCTGATTCTCTGAAGAGAGAAGTAGAGTCTTGTGGCCTCTATGAAGTCGCCTACAGATTTCTGTATTTTGGCGGAGGCGTTTAGCTAATATGGTCATGGGCTTTTTTTTTTGGTTTTGTTTTGTTTTTTCATTACATTATCTCTGTTCCTTTTATTCTCTGAATCACTATGATCATTTGTTTTGAAATACAGTGGCCTTTCTTTAAAGTGTCTGTAGTGAAACTCTCCATATCATTTCCTAATCTCCTTAACTTGGACAAATAGTCTTCTGAACATCACATGTAGTTGTCTCAACAAAGAGCTGCATTACAAACACATGTGAGCCGACCGCATTCACTGTTAATGCCTTGTGGGGCGGCACATCTTTGAAAAGAAGTTCTTAGAAACAGCAGCACTGGTAGCAGATGACGTGTTTGTTTTGAAGGTGTGGCTTTGTGGTAAGACTGACATCCATTTCTCCCTCAGTCTCTGTCATAACAGACATGTACCACAAGTACCTTAAGTGTGTGGTTGCACGTATGCAACCTGTATAGAGTTAATGTCAACAGGAAACTCAATTGGACCTTTTTACTGCTTCATAAATGGTACATTATGGAACAGTCTAGAACAGATTCTTAAACAATGTCAGGATATTAATCAGTTTAAAAAGTTGTATAAATATATATTATTAAAGGAATATAATGATGAAGGTGATTGAAAAGCATAAAATGAGAAAGGTATGATGAAATTGTAGTTAATGGCTATTTGTAGTACTATGTTTTTTTTTGGGATCTATGTTATAAAATGTAAACGTACAAATGGAATCAAAAATGTAATATGTTGAAGATGGCAAAAGGATAAAATATGTCTTATGTGAAAAGAAGACATAAGTAAAGAAGAAATAAGTTAAGTAATAGACGAATGATGTGTGTGGTAATGGGGTGGGAAAATAATAAGCTTGTGCTTCATCCTGCTCCATTTTCGACCATGTTAAAATGAATATTTTTCTTTTTGTTAAAGATATTTTATGTATGATATTTTTGTTTGAAAATAAATAAATCAAATCAAATAAATGCATCTCATTTAAAATAAATAAACAAGATCAACAAAATGTGATTGATTTCCCTAGTTTCACAGACTTAGGCTAGTTAACTCAAAAATGAAAATTACCTCATCATTCATGTAGTTTTAAACTAACTTGTAGTTTTAAATTACCTTTTTTTTTTTTTTTTTTTACTTTCATCTGTTGAACTTAAAGAAGATATTGTGAAGAATGCTGGTTATTGGGACCCATCGATTTCCATGCTAGGAAAAAAAATACTATGGAAGTCAATGGAAACCAACATAGAGCATTTTTCAAAATATCTTCTTTTGTATTCAGAAGAAGAAAGAAACTCAGATAGGTTTTGAACTAGTGAAGAATGAGTAAAAGATTATTTTTTCATTTTTGAGCGATCTATCCTTTTAAGGCTAGTCCTAGACTAAATTGCATGTTTGAGCTGTCTTAACAGACAATAACCTGCAGTGAGACACCTTAAAATATGTCAGTGCCATTGTTTTGTGCTTACTGTACAAGTAATGTGTTCTTCTAATGTATTGTTTATAAAAGCTGCTTAAATGCCATCATTTAACTAGGGTCTATTGAAACTGGGCCTTAAACATTGTGAACATAAACATAATCCCTTTTTCTCCAGTGCTTCTATCCATCCATCCATCCATCCAGGAATATAGAGATATAGATTCTACATATCTATCTGTCTACAGTATCCATCCACAGTATCCATCCACAGTATCCATCCACAGTATCCATCCACAGTATCCATCCATCCATCCATCCATCCATCCATCCATCCATCCATCCATCCATCCATCCATCCATCCATCCATCCATCCATCCATCCATCCATCCATCCATCCATCCATCCATCCATCCATCCATCCATCCATCCATCCATCCATCCATCCACACGAGTAGCAGTGCGATTTGGCTGTTTATCGGCACTGGTGGGAGGCGTGCGTTGTGTCCCACTAGTGATGTTATGCAGCCATATTGCACTGCTACAAATGTGATATTGCGTTTATACAACAGTTCGACAGCATAATCATGTATATAAAAAAGGAAAATCAAACACTGAGAGTCTCAAAAACCCTTTTTTAAGAGGAACTACTTTCTTCCGCCATTCATTCACATCTGCAGCTGACGTCAGAACAGCTGAAACTGTTGCTACTTCACACACGTCACTTTAGAGCTAATGTTAGTATTTGAATGATTTTCTTGCTTAATGTCTATAGTGATGACAAAACAGGTGATTTTGCTGACATTTTAAGATTATAAGGCTGAACTGCATAAATTGCCATCAGTCTAGAGACAGTATTTCACTGTTGCAATTGGGAGATCATAATAATTATCTCCAAAAAAGCCAGAGCAAAGCAAACACTACCAGAATACTGTTGTGTTTGCGATAAGTAAAACCCTAAACACATGCAGGCATTTCTTCTTTCTTTCTGTTTACTGAACAAGTCTGCAGTAACAAAAACAGGAGACGCATTAGAAACAGATGGCCAACTCAGGGTTATACAAAGAGTGGCCAACACAAAATACATACATTCCTGATATGTGAGTCCCAATCTCACACTCAATACACTACAATTACTATGGTATAAATACAGCACTACAACAAACAAAAGTGAGATCGACTTAGAAAGTTACTTACCAGTTTGATAATGATTTGATCAGCTGTAGTTTAAAATTCAATGGGTTTTTCCTTCTCTAATGGCTTATTATGCGGTCTCTGTCACCATCTTGTGGATGGACACTGCTCAAAGACAGGCTAATATGGAGTCAGAGAAATCTCAAAAGAAATTCATGCAAAAGACACGATGTACACATGCGTAGCCTAATTCACGTGCATAAAACTAAATTCACGTGCGTAAAATATTTATTTATATTCACAAAAACAATTCACGTGCTCAAAATAAAAATACATATTCATAAAATACGTTTCACAAATGCAAAACCCCATTTGCAAGTGTATAAGAGTGTACAAAAACTTTTGAATGTTTAAAACTTGTGAGTTCATCCTGAAAGAGAATGTGCAAATAACCTTTCAGCCAATCAGATGAGACCTGCATTCAATATCACCGACTCTGCGCTCCTTTTGCGCAGACGGTTTCTCTCCAGCATGGCGAACGGAGAAAGAGATGCACAGGCTTCAACCCAGAACTATTAAATCCCCTGACTATCATTGACTAAAAACTTAATTTACATTATATCTAATGAAAGTAAACTGGCTGTTGTTGTGCCGTAGTACGGAGACCCAGAAGGGATGTGATGGTGGAACAAAAAATTGAGTGGGAGAAAAAAAAAGGGTGGAAGAAAAAAAAAACAATGATAGGAAAATATATATTTTTATGTTTTTGCGTTCCCTCGCAAAGATCGCGTTCCCTCGCAAAACTGTTTTTCCACAAACACTTCCCTTAAGTGAATTCATAGATGTCAACCCTCCCGTTTTTGCCTGGATTATCCCGTATTTTACTACTCTATCCTGCTATCATCATATCATTCATCAGCGAATGCATGTATGAGCCAACGACTGGTATAAGCACTGACTGACTGAAGCGCTCCGTATGATAAACTGATCCCAGATCAGCTTCACACCAAAGTGACACCTCTGTTATCAAACAAGTGAAGAGCAGCAAATTGATCTCTCGTTTTTTATTTGATTACAGTGGTGTCACTGTATAATGCACAGATCTATAATGAAAGTATTCCATTACTTTCGTAACTGTTTGTGCATTAGTTTGTCATTAGGTGTGTTAAAATAAAACACGCAGGACAGACATGTTTACAAATTATTAAGAGTATTTGTCTTGTTTAAACATACACCCGAATATCCCAAAATGCCCTGCACTTTAACACATGGAGCACTTCTGTCAGTCAGCGCTTATACCAGTCATTGGCTCATACATGCATTCGCCTGATTCAGAGGTTGCATATGAAGGGTGGTGATCGACGCACAGCTTTAATGGAAAGAAAGTGAATGAAGACATTTTTATATTCATTTTAACGTGTTTTCAAGATTAAAAATACATGAGAAATATGGGAAAATACTGAATGATATGATGATAGCAGGATAGAATTGTAAAATACGGGATAATCCAGGCAAAAACGGGAGGGTTGACATGTATGAAGTGAACAGGAAGTGTTTGTGGAAAAACAGTTTTGCGATGGAACGCAAAACATCTTTGCGTTCCCTCGCAAAACAACGCAAGAACTTAAAAAGATATATATTTTCCTATCACTGTTTTTTTTTTCTCCAACCCATTTTTTTTTTCTCCCACTCAGTTTTTTTTCCACCATCACGTATAAATATAAATAAATAAATATAAATATCTAATATGACCGTATAGTAAAAAAACACTGTATTTTCCATGATTTTGGCGTGCTATTATTAAAATATGAAACAGTATATGATATGAAAAGCGAGCACAGTGGTACATTAGGACATGTAGAACAATAATCTGGTGGAGTTGGCAGAAAACAATTTTATTTTATTTTTTTATGAGTTTTCTAATATGACTCTTCAGTAAAAACACTGTGTTTTTCATGATTTTAGCGTGCTATTCATATATGAAACAGTAATATGATATGAAAAGTGAGCACAGTGGTAACAATTGTACAACAACATTTTTTAAAAATATTTAGCTACATTCCACAGGAAAAAATTTACCGAAAAACACAAATAAACCAATAAAACAATCATAATAGTACAGTAAACACGTAAATAGTAGGTTGTAAATATGAAAACGAATGTGAATAGTTATGACAGCCGGGTAATGACTTTTAAATGCTATTAATTTTGTTGTTAAAGTCGCAAATAAAACACAATTACAGCAAAACAAAGAAAAAATAGCATAGCCTACATGCAAAGTCATGATTTTTATATATCCAAACATGAATAAAAGTGACTATTTATGACTATCTCTCATTTGAATTCATACGCGAATAAAAGTGAAACAAGATTAAAACTGCAGCGCATTAAACACACGCGTCTTTAATCTACCGCGCAACACCGAGTAGACGCGCACTGCAATTTGAAGCACAGATAGCGTGACCCTCTCTCTCGGAACCGCAGATGGCATGACTGCAGTTAAAAACACCTTCTAACTGAATTTATTAAAACTGACGCGACTCTCCTCAGCTCTTCTCTTCGGTGATGCGACTGTATTGGAGGGAAGGTTATCAGAGCAGTGATCAGCCCGATTTAAAATCATGAACAGCATCAAACATGTTTGAAATGATCCGAGAGGCTCCGATTTGTGTTGAAAAAGATCCCGAAAAGTATTAATATTATATTTATATTCTAGATATTACTAAAGCACAACAACAGCTAGTTTACTTTCATTAGATATAATGTAAATTAAGTTTTTAGTCAATGATAGTCAGGGGATTTAATAGTTCTGGGTGGAAGCCTGTGCATCTCTTTCTCCGTTCGCCATGCTGGAGAGAAACCGTCTGCGCAAAAGGAGCGCAGAGTCGGTGATATTGAATACAGGTCTCATCTGATTGGCTGAAAGGTTACGAGTTGCTTGCTTCTGCCAGGACAGTCTCAAAAATACACACACACGTATCGAGGGGGAGTCGTACGTGAAAGAGGATTTGCACATTCTCTTTCAGGATGAACTCACAAGTTTTAAACATTCAAAAGTTTTTGTACACTCTTATACACTTGCAAATGGGGTTTTGCATTTGTGAAACGTATTTTATGAATATGTATTTTTATTTTGAGCACGTGAATTGTTTTTGTGAATATAAATAAATATTTTACACACGTGAATTTAGTTTTATGCACGTGAATTAGGCTACGCATGTGTACATCGTGTCTTTTGCGTGAATTTCTTTAGAGACTGTTCTGACTCCATAGGCTAATGGCCGCCGACGCTCTGTCTCTCAGAAATTTAAACATTTAAACATTTAAAATAGGCACTATCCTTATAAATAAACTCCATAGTTACAATCTAAACAACTACATTCTCAACTATAAAAGCCCCACAAGTACATTATGTTGTACAACAGCAGCAATATTTGTCAAACTGTAGAAACTGTAGAGTGTCCTCTGCTTGTTCTGTATGTGGGCTGAGACATACACAAGGGTGAAGAGGCTGGACGAGTGCTGTTATTTGCAGCACTTTATATATCACACCGCTATCAGCCAATCAGATTCAAGAACCAGACAGAACTGTTTTGTGTGCGTGCGTGCATATATATATATATATATATATATATATATATATATATATAATGATCAGTGTGAACAGGGATTGTTTTGACATTTTGTCTCTATGCAAAACTATTCAAAAGCACAAAGGAAAGTGTTTTTAGTACATCATTGTTGTGTTGATCTACTCAAATTTTTATTCATGCCCCTTTTCTTCTTTTATTAGGGGATATTAACATTGGAAAACGCCAGGCAGGCTGCTTTCTCCTCCTTTCCCGAGCGCTCAGTAGCTTGTGCTCCTGTGGTGTCTGCTGTTGCTAAGCAACCATGAGCTGATCTCTCCATTTACTACTATTAGTAGATGGATTCTGAACAGATCTACAATAATATTAATATTAGTCAATTGCACAACTTTGGCTGCTGTGTGGAAAGCATCACTTTGATTATATTCAAACTTTTGTGTCTACCTTTAAAGTAACAAACTTGAGTGTGCAAAAGACATACATGAACATCCCCTTAGACAGGTAGATAGTGAATAAGAGTGATAAAATCACTTCACGAGGTGTTAAGTTGTTATGTTCAGTAGGCCAGTGAGCTATTGAGTTTAAATCAAGCTTAATATTTATAATTGACCCTCTCTTTATAGATTTAAAACTATCTGTTTGCATGTTATACTGATTGAATATGTCCGTTGGCTATAGGTTTTGCTTCATGCACACTTCAGATTAGATGCTAAATGAATTTGTACTTTTTGATCTGTCCTTTTGTTCTCTAGTCAGGTCTGGCAGGGAAGGCCGGAGGTGTGTGTTTTCTTTGTCAGAGGATGACAGGCACGGTGGAGAGTGGGTTTAGAGCTGCCAGAACACGTAACAGGCATGTCTGTGTGACGCTTTATTGTAGATTGGCTAGTCCTAGTTTTCAGTGACCTGCAGTGCTACTAAAAACTAAAGCATTGTGTATCTATGTGTGTGCGTGTGTCCTGATATGCTCAAACATTAGTTGATAAATGAAAGTATTTTGTAGGTCTGTATATACACATAATAATTAAAAACCTCACAGTGTTTGTAATTTAAGGTGTGAAGTGAATATGAAAAGAAAATATTACTGATGTGAATTCTTGTTTGAAATCTCTGTAAGTGGTGAGTATTTATGAATAACCATAATTGTTGAAACAGTGGGACGTCTCTTTAATAGTGCATGGTATTAGGTGTGTGGCTTAACAAAAGAAAGTTCAAGGCTGTGAATTAATGCCACGCTGAGCAAGAAAGTGTTTTCTACCTTCTGTATCCTGTTTTTCAGCTTTGCCTTTTTTATGTTCATTTTTTTCTACGTTCGTGCCATTCAGGTTCCTACATTCACATTCTTTTGCTTGGCAGACAGTTACTTAATATAGAGTCTTTACACATGTCTGACTCACCCATGTCTGCTTCCCTCACACTCAATTCATAAGCTTTTTGTCTTATGACATGTGTTTGGTTAGCTACACTGCACTCACATTTTCAGTGTTTATCTTGTCGTCTTGTCTTGATTATCTGGTATCCCTCTAACGATCTGTTTATCTTTGAACTTTCTACCAGTCGGCCTGTTTGCCTGCCTAAGTATGCAGCAGTCTGTCCATCCAATCATCTAATGTAAAAATCAAATGAAGTTAAATGGGGTATATGCACACAGATTTATTGCCAGCCAAATTTTCAGCCAGCCAGCCCAACGGCTTCTTGTGAACCCTTTCCTTTGAAAAAATGTACAAAAGCACGCACATCACTTTTTAACTGGGTGCTCAGCCAAAACGCAAAAAGTGCAAAATATTCAAAAGGCGGCAACACCAAAGCTCCAAAAATGCTAATTTATTAAATAAAAAGGCTGACCCAAAACATGTAATGTTTCGAGCGCACGGCTCTTCATCAGACAATGTTCATCACAGTAAGGTGCTCCTATTTATACACTTCCCGATCACATGATCTCCTACTATCTCACAACAAGAAAAAAAAATAAAATACGCATTTATGAATTATACAACTTAGATATTCAAAGCGAAAATACAAAAACAGACCATCACAAATTATACAAAACAGAATTTAACAAGGAAATGCAACAAAATAATACAACAAAATATATATAACAAAATAAAGCCAAAAAACCTTACCCAAACACCAAATTAATTAATTATTAAAGAAAAGGACGAATGTCAAACCTTTTGGAGACGATGTATCTAGAGTGAAAATTCAAAAGGCTTCACGTTGTAACAGCAATTTGTTAAGATCCCCCCCCCCCCCCATTCCCCACCCCACCCCACCGATGTGGACACTTCACAATTTCAATCCCTATGTGTTGTATAGTGGAGACAGAATGTCTCATAACTGAGAAATGTTGCGCAACAGGACTTCTAGAATCATGATGTCGAATAGCGCATCGATGTTCAGAAATGCGAATTTTTAAATGCCTACTCATCTTACCTACATAGCATAAACCACACAGGCATACGTTAGCGGTCTTACACGAAATAGTGCCTTGAATTTTAAACTTTTCAGCTGTATGAGGATGTGTAAAGATTGACGTTTTGTATGAGAAGTTGCAAATTCAATTCAATTTACCTTTATTTCTATAGCGCTTTTACAATGTAGATTGTGTCAAAGCAGCTTCACATAGAAGATTATAGTCATTTGAAACCGCGTCTGTCCAGTTTTCAGTGTTTAAGTTCAGTTTAGCTCAGTTCAGTGTGGTTTATTCACTACTGAGAGTCCAAACACTGAAAAGCAAATCCATCGGTGTGCAGCTCTACAGATCTCAAATCATGCAAACCAGTGGCGACAGATAGGACTAAATTGAGACATAGGTTACGAATAATTTAAACGAACAATTTCCATTAAAAAATTGCCATGTTTAAGGTCTGCTTTCCTTTAAAATTAATTGATCTTCACTGCCTTATAGATATTTGATATAAAGTGGGTCTCAGACTGGACAAGAAGCACTGCATGAAACTTCATTTTCCCTGCCATCTCTTTAAAATATTAACATTTATTTTACCTCTGTATTTTCAGAGGAGCTTCTGGAGTCTATTTTACATTATGATGTTGATGCTGTAAAAGGAATCTTAAAAACTTTAAAATAGTCACATTAAACTTTCACCGAAACTTTACCATTGGCTAAAAAAACAGTAGCTGTGCATATAGCCCAATAAGAATCAATTCCTTAAATTATTTAGTTTGATTAACGTTAATGATCCAATTTAATGTTACACACTTGATTTCTTCTTATGCTCAAGTTATATTTCTGCAAATACAGATATTATGAATTAATGATCTGTCTGTCTGGTTAAAAAAAATATATTTCTAACTTCTCTATACCTTCTGTCTTCAATATCGCTTCATATGTCAGTCCATCCATTCATTTGTACAGCTGTTTATCTTTATCTTTTGTCTAGCAATGCATCCATGTTCTGTTAAAGATCTCACCTGAACTAATGAACTTACACATTTTTCTATACATCACAACACATGTCCTAACACAGTGGTTCTCAACTCCAGTCCTCGGGCCCCCCCGCCCTGCACATTTTGTGTCTCTCTTATTTGACACACAAGGATCAGTTCATGGATCTCGCTGTTAATGAGCTGATGATCTGAATCAGGTGTGTTAAGTAAGGAAGACATACAAAATGTGCAGGGCAGGGGGGCCCGAGGACTGGAGTTGAGAACCACTGTCCTAACACAACCCACATTACAAACAACCCACCAAACTTGCTGTGCAATTTTTCCTTTGCCTAATTTGCTTTTTCAATAAGAATAGACTAAATTTCTGCATGCCTGCAGTTCCCATCCCCTTCTCCATAATCCCAAAGGCATGTTCAGAACTAACCGACCCTGCTGTCTCCATTTCAGGACTCGCTCTAGCGCCGAGCCTCACCCCTGCACCACAACCCACCATCTCCCTCCTATCTGACAATGATGCCGAAACCCTGAGCGTGGAGTCGCTGACCCTGCTGCCCCCCGCTGACCCGCCTCGTCTGCGCTCCTTCAGCACCCAATCCTCCATCCAGGATGAGGACGAGGTAACCAACACCAGCCGACCCGAAGATGACTGCACAGGGGTGAAGGATGCACAGTCTCAAGACATTTCGATCATACCAGAAGAAGATGAGCCCTCTCCTGAGTCTGGGCCTTTGCTTGGTGGAGAAACTGAGGATTCGATGCAGGCTCAGAGGGAGGAACCCGTGACTCAGCCTGAGACAGACTCTATGGGCGTCCCAGCCACCCAGGAGGACAACCCAGACCTGGAGGAGGAGACGGCGATAGACTGATGTTTTGTGGTACTAAAACTGAAATGTTCTGACGAATTTGAGGCCAGATTACTAAAGCAAGAGATGCATGTTTTGTTGAGTAGTCAATTGAGCACGACCGATTCGGCACATGCCTTCGGCTTTAGTGATTCAGTCCCTCAATTGAATCTGTATCAATACAGAGGATACCATTAATTTTCTTCATATCAAGATCAGAGCAAAATGGCGCTCTCAGAACAATGATGTTATTGTTGGTCTCGAGTTCTGCTTAAAGCACAGTCTTTGCTTTATTCGTTCTGTTCTGGTGCTGAGTGTTAGGTTTTGTGATTGTTTGAGTGTGTGTGTATGTGTGTGAGAGAGTATGGTTTTATAAGACTGAGCAGCCTGAGAAGAAAGGGTGTGTTTGTATAATAACAATTATCTGAGTGGGTTAGTGGGGAAATACCCGCTTGATTTTACAAGTCTTAACACTGAGGAATGTACCAAAAGACTTCTGGGCCTGTCCAGCGGTGCTCTTTTCCGAAGGTATATTTCATTTTGGCTGAACATTGATTTGCACTTCAAAGGTGGGTTTCCAAACAAAAAACGCCCCTTGTTTTCAGTCTTTGGAGATTGTAAGGAGCAGGAATGTGTATAAAATAACCTATTTTAATTCCAGATCAATCAACTTATGAACTCTTGCTCACCTTTGGCAGGTAAAGGATGGTTCCATCCAACCATGCTCCACTAAACCGGACTTTAAAAAACTAAAATGCTGACTAACGTGCGTCAGTCACATTTTTAAAGTGTTCTTTTCATCAGGTGAGTGCACCTGATGTCACCGAGTTCATTCCTGAGAGTTTATGTCACTGCCGTACCTTTCACGTTTGTTTTCTTTCCTTAACATTCTGGAATCTGCAGACACCGGGTGAATAGACCTACTTTGTCCATGCAGTTAAGCTTTTAGTACTTTAAAGTGGCTTCTTCACCACTTTTCCTTTTTTTTTTTAAGGTGTGTTTTACTGTTCATTAACACTTAATATTCTAGAGGTCATTAAGAGCTTGTGCTGGACACACTTAATCAGAGCTGGGTGTGATGTGTTCGTGGTTTGTTTCGTTTGACTTTGGTGTGATATAACAGTAATTCAAGACTCATTTATTTCACTTACAGACTATCGTCACTAATGGACTGAAGTGGAAAATTCGTTTTCAGTTTCTAGACAGCTGCACATAGAAAGGATCCACACACTGGCGCTGATGCAAATATGTGGTAACTGTGACTGAGCACTTATTTCCGAAACAAATGGACTCAGATTGAAGCTTTATTGGCAGAGTTTGTCAAATATATTTGAAGCAATACACATCATTCTGCATATATCAGTATTTCGAGGTTTAATTCATTGTCAAAAAGAGGCGCAAGGGGGGCATAAATTTGTACACAGTGTAAAGATTCGTTTTGATCCAATCCTAATCTAATTAATTTACCAACTGGAGCTATCAAAGTCATGCAATAAATTATTCTGATGTACATTTGGGTTGTCTTTTGATATGAGTGGCGTCTCATTAAACATTCCTCTCTCCTTACTGTGTTTATCTGTGGTAGTTCAACTGACACAATACATCTTCAAATTTCCTGTTCTGATGAAAAATTAACACTAATAAATTCCCGATAGCCCTTGTTTCCTAGAATATGTGGGCTTCTCTGTGTTTGGGTCTCTTGATGATAGAGGGAAACTCTGGCTGAATTCCAGATCTGTCTGTTGCAACAGGTCAAAACTAAGATTTTTACTGTAAAACCAAGAACTGATACACATTTTAGAACTAAAGCGGGTTTATTTTATTACATTAATGACAAAAATGAAAGTGGAAGGTTCCTTTTTGTCTATTGGTTTGCACATTTGGGAATTAAATGCGAGGTTGTTTTCTTTCTTACTCTGTTTTTGGCTGCGCAATTGAATTATACATTCTCAGAATACAGGGTGGGATTATTAGGGTGGCTTGAGTCTTCTTCTTCTGAGACTAATTTCTATATGCATCTCCTCCTAAACCATTCATACTACAACCACCAAACTAACTCCAAACCTCCAAACTGGTCTGACTCGGGTTGCTCTATCTTTTCCAACTCATCCGACTTCCGTTTTTTTAAAAACTGACCTGGAAAATTCAGAAAAGTCCCATTGACTTGACATTGGACCAAGCTTTGTGACCTCATAACTTTCCGCCAGACTGTCATACAGACTTAAGTTTGGGCTCATTTAACTCAGACTACCAATCTGCCAATCACTGATCATCACACCCAAGCAACCACTTATTGCCCCTTAGCAGCTGTCCCATAGACTTCCATTGTAAAAAAAAAAAAAAACTACCGTTGACTTTACATTGGACATACTAAAAACATACCAATTCATACTAGCAATAAATTAATCCAAACTAGAAACATACTAACAAGCAAACTAATACTAGCTACGTGCTAATTCATACTATAAACATACTAGTACCATGCTTATTCATACTATAAACATACTAGCAACATGCTAATTCATACTAAATTCATGCTAACAAAATGCTATTTTATACTAGAAACATGCTAGCGACATGCTAAATCATACTATAAACATACTAGTAGCATGCTTATTCATACTATAAACATACTAGTAGCATGCTAATTTATGCTATAAACATACTAGTAGCATGCTAATTCATACTAAATTAATGCTAACAACATGCTAGTTTATACTAGAAACATGCTAGAGACATGCTAAATCATACTAGAACCATGATAAAAACATGCAAATTTATGCTAGAAACACGCTAATTCATACTAGAACATCGTAATTTGTTAGCAACTGCCTAGCAACCACTCAGAACACCTTAGCAATCGCCTAGCAACATCTTAGTTACCACCTAGAACACCCTAGCAACTGCCTAGCAACACATTAGCAACCACTCAGAACACCATAGCAACTGCCTAGCAACACCTTAGCAACCACTCAGAACACCCTAGCAACCACCTAGCAATGACCTAGAACACCTTAGCAACTGCCTAGCAACACCTAAGCAACCACCTAAAATCAATCAGAACATGTTAGCAACCACCTAGCAACGCCTTAGCAATCACTCAGAACACCAGCGCAACACCTTAGCAACCACTCAAAACACCCCAGCAACATCTTAGCAACCACATAGCAATGCCTTAGCAACCACTCAGAACACCCTAGCAACCGCCTATCAACATCTTGGCAACCACCAAGAGCACCCTAGCAACACCTTAGCAAGCACTCAGAACACCCTAGCAACCGCCTAGCAGTAAACACCCTAGCAATACTGACTGCTTCAAACTACTTCAATGATTTAAACTGAAAGCTACTTCACGCTCTCAGACTCGGCTTTCTCAAGCCTCCATAAAGTTTGTCTGGGAACCTTACTTTTCTAGTTTCTCCAGGATCAGTGATGGATCTGTGCAATACTGAGAAAACTGCTGTTTCCGATTATTTAGATGTATTATTTTAATTCTCAGCATTTTCCCAGAGACTTCACGTTAAGTTCACCGCATCTTCACTTCCTAGATTTGAGGTCTTTAAATAGACATGTTAGCAATTAGCAAACCAAGAGCAACAATCTGCCTAATTCAAGGATCCTGCTTCTGTTTAGCAGCAGATCCTCTTCTAATGAAAGTATCAATAAGCATTTCTTATAACAACAGAATTCTGATGATCTCAAAAATAATTTTCTATAAAAGCATCTGCTGAGTAAGCACGGCTTTTGACTTGACCGCGGTTGCTCTGGTCTGAGAAACAGGTTGATATGAGACTGATTAAGAGCGAGTATATAAATGGTGGTGTGCAGACGGTCTCATGAGAGGCTTGACGGCGAATTCTCTAGAGGTTTATTTCCAGGAGGCCGTGCTGATAGTGTCATGTCTTCTGCTGAAGCTGCCTCGCAAGGGTGTTATTTCTAAAGAAAACACACTCACCAGTTTGTGGTTTACATTACACGGCATTTGCCTGAGAAATGCCATATGACTTGCCACAATTCGACAACCCGTATTTCACTGTAAGCAGATTAGATGTCGAGATTGCTGCAGGCGTTACATTGCACAGCTGTTTGAATAATAATTATTGGTGTTTTTTTTTTTTTTTTCATATAAGGCCTGTTCACGCCAAGGAAAATTATTATGTAATGTAGTTTTATTTAAAAAAAAAAAAAAAACAGCAATAAAGCCACAGAGGAACATGCCCGATGAATGATAAAAACTTTGAAATCCAGTCACACCAAGGATAACTATGAGAGTCCTAAAAAATGATTCTAAATGTAAAAGAATAAAGGAGTCATCTCTGCATCTATCAAAATAATGGCACAGAGGAACAATAATGTTGCTATTGCTTTTTTTTAGGACATGTTTTTTTCCAGTTGATAAACAACTGAAACTCTGATGGCCAATCAGATAGCTTTGAAGAGTTTGAGCATTTAAAGTGACGTGAAAATCTGAGTGAGAACAGCCAGGGGTTTTATTGTTACCAAAATAAAAATAACATTATTGTCTGCTCTAAAATTTCTGTTCTAATCTTCATATTTATCGCTAAAGTTGTCTTTATAGTTATCCCCCTCTTCATAGTTCTGTGTCTATAGCTAAATATTGCTATATCTGTTTATTTAGTCAGTGCTTTATAGTTGGCTTTGTTGTTATCTACTGTTGTGGAGATTAATATTGCTATCATTATTAACTTGTTGATAGTGTGTTATCGTCTATTAGTGTGGATGATAATGTTTAATTAATTATCTTAGGGATAATTCAGCCAAAAATGTACATTTTTTCATCATTTATTAATCCCTAACTTGTTTCAAATGTATTTTGTTAAACACAAAAGTAGATATTTTGAAAAATGTTGACTTCTTTAGTGTTTGTTTGTCCTACTATGGATGTCAGTGGTGACAAATTTTCACATTTCTTTTTCTTTTCAAATTAATTATAAAAAAAAAAAAAAAATATATATATATATATATACATATATATATATATATATATATATATATATATATATATATATATATATATATATATATATATATATATATATATATATATATATATATATATATATATATATGATTAGGTAAACCTTACTGGGTTGGACCCCATTTTGCCATATTGACATTATAACATCACACAGTTGCTACAGATTTGTTGGCTGCACATCCATGATGCGAATCTCTCATTCCACCACATCCCAAAGGTGCTCTATTGGATTGATAACTGGTGACTGTGGAGGCCATTTGAGTACAGTGAACTCATTGTCAAGTTCAAGAAACCAGTCTGAGATGATTCGCACTTTATGACATGGCATGTTAATCTTGCTGGAAGTAGCTATCAGAAGATGGGTACACTGTGGTTATAAAGGGATGGACAAGGTCAGCAACAATACTTAGGTAGGCTGTGGTGTTGGCATGATGCTCAATTGGTGCTAATGGGCCCAAAGTGTGCCAAGAAAATATCCCCCACCCCATTACACCACCACCACCAGCTTGAACCGTTGATACAAGGCAGGATGGATCCATGCATTCATGTTGTTGACGCCATATTCTGACCCTACCATCCGAATGTCGCAACAGACATCGAGACTCATCAGACCAGGCAACGTTTTTCCAATCTTCTACTGTCTAATTTTGGTGAGCCTTTGCGAATTGTAGCCTCAGTTTCCTGTTCTTAGCTGACAGGAGTGGCACCCGGTGTGGTCTTCTGCTGCTCTAGTCCATCCACCTCAAGGTTGGACGTGTTGTCTGTTGTAAGGAGTGTTTATTTGAGTTACTGTTGCCTTTCTATCAGCTTGAATCATTCTGGCCATTCTCCTCTGGCATCAACAAGGCATTTGAGTCCACAGAACTGCCACTTACTGGATATTTTCTCTTTTTCAGGCCATTCTCTGTAAACCCTAGAGATTTTTGTGCGTGAAAATCCCAGCAGATTAGCAGTTTCTGAAATACTCAGACCAGCCCGTCTGGCCCCAACAGCAATGCCACATTCAAAGTCACTTAAATCACCTTTCTTCCCCATTTTGGTGCTCGGTTTGAACTGCAGCAGATCGTCTTGACCATGTCTACATGCCTAAATGCATGAAGTTGCTGCCATGTGATTGGCTGATTAGAAATTTGCGTTAACGAGCAGTTGGACAGGTGTACCTAATAAAGTGGCCAGTGAGTGTATGTATGTATTAGGGCTGCCCAATACATCACAAAATTATAATTATTGCGATAGTAGTATATGCAATATACGTATCACAGACGTGCGATAAATTACATTTATTTTATGCATTGGTGGTGGCGCAGTGGTGCAGTGGGTAGCACTGTCATCTCACAGCAAGAAGGTCGCTGGTTCGAGCCTCAGCTGGGTCAGTTGCCATTTCTGTGTGAAGTTTGCATGTTCTCTCCGTGTTCACATGGGTTTCCTCTTGGAGCTCCAGTTTCCCCCACAGTCCAAAAGACATGCGCTATAGGTGAATTGAGTAAGCTAAATTGGCCGTAGTGTATGTGTTTGAATGGGAGTGTATTGGTGTTCCCCAGTGATGGGTTGCAGCTGAAAGGGTATCCGCTGCATAAATCATATACTAGATAAGTTGGCGAGATTCTGTTGTGGCGACACCAGATTAATAAAGGGACTAAGCTAAAAAGAAAATGAATGAATGAATGAATTATGCATTGGTTGGTTATCCAGATCAGATGGGGCCCACTAAAAAAAAACACTAATAGGCGGAGTCGAGACAACCAGAGAAGAAAATGACAACAGCCAATCAGAGTGAGAATATCTGCGGGGGGTTCACTCATTCATAGTGTTTTAAAGACTAAATGTTTGCGCCTCGACTCTTTTTTTTAATCTGAATTGGAATTAATGATCTGAGAAATATCTTTTACCTCTTTAATTGAATATCATGAAATAAACACACATCAACTAAATACTGAATTTTTCAAGGCAAATTTTATATCATAGGAAGTATCGTTATCGCGATACTCGGCCACGATATTGCATGTTTTTCCAGTAACATGCAGCCCTAGTATGTATGTATGCATGTAGTCATTTGTTCATTTATTCCAGATCTTGTGAGATCATGTAAAAGCCACTTAAGTGTGTCTGGAAAAGGCGTGAAGGGTTAGAGAAAGGTGGTCTTTTTGTTCTGTCAGCATGAAACTGCCCACATTTTCTCAGTGGAGCTCATGAGGACGTGATGCCTTGATGTGGGATGGCTAGAGATGAGTGTTGGCATAGTAACCATTATGTGGGTAGCCTTATCACTCGGCTTCCTGGAATTTGACGTTGTGGTCTGAAACATTGTCAATTTAAAAAAAAAAACACTCCAAGGGGTCTTCAGCATCATAACCATAAATAGATTTCATTTTAAAAAATTACAGATTGATGATGTGTAATGTGTTTCCAGAGTAATATTATGTCAGCGAGTGGGTTGTACTGTAGTGTAAAGATAGTGACTTGTTTTGTCATTCAGAAAAAGCCATGAGAAGTAAGAAATAACCCTTTAACTGGCCCATTAACACAACATTTTTGGATTGCATTTCTTAACTCCTAATGTCGCTAGTTAACACACTCAATGCATTTTTTTTTCAATACATCTCATCATTTCTAAAATATCAGCCCCTACCAAATGGTTGATACGACAGTTTATGGTAAAAGTACCGGAATAAATACATATACATATGAGCACACTGAAAATATGAAGTGTACGTCCAATTTAATTAAAAACATAATGAAAATAAAACATTTTTGAACACTAAATCATCTTTATTTTTTGAATTATGTTATAAAATATTTCAGATTCTTATTTTACATGTTTTCTTGTTTATTTGTTTTACAATAATACTAAAATCAAGTGTAGCAGTGCAACAGGATTATGTTTGTTAGATTTCTTTTTTTTTTTTTTTTTTTTTTTTGTAATCTAACAATATTGTGTGTGTAAACCATTATTTTAAATTCGTTAAATGACTTTAACGGTCATTATTTAAAACAGTCAAAATATGGTCAACCATTTGCTAGAGCAGGCAGTTAGCAGGATAAGCCAGAGGAAAACAACAAATGCACAAAAATTATTTATAAAACTATTATTTGCCCCAAATTTGTCTGATTTTATTTTATTTTTTTATTTCCACAAATATACACTCATTTAATTTTGAGAAACTGTTGTCTTTTCTTTTATATTCCTGTATATGTTTTAACTATGGAATGCTCTTCCTACAAACATTAGGAATGCTGGTTCCTTGGACTCATTTCAACCCAACGCTGGGTGTAATAAAGACTAAACCAGCTGCTGAGTTAATTTTTTTTTTTATTTAATCAATAGGACCGAATTTAACCCAATGTTTGGGTTAGTCCATATTTGACCTAATTTGGGTTTAAAATAACCCAGCATTTTTTAGAGTGCTGTTTTAAGAATCTACTTAAAACTCATCTTTTTAGGACTGTTTTTAATTTGTGATATTTTTTATTCTCACTGTGTCTTTATTGTTTTATTGTGCTTTGTTGTTTTTTTTTTTTACTGTTTTGTAAGTGCTTTGGGTGTGAGAAAAGCACATTATAAATAAAATGTATTATTATTATATTATTACACTGTAAAACCCAGCGGTCAACTTTATCAAATGAAATGAGTGCAGTTAACTCAAAATTGACTGAAAGTTAATTCTACTCATTTGAAAAAAGAGTTTTGAACTCAGTGTCGAAGGTAATGAGTTACTTAAATACTTCATTACTTCAACTTAAATGGAGTAAGTTCACAGTACTCATATAGATTAGGTTTTTTTTTTTTTACTCAAATGGTTTGTAGCAATCGGTTTCCTCAAATGGTTTGAGTTGCCTTAATTTATTGGGTTTTACAGTACTTAGTTGGTTTGAGTTCTCTTCATTTGTTGGGTTTTACTGTGCTCAAATTGCTTTGTTTACTCAAATGGAAAAAGTTCACAGTACTCATTAGGATTAGTTTGTGAACTTAAATGGTTTGTTCCAATCGGTTTCCTCAAATGGTTTGCGATACCTTAACTTTTTGAGTTTTACAGTGTATAATCATTATTATTATTATGTTTTGCAACTATTATTATTATTATTATTTGCTACTAAAATTAGCTCAATTTCAAAAACTGTACTTTTAGATTTTGCTGTTGTCATATTTTTATAATATTTGCCAAACTAGTAAAGTAATTTAATGTTTTATTAATATAATAAATATAAATATAGTATTTTTATTTTTAATGCACTTCATTATTTTCCACTATTTTCTTTTCACAAATTCTGCAAGAAATTTTTAAATAGATTTTTAAAATACAATATGATATCCCACCAATATTATTCATTCATTCAAGTCTCTATTTCAGAGGTTGCCACAGCGGATTGAACCGTCAACTTATCCAGCATATGTTTTACGCAGCAGATGCACTTCCAGCCGCAACCCTATTGGGAAACACCCATGCAAACTCATTCACACACACTCATACACTACAGCTGATTTAGTTAATCCAATTCACCTATAGCGCATGTCTTTGGACTGTGGCAAAAACCGGAGCATTCGATGGAAGCCCGTGCCAACACAGAGAGAACTTGCAAACTTCACACAGAAATGCCCAGCTGGGACTCGAACCAGCAACCTTCTTGCTGTGAAGCAAGAGTGCTAACCACTTAGCCACCGTGCCACCCTCACCAATATTAATTATTCTTTTTATCATTTATATTTTCCAAAAATAGCCTCAGAAATCAAGTATTTTCTGTTTTATTGTGTATTTATTTAAAATTTAGATTTCTTTTAGCTCCAAAAAATATATTGTTTGCCACAAATAATACCCATTTTATTCTGTTTAAGTATTTATTTATTTTATTTATTATTTATTTTAATAATAATAATAATTTTTTTAATGTATTTATTTTATTTTCAAAACACTATATATAATGTGTACTTGTATTACATTTAATTTATTATGTATTTTTCACTATGAGTTTAATTTTGCTCTGTGTGCTTCTGAGGTCATTCACCGTTCACAAGCTCAAACCTGGGCCATTTCTCTGCACTCATCACCCACACGGGCTTGTGTGTATGCATATCTACCAGTGTCTGCATTTTGGAGGGGAGCGCTGCGGTTCCAGGAGGAAGTGTACGGTGCTCTGGAGCACATGTGTGTATGTATGTTTGTGTAAGTTGAGGCCAGATGCAGTGGAGATTAGAGGCTCTTCAGGGAAACACAACTGTCTCGTTTCCTGGAAGTGACTGTGCTTTCATGTGTATTAATCACTACAGGCGAGCGAGCGAGGGGAAGATGATAGACCGATTAACTCTGGCGATTCACCTCAACCTCAGCATCCCCAAAACCTTATCAAAACTGCATTCAGTCTTCTACATAAGTAGGTAGTTTCCTGTTTATGTCAGATTTGGCTGTGAAATAAATGTAGTTAATCAGTAATCAGTATGGCCAAGGGAAATCCCTGGTTAATATGCGCTGAATGATTCTACCTTGACTGCCACACAGAATTATAATTTCATTAGAATCAGGAAGGATGAGATTAGATTGATCTGACCTTTGGGTTTGTTGACTAATGATTTACCTTTCTTCAGAAAGCACCTCATTGTTTTTGTTCTATTCAGGAAGATCAGTCAGGATATAAAAAGCGATAAAAAAGCTAAATGTAACAAGATCTCACAGTCGTAAGTTTTATCTGATGACTGAGCACATCACTTCCTTCAGCCGTGAATGGAATTCCAAGCAGCGCGCTGAAGTTTAGAGGTATAGTTTTGTTCTTAGTCACTTTTCTGAGTAAGCCTGTCATATCTCTATGTGGCAGAGTTGTATTGATAGCAGGTATGAGCGTCTCTGGGGATCACAGGCTCCGCCTATTACACTCCGTCAGTCCTCACAACCCACTTCATTTCTTGTAAATGTCTGTCTGAGCCATAAGCAGTTTACGGTCACCACAGCTCCTCCCCTCAACCACGCTACTACCTAGATTAATCAGCTTGCTTCAGTACAGAACGTCTGGCCTCAGCTTCCTATAAGTCCCCGGCTTCTTGTCATTTCAGGAATTCAGGTACAATGAGCCTGTAATCTAGTAAATATGTCATAGCTTTAACTTGTCAGATTCTAGGAAGAAGAAGCAGAAAAAAAATAGCAGGTTTCTTGGCATGGATTAAGTCGAGATATGAATCGTGAAGCTTGTTAGGTTAGGCTGAGGCTTGACTTGCGTGTGGGAAACTTTTTTTAAAGTTCTCGCCTGCGTTGTTTAATTCGGAAAATAATATTAATAATTTTTTACCAAAATAATGATTTATAATTTCTTAGTAATATTTAGTTATTAATGTAAGTTCTCTAAGTCTTTCACTGAACTGTCCATAACACAACTCCATTTGAATCCAAATCCAAATCAGTGAATAAATCCCCCCAACAAATAAAAATGAAAACTGAGAAGTTTTAAATTGTTTAAAAATATATTTATTAATTTTATAAAACTTACTCTCTTGAAATATTTCTCTCTGCATAGCAGAAATGTAACGATAAAAGGAAAACAGTATTTCCATATAGTGTAAACATTCACAGACAATGTAAACTTTCATTGTGCAGTGTTCAAGTCTGATATTCCAAAATGTGCTACAGTGTGAATCCTGCATCCTAAAACGGAGCAGGACCATGAGGAGTCCATCAAGTATCTCCAGAATATTCCAGCAGCGCTTTAATGCAACGAGTCTCGTCTTCATATCGGATGAGGGAAGGCATGGAGGAAGTCTTTGAGGATTGGTTGCACAGGGATGCAGTCGATGTCTTTTACGCCGCATCTTTCCATAATCTGTCTCCGGCACAACTGCTGCAGGGACTGCACTGGCTCTTTCCTGCAGGGCCGAATGAGCCCCTTCTTTGGGGAACTGATGTAGTGTTCCAGCAGTTGGAAGAGAGAGTCAAAAGATTCCTTGCTTCCAGTCAGGCTGAATTTGGAATTCTTGAAGTTAATCCGGATGCTGACGGGACCGTTTTGTGCTTTGTAACTCAGTGTAAAGAAAACGTCGCTCTGACGACTGTCCCGGATCAGGAAAGTTCCCACTGACTCTTTCTTCAGCTTCAGGTGCGCTTCCTCCACGGTCATGGGACCCCAATAGAAGCCACTCTCCTCTAGCATCGAGGTGGTGTTGGAGATGATCTTGAAGTCTCTTGCATAGTTGAACGGCTTGAAATGTGTCTGGAAAGCCACGGTACTCTGCCTGGGCCTGGATCTTTGGGATTGGAAGACGTCTGAGGAGGCCTCAGTGCTCACTTGGCGATCTTCTATGCCTTGATTCCCTTCCACTGAACTGTGCGCCACCATCCTACAGGAAAGACCAACCGGCGTGGTCTTCCATACTGTACCACAGGAAGGTCATCTAGATGAGACTCATCAGTCTGTTGAAAAGCAAGAACAACACTGTTAAAGCTTTTCCAAGTCAGTAGCATAAGCTATTGAACGTCACATAGGTTATAATAAACTTGCTTGTTTCGTGGCAACATGGATAATGATGTGATTGTGACGTAACTGAAACTCACATATGCACAGTAAGGGTTATCTGTGAAATTACTCCTCATTGTTTACTCTCTTATCAAGACGCTGAGCGGTTACCTTGTCTTAATTATAAATGTATATCTTTAATATATTATATAAGTGTCTTTATCACTATATAAACGTGTAATGTACGATTTATATAGTTGATATAAAGTTTATCAGTTAAGTCTTTAAAAGTGTTACATTTCAACTTACGATACAACAAACAAACTACATTTACTGTCGCGTGCGGCGCAAATTGAAACATTTACACTTATAAACAGACCGCTAAACCGTTGTTAACCGTTTAATTAAGTAGCGCAAAAAGCTTGAATCTTACCGTTTTAGCAAACAAGTATTCCAAGAGCAGGCAATACAACTTTGCCTCTGACAAACTCTCGTCGCCGCTTCCAAAATCAGGTGTTTTTGAACTCCCATTGATTTATTCCACCGTTATATCTCGTTAGAGGTTTCCTCAGAGCGCGACCCCAAACTGTGCTCGTGCTTTCTGCTCTTTGTAATGTCAGAATGAAGTGCCAAAGAGGCGCATTCAAATATACTTTGAGCTCATAACCACGGCACGCCCATTTCTTGGAAACAGCAAATCAGAACCAGTAGTCCCTCCCCCAAAGAGATAAAATAGGCTAGTAGCCGTTTATCTTTCACTTCTCTTTTAAACACATGCTTTTCCAAATAAAAGCGGCATTTATGATAAACTTTCAAAGAGGAAGAAAATTACATCTTATCTATACTCATAATCATGCTGTCATGTGTTTGTAAACTGATGTCAGTCACTTTTATTTTGATCAGTAGAAGTAGGCTATTAATAACAATATGGCATTATATAGATAGATAGATTTTTGTGAAATAAAAACTCATGCATCCAGGGTTTGCACATTATGTGTCTCATTGTACATTGCACATAAACATACATAATATTGATGCATATCTGCATTTGACCTGTTTTTTGCTTGACTGTTAGTTGAAAAATGAGCTGATGTCCACCACTGCGGCTGTGTAAAGTTTTAGCCATAATTGAAACTCAGTTTTGTCCTGTAAGTCCACACCTGCGCACCAGGCGAACATTTATCCATGAGTTTCATTTCTTACAAATAGAGATAGACTGAGACCTCCGTAATCACTCAGATGTGGTAAACACTGCACAACTGCACCAACAGCCACCAGTTTATTAAACACACATATGCAAACATCTTTATTCTCTTGATTAGATTTAAACAGAAAAAAATTGATGTCTGCAAAATTGTTGCAAACAATTTATTTGGGTTAAATTTAAACAAAATTAATTTGAGTAAAGTTCAACTTAATTTGTTTGTTTAAATTCAGCCCAGAGAAATTGTTACAAACACTTAATTAAAAAATAAATAGTAAATCCAAGGAATCATCTTTCAATCATTTTTTGCATGCTTTTTAAAATGTATTTATTAGTTTTTTGTATTCATCCAATATCTGCCTGAGCTTGTACTCTTTAGTTGCAAACTTGCATGCAAACGAATAGTAAACCAATAGCCAAGTCAACAAGAAGAATGACATCATTATTATCAGCACACCTTTGAAACATTTTGAGCATGAACTCTCCTGCCCCTGTGTTTCATTTAAATGATTTCATTGCGAAACTGAAATTCCAATCATGCAGATTAGGGTTGCCTTTCAAACGACTTGTTTGGATTGGAGTAGAATTACTGGTTATTATACTTTTGGTTTCGCTAGTATTTCTCAGAAAGACGATATTTACAGTTGAAGCACCACTAGAGGAGAGTAATGTGCTTACACTTCCACATACAAGGAAGAGGAATCTAAACATACACAAAGCTTTTTTTTGTATCTTCCCTGAAACAAGCCTCTTTATCAGATGGAGGAACTGCTTGGATGCATTGAGCACATTTTTATTCAGTGACATTTTGAGACCATGACGCCAGTATAATCATCCAAGTTTTTGCTTAATCTAGATATCTTTGCAGATAGACCATATATTGCGTGCCTATTTTACGTGACGATAGGTTTGAGGTTATAATTTTATGACAGTCATAGAGTGCTCAGCATATATAAGTACACCTCTCACAAATCTCTCATTCTAATTCATATTTTCTATAGGATGCTTTACAATATTAGATTTGTGCAGATACAATAGTTTAGTCAGTACTGAAGCCAAATCTGGAGCTAATCTAACAAAATAACGTATAAAGGTTCCAAAATTAGTAGCCCAAATTTATATGTTAGAGAAAAAATATTAAATAAAATTTTTTAAAAATAGCAAAAATCTAAAGAAGCAAAAAAATATAATATTTTGTTGAAATAAATTTTTTTTTTGCAAAATTTAGCATGAATTTAATTGTATTATCTTTCTATTTCTAAAGATATTCTGTGACTAAAATATTAATATAACCTCCTAGGGCCCGAGTGTCCACATACGTGGACAGCACATTTTTAGCTGTTAAGTGGCTATTTAAAATACTTTGACCCCCAGTTTCACAAACAAGGTTTAAGGCTAGTCAAGATTAAATTGCATGTTTGAGCTGTCTCAACTCAAAATAACTTGCAGTGAGATGTCTTTAAATATGTCAGTGTCATTTTTTTTGTCTACAGGTGCACACCAGTAATATTTTTTTCTAAGGCTATTTTATAAATGTGGCTTAAATAGCCTAATTTATCTAAGGCCTAGTCCTGGCTTAATCCAAGTGCTGTTTGTGAAACTGGGCCTGAATGTTTTATATTTTGTTACAGACATACAGTGTCATCCTGCAACTGTTTTGCAGCATATGAAATGTCCCAAACCCTATTTTTAACTGTTCAAAATGGGAATTTTGTTTTGTTTTTACTCTCTAATAGTTAAAGCAAGTTCAGAAGAAAATGTTAACTGCATGTTATATGCATAAAAGAAAATTCGGGAAAAAGTGTTTTATATAAAATCGGACCACGAGTCCACATATATGGACATCATTTTTCTCTAAAAGTACATCATATCAAAAGATGATACTTAATTTTTAATTCTAATTAGGTTCCAATAATCCCAAATAGCAAAGAGAAATAAAAATGCATGTAAAAAAAACACCTTGGGCCTTTATATCTGTTTAATAAATCAGTTTTTTTTTTCAAATGCACCAATATACCCATCTTCATTAAAAAATTGATAAAAATATTCATTTTCAAAATGGGGTGTACTCATTTATGTTGAGAACTGTATGTGCATGCACATATGCATCACTCCAAGTGCATCTCACTCACCGACTCTACATGCAGACTAACATAACTAATTTGCATGTCCGTGCAAATCGGTGTCATTCACAATGCAGTGCTACAGATTTATAATATGCTATCTAACAGAATCACCTCTCTCGTCCAGACACTCGAGGAGAAATCTGAAAAATTATTTCAACATATATACAGTCTGTAGCCATATGTAGTTGTATATGTAGCCATATATACATATAAATATATTAGAATATGATCCTTACCTTGTTCCTTTATGGTACAATAGCAGTGTTTGCATATACAAACAATTCAGTCTGTTTCTTTCTGCGCATCCCACTGCTTTACGGGAAAACGAAAGCGAAAGCTAGTGAACTGCTTTAATGCAAAGCTACCTAGAGATGGCGTTGTAGATGGATTCTCCCTTAAGTTTTCATGTGCTTTTTTTGGAAAACGGGGAGTATTTAAATCTATTATATGACGATATGTTGGAAATATTTACAGAACTATATATTTAATCCCACATTTATCATCCTGTCTCTTATCACTAAAGCAATTCTGTCGTAATTCAGGCATCAGGAAAATAAAAGACCGGTCACTTTCATTTCGAGGTCACATGAATTAAACATCAGAAGCCACAAATAGAAAGAGACTCGAGTGGTTTCCTTGAATAGCAGCCAATGTTTAGAAATCTTTCTCCCCTTGTTTATTTATATATAACAATTCTTATCATGACCTATACACTTCCCTTAAGCTTGTGCAGTATTCAGTACTCAATATGATGTCTGATTTTCCTCATTGCTTCTATTCATCATAAGTCTCAATTCCTGGAGGGCCACAGCTCTGCACAGTTTTTCTCCAATCCTAATCAAACAAACCCCGCCAAGAAAAACATTTTTGGATTGCATTTCTTAACTCTTAATGTCGCTAGCTAACACACTCAATGCATTGGTAGATATGTCGGTTTATGGCAAAAGTAGGCTATCAGAATTATTACACATACTATTAAAAATCTGATTAATTTATTTACATACATAATCAAAATAAAACATTTTTGAACACTAATTCATGTTTATTTGTTGAAATATGCCATAAAATATTTCAGATTCTCATTTAACATGTTTTTTTTTTCTTTTTTTTTTACAATAAAACCAAAATTAAGTGTGCGACAGGATTGTGTTTGATGATTTTTTTTGTAAACCAACAATGCTGTGAGTAAACCATTATTTAAAACAGTCAAAATATGATCAATAAATTGGTAGAGCAGGAAGTTAAAGGGTTAAACATAATATGCGTTTTATATGTTGTAGGAGTTTTTTGTGACCTAAATAAAACGAAACCGTCTTACGACCGAATAATAACAACAAAAACAAACGTGTTCCGTGCAAAGTCGTTGAATTATTATGAAAGGCGTGGATCATTCATCAGACACACACACAAAAAATCCCTAGCTTTCTTGTTGGCTTTCCTTATCACGTGACTCGCCCAGCAGTATCTTTACATGAAAACGCCACCTTTTCTGTAAGCACTGTTCATTGTAAACAGGGCAGAGGTGACTGTTGCATAATGTTGAGCCAGACATTTTGATTGAATAGGCTTTGTTTACGCTTATAGTAGCGTATCTGGCATGTGCATACATACTGTATGAATTTTTCATTATTATTATTATTTTATTATTATTATGGTCATACAATGACATTGAGAACCAAACCCATGTTTGATACCAGCATTCTTTATAATATCTTGTTTTGTGTCCTTCAAAAGTAAAAAATAAATAAAATTCTGAATTTACATTTATAGGTTGACTATCCGTTAGAAAAGCTATTTTAACAGTTAAATAATACTTTATTCATTCATTCATTCATTCATTCATTCATTCATTCATTCATTCATTCATTCGTTCATTCATTCATTCATTTTCTTATTGGCTTAGTCCTTTTATTAATCAGGGGTCACCACAGCAGAATGAGCCGCCAACTTATCCAGGATGGCCTTTCAGCCGCAACCCCTACTGGGAAACACCTATACACACTCATTCACACACATACACTATCGCCAATTTAGTTAATCAATTCACCTATAGTGCATGTTAGCACCCGGAGGAAACCCATGCCAACATGGGGAGAACATGCAAACTCCATACAGAAATGCCAACTGACAGTGCTAACCACTTATCCACCGGGTCGTCAATATTATTATTATTATTATTATTATTATTATTATTATTATTATTATTATTATTGTTATTATTATCATTATTATGGCCAAACAACATCACTGGGAACCAAACCCATGTTTTATACCAGCATTCTTCAAAATATCTTCTTTTGTCCCCTTCAAAAGTAAGAAAATATAATGCTGAATTTACATTTATGGTTTGGTTCTCCGTTAGAAAAGCTATTTTAACGGTTAAATAATACTTATTTTATTTATATCGAGCTTAATTTGATGTCTAACTTGTCGTAGTTAATTTAACTTTATTTGGATTGTGTAAAAACTTTGAAGTTTAGGCATTAGGACACAAAGAGACATCTTAATGACTATGAGGTCAAAGCTTTTGTAAGTCTTTATAGTGATTTTTTTTATTATTATTATCCCTTTCTGATATTATAATTTAATACCAGTCCAACCTCCGAATGGTCAAAATATGCTACATTTTATCACTTTAAAATTCGGGGTTATATTAATGCGACTATAGCGCCATCTTCTGGGAGCCGTACTATTTTTCACATCTTAAATTCAGGTCATTGATCCAAATATGTCGAAGAATACCGACTGGAGATGTTTTATTCTTATTTATTTATTTATTGTTTATTAATATTTTATACTTGCAAGAATAAGAACATGCTTATTTCATTTGGCAAATATGATTAACCTACAAATCTTACACTTGCCTATATGAAGTTATTTTTGTTGTTGTTTGTTTTGTGTCCCAACTACATTCAAAATAAACATTATGATTAAATTGATTATTTTAAATGGGCAAATTAACATTTGTGTAATAAAAAAACACAGCCTTTGTTCTTTTTTTTCTTCCATCAGTTCCCTCCTAAATGTAAGTGTTATCATGTGAGAGGCTGTTATCATGAAAGAAAAGCTGGTTTTGTGGGGCCCCTTTGTCTTGAATGTTAAGATAGCTAACGTTTCATTTAGGAAAAGTCTCATTTAGACACATTCACAGATCAGAGGTTCATGTAAGTAGACTCTTCTACACTTTTAGGTTATACAGCTCATGTCATGCAGTCCTAATTCTGCTAAGTGCTTTATGATCAAAAATATTATTATTGTATAATATTCTTTAAGGCAAAAAGCACAGTTTTTTTCATGCTGTTTCAGACATTATTTTCAGTTTAATGTTAAGAAAACATCCAAAATATCTCCTGCTTTTAAGTGTTCCTTTTGTTGCATATTTGTTGCTGTAGATTTCACAGAAAACAATAAATAAATTCACAGAAAACAATAAATAAATAAGTACGCAAATAAACAAATAAATGTACAGTTGAAGTCAGAATTATTAACCCCCTTTGATTTTCTTTTTTCTTTTTTAATTATTTCCCAAATTATATTTAACAGAGCAAGGAAATTTTCACAGTATGTCTGATAATATTTTTTCATCTGGAGAAAGTCTTTTTTGTTTTATTTCGGCTAGAATAAAAGCAGATTTTAATTTTTATCACCATTTTAAGGTCAAAATTATTAGCCCCTTTAAGCTATTTTTTTTGATAGTCTACAGAACAAACCATCATTTTACAATAACTTGCCTAATTACCCAAACCTGCCTAGTTAACCTAATTAACCTAGTTAAGCCTTTAAATGTCACTTTAAGCTGAATAGAAGTGTCTTGAAGAATATCTAGTAAAATATTATTTACTGTCATCATGGCAAAGATAAAATAAATCAGTTATTAGAAATGAGTTATTAAAACTATTATGTTTAGAAATGTGTTGAGAAAATCTTCTCTCCGTTAAACAGAAATTGGGGAAAAAATAAAAGGGGGCGAATAATTTAGGGGGGCAAATAATTCTGACTTCAACTGTATATATAAATCTACAATTTTCTGCATAAATAAATATATAAATAATTAATAGTGCAGTGTGAATGGGGGGAAATCTACTTTCAGTTTAGCATTTTCTTATTCCCCCAACATCCTTGTAATTTATTTAGTTATTAATCTGCCCGCACTATATTTATTTATGCAGGAATTTGTGTTTTTGTTTATATATATATATATATATATATATATATATATATATATATATATATATATATATATATATATATATATATATATATATATATATATATATATATATATATATATATATATTTATTTATTTATTTATTTATTTATTTATTGTTTTATTTATGCCGGAATTTGTGGAATTTATTTATTTACTGTTTTTGCAGGTTTCATCTTTTATATTTATGGTAGTATATATTAGTTATTTCTTTATCCAATATTCAATCTGCAGTACCTTGCTCTAAGTTTGTTTTAAATATATTAAAACAATTAAGAAGAAAATGTGGAAATTAAAAGAGCACTTTCTATACATGCAAAATGAAATATATTTAAATATGGCTACTGTTGCACATCTGATCTTTTTTAATCAATAAAAAGATAAATGAATGGGGGGAAAATAGATTTTTGGCGGAAAAAAATGTCATGCAAAACTTGCTTGAACATTTTGGTCGGAACAGAAAATATCAGTTTAGTTCACCCGGCGGAATTTTAACGACGGACTGTAAACAATATGAACGTTACAGTCCGTCTAATCCAATGAAATACTGGTTAGTTAGTTTAACAAGACCCCGTATTAGATTATTTAGTAGAATATCTAGTACTATTTCCCTATGATTTCGCGTTATTTTTAAGAGCATGCCAGCGTTAATTAACGCACGTAGTAAAGTTAATTTAATCGTCACCGCCTACAGAACAACTTCTCGGAATTCATCGACCTTCAAAATCAACAAGGTAACTTTATAAACACTTAACTAACCATTACAGCATATAATAACACGTCCTTGCATTTGTCCATGGTAGCGCCGTGAACAAAATCGATGAGAGTTTTGCCCGAAGCGTGTGGTTTCCATAGAAATGACCGATTTGAAGGGCACAACTGTACAGCTGTCCTCGTTAGATGTGTGTATGCTGCTAACATACTACACGTTTGTTTATTTATTTTTGACTACTCATAATTATAAGTGCTATAATGTATAATACATAGGTGCTTTTTGTATTCTTGTTTCTAGCCTTAAAATAATGCATTTGTGCCCACACAGGATTGTGTATTTCGCTGTTGGTGGACTTTATAGCACACAGACATGGTGCTGAAGATCTTCTTCCCCCAATGCTGCAACACTGCTGACAGTGGCCTGCTGGTCGGGCGCTGGATCCCAGGGCACAATTCTGCTGTGGTACTAGCTGTCGTTCACTATCCATTCATACCCGGGCAGGTGAAAAAGTACTTGAGTGAGATCCAGAGCCAGACTCAAGTGGATCTTGCCGTCCTGGGTTCCTGGAGTATGCCAAAAGAAGGTCAAGAAGGACTGGACAGCTTCCTTAAAGACCTGAGCACCATCTTTCCTCAGAAATGTTGGCTGCAGTTGAGCCGTGAGATTGGCAAAAGAGGCTTTACGTGTCGGGTGGTTCAAAACAATGGGACGCTTCTACAGGACAAAGAGCAGAAAATTGACGTAGAAGGCAGCGAAGAAGATAAGATCATCCTCGTTCATTATGACCAAAGGAAGGTGATGCTCTCGCAACTTCATCCTGTACAAGAGGCTGAACAGAAGTCTGACATTGAGCCTTCAGAGCTGCGTTTGGTTTTCCAAACAGTTGCTCAAAGTCAGCCTCTGTTTTTCCTGGATAAATACGATGACGGGCCGCTGAAACTCACCCACTGGCAGTCTGAAGGGAGGGAGGCTAGTATTATTGCAGAGCTTCTGAAACAAGCATCTGTGCCGGTGTGCATCTGCCTCACGTGGTTGCTTTCTCTGTGGCTTTGGTTTTGCAGCTTCAGGTGAGTAAATGTGGACCATCTTTTGTCTGTTGTCAGTATTGAAAATGCAAAGAGAAAACATGTTAATCACATCCTTTCTTGTTTGACAGGATTTTAAACGTACCTCCTGTGAAGTTCATTACAAGCAAGCTGTCCACATGTGTTCAGTCGGGTTATAGGGCCAATCATTTCAAGACCGTTTTCTCCCCTAAAAAAGCTGATACACACATGGATTTCATGAGGTACGGGTAGGCCCACACAGAATCTGCACGCGCAGATTTTTAGCCCATCATTGAGTCTATTTACTTGTGTAAATGTGTGTACATTTATATTAATTCAGTTTTTAAATTAATATCAGTAATATTATTGACTAATATGAAAATGTTCATATGATTTTTTTACAATACAGATTGCAAAGTAACATTTTCTGTCTTTTAGTAGATATATTAGAGACTTGCTTTTTTCACATTTTGCATTGTCAGCATTAAATAAAAGTTAAAAAGGTTTTTTTCATTTCATATATTACGTTTTTAGTTACGATACTCCCAAAATCATTCCGCATAAATCCACAGATTTTTTTTTTTTTTTACAAAATTCTGCGCAGAAATAGCAAAAAATGTCCGCAGATTCTGTCTGACCCTAAGTAGGAGTCATACACCTAAAAAGAGTGTTCATTTGATAACAAAAGAGAAAAAAACATTAGCATTGACTTTTGCTTTGTGCTTTGTTTCATATGATTTTGAAAGATGTGTGTTTCTGTTAGGGCTGCACAATATATCGTTTCAGCATCGATATCACAATGTATGTATGCGCAATAGTCACATCACATAGATATCTAATGTTGAGTTGGGATTATAGTTGAGCCAGGGTCACAGTGCAGAACATGGGATTTGTGGAGTCACTGCAGAGTTTAACTACAATGGAGTGACATTTTATAATTTGCATGTTTTTAAGGCCTGAGAGACATTAAAGTATTTAGGCACAAGAATTTTTACTAATAGGGAGTTTAATAAAGAATAACTCTATTGAATTATTTATAAAGTAAAGACTTTGCAGTGTAATTTTTACATTTACTAAACCATAAAGCATGCACTGTTTATTTTACTTTTATTTTTGCTTTGTTGCATTTATCTATGCTTGTAGTTTGTTTATTACATGTTCTGCATTATTCACTCTCCTATCGAATCATCCTAAACAATCAAAATGAATACATTCGGTAACACTTTAGGGACCAATTCTCACTATTAACTAGCAGCTTATTAGGATGTATGTTATTGAGATACTGGCTGCTTATTAGTACTTATAAACTGTATATTCTGCATGAACTTATTCTACATCCCTAATCCTACCCAATACCTATACTACCTTAATAACTATTAAAAAGGAGCAAAATAGGAGTTTATTGAGGAAAAAGTCATAGAATTGAACCGTAAAATATAATGTGACCCTAAATTCTTTCCAAATAGTGCTATTCAGTCATTTGGTGAAATTGTATATACAGTATATATCGCAGAAGAACAAAATATCGCAATGTCAGATTTTTCCAATATCATGCAAATTGAATGTTTAACTTTTTTATTAGATTATTCAATCAAACATAATCTCTTAACTCCTCATTTTTCATTCCTTTGCAGAAAAGCAAACATTTTTGTGTCTTTCCTTGTGGACATAGCCCTTGGTTTGCTGCTCATCTCATGGTTGTATAGGGAGAATCGTATCAGCAAATTAGCCGATACTCTGGTACCTGTGGCTGATGTAAGTATGACAATATATTTCCATTAAAAAGTTTAAGGTTTACATTATTTATTTAAATCTCTTTAACTTGGCCTGTCACAATAATCTATATACTTATTGCACAACACATGGATATGACCTCAATCATTTTTGTTCATGCAATATATATCAACTAAACGCCATTACAAAAAAACTAACTCTAGCAACATTTTAGCTGATTTTGCAACCTCTCTATCTCTATTGGAAGTGCCAATGTTAGTATGGTTAAAAGAACACTATAGACGAATTACCAGTTTGTAAACATTCAGCATGCATGCGCAGCGAGGTTGCAGAAAAAAAAACGGGAGCGCTAGCATTTACAGCGAGGGAATGACATCCGATGCGGTACAGAGTTTGTTGTTGTATTAGAGATAAGTTATATTGATTACATATTATATATTATTTACATAATGCTTTCAGCATATTTATCAGCTTGTCACCCAGTGATAAGCACAGTTATTCGGCAAAATTAACATTAAAGTGAGCGGCGTTCATCTGACAGTTCCGTTAGCGATAGCACCCTCCCAATGGATATTGGATAAGATGAAATGGCCAAGCATCCAGCCCGAAATATACAACTATCTCATTGAAACTCCAAGTGATTTTACAAGAGAGAAGTTAAAGGCCTACAAGTCTTTGGATGCCAACAATTTTTCTATGTGTGGTCGTGTGGTCGTCTATGTGTGGTCACTTCATTCAGCTCTTATGATGACTTTTAGCCAAAGATGTCTGCGGTTGGCATTAAAAGCAGTGTGGTGTACGGTAAAATTAAAATTTTCTATTTTTGGACTTTGGAATTTGGCAACACAACATTTTTGCTATTGCAACCGGTCTGCGCGGTTGAACCCATGTGTCGTCATGTGTGACTAAGGTTGGTAATTCCCCTATAGTATTTACTATAAATTACTGTAGTATATTTCCATGTGGGTGCCTGAACAATGAATATCGCAGCCTCTGTTATTTTTTACCTTACACTTTTTTTGTTAACATTTATTATTATTTATTTAGGATATGTGTTTTCACATTCTGATTCCAATGCCTAATTATTCATTTGTTAAAATGACTATAATTCAATTCAATTCACCTTTATTTGTGTAGCGCTTTTACAATGTAGATTGTCAAAGCAGCTTCACATAGAAGATTATAGTGAATTGAAACAGTGTCAGTTCAGTTTTACGTTTAAGTTAAATTCAGTTTAGCTCAGTTCAGTGTGGTTTAATAATCACTACTGAGAGTCCAAACACTGAAGAGCAAATCCTTCGATGCGCAGCTCGTTAGATCCCGAACCATGCAAGCCAGTGGCGACAGCGGCGAGGAAAAAACACCAATTGGCGAAAGTGAAGAATTAAAAAACCTCGAGAGAATCCAGGTTCAGTTGGGCATGACCATTTCTCAACTGGCCAAACGTCTTGTGCAGAGCTGCAGTCTAGGCACCGGAGGCTGGAGAATGCTGGACCTCATCGAAGACTAGTCTGTCCCTGGAGCGTCACGGGAATCAGTCTCATGCTCTCCACTCCTCCACAGCAACTGCTCAGGATATGACCTGGTCCAGGATTATGAAAACCTTGGGATCATCTCGTCGCTGGTCTTGGATCGCATCATTGGCGCTGCATAGTCTGAGGGCCTCGGGATGAGTATCCCCTGGTGGAAATAGAGAATAAACAAAATAATTAGCGTAGCTGCTGTTCATAGTGTATATAAACGAGATGCAAAAACCTGTGTGGGGCACACTCATGCATCATACCGCTAAGTGATGCACTGAGTGTATGCTTTGCTAAAAAGATAGGTTTTTAATCTAGTTTTGAACTGTGAGAGTGTGTCTGAGCCTCGGACATTATCAGGAAGGCTATTCCAGAGTTTAGGAGCCATAAATGAGAAGGCTCGACTTTATATTAATAAATTAATATTAAATATTCTTCAGAATAAAATATGATGTGTTCTTTGAAGAAGTGCACTTACATTGTGATGATATTATATTTTGTTATTCTGGCCTTATATAATGAGTGGCATAAAATGGTCTTAAAATGACAATAATATCATTTATTGCAATATATTTTGGTGCAATATATTGTACAACAAAAAATAGATATCGTGACAGGCCTATCTTTGACTAATTTTATTCATCTTCGATTCATTTGATTAAAAAAATAAAGTAGAAAATAGTACTACAAATAAAATAAAATAAACATTTTCTATTCAATTTTTTTCTTTGTTTGTAAAGCTATTTCTAAACCCATTAATTAGTCCAGTCTGGAAAAAAAATGAGAAAAAAATATTAGCTTCACTTTGGATCAGTTTACATATCAAAATAAATGTACATGCATAATGATTCAAAACAATTGGGTTGTGTTTCAGCATGTGGCCAAAGAGCTCCAGCAGCTGTTAGAATGGCTGATGGGAGCTCCTGCTGGACTGAAGATGAACAAGGCTCTCGATCAAGTGCTGGGGAGGTTCTTTCTTTACCACATTCATCTGTGGATCAGTACGTACAGCCTAATTTAAAGCATTCTCTTGATGTTTCAGGTTTATCCCACAATCTCATGAGTATGATTTGTGTGAACAGGCTACATCCACCTGATGTCTCCTTTCATTGAGAGGATCTTGTGGTACGTTGGACTCTCAGCCTGCTTGGGACTGACTTTTGCACTCTCCATCCTGTCCGACATTGTGGCCCTCCTGACTTTCCACATCTACTGTTTTTATGTGTATGGGGCACGGTGAGATTTATTTTCTCTATATTAAGTTTTCTAACAAACTGACTGCATCCAAAATCACATGCTTTATAGCTGGAGGAAAACGTATGTGAACAGAGAAGTAAGTCTCTATTTAGAACACTCATAAAGGTTTTTAGTCTTTATTTAGTGGTAAGAAAACAAACAAATAGTATTGAAAATAGCATTTAGATAAATTTGTAACAGCAGGTTTTCCTCTCAAAAACGTATGACTGCAAACAACAGATTTTTTTGTGCATGTTACAGTATGCGATTTCAGCTGCGGCCAATGGGCTATATGCACAGCTAGTTGTTCAGCCACTGATAAGCTTGTGACTATTTTGAATTTCAAAAGGTTGCTTTTACAGTATCGATGTTGTAATGTGATTAAAATATAATCAGTTGAATAGACTTAAGCGTTCATTTAGATGTTCAGGCCTAAAATGAGATGAAGGTTTAAACAGAAGCACCATCAGGAGCTGCATACAAGCACAGACAATCCATTGAAATTACTGTGGTAACATAAAGTTCCATAAAATTTAAAGATTTAGCGTAAAACAATGGAATTTATTGCAGTGCTTTTTGTCCAGTCTGAGACCCACTTTATATTGTATATCTATCAGACAGTGAAGATTATTGATTTCTAAAGAAACCAGATCTTAAACGTGATTTTGTAATGGCACCACAGTTCACCTGAAGTGCTTGACTTTGCTTACTGAAAATGTAAAGTCCAAGTGCGTTTACCCCATTGTATCTGTAATGTTTTTACACTTTTAGTGATTTCCAGTAGAGGGCACTATCAACTTTTATAATTGATCCTCTTAGAAAGAGAACTGAACGTCCAAGTGTGCAATAAGTAGAGTTTCACAGAAAATAGAGGTGAAATAGGATTTTGTGTTTCATGAAAGAAAAAAGATATTGTTATGAAAAGACATCAGTCTTGACATAATGTTTGGATGTAGTTTCCTTTTAAGGTTCTTTCTGAGATCTGTCTAAGCAGTTACCTTATATTTAGAGTTCTGAGTCTTTACTTGTGACCTTTATAGAGTTATTTTTGTTTCTTTATTATTCAATCAAAAATATTTAGTTTTAGGGGAAAATTAAGTCCATAGTAACTAAAAAAATAATAATATAAATAAAATAAACAAAAGATTGCAAATAAAAAAATTGTTTCAATGAACTTGTCAATGATAATGAAATATTTTAGATTGCAAAAAATAAACTATTGACCTATTATGCAGTTACCACAATTTTCCTTGCACACACATTTATTTTGCTCTGTTCTGCTGTCATTTATTGCACATCTAAAATCTTTGCTTGTGAGTTGACATGTTTTACTTGTTGCGTGTTGAAACGTTTTGAACCCATGTATGCTAAGGTTCATTTTGTGTCTTTATTATTCAAACAAACATGAAGTTTTTGAACAAAATTAGGTACGTTGTGATTTCAAATAAAAAAAACTTTTAATAAAAAAATGTAATTGATAAAAAAAACATTTGTACTGCAAAAAACAAATAATTGGCATTTTATGCAGTTACCACCACATTTTTCATTGTGCGCTCATTCAATTTGCTTTCTGTTCTGTCATTTTTTGCGGATCTAAAATCTTTGCTTGCGAGTTGAAAAGTGTTGAACTCTGTAGCTCAGTGGGTGGTATCTTTCCTCCGGGGGTGAAAGGCCTTATTCTATTAGTCTTGAGTGAGGTCACAGGTTGGCCACACTCACTTTGTTTCGCACGATTGGACTGGACTCCCTTAACATAAGTTTTTTAATTAAACAATTTTTTTCTTTTATTTTTTAAATTACTATATACTTAATTTTTCCCTAAAACTAAATATTTCTGATTGAATAATAAAGAAACAAAACTCCATAGACCCTGGGTCACAAAACCAGTTGCAAGTGTCAGCTTTTTAAAAATTAAGACTTCACATAAAAGCTGAATATAATAGCTTTCCGTTGCCGTATGGTTTGTTAGGATATGACAATATTTGGCTGAAATGCAAATATTTTGAAATCTGTAATGTGAGAGTTAAAAAAATATTGGAATTTAAGTTTCAAGTTGTCTAAATTTAGTTCTTAGAAATGCATATAACTCATCAAAAATAGTTTAGATATGTTTATGGTAGGACATTTATAAAAGTCTACATGAAACAATATCTTTATTTAGTATACTGATGATTTTTGATAAAGTTGACCCATATAATGTATTTTTCATATGGGTCAATTGTATTTCGTATGTGTCAGATGTATAAATGGTCGTGCCCAACTGAGTCTGGTTTCTCTCAATGTTTTCCTTTCCTTCACTTTTATCAATTGGTTTTGTTCCTTGCCACCAGGGCTTTACTTTAACACCCACCAAATGCGGGTAGATTTCAGCAGTGGCGGGTTAGACAAACACTCTCACTAGCCTCTCTGGCTGGTTAAAGATCATTTTTAAATGATAGTTTTCTTAAAAGCAGGGTTCCACGATAAAGATGGTCCAATATGCGTGCAAGTGTCTTCTTAGAATCGAGAAGCAGCATGACCGACAAAAATAGCGTTCGCGCGAGCAAAAGAAAGCAGGTGAATACAGAATGAGAGGATGATGTGATGTGATGTGATGTGATGCGCGTGACTGTTTAAAAAGCGTGCGTGCTCCCGTTTCCTGGCGTGAAGCAACCATGCCTGGAAACGCAACTGCTGCGATCGGTTCTCTTTGAAATAGACTGGACAAAAAGTGATGCTGGTGCACCCACAATACTGTGGCTTACAAAAGCTCTGGGGGTTTTTAAAATATGTCTTTTTGTAAGCAGCAGCGGTTGCCAGTTTTGTTTTAACTGTTCTTTAAACAGAACAGATTATGAGCCTAACGTTACCCGTGTGCGCGTGATCATCCTTCCAATATCACACACAGTATGTTTTTCACCTGCTTTCTTTTCCTTACGGTTATTTTTGTTAATATGGTTTAATTATCATTGTTACAATAACATTACTTTAATAGGAGATTAACTCTCCATGTATGTGTAGTTAACTAGTGATCTGAGAGACCTTTAGCCTGGACAGACTAGGCTACTGTGCATAGTTTTAATAAGAAAGTTAATAGTTTTAATAATAGTTCTTTAAGAAAGGTTTTGTTGAATAAAAAAAATAAAAAATATTTAGCATGTTTTGACATATTATTTAATATTTATGGTTAAGAAATAATTATTTGTTTGTTTTTGGTGTGGTCCGAGATAAATTTGGTAAATTCTTAGTGTTGAGCCCTTAAAAGTCCTGTGAAATAAAAACAAATTGCAATCCGAAAACTATGAAACTACAGCGAACCCTCAAGCACATTAAGCAAGTTCATACACACAAAAAAGTTAAATGAATGAGAAGGCATGTGGACATATCAAGTAATTTTAGCATGCCAAAGTCAAATTTCATTCATTCATTTTCTTGTCAGCTTTGTCCCTTGCGGGGTCGCCACAGCGGAATGAACCGCCAACTTATCCAGCACGATTTTACGCAGCGGATGCCCTTCCAGCCGCAACCTATCTCTGGGAACTTCCACACACACATTCACACTCATACACTATGGACAATTTAGCTTACCCAATTCACCTGTACTGCATGTCTTTGGACTGTGGGGGAAACCGGAGCACCCGGAGGAAACCCACGCGAACCCAGGGAGAACATGCAAACTCCACACAGAAACGCCAACTGACCCAGCCCAGCCGAGGTTCGAACCTGCGACCCAGCGACGTTCTTGCTGTGAGGCAACAGCACTACCTACTGCGCCACTGCGTTGCCCCAAAGTCAAATTTATGCATATAAAATATATTTTCCCAACAACAAAATCGTGGCTAGTGAAAATGGCGAGTGGCTAGTAGTGATAGAAAACTACTAGCCACAGTGGCTGGTGATCAAAAAAGTTAATGTCAAGCCCTGCTCGCCATTGTCGCCACTGACTTGCTTGGATTGGGACTTGTGGAGCTGCGCATCGATGGATTTGCTCTTCAGTGTTTGGACTTTCAGCAGTAAAAAATTAAACCACACTAAACTGAAATAAACTGAACTTTAACTCTGAAAACTGGACTGACATAGTCTAATTTACTAGAACTTCTACATTGTAAAAGCGCTATAAAGCATGAATTGAATGTAATTAAATATTCCTACGAGGTTTTGTGATCCTGGGTAACATTTTCATTTTATCTTTGAGATTATTCAATTTTTTGAGTACTTTTGAGTTTCTTTGTTTGTAAAGTGTACTTTCTTCTGTCTTGTCAGGCTGTACTGTCTGAAAATCTACGGTCTCTCCTCGCTGTGGCGACTTTTCAGAGGAAAGAAATGGAACGTTTTGAGGCAGAGGGTGGACTCGTGCTCATACGACCTGGACCAGGTACATCTCAGCATGATTTATTCATCTATTAGCCATTAAGTTCATTCCTTAAAGAACTGGACTGATCTCTTTTCTTTGCAGTTGTTCATAGGCACTTTGCTCTTTACAATTCTGCTGTTCCTGCTGCCCACCACTGCCCTCTATTACCTGGTCTTTACCCTGGTGAGTCACTCCAACATAAGCTTCAATCTCATCACTATTCCAGCAGAGCTATTGGATCATTAGATGCAGCTCTCTGACATTTTCTGTTACTCAGACCATCAATTCAGTTCTTGTGAATGCGACCATTAAGATAATCATACACTAGCTTATATGTCATTAAACCTAGTTTCCATGATGGTTAGCATGTTTTAACTCTTGATAATATTCTGCTAGTCCTATACACACTACTGATTAAAATGTTGGGGTCAGTAATGTTTCATATTTGTTTGTAGAAATGTAATTTTTGTGTTGGTAAAGCTAATTTTTCAGCAGCTGTTATTCCAGCTGTTTCACTGTGATGACATGATTCTTTGGAAATAATTCGAATAATGATGTTTCTTGCACTTTACATGGCATGCTGGGACAACAGTTTACTCAAATATAGTGGTAAAATGCTGGTTAAGTGAAGATGGAGATGAAGTTCATGTCCTCATACAGTTAGACAACAGTTGCTGAAAACATGAGCATGTGTGAAGTATTTAGGTTCTTTTTATGGTCTAATATTCATAGATAGGCACAAATCCTATTGATCCCAAACAATTGAGCAGTACTTTTTACCATTTTGATGTAAACCTTCTGATTTTTTGGTTTTTGCCTGAATCATAGGGCTTGATATGCTTCTAAATCATAGAAAATTGCATATAGCAGAGAAATCTGGTGGTGGATCTTTGGGTGTTTGATGTCTTTAAGGGATAGTTCACCCAAAAAGGAAAATTGACAGTTAATTTACTCATCCTCAGGACACTGAAAGATGAGTTTTTTTTTCTCCTGCATAACATTAAAGAAGATTTTTAGGTGATTTGTTTAATGGGAGCCAGTGGTCACTTGTTTTTGAGATTAAAAATAATCCCATACAAACCAGGCTCTGTGGGTCCTGATAACAGTGAAATGTTTGGTCTGTGCAAGAAATTGAACAATTTTTACAATATTATTGGCTATAATCCACAGCCAAGGAAGTTGGAAGTCCATCAGTTCACGGAAGGCACTAAGGCATGAGGTGATGAGACTAAGGAACAAGGGCATAGAATTGGCATGAACGGAGGAGATGTCCCCACCAATATCCACCAATTACTGAAATGTCCTTACCAATAATTTAATCGACTTCAAAATAAAGTAATGCTCCTTCAACTCTTAACCTACACGTGCACCCAGTCAAGTTCGCTATGAGTTCACCGTAATACTATTAACCTGTGCAATTAATCAAAATTCCATTTCGATTTTGGCCTACTTGATTATGAAAAGCAATAATCAGGATAAAAAGGTTAAATTGCGTCACACACCTCTCTAAATTTCTCTACATTCATACCTTCTCAAAGCTTGACTGCAGGAAGATTATGTAAATTGACTTATGCAATATGGGACGTGATTTTTATTTTTATTATTAAGTGTTTATTTTATATTATTAAGTACTTTATTCATGTTTTTAATAGCGCAAAATAGAATTTGTGCTGTTCAATGCATGCGCTTTAGGGATGTATGTCCCTACCAATGTCAAGAGCGAATCTACACCCTTGGTGAGGAAGCATGTGAGGATGCACATTTTCACTTTATGATGAGCAGTCCATTTAATATTAATAATTAATCAAGAAGCGCCACTGCCTTGTTTCCATCAACCTACTTTTATTCGAATTTTGAACTATCCCATAAAAATGCTTAATGGAAACACCAAGATATACAGTTGAAATCAGAGTTATTAAACCCCCTTTGAATTTTTTTTTTCTTTTTTAAATATTTCCCAAATGATGTTTAACAGAGCGAGGACATTTTCACAGTATGTCTGATAATATTTTTTCTTCTAGAGAAAGTCTTATTGTTTTTATTTCGGCTAGAATAAAAGCTGCTTTAAATTTTTTTAAACCATTTTTAGGTCAAAATTATTAGCCCCTTTAAGCTTTATATTTTTTCGATAGTCTACAGAACAAACCATCATTATACAATAACTTGCCTAATTACCCTAACCTGCCTAGTTAGCCTAATTAACCTAATTAAGCCTTTAAATATCACTTTAAGCTGTGTAGGAGTGTCTTAAAAAATATCTAGTCAAATATTATTTACTGTCATCATGACAAAAATAAAATAAATCAGTTATTAGAAATTAGTTATTAAAACTATTATGTTTAGAAATGTGTTGAAAAAATCTTCTTTCCGTTAAACAGAAATTGAGGAAAAAATAAACAAAGGGGCTAATAATTCAGGGGTTTTAATAATTCTGACTTCCACATTACATACATTTTGTAAATGCGCATTAAAATCCCTAGGTGCACAACGGAGTAGGATCATTTTTTTATCTGATAACAAAAATTCCACATAAACTATGATGGAAACACATTTACCGAATAACTTACAGCAGGCTCATCAAAAAAAGTCACGTGAACAGATCATGTGAAAACAAAAATTAGCACAAGGGACAAACCAGCATATCAACCACACTGTAAAAACAAATGATGGTGTTAAAATGGTGTTTTGGTCATTCTATAATGTCTCAACCAAAGACCGTCATCAAAGTAGTTTGGTATAAAAGTTTTTCAGGAAGTAATGATATTGTTCTCTCCAACTCATTGGAAGAAAATTATGCTTTATTTGCAAATGTTTTTTTGCAATATTTCAGATTTGAGCTTAATTCTCATCTTCAGATGGAAACAGCTATATGTTGCTCTCTCTGGGTGGGTGAGTTTGTAATGTGTTTGTCTGTGTGCTTGTAGCTGCGGCTGGTGGTGGTTCTGTTTCAGGGAGTGATTCACCTCAGTGTCGACTTCATCAACTCTTTCCCCCTGTTTGCCATCGGCCTGCGCATCTGCAGACCATACAGACTGGCAGGTGAGCCACACTGTAGCACGCTGAAGAAAAGCATACATTCTTTGAAATATCAGTTTACTTTTTTATCTAACTGATTTTAAAAATGAAATTATGATTGTCCATGTCCTGTTGTGATTATCTGACCTGTTGCCTATTTGTTTTTATAGCTGATTGGTTAACCATACACTATATAAATTGTATTTGAGCTTGTCATGACATTTTTGTTGTGCGATATATTGCACCAAAATATATTGCGATAAATTATATTATTGTAATTTCAGGGCCATTTTATGAAACTCATTATAGAATGCCAGTATTACAATGGACCCTTTTCACAGGACTGTTATGGCTCATTTAACGATCATCAGCATCTTAAATCCTTAAAAGTTGACTATTTAAAAAAAAACGAATGCACATTTATATGTATTTATGTATGTATTATATCATCTTTGCATCAAATTACAAAAAACGAATTACAGCTTTTAATGCAAGAGGGTATGGGTGTTTCCCAATGTTGGGTTGCGGCTGGAAGGGCATCCACTGCGTGAAACACATACTGGATAAGTTGGTGGTTCATTCTGCTGTGGCCACCCCTGATTAATAAAGGGACTAAGCCGAAAAGAGAATGAATGAGTGAATGAATTACCACTTATGTCACATGTGTCAATTACAAGGCCCGCAGGCCAAATGCGGCCCGTCAAAACATTTAATCAGGCCCGACAACAAGTTTTGGTAATGAAGTTCAAGTGGCCCATGCTCGCTTTAAAAATTAGGTCTGTGTCAATTACAGTATTGAGACGCAGGTCGTTCTGTTGCGCTTCACCCTACTTGCTAATTTAGACGTTAGCACAACGTTACGCTAAATATAAACGAGGTAAAATATTTCTGGGACTAAAGTTAGCACAAGCACGCGTTATGTCTATGTTCGGGAGCACATACTCATGCGAACAAATGTTCTCTATAATGAAACTGACCAAAACATCCCACAGATCCCACCTCACAGACCAACATACTATGTCTGTAATGAAAGTAGCCATGGCAAGGGACATTACACCTAAAATAGATGAGATTGTTTCTATGAAAAGATGCAGGGTGTCTGGTAAGAGTTAAAAAAAATCCCTAATTTTTTAGGTTGGCATGTAAGCCCAGTGCAAGTGTCATTTGGAGCAAAATAAGCTAAATAATACCATTTCTTACCATTTATTTTTTTATATAGGCTACCATTTATCTATAATAGCCTACTAATAAATATATTGCTTTAATTTTGTTCCTCTGAAATCCACAAGTTCAGTTGTAGGCATCGACAGTTAGCATGGATCATTTCATGATTAGGTTGCCTTTTTAAAGCTAAAAGAATAAGTTCAATAATACAATATCAGAAACCATTTGTTGATTGTTACAATGTGGTATATCAGTTGTTGGCTTTTTGTTTTATCATCAGTTTTTCTGAATATGTGAAAAAAATGTGTATGTACGGCCCCTCACTTTATTCACAATATTCAGTGCGGCCCTTACCAAGTTTGGATTTGACACCCCTGGCTTATGTGATGCATTTGTAATGCAGAGTGTATCGGCAGGACAGTAAATTTGACGTTGTTCTCTCTTCTGGCTGTTGTTATCAGGCTCACACATTTTTTTTTTCCTTTTTCTGAAAGTCTTGATAACACCATTGAAAACCCATTTTACTGGACTGTCCTGCTTTTAATAAATCCAGAAAGCGTTTTTATGAAATGAACTCTCTTAAGGACATTTTTAACAAAGTGACACCAAGAAATATTTTTATTATGCATTAACACTAAAAATCTTATTTAATTTATCTATTCATTTGGTTGTTGTTTTTAATTGTGTATTTATTATTGAAATGTTCTTGCCATGAAAATAGCCTTGGTTGCTGACATGACATTAACTACAAAAAATACATTACATTACATTATGATAACACCATTGTCAAGTCTTTTTTTTTTCATTTCAGCAAATAGGATTGTAAAAAAAAGATGTGTTGTACTCTCCTGTTTACTGTGCTCTAAGTTTACTCAACTATGACTATGAACTACGACTTTCGCTACTGAGAAACTCAGAAATGTGAAAAGGGTCTTTACACTAAACAATGCTGCTTGTTCAATCTGCTTATTTAAAATAAGTTGAAACAACACAATTCTTATGTTTTTTGGGAAAACTTTATTGTTTAATGTTGAATCCACTTAAATTTGTAAAAATGATTAAGTTCACTTAAGTGATTTGTGTTGGAGCAACATACAGGAATTTGTGTGGATTCCTGCATTTTATACAGTGTATAATAGCACAATAATGCAAATATACTCTTTAAAAGAACACAGAATATTTCATTCTTAAAGGTGCAGTATGTAAGTTTGACACCCAGTGGTTGAACTAGGTATTGCACTCCTGGAGCAAAATAGACGCAAACACGGGATGCCAGATTGAGTACAGGAGCGAGTGATTTACACTGTGTTCCAAATAAAAGCAACGACACGCGATAGAGGGAATATTCTCCATATTAGAAGGACTTTTGGTTCTTACCAACACCTGGAATTGATATATTAGAAACGGCTTGTATTTCTCACAGCTCAACATGTGAAACCTATGACAGTGATCACTTCAGGTAAACCTCGTGTGCTTTATTCAGTGCTAAATGCTAACAATGTGAGTTGAATAGATTCTAAACCTTACCGTTTCATGAGTGAGTGCTTATTCTGTGCTTCTGAATGGCTGTATTTACATTTCTGTCATGTTTCGTCTGGTGCAAACAGCCAAACTGCTCATTACTGCGTATCTTGTCATGAAGCGTGTTGTGACACAATGTGACCTGCTCACATAATGTTTACGCTCAGAATATTTATATCATTTGCTAATTAATAACCTCATGTGGAACTGAATCTGTCTCATTTCCACATCTGATACTGTCTGTTTCGGTCACAGACGCATGCTTTCAGAGCCTTTCTGAATGAATGAATGAATGAATGAATGAAATACGCTGTTCTCCAACAAGGCAACCCGGAGTGCTGAAATATGATTGGCTAAACTGGCATTGTGCAGGTTAACTTTACCTAAACACAGACAGCGTTCCGGCATGGAAAAACCATTTTCAAAGCAGAATATCTGACTTCAGCATTGTTATTCAGTTAAACAAGTATGTTCACTTGGGATGTTTCCTAAATATCTGCACACATATTATGGTATTTTTGTGCTTTAAAAGAGTCAAAAACTTACATACAGCACCTTTAAGACATTTGATATCATTAGAGTAATTTTAACCCTTTTTGGTGCACTCCTTGAAAAACAATGTTTTGGCTTGCATTGAATAATATACTGACACAACTCTGATAAATAGTAATAAGCAGTTAAAATAATAATAACAACAGCTTATGGATAAAAGGTTGACCAGATGGTTACGATGCTTGTTAAAGGGTTAACAATTTAATGAAAGTGAAGTGAAAAAGATATATCCTAAACAATTAAATAATAATAACAATAAATATTATGTGTTTGTATTCCAGAGGGGGTTAAATTCAATGTGCTTTGTGAGGAGTCAGGATCTCCGCTTCACCTGATGATGGAGGTAGGTTCATTATTGGGAGAATAGCTTGACATCCTGCGGTTGACTTATAATTGGGTTTCATTTGTGGTTTGGGTTTGACCTGTTGATTTTCTGGGATGGGTTATATAAGGCTTATTGTTTGGTTGAATTCATAATCCGTACAAACACTGGACATGCTTTGCTTAGCTATGAGGTTTGATAATGAATTATGTTCCTGATGAGCAAACATGAACGACAGAAAAAAATAATTCTTTTCTCCACCCTCAGATCAACCCATTGAAGTGTAGCTCTGTACTACAGCGTTACCGGACGCCCACCTATAGCTGTTACCCTAAGGATTCATGGGCCGCATTGTGCAAGAAACTGTTTGTAGGAGAACTTATTTACCCCTGGAAGCAGAAGACTGACAAGACAGACTAACTTTGAGGTACCATGTCTGTTCAATTCTGGTTCTGGAGTTTAGCTCAAACTTGTGCCAACACAGCTGCCTTTTTCGTTTGGGGTTGGAGCTAAACTCTTTCAGAAATGGACAACACTATACTAGACTAACATAGCCAGACATGTGCACACTGGGGAAAACATGCTCTGTTAGTCAAACTTCACTCACTTCCAAAATAGTCTTAATAGTTTTTCTTTTAAAAATATACAGATTATGTTAAATATTAATTAATAATAGTTAGATGAACAATGAATCACTGTTTCTGTGATTGAAACTGTGATTATTTTTGTATTTATTTTAAGTCTATTTCTACTTTTGTATAACATTTGAAGATGTGCCATGTACTACTTGTAAGATTGATAGTTAATACTGATCGCTGTATCACTACCGTTTTATTAGATTTATTTGAACTGGAAGTAAAACTGTCAACTTTATTAGTTTTTAGCCTCTCCTGATAGGCTAGGTAGATAGAAATGGAGTGAGTTGAGTTGTTTAAAGTGGTACTATAAAATTGTATACATTTATATGAGTCTAATCTACCTGACCAATGTGAACTGACTCTCAATGAGTTGAGTATAGTTACATTTTTAAATTAAATTATTTAACCATGAACCACTTGTATTATCATTGCCAAATTGTGTTTTTGTAGCAATTAATATTGATATGAGTTAATAAAATGTGTATAAATGCAGATGGAAATAATTTTGTGTTGTTGATTTTTAATCTTTGAACCCTCCAATAAAGTTTATTTAATCCATTTGTACACACAGTATGTCTGGATCTTAGATTGCTTTTAGGTGATGAATGTTGACGCTGTAAACAACTGCTGTTCAGTGTGTATAACTGGTCTTGGATCTTTTGTTTGGTGGAACAGCTTGTGAAGAATGTGCTCAGACTGGACTCCATGAACAACACGACAATGACAGGCCCGGCAACTGATTATTCATTGACATCTGGGGATTCACCTTTATGTTTGTGTTGAGGACATGAAGCTCTTGTGTATATCTGACAAAGATATGTAGGTGAAAACTGAAAAATGTGCACAACATTGATTAGACTAGATAGAAGATATTAGAATAGATCCTTCACAATACAATATTATCATGATACTTCAATACATGATTATTTCGGCTTTTAAATGTATTGCAATATTCTGGGAAATATTATTAATTACCTTTTTCTAACTTTAAATTATGTCCCCAAAGGAAAACTTTGGCAGTTTCTTTTAGCTAAATTTCCCTTTTCTGTTTTAACTGACCAAAAACATTTTTCAGATTGTGTTTGTCTCTTTTTTTTCTTCCGGAGGGACAGACAGATGGAAGGATGGATTGACAGATAGATGGATGGATGGATGGATGGATGGATGGATGGATGGATGGATGGATGGATGGATGGATGGATGGATGGATGGATAGATAGATAGATAGATAGATAGATAGATAGATAGATAGATAGATAGATAGATAGATAGATGGATAGATGGACGGGTGAATGGATGGATTGACGGATAGATGGACAGACAGATAGATAGATGGATGGACGGACGGACGGACGAATGAAAAAAAGGATGGATTGACGGATAGATGGACGGACGGACGGACGGACGGATGGAAAAAAGGATGGATTGACGGATAGATGGACGGACGGACGGACGGACGGATGGAAAAAAGGATGGATTGACGGATGGATGGATAGATAGATAGATAGATAGATAGATAGATAGATAGATAGATAGATAGATAGATAGATAGATAGATAGATAGATAGATAGATAGATAGATAGATAGATGGATGGATGGACGGATAGATGGACAGACGGATGGATGGATGGATGGATGGATAGATAGATAGATAGATAGATAGATAGATAGATAGATAGATAGATAGATAGATAGAGTAGATAGATAGATAGATAGATAGATAGATAGATAGATAGATAGATAGATAGATAGATAGATAGATAGATGGACAGACGGATAGATGGATTGACAGATAGATAGATAGATAGATAGATAGATAGATAGATAGATAGATAGATAGATAGATAGATAGATAGAAAGAAGTTAAAGCTCAGTCATTAGTCTGTATGACAGTCTGATGCAGTGTTATGAGCTCCCAAAGTTTGATCCAATGTAAAGTCAATGAGAGTTTTTGCAATGGAAGTCTATGGGACAGTTTCTAGGGTCCAAAAGTGGTTGCTAGGGCGTGGCTAGAAAGTTTAAAGGTGATCAGTTATTGGCAGTTAGACAGTCTGAGTTAAATGAGCCTAGTTAGAAGTCTGTGCGACAGTCTGACGCAGAGTTATGAGGTCACAAAGTTTGATCCAATGTTAAGTCTATGGGATTTTTCCGACAGTCCCGGGACGTTTTTCGGAAAACCGAAAGTCGGATCAGTCGGAAAAGATATAGCATACCGAGTCAGACCAGTTTGGAAGTCTGGTGTGAGTTTGGTGGCAATAGCTCGAAAGCTCAAGGAGTAGATAGAGTTTGATTTTTAGTCTCAGAAGAAGAATAATAATAAAATTAATAATAATAATAATAATAATAAGTTTAAAAGGTAGAACAGTAGGTTGGCTTTGACAAGCCAGCCTAATAATAATAATAATAATAATAATAAGTTTAAAAGGTAGAACAGTAGGTTGGCTTTGACAAGCCAGCCTAATAATAATAATAATAATAATAATAATAAGTTTAAAAGGTAGAACAGTAGGTTGGCTTTGACAAGCCAGCCTAATAATAAGTTTAAAAGGTAGAACAGTAGGTTGGCTTTGACAAGCCAGCCTAATAATAATAAGTTTAAAAGGTAGAACAGTAGGTTGGCTTTGACAAGCCAGCCTAATAATTGCTTTCTGTGTGAATATATAGTAAGACAACATATATCTGTGATGTAAAGCTGAATTTTCAGCATCATTACTGCAGTCACGATCATTCAGAAATCAGTTTAATGTGAAGATTTCACCGAAAATACAGGAAAATTATGATTACAATATAATTATAATTATTATTAGAATTTTAAATAACCTATTTCTATGTGAACATATTGTAAAGTGTCATTTATGTCTATAATAAAAAGCTGAATTTTGTAGCATCATTACTTCAGTATTCAGTCAGGATCATTCAGAAATCACCATAATATGATTTGTCGATTTCACCAGAAATACAGAACATTGTGATATATTATTATGGTGGCTTGAGAAAGCCACCATTCTGATATTCTACATAAACTTCTTCTTCTTCTTCTTCTTCTTCTTCTTCTTCTTCTTCTTCTTCTTCTGAGACTAATTTTAAAGTGTATCTCCTCCTAAACTGTTCAAGCTACATACTTCAAACTTTCGTCAAACTTTCAAACTGGTCTGACTCGGGTTGCTATGTCTTTTCTAACTGATTCGACTATCGGTTTTCCGAAAAACGACCCAGAAAATTCCTAAAAGTCCCATTGACTTAACATTGGGTCAAACTTTGTGAGCTCATAACTCTGCATCAGACTGTCCTACAGACTTCTAACTGGGCTCATTTAACTCAGTCTAGCCAGCAGCCAATAACTGATGACTTTTTAACTTACTAGCCACTCCCTAGCAACCACTTACAGCACCCTAGCAACTGTCCTATAGACTTCCATTGTAAAAGACTGCCATTGACTTAACATTAGATGAACCTTTGTGAGCTCATAACTCTGCATCAGACTGTCATAGAGACTAATGGCTGAGCTCATTTAACTCAGTCTAGCCAGCAGCCAATCACTGATGACCTTTAACCTAATAGCCACTCCCTAGCAACCACTTACAACACCCTAGCAACTGTCCCATAGACTGTGACTAGCTATTCCAACACATGCTAATAGTTTTAACATCCTACTGACATGCTAATTTTGCTAGAAAGATGCTAGCAACACACTAGTGACATGCTAGTCATGCTAGCACATGCTAATTCAAGCTGATTCATGCTAGAAACAAGCTGATTCATGCTAGAAACACGCTAGTAACATGCTAATTCATGCTAGAAACACGTTAGTAACATGCTAATTCATGCTAGAATCATGCTAGTAACATGCTAATTCATGCTAGAATCATGCTAATTTATGTTAGCAACTGCCTAGCAACCACTAGAAACATGCTAACAAATATGTACTTATCTATGCCGACTGTTTCAAACTTCATAAAAACTACTTCAGTTATTTACACTTTAAAACTACTTCAAACTTTCAGACTCGGCTTTCTCAAGCCACCATAAAGTTTGTCCTCAAACTTTAATATCTAGTTATAATGTAAAATAGCTGTTTTCAAGGTGTATA